>CM040126.1:441475201-442152459 GCA_022559845.1 Amorphophallus konjac
ATGCACTTATTCTAAAGAGGTATGGGCTAAGTTGGGGCGAAAGGTTGCTCCTCACTGTTTAACACAAAAATAAATAAATAAATAAATATTTTTTTTGAAGAAGAAAATGCACATTGGTGGTTATTTAAGTAGCAATCACTGACCAGTTGCCATTTGCAATGCACAACACTAAAGATGGTGGGGAATTTATCCTTCAACTTGAAATCTCATGCCCACTTTGCCCACCAGAAGAATGTATCTCGCCCATCTCCAATCTTGATAACCAAACCTTTTTCAAACCAGTCCTCTGCTTTGAGGATCCCTTTCCAAATGGGAGAGAGGATTGTCTGGTTTTCCAGCCAAAGATAAAACTTGGAAGTGACCTTGTAGTGCTTAATTCGAATAACCTGTTTCCACAAAGAAGGATTATCGGAACAAAGCTCCCATATCCACTTGTCCAACAAAGCTATATTCATTACTCGTAAATTCAAACTCTGAAAACTCCATGTTACAAAGGTCAGCAAACCACATCCCACTTAAGGAGAGGAATTGGCCTTTTCTCCTGATTGTGGCCACCCAAAAGGAAATTTATGCGTGTACGGCACAAATGCAGAAGGACATTACTAAGAAGGAGAAATATAGATAAGTAATGATGTGGTAAAGAAGACACCACTGAATTTAACAGTCATCCATCCACCCATTGAGAGAGTTCTGGCGTTCTATGCTGCTATTTTTTTTTTTTTGCATGTGAAGAATAAGACAGCTCCGATCTGAGGCCCTGAGTCCGCGATAATGCACTGGCAGGCCCAAATAGGGAAAGATGCTATCTTACAGCCCAAATTATGCACACCAATTACCAGTTTCTCATCTAATAGATTAATAGCAAGGAAGGCAGGATCGCCGGTCGGGCTCCAATCGGGGGCCCAAAACCCAATCCAGATCGGCCGATCCGAGCCCGATCCCATGCGATCCAGATTGGCCACTATTTACTCTTTTTAATAGGTTAAGTTCTTCTTTCTTCTTCTTCTTTCCCATTTTTAAACCATGGGCTGGATGGGGAAGTGGGAGGGCCTTTCCTGGCAGCAATCGGGCAGGATCGACCGATCCAGTCCAATTCCAGGCCGATTTGGCCGATCCAATTGATCCCTATCCTGGGGGTCGGACTCGGATTGGCCATCCCCAAAACCGATCAGATCGGTCGATCCGGGCAGATCCGATCCAATCCTTCTTTCCTTGATTAATACCAGTTATGGAACATTTGTCAAAATTAATTTTCAGGTCAGATACATGCTCGAAAGATTGAAGAATATATCCAAAATATTGCAACGGGTCCACACTACCTTCTGAAAAGATAATTGTATCATCAACAAATTGCAGGTGTGAAAATGTGATGAAGTCCGAAAAATATGAATTGCATGGGCCTATCCTTCCTGTTCAGCACATTTGCACATCCTACTGAGCATGTTGGCCACAATAACATATAATAAAGGAGGCAATGGATCTCCCTGTTGGAGATCTCTACCGCTGGAAAAATACCTGTGCACAGTACCATTAAGAACAACAGAAAATGTTGCAGTGGAGATACAGTTTTTAAAAATTCTGCTCGAATCTGAAGGGAAACCATGTACTGTAGCAAATTCACCAGGCATTTCCCTGAAACTTATCATATGCCTTGTTAAAATCCAGTTTACACACCATATATTTTTGGCAATGTGGAGAGAATTAAATAGCCTCATGAGCCAGTAGGAAATTGTCCTTTAGACGACGCCCTTTAATAAGTCATAACTGCACTCTGGTTCCCTTCAATCAAGTCCTCCAGAATTGTGGAAATTGTAGAGGCCAGAACTTCAGCAGTAATTTTGTAAGCATTTAGCAGACTTAATGGGCGGTAATCCTTAAGCTCAAACGGCATCAGATTTCTTTGGTAAAAGGATCAGCAGAGTAATAATAATAATAATAAATAAAGAAGTACCAGCAGAGTGTGATTCAATACTTCACAACCTCTTCCGGAATGGATGCACTTTTGTGTGTTCTCAGCAATGTCCTGTTCAATCGCCTCCCAAAGTTTCTGGTAAAATAACAAATTGAAGCCATCAATGCCAGGTGCTTTATCACCCCCACTTCAGATACTGCCATATGAATTTCCTCATCTGAGACCTTTTGCTGCAGGAACTGAGAGTTGTGAATTTAATGGTCTCGGCAATGATGTAGAATAAAAGGCAATGATTTCCTTAGCAATATCTTGTTCATTATCCAGCCATATATCACCTTTCCTGAGGACGGCAATCTTCTCCTTCTATTGTGGTCAGTACTCGGGCATGATAGCATCTTCCCTCTTGCCGTCTGCAAGCTGGTTGAGGGATCCCTTCTGATCAAGACTGAAACCAATCCAGGATACCATGTCCATGACATGGTTGCTCTATACCTTGATAGCAAAACAAATGATGCCATTGAAATTCTCTTGGCAGGTTCTTCGAATGAGGCTGCAGCAGCTGTAGATATTACTTGAGATTGAAGCTCGCTGATGACACAACAAGCATCTGGGCTACATTTTTCAATGAAGAAGCAGAAAAAGTTATAGGCATCTCAATTGACGAATTGCATAAAACAAAGGTATGTCTTAAACTTTAAATTATTTTTTACATATAATTCTGATATTCTTTTTAATTTTAATTTTCAAAAAATTGAAGTTGCAGAATTCAAAAGAATTATTGACGGGTCCTTAGGAAAGGAACTCACGTTGACAATAAAAGTCACGAATAGAGTTGGAAGCACTTTTGGAGTGACTTATACAAGCATTGGAGTTCAAGAAACAAAACACACAATAGAGAATAACTTGGATGATGATTTCAACGAAACAAAAACATATCCAAACGAAGGATTGTTAAAGAGAAAAAGAAGAAAATTTACTTTGGAAAGTAAAGATTCAGATGTTGAATAGGAACCCTTATATACCAATGTCATGGGTTATAATAGTTTAGGATAATGTAGAAATATTAATGAAATGATGTCATGGTTAATTGTAGAAAGAATATGAATGGTTGTCCTTTGTACTTTTCCCTTTTGATATTAGACTTATTCTTTTAACTCTAACTATTCTCTTGAAAATAGTGTTGATCATCAAGTATTGTTGAACATTGCTCGGCGTGCCTTTGTTTTAGAAGTCATCAAATTTGTAGGTAACAAGAGGACATCTTCAGGTATCAAAATACAATCCCAGTGGGATGCCTTTTTGCACATAAATCTTGATGACATTTTTCTTTAGTTGAAATTATGCAGAGTGAAATATTACTGTATTGTTTGCAAAATATGCATTTTTTATCTTAATGTGATGCTTGTTTTTGTAGGTACGAGTATCCAACCCCAGATGGAACTAGACTGACCAACATTGTCAAGGCACTAATTAATGTTCCTTGAATTTATACACAGGTATTGTTCAGTGCATATTTTTCTTCAGTTATGTTTTTCTGGTGGAAGGCAAGTCATAATATGTCTTTAAATGACTGTAACTGATTAAACCCTGGAAAAGTCATATTATGCCTTGAGATGTGCATTCCCAAGGGGTGTGACCAAACAAAATTATCGAGGCTGAGCAAAGTAAGAACGGGAAAAGTTAGAAACATGTGCACAATTGGACTGAGCATGTGGAAAAGTTAGGAAGCTATTGTCCATAGAAAGGTTGTAAGAAAGATACCATATAGCTTCACCTATGCCAGCTTAAGTTACACTATAATGAAGAAATTATCCAATAGATGTTTGAATGACATCTTAGCAATTCAGTTTATCACTTATACAGGAAATTATGCTCATGTGTTGAACTCAATAGATGTATGGTCTAATAAGATCTGGCAGAAGTTAATTCAGATATTCCAAATCTGAACATTTTATTGCAATGAAAGAAAACAGTGGCTTAAAATTGTTATCTCTTAATTGTTGGAATAGTCTCCCGGGCAATAGTCCCGTATTGGTTAAATCAGTTGTGGTTCATGTACTTATGACCATGGGCACGTGTATCTCAACACCGTGGTTTTGTGGATTCAACATTAATAATCACAAGCCACTGGAAGTTCAGCAACAACTCCAAAGCAGCTCTATGCCAGCTGTAAGAAGAAATTGGAAACCATGAATTTGCATCCTGCCAATGAGAAAAGGTGATAACCTGTTCAGTTCATGTAATGATAAGCCTTCATTGATGCTGATCCTATGTATCTCAGGAAATCCTGTCTTTTGACTGTAGTGAACACAGTGGAGGTCATGAACAAGGTGGGAATCATAATAGTGGTGTCTTCAAGTCACTTCACCATACTCTGAAAGTTGCCTCAATTTCTGCAGAGTGATACAAATCACGGAGATAGCAATACTTCACAGTAATAGACGTTTATGTCATTTCTTATCCTTGAGCACATTTTGAACAATTATTTTATCATTGATTTCTTTTGGGATTCTTAGGTATTTGGTGTCGGAAAAAGCTCCAAGCTTGCTCTACTGTTTCTGGTTAGGCTGTGCTTAGGCAGTCAGGTCTGTTTTAAGAGATTTAGAAACTTTTAAATGACGAGCCCTCTTGTGAACTATGAGCAGCATGAATATTGGATTTTGTCTTGGAAGCTTGGTTAAATGACGTATGATCCATAATCCCTTTTTCTCAGAAGAAAAGTGAAAAGAAGAGTTGACTGGAGCAGCAACTTTTGGTTGCTTGAATGCCTAGAATGGCATCAGTTCTCTAGACAGGCTTCTTTAGAGGGTCTATTCGGTGTCTACTGTTTCCCTAGCCATGAAGGAATGTTTGTAGATTTCTTTCAGGAGCTTATGCTTCCGAAGGTGAAGCATGCGGATCTCATCGTATGGAATCATGGCCGAAAGTATTCAAAACTGAAAATATTCATGAAGGAGGTTTGCCCCCATGTAATTTCAATTATGTTTTGTTGGGGAAACATGATATTCAAACAAGCAGATTTTTCCAGTGTCTTTCACTTTATACTTCTAGGACTTGGGAAATGGTTATAATGATCGGCTAATCTCATAAGACAAAGGGCACATTTGGTTGGGCTCATTGGGGGATTCCAACCATTGGAATCCCCTGCAAAATTTTAAGCCGAACCAAATACATCATCCGTCCTTGCCTTTCGCGTTCCGGTGGATTTTCTAATTAGAGAGAGGACACATGGGGAGGGGAGTTTATGGCACGGTAGACAAGATGGTGGGAGGCGATTGTGCGGAAGCCGGAGGTGTCCCAAATACAAATTTTCTCTGTGAAAATCTCTGACACATCTGATGCATGTACAGTGAATGGATTTTCAAAAAAAAAAAAATCCCGCCGTCACCATCCGTTCCAAATGGGCCCAAAGTAGTGAAGGACTTGGTACCAAATCTCCATTCTGCCTTTTAATGATCTCGATGTTTCCGTTTTATGGCAACATGTTCTTTGAAGCTTTAAAATTTTCCTGTAGTAATGGGCATGAACTTATGTCCCTATGCACCAATTCATGTTAGTCGAGCTATTTAGAAGTTACTGTTCTGCAACTCTATTAATCACTCCAATTTATCATTCATTTGACCATACGATCATGGAATTGCTAGGGGGTTCTTGTATTCTTAAGAATTGGGTTCCCTTTCTTTCAGTTTCACGTATGTGCTACCATCCTAACTGAAGGTTCTACTTCCTCTTGCATTCAACAGTGGCATCCAAAGACCTGTTTTAGGCACGGAACCAACAAATATTACGAAGGTTGCATCTATTGAAAATCGTGGAATTTCTCTTCCAGAGGCTGTCAAAAATTGTGACCTTTCTAATTTGAACTTATCAAGGTGCAATCATTTTTCATTTTCATTTTATTAGAAGATTGACTGGGTGGACATCCTTCTTACATCAGGATGCTTTTCATTATATAGGAATACAAAAGAGCATCACCTCTCTCAGCCCATTCGGTCATCACGGAGAAAAGTGCAGCACTTGTCTCACCTCTGAAATACAAAGCAATTGAGGTCAGAAGTTGTTTTGCCACAAGATTCCTTCTTCATATGAACAGATATCCACGATTATGACCTCCACCTCATGCTTGTTTTACCATTTGAGTGACCATGATGTACTTAGTTGTGCAAATGTTGCTTTCCTCTCTGGATTCATTTCTAACGGGAATTTTAAGGCTGCTTTATGTAAGATATGAATTAAACAAGTAACTCTTATGGAGCTTATGAAGAAAATGTGTATTGGAATTCATAATGAGCCATCATTCATCGAAGGAAATGGGAATCCTTTTTGAAGGCAGTGTATTTGTATGGTCACCATCTGCACTGTAATGGTAACCTCTGAAAGTCAAAACTACAAAACATGGGCACATTTTATTCCACTTGGAAGGGGTAATGAACTATGGAGTAGTTGAGCATTGTTGTTCCATAAAAGAAGAACAATATGCTTGAGACTTGCCCCAAAATCAGGTTCTTTGATTGAAGAGTGGAGGAAATCTGTGTTATCCCAAATATCCACCCATGTGCTTATGAAAAGACATGGCCTGCAGCAAAGCACTGTGACATAAATAACCAAGTGTATGGCAGAAGAAAAGTATGGAAATATTTCTTAAATGTATCTTGCAAGCAAACCTCTTTTCTCCTTTGGGTAAACTAACCAAGTTTGACATTTCCTTTTTTGGACTTTCAGATTAACTTGAGAATTTATATGGTGGACGGTAGCACAGAACTTTCAGTATTGGTAGATCGGTCTGTGGGTGGCTCCATCATTTCGAATGGTCAAATAGAGTTGATGCTCCATCGGTGTGTTATGCGAAATCCTTACTTTGCTTTATTTTACTTGGAAGGCGATAAAACCTCATTTCGTAGAAAATAAGAAAGTGCACAAGTGAAACATACAGAAAACATTGATTGTTTCCTTCACCCTTTCAGTTGCAAGATCTAAGCGTCGGAAGGCCAATACAGTACAAAATGATGATGATGATCCGTGGGGATCTGTTGCCGTAGCAGCACCAAAAATTTCAATCAGATCTGCCGATTGTCTCAGGTGTGCATCACACACAACGATTATCACCCATGGGCTTTGAAGAGGCGTGATCTCGTGCTTGTCCTGAGCGGGATAGATGATCACCGGATAGTGAACTGTAAAGAAGGGAAACGGATCAGGGGGCCTAGGGATGATTCCCTGGGGTAAACCCTCTGATGCTTAAGTCAGTCGAGCAATGATGGAAGCGATGAAGGGAGGAGGAAGGAGATGCACGAGATCCCTCTACACCAAGGTGGTGAAGTGGTTCCTGCTCAGGGGGATATAGGCGTGTGCTTGCCCTTACCTTCCGTTGGAGGTAGTCCCAGGTTTATTATAGTGCACTGGCTTCACGAGTCCTGTAAGCTGAGGGGTTTCCGGCGGGCGTTACGTCCTCAACGTGGGACTTTTACGTCCTCATCGTGGGATCTTTATAGCCTTGAGGGATCATGGGCCTCTTATTGTAATATCCCGGACCTTTCGGATCCTTCTTCGTGGGTCCCGGATCTGGTTTTCGGAGCGTCCAGCTCTGTTGTGTCCGAAATTTCGTTTCAGACATCTTTCGTGTTCGGATCGGCGCGATCCGGAGTTGTTTCGGAGACCCGGAGGCGTTCCGCGGCTTCTCCGCGTGCGTTTTCCGATTCCCGGTGTGTGTTTCGGCTTTTTCTTCGGAAGGTCGCTGCGGGCGAACCGGGCGGTTCACCCGGGCACGAGTGGTACCGTTGCGATCGGTGCGTTCCGAGGATTCCGGAAATGTATTTTTCTATTTTTTGGTATTTTTTCGAAAAATCGGATTTCCTATATAATCCCATTTCTTTTCTTTTTTCTTTTCTCCTTTCTCTTTCTTCTTCTTCTTCCTCCTTCCTTCCCCAACCGTGGCCGCCCTCCTCTCTCCCTCTCTCTCCCATTCGGACGCGGTGAGCCCCTCCCCGGCTGTTGACGGCGGCAGGGCGACGGCGCGGACGCGTGGGTGGCGGCGAGGCGAGCTCGTGGGCGTGCGGCAAGCGTGGGAAGCGTGGGGAGTTCGTGAAGCTTCAAGCGTTCTTCGCGATTCGCGGGTGATTCGGCGGAGCATTCGCTCCATTGAGGTAGGGTGACGTTCCTTAGCCTCTTGCCGATCTTTTCCGTGATTTATAGGCCGAGGGGAGGCCGAGAGGGGCTTGTTTGAGCATGCTTGGGGTTTTTCCATGATTTGGGGAGAGCTCGCCCGATCTATGGTTTTAGCCCGCGATTTCACGTTTGGATGGCTTAGATACATGCTAGGGTCCCCAGGGGTCTTCCCCTTTGATTTCCCCCTCTCCGGTGGAGGTATGGGGGCGTGGATGGTGTTTTTGGCCGTTTCCCGCCGTTCTCGATTTTCCGAGATGGTAGCGGTCTACAAGTGGCCGTCTACCAGTGGCCGCGTTCACTGGTAGCGGTCGGGTGGGGACCGCCTTCACCAGGATTTTTGACCGTTGGGGCTCGTTCTGTCGGCAAGCGGTCGCGGTCGTGTGACTGACCGCGACTGCTGGTGGCGGTCAGGGGGCGACCGCTTTCACCATGGGTCCGGCACGGTCTTCGAGACGGGTTTTTGACCGTTGGAGTCTGGTCGCGGTCTCCTGGAGACCGCTACCAGGTGAAAACGGTCATCAGGCGACCGCGTTCACGTTTCGCGCACCAGGGTGGTCGCGGTCCCAGGAGGACCGCGACTAGGTGGTAGCGGTCCTGGGTCGACTGCGACCACTGGAGGCGGTCCTCCGGCGACCGCGACTCCTTTTCCTTGCCAACTTGAGTCCCGGACGAGCTAGTCTCGATCCCTGTGCTGACCCGTAGTCCGACTGATGCGGGACATCATGTGGGGGCTACACGTGGGGTGCTGTGGGGTCCCGGGAGGTGGTGACTTTGGTTTGCGTCACCGTGCGTTAGCGTGGGTACAAGGAGCGTTCCTCGTACCTGTGGTTGCGACGTTGTTTTCCGTGACTTGAGAGTCTACTCGTTCAGTGACCCTCCACTAGTCGTAGCCCACCAGTACGAGGTGCTAGTCTCACCTGGGAGTGGTGTACGGGCATTCACCTTTGAGACGGTTTGTGGACCGGTTACCGTAGGCCCCTCGTCGGTAGCCAGAGTCCGGCTACGGGGGAAAACCGGTCAGAGGACCAGACCTAGTGACGCAAGGTCTGTGTGTGCACACGTGGTTGGGGCGGTTGGACCCACGTCGACGGGCGTGACCCCAGCTAGTTACTTGTTTGTGGTTACTTGTACGGTGTCTGCGCCTCGGGTAGGACCTACCACGTCAGGCGGTTCACCTGTGGCGCGGTGTAAGACGTCAGGGGACGCTACCGGCTGTGCTTCTAGTGGGTGGTACTCCTGTCGAGTACGGAGTGACAGACTGTCAGTCGAGTGTTTTCGACCTTCGGGTTTTACCGGTTCGACCTTTGAGCTTTGGTCTTCTTAACCGTGGCACGTGTGTCGGTTTGCGTGCCGTAGGGCCTGGTTCTGTAGAGTACATGGCTTTCCTTTCCGAGGTACTTTCCTACCGCCAGTGTAGTGGTTACTCGTTTTACGAGGTAGGGTTCGAGTGATCCCTACTGAGTCTTGTTCCGAGACTCATTCCATGTTTGTTTTCACCGTGTTTCAGGTGAGGCGCCACCTTCGGGGAGCGCGTCAGGAGTGCAGCGTGGTGCGGGTGCCCAGAGATAGTGTCAGAGGTCAGAGCCGGGGTATGCCCCGTGTAGCTGTACTTTTCTTCCTTGTCACTGTACTAGTCGTGGACTATTGTTATTGTTGTTAATTTCTATTGTGGACCATGTAAAATGTTAATTTATTTCCTGCTTAATATTATAATTGTTTAATTTCTGCAATTATTTGTGATACTTGTGTAGTCTCCACACCATCCTTTTAACCATTCCGAGTCTTCGGGCTCGTGGGTGGCGGTGCGAGTCTCGGGTTATCGGGCCTTCCCGGTAATCGGATTCTCGGGTCGTTACACTTATCCTCATAAACTTTTGCTCATAAAGGGTTCTCAACGGCAGCATGGATAAGCAATCGTCGGTCGTCCCGAGCATAAAAGGCGCCAACCCTGTCCGGGCGATAGGCATAGCTCGGATGAGGATAGGTCGGAGTGGGCGCTGAGCGTCTGCCCTTATCCCGGCGAGGGGATAGATCGGGCATGGGTCTTTCTCTGACCTGGCCGACGCTCGGCCTTCTGAGCCTAAGGGCCGCCGAGGAAGGGTGTGATCTCGAGTGAACTTATTTGGGCTTTCTAGCTTAAGTGGGCCTTGATGAGTTGGGCCTCGTTTGGTCCTGATGGACCTAGTTTGGCTGCTTTCTAGATGGGCTACAGAAATCCCCCTCTCCACTTGTCCCCCTCCTACTCCCGAGCCTTGGTAGGCTCGGAAGAGTAGCCGTTAGGGTTTCGGACCAGCGTGGCTCGAGTGGGTGGAGATCGGGCGGTGTTAGAAAGCCACGTGCCGTGGTCACCTGGGCCCGTAATAATGATAATCCTGACGGATTTTAAATGAAAGGTCCCTTTCCCTCGTCGGAGGTCGGATCGTCGTGTCGCCTTCCGCGTGGGGATATAGGCGTTGGGCGTTTGTTGTCATTCCAGACTCTCTCCATTTTTAGGGTTTGGCTCGCCTTCATGTTTACTTTTTGGGCTTTTTGATGCGTCATGAGGACACGACGGAAGAGCAGAGGCTTGCAGCGGCGTTCACGGAGTTGGCAGAGATAACTGCAGAGGCAGTTCGGCGACTTTCTCTCCCTCCGGAGTCTTCGGGGTCCCGAGAGCGTCTTTCTTCGAGTTCTTCTCCGGAGTCCATGGCGGATCAGCATCCGGATGCCGAAGAGTGGGAGGATGAGCCGGTGATGAAAACGGCGGTCCCAAGCTGTAGTGAACTGGGGGAGGCAGAGGTGAGAAGGCTGGAGCACCGGTTTCGCCTGCCTCACAAGTTTAGTTTTGTCGCGGCTGCTCCGCATGAGACGAGCCTGGACTCTCGTATAGGTCATATCTGTACCTTCCTTCTGACGTGGAAGGGCGGGTTCCGCCTTCCCCTCGAGCCTTTCATCCTTAAGCTTCTCAATTTTTTCCGGTTGGCGCCCATTCAGTTGGTAGCCAACTCCTATCTCCTCCTCTCTACCTTCGCATCCTCTGCCACCAATGTGGAGTTCCCCCTTCCTTGGACCTCTTTCATTACTTTTTTGAGTTGAAGGCGCATCCCTAGGCCGGGAAGGGTTTCTATTTCATCCAGGCGAGGCGGAATAGGAGCTGCATCTCCTTGGCTGCGAAGGATTCTTCGCATAAGGGGTGGAAAACTCAATTCTTCTGGGTGGGGATTTGTTCGGTGGAGGAAACATGGAGGTGTCCATTAATCCCCAATTTCCACCCGAATATCCCTCCCAGACAGGATGAGTTCCCTCCACATGTGGAGGAATATGCGACTGTCTTGCTGAAGCACCACCAATCCACAGAAGAGCTGGTTACCCCAGAGAACGTCGAGCGGCCTCCTCACGCGGCTGCATCCGTCTGGCTCAGGTGCCAGAAGTTAGACTCTTCTCTGGATGTTGGGTCCATTTTTCTTTTTCTGACCATATCTTCCTCCTGTGTAAACACTAGGCGGTCGGCATTGGAAGAGACCGCAGAGGTGATCGATCTCGGCAATGACTCGGGCGCTGACGAGCCGCGATCTCCTAAGGCGCGCACCCGAGCCCGAGGCAAGGGCAATAGGGTTGCCCAGGAGGGGTCTTCCCAGTCGCGGGGGGCCAAGCGCAAGGATCACGTGGAGGGCATGAT
This sequence comes from Amorphophallus konjac, assembly GCA_022559845.1. Lineage (NCBI taxonomy): Eukaryota > Viridiplantae > Streptophyta > Magnoliopsida > Alismatales > Araceae > Amorphophallus > Amorphophallus konjac. Next base: position 441,486,937 of record CM040126.1, read on the forward strand.
ACGGGATTCGTGAAGGCCAAGAAGCAGGCCATGAAGGTCGGATCTGTCTCCATCGTCGAGGGTGGTTCTAGCTCGGCGGCTCTCCCCTCTTCCGAGCGAGATGGGGCCGACCTTGTTAGGCCGGCTCTCCCATCTGCCGGTCAAGAGGGGGCCGAGGAGGATGAGGCTGCTCCTGCGGTCGGTGATGATGTTGGTTCAGATTCCCTCTCGGCCAGGGCCGAGGGGGCCGTAACGAGGCGGGCGACGGTGGGGCGCGCCGAGGTTGGGGCGGGCGAAGCTCCAGGTGGCGGTGCAGGCACCGAACCGGTCCGGGTTGGAGGGCCACATGAAAATCCGATCGAAACACGAGAGGCGATCGAGACCGCGATTGGGTCAGGGCCGCCCGGTAGGGCGCCTGCCGAAGGGGGGATCTCTATCCCGGTGGTCTTGGAGAGGCTTGGCATTCAGGGTCCTTTGTATCAGGTATGTCGCGGTATAGCCACGAAGGTGAAGGGAGCAGGCAATACTCCCCGTCCGCGGCTCTCGAGGGACTTATGGAGGGTAGCTTAGTCCTGGCCCAGATGGGGGCCACTCTGGCAGAAGCGTACGCTCGGTTGGAGTCGGAGCGAGTGACTCTGGCTCGGACCCTTAGTGGGTCTGACAGGAAGTCGGCCCGGCTTGCCGAGGAGCGTGATGGGCTTCGGCGGGAGCTTTCCTCGGTTAGGGAGCTTGTGCAGTCGAGCCAGTTGGAGGCCCGGGCGCTAACCGAGCAGCTAGCTAAGGCCCGCGAATCGCTCGAGAGGAAGAGCAGGCTTCTTGAAGAGGAGCGCATTTTTCGTGTCGAGCTGGATGGCCGGTGGGAGGCTGAGCGCTCCGAGCTGGTGGATCGGGCGGAGGAAGCTGAGCGCCTTCGGGGGGAGGCTGAGGCCGATCGAGCCGAGGCGGAGAAGCGGTCGGCGGAGGCCGAGGAGCGGGCGGCTGAGGCCGAGTGGAGATTAGCCGAGACGGAGCGGGAGAAGGCCGAGCTCGCTGTCAGAGTGGGATTGGCAGGGGCAGAGGCGCTCGAGCAGTACAAATGCTCAGAGGCCTACCGGGTCGACCTTAAGGAAGCTACCCTCCCCTACTACGAGTCAGCGCTTCGTCGAGGCATTCACAAGGGGTTCAAGCAGGGCTACGACCGGGCTGTATCTTATGCCGAGGAGCAGGTGTCCGGGATTGAATTCCCATCCGGACAATGCTACGACTCGGATATATCATCCTCCGGCTCCTCTGTTTCGGTGTCAGACAAAGAAGATCAGGAGGGCTTTTCGCCCGAGGGATCGCCAGCTCCGGACGCCTCGGGAGGGCACGCAACCGAGGCAGTTCCCACGCCAGTGGGGTCAGTGCCAGGGTCGGCCGTCGCCGGGGATGTCGGGGCAGACCGTCCGAGCCTTCCACTTCCGAGCTTTAGGGTGGGCCAGAGGCCTAATGTATCCCTTTGCTTCCTCTCTTTGTATATCTTTTTTCCTTTTGAAGAAAAAACTTTCTCCGTTGTGTAGAAAAATAGATGAGGCAATAGCGTTATGACGAAGATTTAACTGTTCCATATCGCCATTGCCGTATTTTGTTCAGCGTATCTGCAGTAGTTGGAAAGTACCTATACTTTCTGCGTGGTTTCCGCGTGATGGTTGGGCGGGCCTCTGATAGGGTGTCTTTCCGCGTGATGGTTGGCTTCATCAGTGCTGAGGCATTTCAGGAGGGGACCGAAGAAGGATCTCGGGTAAAGAGTGCCGTCCAGAGTGACGAATCGCCGAGCTTGGTACTTCAATTTGCGGGCTTCCCGAGGGTCGGGAGGCTCTTGAGAATCTTGGAGCCACGACAGGTACGGGGTGCGCCAGTCGCTTGGGGAGGCCGAGTCAATAGCCAGGAGCTCCGAGTCGATGCTCGGGCGCTCTAGCTCTTCGAGGAGGACCGACTGAGTACCCTCGGGGTCAAGAGAGGAGGCCAGCCGAGAGAGGGCGTCCGCTCGGGAGTTTTTCTCTCGAGCTATTCGGACTACCTCAAATCTCTCAAACTGCTATGCCACGACTCTGACCAGCTGGAGGTATTTGACCATCGGTGCTTCTCGAGCTTCGTAATCGCCGTTGATCTGGCTAGCGACTAGCTGGGAGTCAGTGTGAATTTTGACTCGCTCAGCTCCCAGCCGCGGGCCATGCCGGCTCCTGAGATAAGGGCCTCATATTCGGAGGCATTGTTGGACGCCTGGAAGTTGAACTTCAAGGCGTATTGTAGCTCGGCTCCTTCGGGGACTTCAGGAGGATTCCAGCGCCACTTCCGGCTGAGTTGGAGGATTCGTCGACGAACAGCTCCCAGGTTGGCCCAGGTGCGGACGGGGATCTTTCTTCGGCCGGGATGGTGCTCTCGGTGATGAAGTCAGCGAGTGCCTGGCCTTTGATAGCCGAGCGAGGTCGGTACGATATATCGTAGGCCCCGAGCATGATGGCCCATTTGACGAGCGTCCTGAGGCTTCAGGGTGAGCGAGGATCCTCTTCAACGGTTCGCCGGTCAGCACGGTAATGGAATGCCCTTGGAAATAGGGTCGGAGGCGCTTGGCCACGGTAACCAACGCTAGCATGAGTTTCTCGGTTGCGGGGTACCTTCTCTCGACCTCGTTGAGCGCCTTGCTAGTGTAGTAGATCGGTCTTTCGACTCCCGAGTCATTTCTGACCAGGACCGAGCTAATTGTAGATGGGGTTGCTGAGAGATAGAGACATAAGGCTTCGCCTGGGACAGGCTTAGATAGCACCGGGGGCGAAGCCAGGAATTATTTAAGCTTAGCTAACGCTTTTTGGCATTCCTCGTCCCATTCGAACGTAGCAGATGCCAATTTGGGCCCCCTTAAAAGCTTGAAGAAAGGTAGGCATCGTTCGAACGCACGGGACAGGAACCTGCTGAGTGCGGCAATGCGCCGGTCAGGCGTTGGACGTCTTTGATGTAGGTAGGTGGGCGCATGTCCAGGATGGCCTGGACTTTGTCGGGGTTGGCTTCGATCCCACGCTGGGTGACTAAGAAACTCAGAAATTTCCCGGATCTTACTCCAAAGGCGCACTTGGTAGGATTGAGCTTCATATTGTGCCTCAGGAGGGTGTCGAAGGTTTCGGCTAGGTCGGCGAAGTGGTCCTCGGTCTTGGGGGTCTTGACGAGCATGTCGTCAATATAGGCATCGACCTGAGCTAGTTATCATATTATCCCCCTCCCGACCCGAGCCGGTTGCATCTCGGCATGCGCTGAGCACTTCTTCGCACTCGGCATGGCGTAAAGCCAGAGTCACTAGCTCGGCCAGGGTCGAGGGAGGGTGGAGGACAAGCTCGCGGTGGAGGTTCTCGTCGCGGGTGCCCCCGGTCAGTGCGGTTATGGCTGAGGCGACGTCCAGGCGGGAGATCCTCAGGGCTTCCGATTTAAATCGGGTAATGTAAGCCCGAAGCTTCTCCCCTTGCGCCTGTTTGAGGGCCAAAAGCCCCGCCACCGACCTTGGGAGACCGCTCCCGGCGAAACTCTCTTTGAAGACTCGCCCAAACTGCTTGAAGTCTCGGATGGATCCGGGGGCGAGGGCCTGGAACCAGGTTTGGGCGCCTTGGACTAGGGTAGTCACAAAGGCTTGGCATTTGATGGTGTCGGACGCTCCGTGAAGGGTCATCAAGGCGTCGAAACTGTCGAAATGATCGGCCGGGTCACCCTGGCCGTCATAAAGCTTGAAGGTCGAGATGGAGGTTCTAGGAGACACCTCTGCCTTCAAGATACAGTCGGAGAACGGGGATTCCTCCTCGTCCTCCGTGGAAGAGACCTTCTGCAGGGCGCGTAGGGCGCGCTCCTGTTCTGCGAAACACCTCTCGAATTCTCGCAGTCGGAGGGATAGCTCCGGCTGCCGCTGCGCCGTGGGGCTGGGGGGGCTGTCTGGGTGCTCCCCAGGGACTTCGGTCTCCGGGTTAAGGTGGCGTGCCCCAGGTTTTTCCCTTTTTGGCATGGAGAAAGCCTCTTGCTCCGGAGGAGGGGCTTGTGAGGGTCCTCCTGACCTGTTACGGATAATCTTCCGCCCTCGGAGGGTAAAGCGGCCTCCGGCGGTGTGTTGTGACACGTTCTCGCGGGGAGGACTCTCCGGAGGGGCACGTGACCTTCCATCCCTGGCCGCCTGGGTCCTCATGAGTTCTACGAGGATATCCAGTTTCACGTTGAGGGCTTGGAAGGCGTTAGCGCCACCGTTGAGTGGTAGCCCTACCGCCGTAGGGGTAGAGGGTGGTCCGTTGACGGGGGTACTGGCATTGGAGGGGGGATTTTGCGAGGCCTGAGAGGGGCCTTCCCCCGTCGCTGTCATGGCCTTTCTCCTCTCACCGGCGGATCTCCTCCCTGAACTTCTTCGCACCATACTGGCTTTTTGATCGTTTCCCGCAGACGGCGCCAGATGAAGAGGCGTGATCTCGTGCTTGTCCTGAGCGGGGTAGATGATCACCGGATAGTGAACTGTAAAGAAGGGAAACAGATCAGGGGGCCCAGAGATGATTCCCTGGGGTAAACCCTCCGATGCTGAAGTCAGTCGAGCAATGATGGAAGCGATGAAGGGAGGAGGAAGGAGATGCACAAGATCCCTCTACACCAAGGTGGTGAAGTGGTTCCTGCTCAGGGGGATATATGCGTGTGCTTGCCCTTACCTTCTATTGGAGGTAGTCCCAGGTTTATATAGTGCACTGGCTTCACGAGTCCCGTAAGCTGAGGGGTTTCAGGCGGGCGTTACGTCCTCAACGTGGGACTTTTACGTCCTCATCGTGAGATCTTTATAGCCTTGAGGGATCATGGGCCCCTTATCCTCATAAACTCATGCTCATAAAGGGTTCTCAAACGGCAGTATGGATAAGCAATCGTCGGTCGTCCCGAGCATAAAAGGCTCCAACCCTGTCCGGGCGATAGGCATAGCTCGGATGAGGATAGGTCGGAGTGGGCGCTGAGCGCCTGCCCTTATCCCGGCGAGGGGATAGATCGGGCATGGGTCTTTCTCTGACCTGGTCGACGCTCGGGCCTTCCGAGCCTAAGGGCCGCCGAGGAAGGGTGTGATCCCGAGTGAACTTATTTGGGCTTTCTAGCTTAAGTGGGCCCTGCGGGACTGTCACTTAGATGAGTTGAGCCTCGTTTGGTCCTGATGGACCTAGTTTAACCGCTTCCTAGATAGGTTACAGAAATCCCCCTCTCCAGGCTTCTATTGTTATTCTAACTGAAAGAACGACTTCAAAACCACTTAATACAAGGTTCCTAAAAAACATGCAGTTAGACACTGAGATTTGGAAGGGTCCCAAGGGTTGTCGGAGACTCCTTGGTTATAATTTGTAAGGTTGTATGCCCCCACACTATTTTCAGGGTTGCTTAGCGACCGGTGGAGAGTTAAGTACCCAGATAATGTTGGGTAATCTACTAAGCAGTTACAACATTTACTTTTCTATCTGTTATCCCTCTAGTTATGGGCAGATGGTTAGTATTTTGAGTAGTCGTAGTATCTCTTCTTGGTCACTTATTTTGCTCGCCATCGATCACAATGATTGAAAATATCATTATAATTTGAAATAATTTCTCAAAGTAAACCTGCGGACGTAGTGCGATTCATTTGACTAGTTCAAAATAAAACCTAAATACCATCAATTGTCTTAATTAATTATAGAATGGTACTTGCTGTGTACGTGCGTTGGAGTTGCCCGTTGAGATGGGGGACGCGTGGGAGGTGCTCCGGCAAATGCAGCAACTATGTACTCTTAATTTTCCCAAAAGTTTTCGCAAACAAATCATCTTCCTCCTGGCTGAAACACCGACGTAAAGAAGGGCACAACGGAATTATTATTCTTTCTCAGGGAGCACGGTATAATAATCCCTAATAAGGGTGTGTTTTGACACCACAATTACATGCCTTCCTCTTATTACAATTTACAAGGGATATATATATATATATATATATAGTCCGAACTTGGTCTAATCTTTCCATAAACTATCGTTTCAGATCCTCTCAACCGCAGTGCCGTTGGACCCGGTGTGAAGCGCGAACGGTGCTCAGTTCCCAGTTACTTTACCGTCAAACTCGTTCCAGTACCGAGTCAAGAAAGACCCTACTAAGTTGCCGATGTTACATTAAAAACACAGAAATAGCACGGAGACCCACCACCCCCACTTGAAAAAGGAACGGATAGAGACGAAGCAGAGAATACTGGACGCGAACAAAGAAGTCTCACTCGTCTTCCAACCGCCGGCCGCGTAGCACTCCTATTTCGGTCAAGTTCAACACGCCAGTTAAACGTTTGACCTCCTCCCATCCTATCCCCGCCCCCCAGCCATCTCTTCCTCTACATAGAAAGAACCTCCCCCGGCCCTCCTCCCGTCCATAAATGTGGAATATCCTCTTCATGTGTAATGGCTTGTATGGATACGCACTCGCATACGTAGTTACAGTGATGACCTGTAGACAGTTTTATAACAAAATAATACAGGTAAAATCCGTATGGCCGTGGAGATCTTTTTGGGTTGGGATGTCACGATATAAATATAATACGTTCCGTTTCCAAACATAAAACTATTTCTATACCTCTGAAATAATTTAAAATTGTTACTGTATTTTTATCTTTATCATATTTATCATAATATCTCTAAAATTCTTAAAAATAGTCCTCGTGTCTTTTTACAGGGATACAGGATTACTTTTTTATTTCAAAGATACGTGGCGAATAAAGGGCACAATGGATATTTCTTTAAGAATTTCTGAGACATTACGATAAATATGATAAAAATCAAGATATACTAATAATTTCACAAAATTTTGAAGATATATTAATAATTTTCCTATTTTGAAACCTCGTGATATGATATATATATATATATATATATATATATATATATATATATATATATATATAGAGAGAGAGAGAGAGAGAGAGAGAGAGAGAGAGAGAGAGTCTTTTAAAATATATTTTGAAACAAGATATATATTTAACTATCTACGTAAGCCCGATAATTGCTGCGAGGGTAAGAATTGACCGAGAACGAAGGTTGACCGAGTCATTCACACATTCTTACGTGCCACGTCATCTTCGACCCATGGACATGGGAGGAAGGGGGGCAATGCTTAGCCTCTCGATTTTTAATTTATCTTTTGGTTAATGCCTTCACCTCCTCTTTCGTCACATAAGCAGACAGATCGGGACGGGACAAGGAGGAGGCAAACGAGGGAATCCCAAATATTGGATTAAAACACACATAAACTAATAAAATATTACATTTCATGTGTGATTTGATTATTAAAAGAGAGATACTAAGTTTAAACGAACTTACATTAAATACATAGTTTAAAAATCGACGTCACTAAATGATTCTTTTAGTTGGATGAAGTGCTAGTAGTGTTATTGAGCCGCTTACCCAAAATTAGAGTCTTGGGTTTGTGGTTCTATTGACCGACAAGTGAGTTTCCTCCACCCGACTCTATATACATGTGGTTTCAAAAAGGGCTACCTCAGTAAAAAAAATCTGTTTGATAAGCTTCATCAATTTTAAATAACCCAACTACTGACCCATGCCAATTATTTAGTTTCAACAAGGGTCCAATTTGAAAATGGAATATGATAAGTGTGCATAAGTAACGAGAGAGAGAAGATGGGCCCACTTGGGCCCAGCTCACAAGGGCGCGGCGCTAATAGGTGAGGGGTAACTTATTCTCACCCCCTACCCTACTCCACAAAATAAGAGCAAAAGGTTTGCATTCAGAAGTCAAAGCTGAGTTGGAACCGGAAGGAGGATTTACCATGACTTTCGTCGGGGTCAGAAAAAGACGATACCACTCCCGGCGGTGTCTGTTGACAGGAGGTGGGTGAACCAAAGTTTCCCGTGGGTCCCACTAGTGAGTCCTTTATTGCGACGAAGTGGTACGTGTCATCTGTTGATTGGCCCTGCCGACCAGCGGGAGCTTTCCTCGATGCACCCTTGCCGGATGATGACCACACTCTTGGCAAATAAATGGAGTTCGACGGCAACGGGCCAACGCGTCCAACCACGTAAAGTTGCCAACCTCTCTCGCGTCTTTTTTTTGTCTTTCCGTTTTCTTGGATAGCTATGTTTTTTTTGAGAAAGGTTTGATGTACATTTGAGTGTGGTGTATATTATGAGTGTATAATATTTTTAAAATTTTTATAAATAATAGCGTGATTTTAAAATTATTTTAATTTTTTTTAATTCAAAAGTCCTACCTAGTGATTAGTTGGAGAGTGCTCCCCAAATCAGGAAATATTTCCCCACCTAACACCAAGGGTTGGAAGTGAGGTGGTAGTGCGACTTGCCGGCTGGTGGGGAGGCGCCTCCTCAACTCCTTGAACAGAAGAGGACGTGAGAGGCAGCGAAGAGACACCAAGAGAAACAACAGGGCCAATGGGACAACGAAAGGTTGCAGAAACGGCTCGCCACGTCTGCGCGACAGACCTAGCCGAGGCACCACCGCCGGAGGCCGGAGGGGCGGCACCGGCAATAGTTGAAGCTTTAGACCGGCCAAAAGATTTCTTGCAATTAGCAGGAAGATGGCCCAATCTCTGGCAGGATGAACAAAAGAGGGGCATCTTAGAACAATATATCGACTGCCAAAATCCACCTTAGCCAATCCCAATCCAGACGCGTTCAGGAATGCGCTTAGATACGTCCAAAAGAACACACACCTGAGCAGCATGAGATCTGGCTAGCAGGGATGTGTTCTCATCAACACGAAGGATAGTGCCAACACTCCAAGTAGTTGATCGAATCATTGCATCATAATAAAAATCAACTGGTAACCCAGGGAATTCAATCCAAACTGGAACCACCGGGGAATCAATCTCTGGAGAAAAATCAAATGACCATCTGGAAAATTTAAACAAACGCCCAAGAATCAGCAGGGAACCTTTAAGTAAAACCTTGATGAAGTCCTCACGGCAAGAAAATCTCATAAGCAAATGACGATTATCCAGTGCACTCAGGGCGAAATCTTGCTGAAAGTTAAACCATTGAGCAAGATGAGCACGGGGTCTCTGGAAACGGAGGCCGTCCATGGGGAGTGTATGCTACAATGGCATGTTCCAGTGGCTTGCACGATGTACCAATCTCGGCCAAGGAAAAGAAAACCGCAGGGTCCCCCTTGTCAGTACGTGCTGGAGGATGAATAGCAACAGGGAGAACCGGGGGGGCCAAGGAATGACGAGCAGCTTGCACAAAAGAAAGAGGGCCATAGTCCCAAGCAGAGGGAGGATGCACGATGAGAGCATCTGCCATAGGGGGGCCCGACGATGAACCCAAACCAACAGGAACTCCAAGAGAAGGGACAACAAGGGGGGGATCCACCGAAGCTGCAACAGCCACGGAGGAAGCAGCCAACATACCATGGGGACCATCGCCCAGGGCTGGCTTGGATGAAGCGGCAGCAAGCGTGGACAGATCTGCCAAAGAGAGACCCCGAGTGGCATCCACAGCATCAACGCCAAGGCGGGGGAGGGATCCAACGCCATGGGCCTGCTCGGACGAAGAAGCATCAAGCGTGGGGGCCCGAGGAGCAGCACCATCGATGGAAGAAGAGGCGACAACAAGAGGAGGGACCGTGGACGGGGAGAGGGGAGGCGGAGGCCCCCCCCCATGGCCGGTCATGGACGACGGCTAGGAACCCTAAAATTATTTTAATTTAAAATATAAGTTACATCATTAGTTGATTATTAAAAAATTAAAAATAAAATATACTAATTTTTTAAAAATAAATCTAATACTATTTATTCAATCTAATTTTTTATTCTTTATAAATAATTTAATAATGACATAATTTACCTCTGAAATTAAGATATTTTAGAGATTACTCTATTTTTTTAAAAAAATTAAAGATATTACACACTCGTGTGTAACACATCGAAATGTTCAATGAACTTTTTTCATTTTTTTTTAACGTGAGGGAGAAACCAGAGATCCAAATAAAGACCCCCCTCCAAAAAAAAATAGAGGAGATGGTGACAGCACTAAGGATGTCAAAAATACCTGTAAACTCGATTACCCGCATCACCCAACCCGTGATGGGTCGGATAATACCCGAATAAACGGATATGGATTCGGATTCAGATATATTTAAAATATCCGTTTCATATTCGGATAGTGTATGGATTTAGTGTACCCAACCCCATACCCGATCCGAACCCGCTCTTAATTACTTATTGTGCATGTTAGGCCTATGATTTTGACATGAACTTAATCCGTTACCCGTCTTGTTGAGTTTGTGAGTTTAGACTTCTTGCTAAAATTGTGATGATGTTTTTATAAAACATAAAAATTAGTTTAGAAAGGAAAGAATTAACTGAATTTCTTTTTTTTCTAATTCTTATGAATCTCACATTTTCTTAGACGTGGATGTGGACTCATATTTTATGGACGGATACAGATATCCGCGGATATATCCATACCCGTGACTGATATACCCGTATCTATATCCGTGAAAATAATAGGATACTATCTGGGTATAATATTTGTAAAATTTTTACGGATAAGATATGATATTAGTCTATTCGAGTCGAATCGGATACATTTACATCCTTAGATAGCACCACTGCAAACAAGCTCCGGTGTCCCAACCTCACTCGTGCCTCATCTCCTCCTCTGAACATTACGTTTTTTTGGCTCGTTGCCTTGGAGTCGTCTCCTTCGTCTCCGTCGCAACGCTTGGACCTCTTAAACGCGAATTTGAGTCAAGTTCTTCTATGACGTTTGCACATGCAACCCAACACGCCTTCCTCCTATTATTGCAAGGATAAATATATATACATGTGTTGTCCCAACTTGGTATAATCTTCCATAAACTATTGTTCGTAGGTCCTCTAAACCGCAAACCGCAGTGCTATTAAACCATAAACTATTGCACAAGCTAACAAAAATGCTCAAACCCTAGAAGCTTATAAAATCGCTAAAAAGAGAGCTAAGAAAATTGTCAGCGAAGCCAAATCAAAGGCATTTGAAGATTTATATAATAAATTAGGAACCCGAGAGGGTGAAAAGGACATATTTAAACTAGCTAAATTAAGAGAAAGGAAAACTAGAGATTTAGATCATGTTCGGTGCATTAAAGGTGAAGATCAAAGGGTTTTAACTAAGGATCTTGAGATTAAAGGGAGGTGGCATAGCTATTTTCAGAAGTTACTTAATGGAGATTCCGTCAAGGATTTATCTTTAGAAGGTACCCAAGAGTCCACAATATTTGATAAATATCAATATTTCATGTGTATTAAGATGTCAGAAGTGGAGGATGCTTTAAGGAAAATGAAAGTGGGCAAGGCCTTAGGACTAGATGGCTTACCTATTGAAGTATGGAAAGGCCTAGGAGATATTGGTATTCAGTGGCTAACTAAATTTTTTAATAAAATTTTAAAGGAACGAAGAATGCCAGAAGTTTGGAGAAAAAGTGTTGTAGTTCCTTTCTATAAAAATAAAGGAGATATTCAAAGTTGTAATAATTATCGTGGAATTAAGCTTATGAGTCATACTATGAAACTTTGGGAAAGAGTAATTGATAAACGCCTCCGTGGTATGACTACTGTGTCGGAAAATCAGTTTGGTTTTATGCCAAATAGATCTACTACAGAAGCTATTTTCTTGCTACGGCAGCTAATGGAGAAGTATAGAGAGATGAGAAAAGATTTGTATATAGTTTTTCTTGATTTAGAGAAGGCGTACGATCGAGTACCGAGAGAATTGATTTGGTGGACATTAAGAAAGAAAGGAATCTCTCAAGGATATGTTGATTTGATTAATGATATGTACGACGGTGCTATTACTAGTGTTCGAACTATTGCTGGGGAGACTGGTGAATTTCCCGTTTCTATAGGTTTGCATCAAGGTTCTGCACTAAGTCCGTATCTCTTTGCCTTAGTTATGGATGAAGTAACTAAACAATTGCATGATGATATCCCTTGGTGTATGCTATTTGCAGACGATATTATTTTAATTGATGAGAGTATTGATGCTCTAAATGCTAAGTTAGAGCGTTGGAGACTTGCCTTGGAGTCTAAAGGTTTTAAAATTAGTAGGAGCAAGTCAGAATTTATGCACTGTAATTTTAGTAATGGGAGAGTGGTTCAGGAAGACATGGTTCTAATTGACGGACATAACATTCCGAAGAGTAGTAGCTTTCGATACTTAGGGTCTATCATACAAGAGAATGAGGAGATTTATGATGACGTTACACATAGGATTAAGGCAGGCTGGTTAAGATGGAGAAGTGCATCAGGTGTCCTTTGTGATCGTCGTATGCATGTGAAACTCAAAGGGAGGTTTTATAGAACGGCTGTGAGACCTGCTCTGTTATATGGTACCGAGTGTTGGGCAGTACGTAAGGAACACATCCACAAAATGTGTGTAGCAGAGATGAGGATGTTGAGATGGATGTGTGGCAAGACTAAGAAAGACAAGATTAGGAATGAGCGCATTCGTAAGGACTTAGGGATAGCTCCAATTGATAGTAAAATGAGAGAAAATAGACTCAGGTGGTTTGGACATGTGTTTCGTCGCCCTAACTCAGCGCCGGTTAAAAGATGTGATCAAATCTTAGTGGATGCTAGCAAAAGAGCTCGAGGAAGGCCTAAAATGAGATGGTGCGATGTTATTAGGAAGGACATTAGTTCCTTGAGTTTAAATATGAATATTGCACTTGATAGAAATCTTTGGCGGAACAGGATTCATGTAGCCGACCCCAATTAATTGGGATAAGGCTCTGATGATGATGATGATGATGATGATGTCCCAACTTGGTATAATCTTCCATAAACTATTGTTCGTAGGTCCTCTAAACCGCAAACCGTAGTGCTATTAAACCCGGTCAGTCGTCAGTTCCTTCACCACCACTCAAACGCATTTTATCGAGGAGAAATGAGTTCACGCTTACCCGTCTTTGTATCTTATTGGGTCACGTTTGTGGCATGTGATGTAAAAAAATTATTTATCACTCGTGATGTTAGAGTGACAAATAATCAATTAAAATTGGCAAATAATTTTTTATGTTAAAATTATTTATCACTTTTCATTTGCTATTTGTAAATCTTAATTTTAAAAGTGAAAAATAATAAGTTAAGAATAACATCGCACGACCTTACGATATCAACGGCGGATAACTTTACTGTCGGTACAAATTTGCAGTTATCATTTATTTTTATTGAGACATTAAAGAACCTCGAGTGATCGATCTCAAGGAAGTGTCAACGGAGTAGGTTAAAGATGGGTGATCTATTCGAGGTGATTCACTCGACTTCTAATCTTAATTGAAGTCGATTAACTTATTTCACCTATTTTTTAAGAATGAATTAATTTATTTTAATTCTGTCAAATTTTTATTAAAAAAATATCAAACAAAAATAATTCACCCTACTCCGATTAAATTATCCTCGGCGATCTTAACAGTCGTCAAATAAGACCTGAGAGAATTACACATAAAAGCATAGAAGCCCACCACACCCACTTGACGGGGACGAACGGAAATGCAGCAATCGATACCAACGGCGATCAACACGGCTCCGTTGGCTTCTCACAGGTGCAGTCTTCTATGCCGGTCAACTTGACCAACACCTTCAAAGTTCGACCTTCTCAAGGCCACTCCCCTCTCATCATTGCTTATTCCCTATATAGGACCCGGCCCCTTCATCCACAAACCCCGGAGGTAACCAGACGCATAGACGCCATTGCAGGAGTTCCTCAAGCTTAAAGCTCAAAGAGAGAGGCAGCCAAAGGGGAACCTGCAGCAGCAACCCAGCCTTCTCTACGTCCTCTGGACCTCGCCATCACCAGACGCAAATGCCGGATAAAGGGGCGCTCAGCGCCTTCTTCCACTCCTCCCCCCGCCGCCACCACCACCATCACCGCGGCCATCACCGCCCCTCTTCCTCCCCTTCCTCGTCGCCGTCGACCACTGCGCCCGCCTCCCCCGTCCACACCTTCTCGGCCACCATGATGGAGGAGAACGTCTACGAAGCCGAGGAGATTGTGACCAAGTGGGATCCCCAGGGATCATCCTACGCCAGGAGCACCACGCTGTTCCAGGAAAGCCGCGAGGAGGCCCGGCAGTTCCTGCGCGCCGTCGCCGACCTCCGGCGCGCCATGAACTACTTCGTGGCGGAGCCCCACGCCTCCAGCACTGCGCTTCTCGTCCGCGCGCAGACCCTCATGGAGGCGGCCATGCGCCGCCTCCAGAAGGAGTTCCACCAGATCCTCTCCGCCAACCGCGACCGCCTCGACCCGGAGTCTGTCTCTGCCTCAGAACGCTCCTCCCTCTCCCTCAACTCCTCTTCCTCCCTCTCTGACGCGGAGGAGGAGGAGATGCGCCCTGCCACCCAGTCCATCGGCGAGGTCGAGCGCGTCTCCACCCTCGAAATGACCGACCTCCGCTCCATCGCCGAGTGCATGATCTCCTCCGGCTACGGCAAGGAGTGCGTCAAGATCTACAAGCTCGTCCGCCGCTCCGTCGTCGCCGAGGGCCTCTACAAGCTCGGGTTCGAGAAACTCTCCCAGACGCAGGCGCACAAGCTCGACTGGGCCGTCCTCGACATCAGAATTCGGAGCTGGGTCGGGGCCTCGAAGGTCGCGGTCCGCACTCTCTTCCCCGGCGAGCGGGTCCTGTGCGACAAGGTGTTCGCCGCCTCAGCCGACTCCATCCGCGAGTCCTGCTTCGCCGAGATCTCTGCGGAGCCCGCCATGCAGTTTTTCGGTTTCGCGGAGCTGGTGGCGTCCAAGAAGATCTCCCCTGAGAACATGTTCCGGATCCTGGACATGCACGAGTGCTTCTCTGAGCTGTGGCCCGACATAGAATCGACCTTCTCCTACCAGTCAACGGCCGCCGTCCGGTTCCAGGCGGAATCTTCCCTCCTCAAGCTCGGCGAAGTTGTGCGGTCCATGCTGGCCGAATTCGAGTCGGCAATGCAGAAGGACAACTCCAGGGTTGCAGTCCCAGGCGGCGGACTCCACCCGCTGAGTCGGTACGTGATGAACTATTTGGGGTTACTCGCCGACTACAACGCCGCCCTGGAGGACATATTCGCCGAGCACCCACTCCAGGTGCCGACCCCTCTTCCAGCATCCGTGTTCGACGCCATCACACCCACCTCAGCTCCTTCATCGCCGTCATCCCTGGACGGAGAGAACCACTTGTTCATCTCCCCAGTCTCCGCTCGGATAGCTTGGCTCATCTTGGTCCTGCTCTGCAAGCTCGACAGCAAGGCAGAGCTGTACCGCGAGGCAGCTCTGGCGTACCTCTTCCTCTCCAACAACCTCCACTACCTCGTCAAGAAGGTCCGCACCTCCAGGTTGCTGGAGGTGCTCGGAGAGGACTGGGTGGCGATCCACGAGGCCAAGGCGAGGGGGTACGCTGCCAGCTACGAGCGCCTGGCGTGGGCCAACGTCCAGGCGGCCATCCCGCACGACCCCACCACGGTAGCGGAGATGGACGTGCCGGCGGCATGGGAGTGGATGCGGCGGTTCAACGAGGCCTTCGAGGAGGCGTACCGAGCGCAGGCCGGGTGGACAGTGCCGGACGGGAAGATGAGAGAGGAGCTGAAGTTGTCCATCGACAGGAAAGTCATCCCGGCGTACCGCCCGTTCTACGAGAGGTGCCGATCGCTGTTAGGGGAGAAGGAAGGGTCGCCGGCCGTGGTGCGCTTCGCGCC
Source organism: Amorphophallus konjac (assembly GCA_022559845.1). NCBI lineage: Eukaryota > Viridiplantae > Streptophyta > Magnoliopsida > Alismatales > Araceae > Amorphophallus > Amorphophallus konjac. The sequence continues at coordinate 441,502,614 of CM040126.1, forward strand.
CGAGGACCTGGCGAACTACATCTCCGACCTCTTCTACGGCGGCGCCGGCGCCGGTTCGAGCGTCTCGTCCGTCCCCGGTTCATACGGGGCTTCGAGCCGGTCTGTGTAAATTCTATCCTCTCCTTATTTTAAGGGAAAAATTGAACATATATAATTATATATTGTATACTTAATTAACCTGAGGGTGGAAGGATGACGCCACGAGACTTTTGGACAAAATGGGTTACGTTTGATCGAGTAATTTAAAAGCAAATATCGACCGATGCTAATTCGATTAGATTAATTGTTTAGAGTGACAGGTGTTAGTGTCGGTAGCGCGTGCGTCCGCGCGCACACAAGCGGTGTAATTACTCACTCAGGATGTGTACAACGTAAATGATTTTTTAAAATAATAGTAGGTGAGGAGAGTAAAATCCGTTAGACCCATTACGGTCCACCAGCATCGGGTCTGTTTTGACCCGGTCCGGTTGGACCAACTAAGGTCAATTGACGGCTCAAAATCTGACGGCCCAATAAGGGCATATTGAGGATTCGCCAACCCACGGGAGGTATCAAGGCGGGAGTCCTAGACTCAAGACGACTCTCCGACAATCGAACGTTGCTCTCATCGTTATAAGTCACTTCTCCGGCGATGACAAGGCCACACTCACTATGCCAGGATCTTCGCCTCGAGACCACACTTCTTGGTTAAGCAGGAGCATAATGAGAAACTCTATCCATGATCAAGGAGACGTTACCCCATGACTTACATCTTTCCCCGTTAGAGAACGGATCCCCATCGCCAAGATGACCTATAAACAGGCCTTCGGAGACACGAAGAAGGGACACACACAGAGATATACACCTACACGCAGAGACAGACAGAGACACTCAGATACAGGGATCTAACCAGACGTGCAGAGGAAAGGGAGAGATAAAGGAAGAAGCAAGCTCCCGAGCACGTCCCGCGCATAGCGAGCACTCGACAGACACAGCAAGCACCTTCAAGAATCTGACTCCAGCCCCTAGGCTTGTCTGCTCTACTCTCATGCTCTCTCTCTCCATGTCTCGTACTGTTCTTCTCCTCGGCCTTGTCCTGACTTAAGCATTGGAGGGTTGTCCCCTGAAGTAATACCCATGGCTCCTTTTAACATCGCTTCTCTAGTGCTTGCAAGTTTTCACCAGTGGCTGGACGGCCTTCCCCAACTAAATAAATCTTAAAAGTGTGATATGAGATCCGAGAGATCATTTTCTCTCCTCTACAATAGGTTATTACTCTAGATTGTCTTAGATTGATTGTTCCTATAATTAATAATACTTAGATATCTTAAGATATTTTTTATTCTTGTTATGGCCTCTTGATTTCTAACAACTAATGCCGCCTTAATTATGTCGTTGATAACATTGCTTCTTAATATATATTTATACTGTGAGGGAAGAACCCCACCTAGGCCCATTAAAGCCCAATAACGACTGTCCCACGATACATGCATATATCTCGTACACGTGGCTACCTCACGAACCACGTAGCACACTGTCAGGAAGTCATTATCACAATAATGACGGATATTGTCCCGAAGGTTAGTGGACGTAGAGCGGTGATCCACACCGCCACACCTCCTAGAAGGTGGAAGATTGGGACGACCCACGACGTCACGATCCAAGACAACCGTAACTCCAATAAATCAGAAGATGGAGGGGCTAAATATGCTTGAGGAGGGAGACCCTATAAGAAAGACCTTGGCCAGACGGCTAGGAGGTAAGCACTCTGAGCCCACAACCTTCTCCCCTTTATTTCTTCTTCTGAGTAATACTCCTCTCCCTTCCAAAGACTCGTTTGACTTAAGCATCAGAGAGTTATCCCCTAAGATCACATCTGGAACTTCTTCTAACAATTCACAACCTTCCCTCTCAGAGAGCTTCCTCTCGTTCCCAACCAACAAATCTCAAAGGTGTAGCGCGCAGTTTGAAGAATTAACTTTGACCTCTACATATTGCATAAGTCCAAACCAAACATCGAATCTTGAAATATGATATGTTTTCTGTATTGCAATATTCGCATTAGGTCTGATATCTATTTCATGTGTTACTGAATCAATGTTGTTAAGAATGTGGGTTAACTTAGCCCTACCTCCATGGAATTGAGTAGGGATGACTCCATATTTATATGCTTGAACTCAGAGATATGGACGTGAATAACTTGGTGTAGAGGTCGAAAAATGGTCATTCAAACCGTGCGTTATACCTCTGAGATTTGTTTATAAGGGAAGAAAATGAGTTTTCTGAGAGGAAAACTTGCTAGCCAAGGGAAATCCGTCAGAAGGATCCCCGAGTGTGATCCCAAAGGATAACCTCCTAATACTTAAGTCAGACAAGTGCTCGGAAGGGGAGAGAAGTGCTCAAAAGGGGAGAGGAGTGCTTAGAAGAGGAAGTAGAGGAAGAGTGTTGTGGGCTTAGAGCGCTTAGAATGCTTACCCTCTAGCCGTCCGGTCAGGGTGCTTCTTATAGGGACTTCTTCCCCTCAGCACATCTTGTCGTCTACATCTTCTAACTTACTGGAGGAACAATTATCTAGGATTATGGGATTATGGGTCTCTCAATCTTCTGCCATTATTGTGATAATGGCTGCTTGATCATGCGCCACGTGGTTCGTGGAGCAATCATGCTGATCTCTATTGGGCCTTAATAGGCCCGAGCGAGATTTATGCCGCCTCACTAGTCCCCCACTCTTGGGCAGTGAGAGTGCTCGGTGCTCAGAAGGAAGTGATCACTAGGAATATTCATCTGCTGAAGTTTTCGGTCCTCTTATCAGGCTTTCCTTCCTAGAGAAGGTTCCTCGGTCTACTCCTCTCAATAGGCCATGTGGCACCTTAGAGCTTTCATTTCTTCAGATGCCATTTTACCTCTAAGTTCAAGATGCATGCCACCTGTTAGCTGTGACGTCATCTTCATCAAGACAAATCCATCATTCCTGGGAAGGCAGGCATGGCTGACATCAACTGTCGTTTTTGAAATTCACCAGCTTCCCCACAGCCATAGATGGCGATCCATCACATCCTTGATGATTTAATCTCGGTCGTCGAACCCAAAGAGTCGTGACAACCTTCCCCTTTTAAACAGGCATGGGGAGGGGCCGGGGGAGACATACCTTTGTCTTCTTCGAGACTGGGCCCCCACTATTCTCCTTAGTGCTCCACCATGTCTCACCCTCATAGAAAATTTCTCCTCTCTGAGAGATCCGACGAGAGGAGTTTGCCTCTAAGACCTTAGGGGTGCCTTGTGAAGGGCCACAATGTGGTCCGAGCACTTCCGGGGCTCCCACTCATCCTCTTCCCGTCACTCGGGTTACATATCATGTTACCTCGGGTTTGAGGGAGGCCTTCCAAATTCCCGTGGAATATGATATAATCTTTCCCAAGGAGAATGTGTTTCTAGGGGTGGCTTACCCCAGGGGATTTAGCATTTCAATTGAGGCATTCCACGTCGATTTTCACCTCCTCATCCTGATTTTCTTTGAGTGTCTCATGTGCTTCTATGCGGTCTCCCCTGCGCAGTTGGCGCCCAACTCATGGAGGATCCTTTGTGTCTTTTATTTCTCACAGACGGTGCCAAGAAGTGTAGAAGTCAAAAAGTGATCCTTCGAACCGTGTACTAGACCTCTGAGATTTATTTGTCAGATAAGAGAATGAGCTTTTCGAGAGGAAAACTTGCAAGCAAAGGGAAGTGTGCCAGAAGGCATCACGAGTGTGATTCTAGGGGACAACCCTCTGATGCCTCAGGCAGACGAGTGCTCGGAAGAGGAGAGTGTTGGGTGCAATGTGGGATCAGAGGGGGGGTGAATAGATCCCTCTATAAAAAAATATGGCTCTATTAAAAATCACGCCCACTTATAGCAATGTTCGAACACTTAGCGTGTAGTGAAACAAAGCGGAAGCTAATATATCAGAAGTATCTTCACTACTCTGAAAGGAAGACTCTCGATACTAAGCACTCAAAAATAACACGATGCATAAGCTTCTCACACATCTACCTGTGAAGGGAGATATAAGAAAGGAACAAACACACATGCAAACCACAGCGCACATAGATTTTTAGGTGGTTCGGCCAGACACCCAGTCTGCCTACATCTACCCCCCACTCAACCCGAGTGAGGATTCTGCTGACACACAGCTTGAACTACTGATCCACAGCTTCGGGCAACAAATCCCTACAACCGCTGATCCACAGCTTCGGGGAACCAATCTCAAACCGTTGAGCCTCACGGCTTGCTTACAAGATCGTTGAGCAACACAGATTACTGACCAGAGGAACAAATCCTCTGCAACGTTGAGCAACACAGCTTGCTGACAGTAACAAAGAAATGAAAAACCAAAAACAAAAAGAACAGAAACAGAAATGAGAAACAATGTAGCTCTCGAAGAGCAAAGTGGCTTGGATCTTATCTAGATGCCAACACACAAACAAGTCTTCAATGTAGCACTGGCTGCACACACTTCTTCACAAGCTCTCTTCACGGCGCTCTCTTTCACTCTTTTCTTCTTCTTCTCACGATCTTCTCTCTTCTTTTCTCTCACATATCTTCTTCTCACACTTCAGTTCTCCTCAGCTCTTCTTCTCAACCTCTTCTTCTCACGGCAACTTCTTTACAGCAGTCCTCATTGCACTCTTCACTATTCTCCTCATTGTTCGCAGCAGCCTCTCTTCGGAGGAAGAAGACGAGTATATATAAAGAGCAGAATATTTGATTTTTTGAAATAATCTTATCCATATGGAAATTCTTCTGTTGGTCCACGTGTTAAGAATCTTCTGAAAGGATGCCACGTGACCTAGGATCATGTGCCAGAACACTGGCCTTCGAGCTGGGCGTGTGGCAGACACAAGTCTTCTGGAATTCAGCCTACTGAGCTATTTGTTAGACATAATAGGCATTTTACACCACTATCACACATATGCCAGCCATATACACCTATTTGTCACCCTTAGGTTCAATAGTCGTCGCCTTAGCTACTTTTCCCTTTTGCCTTAAGCGTCGCCTTTATCCATTTGTCACCCTTGTGTTTATATTTTACACCGCTAAGGCTCATTTGTCACCCTTGTGTGACATTTGTCAATCTTGTTCATCATTCTTCACCAGTATCACTCCTTGGTCATTTTTGTAAACCATTTGTCACTCTTATGACTGGTGTTGACTGCTTTGACTCCAGGTAAACTTGCGTTGGCTTCGTTGACTTTGACTTTGACTGAGTCTTCATGAGTTGAGTCAACAGAAGTTGAGCTTGACTGGACTCTTCTTTTACTGACATTAACTTTGACTAAGACAACATTGACTGGCACACTTTGACTTTAGTCAACTTTCCTTTTCAAACGAAGTCCTCATGATGTCTTCTTCTTCTCCTTCCAGCTTCCCTGTAATGCCCCGGGTTTTTCGGATCCTTCTTCGTGGGTCCCGGATCTGGTTTCTCGGAGTGTCCAGCTCCGTTGTGTCCGAAATTTCGTTTCGGACGTCTTTCGTGTTCGGATCGGCGCGATCCGGAGTCGTTTCGGAGGCCCGGAGGCGTTCCGCGGCTTTTTCCGCGTGTGTTTTCCGATTCCCGGCGTGGGTTTCGGCTTTCCCTTCGGAACCTCGTTGCGGGTGAACCGGGCCGTTCACCAGGGCGCGAGTGGTACCGTTGCGATCGGTGCGCTCCGAGGATCGCGAGGGTGTGATTTTCTATTTTTCTGGATTTTTCGATTTTCTGGATTTTCCTATAAATAGCTTTTTCTCTCTCTCCCCCTCTCATTTCTCATTTCTCTCCCTCTCTCTTCTCACGCTCTCTCCTCTCTCCCTCTCTCTCCGGCGGCCGACGGGGCGGAGCATGGGCGAGGCGGGGACGGCGCGGGCGAGGCAGCGGGCGAGGATGGATGAGGATCGAGGCGGTGGAGGCGCGTAGAAGCTCGGCCGTGAGTTCGTGGAACGGCGAGGCTTCAACGGCGTTTTCTTCGTGGATCGGCGTCCACGGTGCGCGTAATCTTCGGTGGAGGTAGGGTGATGGACCCTCAGCCCGTGTACTTCCTTTCCCGCGAGTTTCGTAGGCCGTGGTGAGCCGAGCGGGCTAAACGGGGCGTTTTGGGCAAAATGTGTGTTTTCGGGGTGTGAGCCGGATCTCCCGTTTTATGGTGTTTTTGGGCGATCCAGGGGTTTAGATGCATGCCTAGGGGCTTGGGGAAGGTTTCCCCTTTTGTTTCCCCTTCACCTGGGGGGTGAACGGGGCGTGGCATGGCTTTTCCCGCGGTTTCCACCGTTTCCGGGTGCGGACTGAGAACGCGCTATACTCCAGTAGCGCGTTCTTGAAGGTCGCGCTGCCCCGATAGGGCGTGTTCATCGGAGAAGATGAACAGTAAGGCGGTTCTTGTCGCGCTATGGGGTCCTAGCGCGTTCTGCCCTGTCGCGCCAGGGGTCCCTAGCGCATTCTGCCTTGTCGCGCTAGGTGATCCTAGCGCGATCTGTGCAGTCGCGCTATAGGGCTATAGCGCGATCTGTCGTGTCGCGCTATAGGTGCATAGCGCGTTCTGCTTGAACGCGCTATGGACCTACAGCGCGTTCTTGGAGGTGACCAGCCGGGCTGCCCGGGGCGGGCGGTCTGCGGCTGATCGTGCTCCCCTTGGCCGTGTGTGCCTTGGACACCCAGTGGAGTTCCGTGACCGTGTTTTGGGGTGTCTGGAGGTTCCGTTTACCTCGTTTTGCGTGCCCGTGCGCTTAAGGGTCCGGGTGACCTTTTAGCGTCCGTTCGCATTGTGTTGGTCTCCGGTCGACCCGGTTGGGACCCAGTGGTCGACCTCCGGCCTTGTGAGTATCCTGGACACCCCGTGGGTTCTGTGTCCGCGTTTCTGGGGTGTCGGGAGGGACCGTGTTACCTCGATTAGCGTGCCCGTAGGTGTGGTGGGTCCGGGTGACCCCACGTGTTCCGGGCTCTTGTGTTACGCTTGATCGAGTCACCGTGTGTCGGTGTGTGTGCGGTGGGGTCTCCCCCGCATATCGTGGGTTCCTTTGGAAGGCGATTCCCGTGTGGGCCATGTGTTTGGCCTTGGACTGTGAGTCCAGTTGTCCGGCCTGGGGCTGGAGGTTTCCCGCTTGCTTCAAGATGGGAAATCGTCGTGGCGGCTTGCGTGCTGCCTTGGGAATCGTGCTTCTGTGTTTTCCGTGTGGCCCGTGTGAGTGGCCTTAGTCCCTTGCGTTCCCTTCCCGAGGGAGTGGTCTTGGCGACTCGTGTGTTGTCTCGGTACTTGTGCTACCGTGGTTTTAGACCTAGAGATTGGACTAGATTGACGGCCTTGTGCTGTTGCGTGCAACGGTCTTGACCCCGAGTCTTGTGACTCAAGGACCGTTGGGTGTAGTGCGTCTAGAGGACTGTCCAGAGTCCAGTGGCTTAGCGCCACTTGAGTTTTCTCGACTCTCGCGCACGGTGCGTGCGTGGCCGTGGACTGTGAGTCCCGTTTCTTCTCCGACTGTGGTCACCGTGCGACGGGGCCGGTACGTGGGGTGGTCCCCGTACGTCGTCGGATTCGGACGTTGTTTTCCGTTGAGTTGAGAGTCTACTCCTTCAGTGACCCTCCACTAGTCGTAGCCTACCAGTACGCGTGTGCTGGTCGCACCAGGGAGTGGTGTACGGGCTTACCCTGAGGACGGTTAGACTGGTTTCCGTCGGGCCCCTCGTCGTAGCCAGAGTCCGGCTGCGGGGGGAAAACCAGTCAGAGGGCCAGACCTAGGACGCGTGGTCTGTGTGTGCACACGTGGTTGGGGACTGTGGACGCACGTCGACGGGCGTGACCCCAGCTAGTCACTTGTTGTGGTTACTTGTACGGTGTTCGCGCCTCGGGTAGGACCTACCACGTCAGGCGGTTCACCTGCGGTGCGGTGTAAGACGTCAGGGGACGCTACCGGCTGTGCTTCTAGTGGGTGGTACTCCTGTCGAGTACGGAGTGTCAGACTATCAGTCTCTGTGTCTTTGACCTTCGGGTTTTTGGTCGTGTTGACCGGTGAGTTCGGTTGTTTCATCTTGGCGCGTGTGTCGGTTCTTGCGCCGTGAGATTAGTGCTAGTGGCTTTACCGAGGTTGGGTCTTGTGGTGCGGTACCCGCGATCGGATGGTCGGGGTTGCACCTTGGACAGCGTGTCCAGGTTGGCTGTCCGGGGGACAGGCCTCTACGGCGTGGTTGCCGTGTGTTTTTACTTCGGTAGGTGGTACTAGCGTGGTTTGGTAGCTTCGACTGCGTGATCGAGGTCTGCCTTCTGGCAGTAGGAGTAGCTGTAGTGCCGAGTTTTGACCGGCCACCGGGTTGCTGTTCCTGCTGTAGTTGTAGCTTCCTTTCCGCTACCGCCGTTGTTTCCGGTTGGGGTTCCGCGGGATCCCTGCTGAGTCTCTGTTTTGGAGACTCATTCCCTGCTTTTCAGGTGTAGCGGTTCTTCCTCGTGGTTCGAGGGTGCGGAGCGGAGGTTCTCTGTTGCCAGCTTGCCGGGCCGAGTGTTCACTTGGCATGTGGTACGCTTTACTGCTTTAGACTGTACTTTCTGTTGGACTGGACTCTGTTGTAGTTGTTTATTTATTTCTGTTATTTGTTGAGTTGTCCTGCTTTATTTCCTATTTCTTTGTGCCTCCACACTCCTTTTAGCCCTTCCGAGCCCTCCCGGCTCGTGGGCGGCGGTGCGAGTCTCGGGTTATCGGGCCTTCCCGGTAATCGGATTCTCGGGTCGTTACAGCTGGTATCAGAGCGGTGGTTGTGGGCGTACATAGGAATTCGAAACATGTTGCAGTGATCAGAGTCCGTAAGGTCCAGTACAGTCGGCAGCTGGCTTAGGGTTTTGTGTTCGCTTTCCGCCTTGTTTCTCGCTTGAGAGCTTGAGTGCGCTGTGCGGCGCTGTGAAGGTGGTTGCTGTCCGCGGCTTTCGTGCCAGCTTGGGGTCTAAGGATCGAGGTCGAGAGCCTTCTCCCTCATCGGTGGTGGCCCTGGTTGTGCTGCGTTGGGCAGAGGTTGCTGGCAGGCGTGAGCTCGCGGTGCTGCGTTCGAGGAACCTGCAGCGTGGTCAGGTGGCTGGTGCGGACTGTTCTTGGTTAAGTGGCCGTGAGCGTGCTCTGAGGGAGCTGCTGTCGGTTTTTGGCCACTCCAGCTTGAGGTTTGTCCAGCTCCTGAGGTGTTCTGATCGAGAAGTGTGCTCGGGTGAGCGGAATATCTTCTCGGTGAGCTGCTGTTTCGTCGAGCCTGATGTTCTTGTCGCGCTCTGTGGCGTCAGAAATGACGTGTCGGTCCCGATTGTTCTGCTGATTTCGAGGCAGGATTTGGCAGAGATGTCCCGTTAAGTCTTTGCTCCTGCGCTCTTGTCAGTGGATGGGTTGTGTTCGCCTGGAGTTGGCTTGAGATGTGAAGGCTCCACGGCGAGTTCGGGACTCGAGGATGAGCATCGGCGGTTGTTGTTATGGCTCGTGTTGCGGCTCTTGGCATGCCGTGTTGCAGTTCGAGGAATTGCAGCGGTGGTGCATCGAGAGATGCTGTGCTTGTGGTCCGACGTGACACTCGTCGAGTGTGTCGGAGGCGCTGACCTGATGGAAGTGATGGTTTTCTTGTGCTGGATGGTGCTGTTTCCAGCGTGCGCGAGTTCGAGGTCAGGTCGAGCGTGGAGTTCTTCTGTTGGTCGAAAGTGCGCTGGTTTCTCCTTTGGTTGGAGAGATTGTGTTGGGCTAAGGTTCGTCGTCTTGCATTGTGTGTTCGGATTGGTTGGCCTTGTGTGCCATGAAGTCCGTGCGAGACGTGCTCCTTGTCTTGGCAAGGCGGTTGTCTGTGAGAAGTTGTGCCCATTCCCTTGTCGTGTGAGGGTGCTGGCGCTGTTCCAGAAGGACGAGTGCTGGTTGGGCGGTGTTTGCTTTCTCGGCTGTGCGCGCGGATTTGAGTGCGCAGCGGAAGCGTGGTGGGCCCATAACCCACTGGTTCAGGATCGTAGCGTTGGTTGCTACGGGCGGATTCCTGAGTTTGCGTTGAGCATCGGAGGATGGGTTCCTCGGTGTGAAACGTGTTGTTGCCGTGCCGTTGCTCGAGGTTTTGTGGTTGTTGGCACTGGCAGGATGGAGTGTTGGGAAAAGTGCTGGCTAGTGCGCCGCATGAGTACCCTGTTCCTGTGTTGGAAGCCGTGTCAGGCGTCGGTGTTGGACCTGGATGAGGTTGTTGAGGATGTCGCCTGACGGTGGTCGAGGACGTGTTGGTCAGAGTCGGTGGCTTGGTGCCGACTTGTGTTCCCAATCGTGTCCTCGGATGAGATCGTCTTTTGAGGAAGTGATCTCTGGCAGGCTGTGGGTTCCTGTTGGTTCTACGGTCTTGTCGGATTGTGACGGTGGAATGTTCGTTGCTTAGGGACCCGTGAGCTCTGTCCAGGTGGTGTCCCGTGGCTCTGTGGTAAGGGCGGAATCGGGATTGGCAGGTGTCCACTTGGATTGATCGAAGGATTTGATGAGACCAGATGGAAGAGTGACGCATTAAGGCGGAGGCCTCCTGTGAGGTTGGCGTCGGCTTGGTGGTCCCTGATAGGACATTGGTGTCGCAAGGTTATCCCTGGTTTGGTGACTAGCATGGGGTGGTTCCCTATAAGCCTGAGTCCCGTGAGGTGATGACTGAAGACGCCATGTTCTGTCATTTGGTTTCGTCGTGCTTCCCGAGAGGGTCGAGTTGGCGAGCAGTTGGTGACCAGTGGATGGTCTTTTCAGAGACAGAAGATGCTGGTTGTTGGGGCTCGAGCGTGGCGAGAGCCGTGTGCCAGCGAGACCTTTGGTGGTCGTTTCTGTGATGTGCCTTTCCGGATGGGATCTGGACTTTGTCGAGTTTGTCTTCTGACAAGAGTTGGCACAGTGTTATGTCCGGCTTTCGGCTTGCCATGTGTGAGGTGTTTCTTGGTGTTGAGCCGATGTTCTGGTTGCGTCTGCGAGATGGCTGCTTGAGCTGGTGGAGGCTCTGTTTTGGTTGCTCCCTTGAGGAGGGTGTGCGACCTGTCAGCTGGTTGCGAAGCTGTTGTGCGATTTGTCTGCTGATCATTGGTGGATCGTAGCTGTTGCTCAGTGTCGAGGGTTGTGATTCCTCGGTGAGCGAGATTGTGGCTGCGGTGCCATGGTGGATTCTCGCGTTGTCTGAGGTGGATGCCGGACTGTGTCCTTTGGTATATGCCTGCTCTGTTGGCCAGTGTGCTCGGCGGAGGAGCGAGGTGTTGTGTGTGATTGTAAGTCTGGCTGTGTCCCTCAGGATCGGTTTTTTCGTGAGAATCGAGGTTTTCTGTGCTGGGGCTCTGACAGCGTGTCAGTTGCTTCAGTGTTCTTCCCCTGTGACTTGTGCTTGGTCCTGAATTTCGAGGACGAAATTCCTTTAAGGGGGGAGGGCTGTAATGCCCCGGGTTTTTTCGGATCCTCGTTCGTGGGTCCCGGATCTGGTTTCTCGGAGTGTCCAGCTCCGTTGTGTCCGAAATTTCATTTCGGACGTCTTTCGTGTTCGGATCGGCGCGATCCGGAGTCGTTTCGGAGGCCCGGAGGCGTTCCGCGGCTTTTTCCGCGTGTGTTTTCCGATTCCCGACGTGGGTTTCGGCTTTCCCTTCGGAACCTCGTTGCGGGTGAACCGGGCCGTTCACCTGGGCGCGAGTGGTACCGTTGCGATCGGCGCGCTCCGAGGATCGCGAGGGTGTGATTTTCTATTTTTCTGGATTTTTCGATTTTCTGGATTTTCCTATAAATAGCTTTTCTCTCTCTCCCCCTCTCATTTCTCATTTCTCTCCTCTCTCTTCTCACGCTCTCTCCTCTCTCCCTCTCTCTCCGGCGGCCGACGGGGCGGAGCATGGGCGAGGCGGGGACGGCGCGGGCGAGGCACGGGCGAGGATGGATGAGGATCGAGGCGGTGGAGGCGCGTGGAAGCTCGGCCGTGAGTTCGTGGAACGGCGAGGCTTCAACGGCGTTTTCTTCGTGGATCGGCGTCCACGGTGCGCGTAATCTTCGGTGGAGGTAGGGTGATGGACCCTCAGCCCGTGTACTTCCTTTCCCGCGAGTTTCGTAGGCCGTGGTGAGCCGAGCGGGCTAAACGGGGCGTTTTGGGCAAAATGTGTGTTTTCGGGGTGTGAGCCGGATCTCCCGTTTTATGGTGTTTTTGGGCGATCCAGGGGTTTAGATGCATGCCTAGGGGCTTGGGGAAGGTTTCCCCTTTTGTTTCCCCTTCACCTGGGGGTGAACGGGGCGTGGCATGGCTTTTCCCGCGGTTTCCACCGTTTCCGGGTGCGGACTGAGAACGCGCTATACTCCAGTAGCGCGTTCTTGAAGGTCGCGCTGCCCCGATAGGGCCGTGTTCATCGGAGAAGATGAACAGTAAGGCGGTTCTTGTCGCGCTATGGGGTCCTAGCGCGTTCTGCCCTGTCGCGCTAGGGGTCCCTAGCGCGTTCTGCCTTGTCGCGCTAGGTGATCCTAGCGCGATCTGTGCAGTCGCGCTATAGGGCTATAGCGCGATCTGTCGTGTCGCGCTATAGTGCATAGCGCGTTCTGCTTGAACGCGCTATGGACCTACAGCGCGTTCTTGGAGGGACCAGCCGGGCTGCCCGGGGCGGGCGGTCTGCGGCTGATCGTGCTCCTCGTGGGCCGTGTGTGCCTTGGACACCCAGTGGAGTTCCGTGACCGTGTTTTGGGGTGTCTGGAGGTTCCGTTTACCTCGTTTTGCGTGCCCGTGCGCTTAAGGGTCCGGGTGACCTTTTAGCGTCCGTTCGCATTGTGTTGGTCTCCGGTCGACCCGGTTGGGACCCAGTGGTCGACCTCCGGCCTTGTGAGTATCCTGGACACCCCGTGGGTTCTGTGTCCGCGTTTCTGGGGTGTCGGGAGGGACCGTGTTACCTCGATTAGCGTGCCCATAGGTGTGGTGGGTCCGGGGTGACCCCACGTGTTCCGGGCTCTTGTGTTACGCTTGATCGAGTCACCGTGTGTCGGTGTGTGTGCGGTGGGGGTCTCCCCCGCATATCGTGGGTTCCTTTGGAAGGCGATTCCCGTGTGGGCCATGTGTTTGGCCTTGGACTGCGAGTCCAGTTGTCCGGCCTGGGGCTGGAGGTTTCCCGCTTGCTTCAAGATGGGAAATCGTCGTGGCGGCTTGCGTGCTGCCCTTGGGAATCGTGCTTCTGTGTTTTCCGTGTGGCCCGTGTGAGTGGCCTTAGTCCCTTGCGTTCCCTTCCCGAGGGAGTGGTCTTGGCGACTCGTGTATTGTCTCGGTACTCGTGCTACCGTGGTTTTAGACCTAGAGATTGGACTAGATTGATGGCCTTGTGCTGTTGCGTGCAACGGTCTTGACCCCGAGTCTTGTGACTCAAGGACCGTTGGGTGTAGTGCGTCTAGAGGACTGTCCAGAGTCCAGTGGCTTAGCGCCACTTGAGTTTTCTCGACTCTAGCGCACGGTGCGTGCGTGGCCGTGGACTGTGAGTCCCGTTTCTTCTCCGACTGTGGTCACCGTGCGACGGGGCCGGTACGTGGGGTGGTCCCCGTACGTCGTCGGATTCGGACGTTGTTTTCCGTTGAGTTGAGAGTCTACTCCTTCAGTGACCCTCCACTAGTCGTAGCCTACCAGTACGCGTGTGCTGGTCGCACCAGGGAGTGGTGTACGGGCTTACCCTGAGACGGTTAGACTGGTTTCCGTCGGGCCCCTCGTCGTAGCCAGAGTCCGGCTGCGGGGGAAAACCGGTCAGAGGGCCAGACCTAGGACGCGTGGTCTGTGTGTGCACACGTGGTTGGGGACTGTGGACGCACGTCGACGAGCGTGACCCCAGCTAGTCACTTGTTGTGGTTACTTGTACGGTGTTCGCGCCTCGGGTAGGACTACCACGTCAGGCGGTTCACCTGCGGTGCGGTTGTAAGACGTCAGGGGACGCTACCGGCTGTGCTTCTAGTGGGTGGTACTCCTGTCGAGTACGGAGTGACAGACTGTCAATCTCTGTGTCTTTGACCTTCGGGTTTTTGGTCGTGTTGACCGTGTGAGTTCGGTTGTTTCATCTTGGCGCGTGTGTCGGTTCTTGCGCCGTGAGATAGTGCTAGTGGCTTACCGAGGTTGGGTCTTGTTGTGCGGTACCCGCGATCGGATGGTCGGGGTTGCACCTTGGACAGCGTGTCCAGGTTCGGCTGTCCGGGGGACAGGCCTCTACGGCGCTGGTTGCCGTGTGTCTTACTTCGGTAGGCTGGTACTAGCGTGTTTCGGTAGCTTCGACTGCGTGATCGAGGTCTGCCTTCTGGCAGTAGGAGTAGCTGTAGTGCCGAGTTTTGACCGGCCACCGGTTGCTGTTCCTGCTGTAGTTGTAGCTTCCTTTCCGCTACCGCCGTTGTTTCCGGTTGGGGTTCCGCGGGATCCCTGCTGAGTCTCTGTTTTGGAGACTCATTCCCTGCTTTTCAGGTGCGGTTCTTCCTCGTGGTTCGAGGGTGCGGAGCGGAGGTTCTCTGTTGCCAGCTTGCCGGGCCGAGTGTTCACTTGGCATGTGGTACGCTTTACTGCTTTAGACTGTACTTTCTGTTGGACTGGACTCTGTTGTAGTTGTTTTTTTTTATTTCTGTTATTTGTTGAGTTGTCCTGCTTTATTTCCTATTTCTTTGTGCCTCCACACTCCTTTTAGCCCTTCCGAGCCCTCCCGGCTCGTGGGCGGCGGTGCGAGTCTCGGGTTATCGGGCCTTCCCGGTAATCGGATTCTCGGGTCGTTACATTCCCAGCCTAACAAGCCATTTATCACCCCTAGTGACCATTTGTCACTCTTATTCTCAAAGGGCCGTTGCCACTACTGCTTGTTGAAATTTCCCTTTGGCTGCATCGACGCAGTTGAACGCTGCGTGGACACTACTTCAATGTTTTTCAAAGCCTTCAGTGCTATCGCACATATTTCAGCCTTGACAACTTATTATTCACCCTTACTGCTCATTTTACACCGTTGACTACATATTTGTTACCACTAAACTGTAGCTATAGGGCTAGATTTTCTGCCTTGCGGGCTTGAACTGGAGTCGACTCCAAGGCTTCTTGTGCCGACTCTATCAACGTGAACGTGAAAAGCTTCTTCTTGGCTATTTCTCAACACTGTGAACCATCTTCACTTGTATCCACTGCCATTGCTGCACTGCAATCATGAATTTTGTTGTAGTTGCACTGCTGAATTGTGTTGACTGGTGACGTTCTTGAATTCATTAATTCTTCACTGCATGTCTGTCCAAGTCGACTTGTGGAGTGCTGAAGTCGACTTCTCTTGCACTTCATATTGTGCTGCTGTTTTAATATGTGAACATGTTCTTCATAAATTTCAAGAGTGTTACACACATATGTATACTAACATCAAAACATATGACTTCATCAAATATGACTTCATCAAATATGAAACCAGTGCATCAAAACCAATGCATCAAGGCACACCAATGAACTGTCTCATAGATGAATCATAGTGTTTGATATCATTAAAATCATAGGGACACAACAATCTCTCCATTTTTGATGATGGCAACACTATGAGTCATTATGACCAAATTAACACACAAGGCATGTTAACATATTGACTCATCTCAAACTAGTCTCCCCCTTTGTCATTATCAAAAAGATGAAATAGTTTGATATACTCAGTAAAAACGTTCTCCCCCAACTATTCTCCCCCTTGACATGAGAAAAAAAAATTCTCCCCCTTGATGAATGAACACATCTCCTAGACTAACCAAACTATCTCCCCCTTTGTCAAAACATAAAGATTTGAATGGAAGTATAAAAACTGGAGATGATTAAGGCAAGAATGGAATTATGACAATGAAATACTTCAGAAAATACAATCATTGAGGACATCAGCAAAAACATAGGGAGGAATTGATCTCAAACAAGGACAATTCAGGTCATGAAGTAATGCAAATCAATAAGCAGAATCTGATATCAACTGAAACGATAGTGAATCAACTTTTAGTAAATGAGTTTCAGCAGGCATAAGAATTGAACACAAGAATTTCAGCAGAGGTTTCAAAAGTATGAATCACTCAAGAATGTTTTCAATCAGATACCAATTTCATAAATCAGAAAGTAATGGATTTTCATATTCTTCCATTATAAAGACTTATGAAATAATCCTTATTGGACAACATGGTTTAAATTTGATGTTTTCAGAGTTTGTCAATAAAATTTATGTCCATATCTGAGTTTAATTTTTAATAGAAATGAACCAAATCTTCATATTTACATCTTGTTTAACCTTCCTTCATCTTACTTTTTCAAATTTCAATGACTCATTTAGGAGTTACAAAATTAGTATTGAGGTTAAATAAACATGACACATTCTGATTTTATTCCAGGATTTTAACACCTTTTCTTTTGCTAACATTTCCAGATATTT
This sequence comes from Amorphophallus konjac, assembly GCA_022559845.1. Lineage (NCBI taxonomy): Eukaryota > Viridiplantae > Streptophyta > Magnoliopsida > Alismatales > Araceae > Amorphophallus > Amorphophallus konjac. The sequence goes on from CM040126.1 coordinate 441,518,964, forward strand.
TCTTTTGTTGAACAAATATTTTCATATCAATTTTTTAGGTGCAATCAAGTTCAGTACACACTTTATACCTTGAGGGTACACGTTGTTTAGACGCCAGTATCCCTAGATACTTGGTATGACTAACTGTCTTGCTTCAAATTGAACAGAGATAGCCTTGTCACTTCATGACAAATCTCAGCTCATTTCATTGATGAGTGAGATATATTTCTCAGTGAGCTTGCCATTGCTCTGCCTAGATTTTCATTAGTTTTTCTGCAGAGTTAACATGGCACTTCATGACACAGTTCACTTATCTTCATGAAAAATGAACATGATTTCTCAATGAACCAATGTCATTGCTGTGACAATTTTTACCTTTAGGAATTATCAGATTATTCAATTGTTTAAAAACAATACTCAATCTATGTATCTCAACCAAAGTTGCCATGATTTTAGTGTTTTCAGATTTCAGATGATTATTCAAGACACAACATGTAAAAGCTGGTTAAGGTCTATTAAAATTGACACATATATTTTTAAGATATTTATATCTAAACTCAAAGAGTCCATTAAACTTACACCAACTGATTATTTTGGACATTCATAATCGTATATAATAGAAGAATCCTTTTTTAAAGTTATTTTCCAATTTATGATCATGGTACACAAATTGAAATATTCCTTAATTTCAGCTCAAGAAATTTTAAGAATCAGCCATAGACAGTAAATGTAACGACCCGAGAATCTGATTACCGGGAAGGCTCGATAACCCGAGACTCGAACCGCCGCCCATGAGCCGGGAGGGCTCGGAAGGGCTAAAAGGAGTGTGGAGGCACAGAGAAGTAAGAAATAAAGCAGGACAATTCAACAATTAATAGAAATGAATAAATAACTACTACAACAGAGTCCAGTCCAACAGAAAGTACAGTCTAAAGTAGTAAAACGTACCACATGCCAAGTGAACACTCGGCCCGGTGAGCTGGCAACTAAGAACTTTTGAACCGCAACCTCGAACCTCAAGGAAGAACTGCCACACCTGAAAAGTAGGGAATGAGTATCCAAAACAGAGGCTCAGCAGGGATCCCGCGGAACCCCAACTGGAAACCGCGGCGGTAGCTGATAAGTCTCCATTTCTTATGATAATTCATCGCATAAACATCATTTTATGTGCATATAATTAGGTAATTATGCATATTTCATAGTTAACCTCAACTCCGCATTTAAATTGGAGCTTTCACGTAAATTGATTAATTTGATAATTTTATCTAATAATTTGAAGTTGAGGGCCATGAGCATTAATTCTCCATTGCATAATTATGAGCATTTGAGATTAATGTGCACATTGTGGTAATTTTTATAGACTAAAGTGTAATTATGTGTGTGTAGGACACCAAAGGTAATTACAAAAGAAGCCGGGGATAAAAGGGTCATCACCATTTTGACCAAGTCAAATAAAGAATTCAAAATATTTTGGTTGGAGGGAAAGGAATGTTCAAAATTTCGAATTCAAAGTTTGAAAAGGAAGAATCCAAAGTTTAAGTTTGAAAAGGAGGAAAAGGACATTCAAAATTTGAAATAAAGGAGAGACATGATGAGCCTTGGGAAATGGGATGCCTAAAGTCCAAGAAAGGGGGTGTCCACCTACTTTTTCTCTTCCCCATGCATCATATTCCACTTGAATCTCAGCCATCTATCTCCTTTTGATATAATCTTCACCCTCTATCTATCCAACTTTCCCTATAAATAGCCCATGGCAAGGAGGAGAAGGGGAGTTCTTCTTTTGGCAATTTTTTCTCTCCCTCTCCCTCTCACATCTTCTTGAGCCGCCGAGTTCGCCTTCTTCCGTCCCTCTTCTCCTCATGTGGTCTTCATGAAAGTTCTTTGTTTTTAAATCCTCTACAATTTCTTCTTCTTGCTCATCTTCTAATTCCTTCTGGTTTTCAAGATATTTTATATTTTTCATTGTGCTGTCCTGTTCATCTGCGACTCAGTATTTTTCTCTGTTCTTCCCCTTATTTCTCCCTCTTCTAGTCATTTTCTGCTCTTGATGTCTTCCTGAAAGTTCTTGATTTTTATGTGTTCTACAACTTCTTCTTCTTGCTCATCTTCTAATTCTTTCTGGTTTTGAATATATTTCTCGTTTTTCAACTTGCTGTCCTGTGATTTCACTGTTCATCCGAGGTGCTAGTTTCTGTTATTTCTCTATTTTTGAAGCTCTTATGTTCTTCTTTTCTATCTGAGTTCTTCATCAAAGTTCTTTCTCTCTCCATCCTCTTCAACTTCTTCTTCTTGGGCATCCCCTAATTCCTCTTGGGTTCAAAGTTATTCACCCTCCAAAGGCAGCTTCAACGACAAAGGCGACTTCCTCCGGTGTAGACGACATCTTCCACAAGGTGGTTCGTAATCCAAGGCCAAGAGAGGACGGCGCCGTCATCACCATTGCGGCTACCATCTTCACATCTCAGGCTCCTCTTGTTGCTATTGCTTTAGTTTCATTTTACTTCATTGTAATCTCGTCACATCTTTATTGTAAGCTCGTCTTGCACTTCATGTAATCGTTTCTTTATGTTAATGAAAGAAGTGTTCATTTGATCTAGAGTTTGTTCATCTTCCCTCTCTTCCTACTTTTTCTACCTCTTCTTCTTAATGTTATGCAATTATTTCCCATGGCATAGACTCATAATCATAGGCATTTTGAATTAATTGTTGGAATCATTATTTGTTTAATCATTCTCTTCAAGCTACAAAAAATCACAAACATTTTCTAAAAGGTTACAAGGTTTTTAACTCTAAAAGTATCTTCTTCCCTGTGGATTCGACCCGTGCTTGCCATAGTACTACGTTCTCCTTTGATCATTTTGTTCGAGTTCGATTTTAAGATTGTTATACGCGTGTTTTAAACGACAAACTTTCGCGTTATCAATTTTTGGCGCCGTTGCCGGGGAGGAATGGTGATTTTTGACTTAAGAACTTTGTTTTCCTTATGTATATAGTGTACTAATAAAGTTCTCTTTTCTTATTTTTATAGGAAAAAAAAGGAAGCAACTTGAAAATTTAAAAAAAAATTCAGAGGTAAGTCTCCACCTTTTCCTTAGTCTTTTTGTCATTCATTTTGAAAAAAAAAAGAACGGGGGAACGCTTTTCAAGTAAGTATTCAAACTTTTCCTCCTTCATTTTAATTTCATTTCTCTACATTTTATATCTTGTGGTTAGATAGGTTCACTAAATAAAAATATAAAAAAAAACATCACTTGAACTTCAATAAAAATCTTCATTGCAAGAGTAGAAATCACACTTTCATGTTCTAAGTCATGCATCATTTAGGATAGAAGCTCTTTTTCTTTATTATCTAATTGTTGTTAATTACATTGTTGAAGATTGCGGGAGGCAAGGTGAGTACTCTAACTTTTCCAAAAGTATGTTCATGCATTTTCATGCTTGCATAGAACCCCTTGTTTGAACTTGCTTTGTTGCATATCATTTCAAAATATCTTAAGGGCAACACCCATAAGTAAGATAAGGTGGGGATTTCATCACCCTTCCTTAGCCCACAAATCATAATTCTCTTGCATCTTTGCATCACCTAGACCTCAAATAAAATTCAGTAGATATTGCCCCTAAGTTCACACTGTGGTTCTTGTGTTATTTGAGCTTATCCTCTTATGAAAACTGGTTGTGGACGCGCTTTTCGTTTAACCGTTGTTTCGGGGCGATCACCGGTTTATTGAGTGCGTGGGCGTGCCAGTCACCGAAGTGACGATTTATTCGGGCTCCGGAGAGCCCAAGGTGCGCTCGAATCTGACTTCGTCAGACGACTGTGTGGTTCGTGTCGGGACCGAATCCCGTCGCGCCGTAGAGGTCACGACGTCATTTACATCCCTCACACGAGGGAATACCCTTGATTAATTACCGAAATTAGGGGACCCGCGGCCGAAAAGAGTAACACTGATTATGCGAGAGAGAGAGATAGGGATAGGTCACACTGAAGGTCATATCGGGGCTATAAACTGTCGGCCATGTCGGTCGCTCCGTGGACCTTCTAGTATTCGGACACAGGTCCGTGGCAGAGACACAACGAGAAAAACCGGGGTGGATCCCTTCAAATGTCTGCCGAGCATGCGGCAATTTTAATGAGGATTCGGAAGGTATCCGGAACGAGAAACAAATCCGGTCCGGTTGGGATGCCGGCCCAAGATTAGGTCAGAACTTGGCCATATCGGGATAATTCCCAAGGTTCGAGTTCGACCTGAAAGGGGCGGCGTCATTGTTCCTTTTACCCCGGGTCCCGGGGAGAGAGGGAGCTGCAGTGTGGGCATTAGCGTCTTTTATCTGGGTCTTTCTTAGTCGTATCTTCTGGGATTTCTGATTTAATGTTTACTGTTTATTCGTGCCTTTGTCCGGGATGATTTCTCTTCTTTTTATTCATGACTATTCTTGTTATTATCATTCATTTGCTGTTTATTTTTTATTACCCCTCCCGCCTCTTTATTGTGATTAATATTACGCATTCGGAATCCTTTAATTAGCGTAATTTTTACTAATTTATTTGCTATTATTAATGCCCTTATCAGGCTGTATATGCATATATGTATAGTGTGCCGGCGAAGGGGGAAAACGGGAGTGTACCGTTGAGGGCAGAGAGCGTGCCGCTGGGAGGCTAAAGGGGTGTACCGCTGAAGGGCAAGGGGGCGTGCCGCTGAAGGCCAATGAGGGCGTACCGCTGAAGGCCAATGGGGCGTACCGCTAAAGGCCAATGGAGCGCACCGCTGGGGCTCAAGGGAGTGTACCGCTGAAGGTTAAAAAGGGGCGTACCGCTGAGGGTTGAAAGGGGTGTACCGCTGAAGGCAAAGGGGAGCGTGTCGCTGAAGGCCAATGAGGGCGTACCGCTGAGGGTTGAAAGGGGTGTGCCGCTGAAGGCAAAGGGGAGCGTGTCGCTGAAGGCCAATGAGGGCGTACCGCTGAGGGTTGAAAGGGGTGTACCGCTGAAGGCAAAGGGGAGCGTGTCGCTCAGTTTTCAACTATTTGTTTTAAGGCTTTTCTTTTCTTCTTATCTTAACTTTTGTGTAATTTTATATAAAACTCCTCCCTTGTTTTGTTTCGTTTGGTTCGGCCTCTTTTCTTGCGGGTCGGACACTCGGGCTACCGGGTAGTTAATTAGTTCGGTTCGGTTTTCGTTGTGATGCCGGCAGTGATTTGATAAATGGAAGGCTTCATTGTTGATCGTTCTTATTCGTTTATTGCTTCCTTTTGCCTCTTTAATTGTTCATTAATTTCTCACGAAAATTCGGCAGCATCTCCCCTTGACCCGGGGCGTAAGGGAGATAAAGGGAACGCGCCCACATGGAGTGGCGGAACCCGACAACTGGAGGTGGGCCCCCCCTGGAGGGGCAACACCTTTATGAAACCTCGGAAAACGCGAAGGAAAGGCCCCGGGGACGAGGCCAAGAAGGGGGCTGTTGAGAGGCTGAAGGATGTGCCGCTAAAGGCCATAAGGTGAGTGTACCGGCCAAGGGCCAATTGGAGTGTGCCGGCCAAGGGGTATGCCGGCTAGGGGTAACAGAGTGTGGGTGTGCCGCTGAGGGCAGAAAGGAGTGTGCCGCTGGGGGCAAATAGGGGTGTACCGCTGAGGGCTATTGGGTGTGCCGCTGAGGGCCAAGGCAAGTGTGCCGGTCAGGGGCCAAAGTGATGCATTGCCGGAGGATTAAAAGGGCCAAGTGTGTGTGGGCTTGCAGATTGTTCAAGAAAAGGAGGAAGGGTTACTGGAAGTGAATGGAGGACTCACAAGGCCAGGCTTTAAAGGGGAGGCATCACATTGATGTGGTGGCTCAAAAGAAACCGGAGGAACGGAGGAAACGGGTAACACAATACATGCACTATGAAGGCAGGATCAAACCAACAGAAACAGCAAAAAAAAGGCCCAAGGAGGGTGATTGTTTCCATTCGTGGGATGCCAAGGACCGTATCCCTACATGCATATTACAAGAGAAAATGCCCAAATGAGGCCATGGACAAAAGGAAAAGACTCCAAGACGGAGAACGAGAGGAGGAATGAAATACAAGACGGAAGAAAATATTGGGGCCTAAGACATAGGCTACCATTCCCAACCCTCTCCCCCAATACAACAAGCTCTCTCTCTCTTACTCTTGTTTCTTCCCGGTGGCCGTCGGACGGAGCTCAGGCCGGGAGGGTCGCTTCTTCTCTTCTCTCTTCTCCTCTTTCTCCTGTGTGTGTGTCTTCTACTGTCGGAGCCTCTTCCCCTCTGTGTGTTCGTCTGTGTGTGTCTCTCCGTCCGTCCTCCCCTTTTTTTGGAAACGAAGAGAAGGGTTTTTTTATACCCCGGGCGGCGGGAGCCTTCGAGCACGGCCGCCGAAGCGGGAAGTGGCCCGTGATCATGAGGTTTGACCTGCCTGTCCTGGCTGTCAGTGGACTAGGCCACGTGGCCCAACGATCGGCTGCCACCTCAGATGGCTCCACTGCGCGCCAAGGATGTGTAGGGCATGGGCCTCACGTCGCCCGTTGAAAGAGCTTCACCGCTGTGCCGTTGAAGGGCTGAACAAGCGTGCCGCTGTAGTGCCAAAAGGGCGTACCGCTGGAGCCCCGGATGGGCGTGCCGTTGAACGGCCTGAAGGGCGTGCCGCTGGGGACCCTACAGGGTGTGTCGCTGAAGACCCCCCAGGGGGCGTGCCGTTGAACCCCAAAGGGGGTGTGCCGCTGAACCCCAAAGGGGTGTGCCGTTGAACCCCCCCTGGGGGTGTGCCGCTGAAGACCCCCCAGGGGGCGTGCCGTTGAACCCCAAAGGGGTGTGCCGTTGAACCCCCCCTGGGGGTGTGCCGCTGGGCAGCCAAAGGGGCTGGGCGTGCCGCTGAAGGCCGTGCCGCTGAAGCCCAGGATGGGCGTGCCGTTGAACCCCCCCCTGGGGGTGTGCCGGTGAAGACCCCAAGGGTGTGCCGCTGGGCAGCCGAAGGGGCTGGGCGTGCCGCTGAAGACCGTGCCGCTGAAGCCCAGGATGGGCGTGCCGTTGAACCCCCTGGGGGTGTGCGTTGAACCCCCCTGGGGGTGTGCCGGTGAAGAGCTAAAATGGGCAATTTTGAGCCCATTGTGAGCACGAGTCGTGGCCCATTTGATTTTCTTCGAGGCCCATGGGCCGTGGGGCCTCTTGTGCTTGATTTCTCCGGGGTTTCTTCACTCGGGGCCGTTGTTGATGCTGGGCCGAGCGTGGCATATGGATGTGCAATTTTCGGTGTCCACACTGGTGCCTAAGGCAAGACGGTCGGACGGCAAACGCCTTAAGCGGGCTAGTGGTTTGGCATAATTAGGTCCCTACGAAAGTAGGGGGAACCTCCCACTACCCCACCCCTTACCTGGCCGGTGGAAATATTGAGAGTGAACTTAAGTTACACGTTAGCCATTTTGTGAAACCCAATTTGTAAGTCTAGGTCACATTTAGGGCATTAAGTAATTTGTGTGACAACTTGTTTGTGTTTGCATAAATAAAAATAAAAATAAAAATAAAAACAAAAAATATCATCTTCTCTCTCTTCGTCTTAGTTTGAGTAAAAAAACAAAATAAACAAAATAAAATAAAAATCATCATAAAAAATTTCTCCCATCTCTCATCTTTAACCTTGGTTTATGCAAGGGAGAAGATCTTAACACCGCGACTTAGTTGAGCCCATTAGTGAGATTGAGCGATTCATTTTTAATCCGGCTCAAAATCAAAACCAACCTATGGCTGAACAACACCAATTAGGGGTGCCCAAACAGATGAACGAATATTTCATTCCTTCGAATTATCAGCCATCCACTTGTATCCAACTGCCTAATGTCCCTGCTTTGCACTATGAGATCAAATCTAGCACCATTCAGATGCTCCCATCCTTTTATGGGAAGACCAATGAAGATCCCTATAAACATCTTGATGAATTTCTAGAAATTTGTTCCACTGTGAAAATTCAAAATTTCACAGATGATGCTCTCCGCTTGACCTTATTCTCTTTCTCACTTAAGGACAAAGCCAAATACTGGCTAGGGACCTTAGGGAAACCTATTGGCACATGGGCAGATATGCAGCATGAGTTCCTTAAGAAGTTTTACCCCATCGGTAGAACCAACACCATGAGACGTGCAATCACAGGATTCGCGCAACTCCCAAATGAACAAATACATGAATCATGGGAGAGATTAAAGGAACTCCTCAGAAAATGCCCACATCATGGGCTCTCCAAATGGCAAATAGTGCAAGCTTTCTATGAGGGCCTAGATGATCAAGTTAGGCAGATTGTGGATGCATCATGTGGTGGGGCCTTTATGAGCAAGAGTGAGGATGAGGCCTATGCCTTATTTGAAATGTTGAGCGAGAATTCAATCAACCATGCTTTCTTATCCTCATATGAGAGAACTATTGGGCCCTCTAAACGGGCTGGGATGTATCGGGTGGAACCTGAAGCTAGGGTGGATGTAAATTTCATCCATCAAAAATTGGACAAGGTGGACATCATGGCCCAAAAGCTAGAACATGTTGATATGCTAGCCCACAAGTTAGACCAACTCTTGGCTCAAAACAAACAAGAAACCACCATCTTACCTACGTCCAACTCATACTCGGACCCAACACACCATGAGGTGTGTGCTTTATGTGCTAGCCCGGACCATCATGTGTCCGATTGCCCAACAGCAGCCTAGTTACCACCTTTTATACAGGAGCAAGTCCAAGCAGCCCAGGGGTTCTCTAAGCCTAACTATGAGCCATTTTCTAACACCTATAATCCGGGCTGGAGAAATCACCCCAACTTCAATTGGAGAAATCAACAAGCTCCTAATCAACCCACCATCTCCTCCGCATCTCAAGCTTACAAACCACCGATCCAACACCAATTCCAAGCTCAACCACCAGTTCAAGGAAATGTTTATGGTTGAGGGCCGCAAGCCCAACAACCACTTCCCCGATGCAACCAGGGTCAGGTCCCACACCAACCTCCTCAGCCCAATTACGGGTAATCTTCCAATTCCCACCAAATCTATCAACCTCCTCCGCAACACCACCAGGACTCCCAAACTGATGATAGATTCCATCAGTTACAACAACTAATTTTGGCCCAAAATCAATCCTTCCAACAAACTATTCAAGCCCAAAGTCAATCTTTCCAACAGACCCTAGAAGCCCACCAGTAAACCATCTCTAAGTTGGAGACTCAATTGGGCCAATTGGCTGAAGCCACCATGAGAAGGGAAGTGGGCCAACTGCCAAGTCAGCCCATTGCCAACCCACGAAATAATCCCCCAGGCTTCCCACAACCAAACTTCCCCATGAACCAGCCAATTCCTCCACTCCTTCAGCACCCATCAGGCCAAGTACCACAAAAAGGCTCACAACTCGAAAATGCAAAAGTAATTTTAGCCTTAAGAAGTGGTAAAGTCCTCCAAGATCCCCGGGAGTCTACTTCTACTTCATTGATCCAGGCCCCAGAAATATCTTCTGATAGTGAAGAGGAATCCAACCAGGAAAAGGATGTCAAGGGAAAGCGAACACTAGATGAAGGGCCTAGCACTTACCAACCTACAGTGTCATTTCCCAATGCCTTAAAGCCCAAGAAGAAACAACAGGCCCACAATGAGGAGATGATGGAGCTCTTCAAACAAGTACACATCGGCATCCCTCTCCTCGATGCCATTAAACATGTCCCAGCCTATGCTAGATTCTTGAAGGAAATGTGCACTCCTAGGCGGGAGCCACGAGTGACCCCGGAAAAGGTTCGGCTTCCTGAGAACGTTAGTGCCATAGTCCTCAACCAACTTCCAAGGAAGTTAAAGGACCCTGGAGCGCCCCTTATCTCTTGTAATATTGGGGGTGTGACCTTTGATAAGGCTCTCCTTGATTTAGGAGCCAGTGTGAATTTACTTCCCACCTCAATCTATGAGCAGTTTGACATCGGTGAGCTCAAGCCTACACCCATTATTCTCCAGCTCGTCGATAGATCAATCAAGACTCCAAAGGGCCTTATTGAGGATGTCATTGTTAAAGTGAATGAGTGCTACTTCCCTGCCGACTTTCTTATTTTGGACATGGTTTCTCCCCAAGAAATCAAGCATACTCCTATCATTTTGGGTAGACCATTTTTAGCCACGGCTAGGGCTAATATAGATTGTGCTTCAGAAGTTATGGACATATCTTTTGGGGACCAGAAAGTCAGCATCAATATTTTCAAGGCATCCAAATTTCATGATCAAAAAGGAGATTGCTATGCTGTTGATACCATTGAGGAGTTATTGGAGATTGAAGGGGACAGTAGGATCAGAATGAGAGAAGAAGTTGACATCCTGTCAACTCAACTTAGGACGTGACCCCCAGTTGAACCCTTACCTCAACTTAAATCTGAACCAGCTCTGCCATCTTTGCAATTCCCTCCTCAGGTTGAATTAAAACCATTGCCGGCCTCCCTTAAGTATGCATTCCTAGGTCCAGACCAAACCTTGCCAGTCATCATAGCAAGCGACCTTGAACCTAACCGTGAGGAGAAACTAGTTGAGGTCCTTAAATCTCATAAAGGGGCTATAGGTTGGTCTGTCGCTGATCTTAAAGGGATTAGTCCATCCATTTGTCAGCACCATATTTATATGGAGGAGAATGCAAAACCGAGTAGAGACATGCAGAGGAGATTAAATCCACACATGAAGGAGGTGGTCAAAAATGAGGTGGTCAAGTGGTTAGATGCCGGAATCATCTACCCAATTTCTGATAGTCAGTGGGTCAGTCCAACACAAATAGTCCCAAAGAAATCAGGACTGACTGTGATCACCAATGATCAAGAGGAGTTGATACCTACTAGGTTGACCACGGGATGGAGGGTCTGCATTGATTATAGGAAGCTCAACTCCATGACAAAGAAGGACCATTTCCCCCTCCCATTCATTGACCAAATTTTGGAAAAATTAGCAGAGCAAAAATACTTATATTTTCTGGATGGGTATTCTGGATACAATCAGGTGGCTATCTACCCAGAGGATCAGGAAAAAATCACATTTACATGTCCCTACGGAACCTTTGCTTTTCGAAGAATGCCCTTTGGACTATGTAATGCTCCCGCCACATTTCAAAGATGCATGTTAGCTATTTTTTCTGACATTGTGGGTAACTTTTTAGAGGTTTTCATGGACGATTTCTCCATTTTTGGGGACACATTTGATTCTTGTCTAGACCACTTAGCCAAAGTCATGAAGATATGCATAGACACTAATCTTGTCCTCAGTTGGGAAAAGAGTCATTTCATGGTTAAAGAGGGCATCGTTCTGGGACATATAGTGTCTGCAAGAGGGATTGAGGTAGATAAATCCAAGGTTGAGCTTATTGCCAAACTACCACCACCCATCTCAGTGAAACAAATTCGTTCCTTTTTAGGTCATGCCGGCTTCTATCGCCGGTTTATTCAAGATTTCTCCAAAGTTGCTAGACCTCTCACTAATCTGTTGGCTAAGGAAGTCCCATTCCATCTTGACCAATCATGTCTTGAGGCTTTTGAATCATTGAAAATGGCATTGACCAATGCCCCAATCTTGCAAACTCCTAATTGGTCATTACCTTTTGAAATTATGTGTGATGCCTCGGATTATGCTTTAGGTGCTATTTTGGGGCAAAGGGTAGACAACAATCCTGTGGTGATTTACTATGTGAGTCGCACACTCGCTGATGCCCAACTTAGGTACACCACAATAGAAAAGGAGTTACTTGCTGTTGTCTTTGCCCTTGAAAAGTTTCGATCCTATCTGCTAGGGGTCAAAGTCATTGTGTTCTCTGACCACTCAGCTCTCAGACACATGTTGTCTAAAAAAGATGCCAAACCAAGGTTGATTAGATGGATCCTTTTATTACAAGAATTTGATTTGGAAATTCGGGATAAAAAAGGAAGTGAAAATGTTGTTGCAGATCACTTGTCCCGAATTATCACATCAGACACCACACCCTTACTGGACTCATTTCCAGATGAACACCTCCTTAGTGTATCTCACATTCCAACCCCATGGTATGCACACATTTTCAATTACTTAGCTGTGAAAAAGATTCCTGAAGGTTGGTCCAAACAAGAAAAAGACCGCTTCTTTGCTAAGCTCAAATACTTCTTTTGGGAAGACCCTGAGCTATTCCATTTAGGACCAGACCAAATCATTCGGAGGTGTGTCCCTGAAGGTGAGCAACAAAGCATTCTGACATTTTGCCACACCTTAGCTTGTGGGGGGCATTTTTCAAGTAAGAAAACGGCAGCCAAAGTTTTGCAGAGTGGGTTCTACTGGCCCACATTATTCAAAGATGCATTCGAATTTTGCAAATCTTGTGGGCGCTGTCAGGCTATGGGAAACATGTCACGTAGGGACATGATGCCTTTAAACCCTATCCTGGTTGTGGAAATTTTTGATGTATGGGGAATTGACTTCATGGGACCATTTCCATCATCTTTTGGACATGAGTACATTTTGGTGGCGGTGGATTACGTGTCTAAGTGGATAGAAGCTATAGCCACAAGGACTAATGATCACAAAATTGTCATGAAATTTGTTCGCAAGAACATTTTCTCTCGATTTGGGTGTCCTAGGGCTATCATTAGTGATGGGGGTTCACATTTCATCCATTCTCAATTCCGGGCTTTACTTCGGAAGTATGGGATAACACATAAGATTGCTACCCCCTATCATCCCCAGACTAGTGGCCAGGTGGAGGTTTCTAATAGGGAGATCAAGAACATTTTGTAAAAGTCTGTCCGGCCCGATAGGAAAGATTGGTCAGAAAGATTAGATGATGCTTTATGGGCCTATCGGACTGCCTACAAAACTCCCATTGGCATGTCCCCTTATAGGCTTATTTTTGGAAAGCCATGTCATTTGCCAGTCGAATTGGAACATAGGGCCTATTGGGCAATCAAACAATTCAATCTTGATTTAACACAGGCTAGTTCCCATAGAGCCCTTCAACTGAATGAGTTAGAGGAACTTCGCAATGAAGCCTATGAGAACTCTAGGATTTATAAAGCCCAGACAAAAGCATTCCATGATAAACACATTTAACGTAAACCTTTTCAAATCAACCAAAAGATCTGGCTTTTTAACTCTAGGCTGCGATTATTCCCCGGTAAATTGAAATCTCGATGGGATGGACCATATGTGGTAATTAAAATATTTGACCATGGTGCAGTAACAATTCTTAATCCTAAAACTGGTCAAACTTTCACTGTCAATGGTCAACGTTTGAAACCTTACATTGAAAATCTTCCAATACTGCAGGAGGACTCTCTCAGGCTGAGTGACCCATTGTGAGCTATATTGTGTCTGACTGAAGACGTTAAACTTAGCGCTTCTTGGGAGGCAACCCAATTATCCTGTCTCTTTTGAAAAAAAAAATTGATTGATTTTCTTCTTTTATCTAAGGAGCATGGAGCAATATTTCTTTGATGACGACATCTCTCTCTCAGGTCGTATCTATCCTTCCCTCTACTTTTTATGGCTTTATTTCATTTCTATATCTTACTCATGCCATTAGGGACAATGTCACCTAAGTTGGGGGGTAGCTTGAGCTCGAATTTCCTCAAAATAATTGCAACCTTTCATCACACCTCTAACACGTGTTTCATGTTCATATTTCATGTTGGGAAACTTTTCTTAGAATGATAGGACTTAGAGTCTTACATGTGAAAGTTGCAAATTAAAGGGATGAATTAATTGGTTATGTCTTTAGCCTTTTCCTCAGAATACACCTGAAAATTCTATTGAACTTGCACACAATTACACAATAACAAGATCGGTGGATGACAAACATTAGGATGATGGGAATTTTACTTGACACTTAGGTGGTGATGAATATTATGCCCATTCGTTGAACATAATCGTGAGGAAAAAGCTACCTGCCAAAAAAAAAACACACATGGAAAATGCCCCTGAACTTAGTAACCGGGCCTGCTTCTCCTAAGGCAAGAGTTGAGGTTCGCGTCAAACGGCGAAGGGATGTGCAGCACCATGTGTCAAAAAAAAAGAAAAAAGAAAAAAAAAGAAGTATAAACTGGCAGAGTGAAGCTACCTGTAATTCGAGAAGCTCAATTCAAGAGGTGGGCAGAATTGAAAATCATCTTTAAGTGAAAGGTAGAAGACTCATTCATCTAGATTGTTTGGAAGTCACTAGTCAAGTTATATCACTCATACACAAAGAGATATTTAATTTTGAGTATATCCTGAGAAAAGATCTAAACACATGGACTGATGAAATTTATATCAAATACATTCTACTTGAACTTGTAATACTCCAAAGTCTAAATCATTATGCATAATGTTCTTGCCATGATCTGTGACACATGAGTGTTTGCTAGTCCTAATTTTATAATTATTTACATTGCTAAGGGACTAGCAATGTTCAAGTTGGGGGGTGTGATAAGTCTCCATTTCTTATGATAATTCATCGCATAAACATCATTTTATGTGCATATAATTAGGTAATTATGCATATTTCATAGTTAACCTCGACTCCGCATTTAAATTGGAGCTTTCACGTAAATTGATTAATTTGATAATTTTATCTAATAATTTGAAGTTGAGGGCCATGAGCATTAATTCTCCATTGCATAATTATGAGCATTTGAGATTGATGTGTACATTATGGTAATTTTTATGGACTAAAGTGTAATTATGTGTGTGTAGGACACCAAAGGTAATTACAAAAGAAGCCGGGGACAAAAGGGTCATCACCATTTTGACCAAGTCAAATAAAGAATTCAAAATATTTTGGTTGGAGTGAAAGGAATGTTCAAAATTTTGAATTCAAAGTTTGAAAAGGAAGAATCCAAAGTTTAAGTTTGAAAAGGAGGAAAAGGACATTCAAAGTTTGAAATAAAGGAGAGACATGATGAGCCTTGGGAAATGGGGTGCCTAAAGTCCAAGAAAGGGGGTGCCCACCTACTTTTTCTCTTCCCCATGTATCATATTCCACTTGAATCTCAGCCATCCATCTCCTTTTGATATAATCTTTACCCTCTATCTATCCAACTTTCCCTATAAATAGTCCATGGCAAGGAGGAGAAGGGGAGTTCTTCTTTTGGCAATTTTTTCTCTCCCTCTCCCTCTCACATCTTCTTGAGCCGCCGAGTTCGCCTTCTTCCGTCCCTCTTCTCCTCATGTGGTCTTCATGAAAGTTCTTTATTTTTAAGTCCTCTACAATTTCTTCTTCTTGCTTATCTTCTAATTCCTTCTGGTTTTCAAGATATTTTATGTTTTTCACTATGTTGTCCTGTTCATCTGCGACTCAATATTTTTCTCTGTTCTTCCCCTTATTTCTCCCTCTTCTAGTCATTTTCTGCTCTTGATGTCTTCATGAAAGTTCTTGGTTTTTATGTGTTCTACAACTTCTTCTTCTTGCTCATCTTCTAATTCTTACTGGTTTTGAATATATTTCTCGTTTTTTAACTTGCTATCCTGTGATTTCACTGTTCATCCGAGGTGCTAGTTTCTGTTATTTCTCTATTTTTGAAGCTATTATGTTCTTCTTTTCTATCTGAGTTCTTCATCAAAGTTCTTTCTCTCTCACTCCTCTTCAACTTCTTCTTCTTGGGCATCCCCTAATTCCTCTTGGGTTCAAAGTTATTCACCCTCCAAAGGCAGCTTCAACGACAAAGGCGACTTCCTCCCGGTGTAGACGACATCTTCCACAAGGTGGTTCGTAATCCAAGACCAAGAGAGGACGGCGCCGTCTGTAGATATATATTTCTCTCCTCTCTCTCCTTTCACCAAAGGGGTCAAAAGTGCGCCAAATGCATGAAATAAATGAGAGAAAGAAGAGGAAATAGGGAATGAAAGTACCGTGATCGCCACCAAGATGCCGTATGCGACAGGCACGCCGTACCTTGGAAAATGGGGAGACACTCGCCTTAGTGCTGCGCTGGGGAATGAACGGCTCGGTTAGAACCGCTCTGTGATGAGCGGTCTTACGATAGACCGCCCTGGGGCGCTGCGAGGGACGCGGGAGGAACTGCTACAGTGAGATGGACGGCACTTTAGGGACCGCGCTCCAGGGAAGGACGGTCGTTTCTGAGCCGCGCGTACCGTTGAACGGCCGGAGGATAACCGCTCAATACCTTCACTCAGCAAGTTGAGAAGGGCTCGACCTCCACCCTCTCCGGCCGGCCAGAGGGGATGGGCCTCGTGCTGATTAGATGCTGACCTGTGAAACAACGTAGAGACGCGAAAGAGACACCCAAATCAGACCTTAATAATGCAGTATATATTCAAACGAGAAGAATTAAGCATGAACAAATGAAAAGGGGAATACCTGGGGGTTTTAAACCCCTAGGGTGACAAAAAACGGGATGGTTGTGTGCATGGTAATGAGAAAGAGGGGGGTATGTGGGTGAGAAACAAAGCATGCAATGAAAGAACACGGCAAAACTACGGAACGAAAGACTACGAAGACTGGGCTACTCCCTTGACCGGAGGCTCATGTGGACGTAGAGAGCCTCCCTCCTTGGTGCTAGGTCGCTCAAAAATGCGGCAGAGCTTCGCTGTCGATCAAAATCTCCCCCCCCCCTTTTCGACGTCCGGCCTTTAGGGTCTATTTATATAGCCTAGAAAGTCAACCCCGAAACTAGGGTTTAGAGCCATTTTCGGGACGAGATTATTGAAGATAAATCGTAGATAATACAATTATCTCTCATCCAGTCGAAACGGCAGCTAAAATGGTTGATTATCCGCGGAGAAATCACCAAAATAAGTTAAGGATAAAACCATGGAGAAAAGGATTAAAATCTGTTAAAATTCAGCAACCGACGGGATGAACGGTCTTACGATAGACCGCTCAACCAGGTGGGCGGTTATAAACTAACCGTCCATACTCGTCGGTGGAAATTTAAATAATCAGCAAATAATCCCAATTATCTCTCGAACTGGCCGAAACATCCGCCGTGGGACCCTGAACACATGAACGGTTGAACGGAGACCGTTTGAATGTAGGGCGGCACAAACACGACCGTTTTACCCTGTCGGTGATAATTCAAATATTTGGATAATTATCTGAGAAAACGGGCGCGCGTAGGACTCTGAGATATAGGCGGTTGGAATAGGCCCGTCCATGAACTTGAACGGTCCTGATCACACCGCGCAAAATCCTGTCGGTGAATATTCAGAAAATCCTCAGAAATTAGCCGAAATGTATGAACGGTCTGGTATCAACCGCCCCAGTCCTAAACGGCTTATGTGGGACCGTTCATGATCTTGGGTACTGGATAATTAAAAAAAACAGTTCATTTAATCAAAGCCAGGGTCCGATAAGCCCTGAATGGATACGACCTTTACCAAGGAGGGAGGCCACCCCCAAAATGAGCCCAGGATGTGCCACAAAGAATGGCCCAACAGATAATGGACAACTTAGGGCATCAATCAGTGGAAGTAAGAGAAACGGCTCAACTTATTGGTATAAAACGGGTGTCAACAGATGCCCCTCCTTAACGTCCACTTTGCTGGGGAGCGAGCGGAGGTGAAGCGGAGGTGACACGGAACATGGAGACGAAGCGGAAATGTAGCGGAGTGGACCGGAAAAGCGGGCGTTAAGGTAAACGACACCCGTTCCTACCAATAAGCGATGTGAATCTTTCGGAAAACCTTGAACCGAGCGTCATGAGTAATTGACCAAAAGGCGACGCCAATCTGGAGGGGCTAAACTAAAGGAAATCAACCGACAAGACCAACCTCATGGGGGACACAATCCCGCGGTCCAATGAGGGGGCCACAAAAGAAAAAGATGCTAAAGCTCCAGACGGGGATCTTTCAGTCAACTGACCCCAACGAACCGACCAAAGAGAACCTTCAAACTCAGAGTGGAATTAGTTCATCTTACTCGAGCCTCTTAAACACATACCTGACCATTACCGACGGAACATTTCTGAAGCAAACCATGGGGCATGAAAGCTCAAAAGGATGCGTATGATGCATGCTGGGCTAAAATAAAAAGAAATCATTAAAACAAATGCCAAGAAAGATTAAAATATAAAATATTCGAGAGTAGTATTGCTAAGCTGGGAATATCAGAGTCAAGATACCGTCCGCAACCACAGCGCGCGGATAGAACCGTCCTCCTCGTGACATCCCAACTTAACGGCCTATCCGAAGGTTAGATACATGAACCTGGATCATCATTATTTTTGTTGAAGGGGAACATCAGATCCTGGGACATATAAGAAACCTGCCGGCTCTCGAAATAGTATAATATAATATCATATAGTAATGCAATAAGGGATTTAGGGATAGAGGGCCATACCTGACTTACCTGTGCAGGCGAAATGGCGAGACATGACTGAAGTGATGCTGCATAAGATGGTTAAGAGATGTATTTCCAAAGAAAATATTCAACATTCATGATTTAAATACATCAACGAGATATACGGCCGAATCCCAATCGTTCAATTTTCCAAACGGCTCTATGTTAACCGTGTGTACCTGACATTCAGACAATTTTGTTAGGGCCCATTGCCAGTGGTGAACGGTTGTGAACACACCGTTCTTACAGGGACGGCTATATTCGAACCGTTCGTGCCCAGAATTCCAACCGACTTGAAATTAACGGTCAAGAGAGACATACGGTTAGATACGAACCGTTCAGATAATGAACGGTCTAACGATAGACCGTTCTTCCCTGCAGCTTCGAAAAAAGGAACCCCCTCGTCTCCCTCCACCGTAACCGACGGTGGAAGGAACGAGGGGGCAAACGACGCCCTCACTCTCTCTTCTCAACTCCCCCTCTCCCTCTCTCAACCTCACTGCACCCCAGCCCGTTTGATGACCCGGACGAAGCACCAGTCCGCCAGGCCGTCGGCCACCGGTGAGGGCTCGCCGCCGCCGGAGCAACCGCCACCGCCGTCGGAGGAGGAGGGCACACCCGGGGTGACCATGGAGGAGCTTGCCATCGTCGTCGCCGACGAAGAGGCCCCTGCCGGCGAGGAGGAGGTGGCCGGAGGACCAACGCCCGCGGGGGCGGCCAAGGCACCACGCGATCCCGAGGTAGGTTCCCCCTCACCTCTTCTTCCATTTCCAACCCTTTCGTTCCATGCATGCTAGTTTTAGGGGCTTAGAGGGTCTTAGGGGGGTTGGTTTAGGGACCACGGGGGTCTCCCAGCCGGCTGGGGGGCCTTCACCGTCATCGGGGATGACGACGGTAAAACGGTTTAACAGAAACCGTACGTAAAAACAATGCGGTCCCCAAAGGACCGCCTCAAATAAACACGGTGCAGGGAGCACCGCTCACACTCACACTGCTAACGGGGCACCAAAACCCCAATACGGTGAGGGTACCACCGTTCAAAACGTAGACGGACCATATAGGTCCGTCCAATCATGTAGCCAGGCAAAACAATACGGTCCTTACATGACCGTCACGAAAATAATACGGCCAACGGTGGGCCGTTATTCCTTAGGGAGACGGGCAACCAGACGGTTCAGGGTGATCCGTCCATGATTAAAACGGCTAGGGATGGCCCGTTCAAACTGGGGTACCTGAGAAACAAAGCGGTTTGAGGAAGGCCGCTCATCTACAGAGCGGTTCGTGACCAACCGTTCTTCAAATCAATAATTGGACTCTGAGTATTTTATTTAAATGAAATAACAATGTGAAACTAAATGACTAATGCAAATGGGATGGATGAATGCAGGGGAAGCGTAGGACCCGTACCTCCTGGCTGCAGGTTCGGGCAGTGTATCTGGCACTGTCGGACTTCCAGAGGGAGGGATTGACTGCCAGGAGGTTCGCCCCCTTCCTGAGTATTGAGGTATGTCATTTTGACGCAGCTCTGCTCTATGCTCTGCACGACCGCTGGGACCCAGTGAGTCGGAGGTTCTTGTTCCCGTGGGGGCACATGGTTCCCACGTTGGAGGACGTTGCCAGGCTCACTGGCCTACGCGTGCACGGGTCGCCGGTCAGCGGGACTACTTTTCCTGACTACCGGGGGCTGGCTCGAGAGCTGCTCGGGCTTCAGTTACGGCGCCCCGAGAGGCAGTCGACTCTCCTTCCCCGGGCTGCTCTCCAGGACAGCCTGGGTCTTCGACGAGCTGGCGTTGCAGTGGGCGAGCGACCAGAGGAGCACCTGGAGCGGCTTGTCGAGTTGGCGAGGCCGAGGGTCGCAGCGGCACCGGGACTAGAGGCAGACAAAGTACTACGACGGTTTCTGATGCTGATGTTCGGGCGGCTTCTCTTCTCCACTCGGGCGGACGTGATGAGCTGTCGCTTCCTCCCCTTCCTCCAGGAGCTCAAGCATGTAGGTGACTATGCTTGGGGAGCGGCGGTCCTCGCCTTCCTTTTTGACACCCTTAGTTCGACGGCGCGTCGGACGATGCTTGGGGGCTTCTCCCCCTTACTCCAGGTGCGACTCTCTTCCCTAGTCTTCATTATGCAACTCTATATGCTGACTGAATGCTGACACGACCTTGTGATACAGGTGTGGGCCTACGTGCGCCTACGCGGGTTGGGGAGAGGCGAGGAGACCCGCCCTGGGCTCCTGCCGATAGCGCGGAGGTGGACAGCACCCCGGGAAATGATGGCCCTGAGGAGGCAGGTTCGGGAGCTGCAGGACGACCTGGACTCTCTACTGTACACCTCGGTACGCTTCTAGACTCAGACTCTTTAAATACATGCTATTCTGATGATATTGATGCAGTTTCCTATTCTTTGCAGGTACGGTGGACCCCTTACACGGAGGAGAGCCCGGAGGGCCAGCCGTGGGTGACCGAGGCCTTGGCCTTCTCTGGCCGGGACGTGTGGCTTCACTGCATGAATGTGGTGGAGCCACTACACTTTAGGTTGGTGATGAGGACCGTCGGGGTCCACCAGCCGGCTGTAGAGTTCCCCGCGCCCGAGAAGGCGGGGGAACGAGTGACGAGGACTACCCGGGGACTCCGCGAGGCGTACGACTGGACAGCGAGGAACGCCGAGTAGATTGCTGACTGGGCCGCACGAGGGCGAGCGGTGACCGCCCGGGCAGAGAGCGACAGCGCGTACTACACCGCGTACGCACGGCACTACCGGGACCAGGTGTTCCGAGGCGCCCACCGACCGGTACGACTTCTAAACTTAAACTTTGTCTATTATGCTTATGAATGATGCACTAACAAAGGACTTTTAAAATGTAGGTTGACCCTGCAGGACGGGTGGCAGAGTTGCAGGGACTCCTGCACTCCACCATCCGAGAGAGAGACGAGGCTCGGCAGGCCCTGGCCCTACTGGTGAGTTTTCTAGACCCTAGACTCTTTAAATTATGCAGTTCTATATGATTATGATTATGATTATGCCTATGACTGACCTGGAGTAATTGGATGCAGCGCGCCGAGGGTGTTCAGAGGGCGGGACCAGACGCTCCTTCTTCTTCCTCCGTCCAGACCCCAGCAGATCGAGCCGATCGAGAGGCGGACTTTACTCGGATGGTAGAGCGGGCCAAAGCGGCCGAGGTGGCACTTGTGGAGAGGGTAGACAACTCTAAACTTCCTCCTGTTTCTTATGCTTATGAAATATATGAAATGTGACCAACTGATAGTGATATGTGAATGTAGACGTCCGAGCTGACTCGCCTTCAGGCGGAGCTGGAGCGGAGCCGGGTGGCGGCTCTGGAGGAGGCAGCCCGGGTGGCGGAACTGGAGCGGAGCCGGGTGGCAGCTCTGGAGGAGGTAGCCCGGGTGCGAGAAGAGGCTGCACAGAGCCGACCGGTGGACACAGTGGAGACGGCACTCCTCTGTGCCGAGCTAGAGCGACTAGGGCCGGTGCTACCGAGGCGGACCGTTACCGGGCAGAGGCCGAGCGTTACAGGGGTGAGGTAGAGCAGGCCCGTCTACAGGTTGCCCGGCTGGAGGGCAAGGTGGAGGGTATGAAGGAGGGGAGTCGGGAGCGCAGCAGGGCGACTGCGAGCTGCAGCCACGGCACCCACGGCTCCGTGAGGAGTTACTTCACTGGTTCCTCCGGCCATCGGAGGAACGAGGAGGAGGAGCGACGCCGGCGACGGCGTGATGAGGCGACCTCAGCGATGCCTCCCCCAAAGAGGCATGAGGGCGGTGGAGACAGCGACGGGGGCCAGGGAGAGGGAGCTGCTTGACTGGTTGTACTGGGCCCATCCTTGTACATGATATGATATGATTAGTGATATGCATGCCTTTGTTTTTTCGTTTGTTTGTTCTGTGGATGAATGTATGTATGAGTGGGCAAAATGAGTTTGAGGAGCGCGCTTTAGCCTGAGAGAGATGAGCGACGCACACGCCGACTTGAGTGAGATGAGTGACGCACACGCCGACTTGAGTGAGATGAGTGACGTACACGCCGACTTGAGTGAGATGAGAGCGCACACGCCGACTTGAGTGAAATGAGTGACGCACACGCCGACTTGAGTGAGATGAGTGACGTATACGCCGATTTGAGTGAGAAGAGAGTGCTCACGCACCGACTTGAGTGAAATGAGTGACGCGCACGCCGACTTGGGTGAGATGAGAGCGGTAAATGATTGAGACATGAGTGAGTAGGTTAATTGGGGGCAGAGAAAATGAACGGTTCTCCACTAGCCGTCCGTAGATAAGAGCGGTTCTATATGGGCCGCTTACATTGGTTGGAACGGTTGCCTGTAAACCGTAGGAATGGTAGAACGGCGGATGTAGGGCCGCACAAGTGAGTGGGCTCGGGCTTCCTTGGAGAGAAGAACGGTTGATGATGGGCCGTATATGGTATGGACGGTCTATCGTAAGACCGTCCAATCCAACACCCTGATTGCCCAAAAGGGGACTCCTGCAGAGTCCCCAGCCCGAGGGCAAGGCACTTTGATCTTATCACAACCCTATCTTAGCCCGCCCTAGGCTTATCTGAGCCTAATCCCAAGAGGTTTAGGCTTCCTAATGGACCCTATAAATAGTAGGGAGGTCTGAACCCTCAACTCATCCATCTTCTTTGTCCCAAAGCCTAAAAACCTTTGATTCTCGTCACCTCATCATGAAGAGGGCTTATGATGGAAGTCCTGCGGAGGGAGTGCCCTTTGAAGGGCCAAGACCAGCTAGAAAGGAGCGGGAGGCGATCCAACGGCTAAACTTGATTCCTCGTCATCTCAGCACCTCCCCTACGAGAGAGGTAAGTTAGATCAGAATATATGTAATTTCTCTCAATTTCCCTTGTATTTCCTTACATCGTTAGCCTTTTCCTCTTCTCAGCTTCTCCCTGGCCCGAGACGCTTTTCTAATTTAAAGTGGGTGGCTCCCATGGTCTGTGCATTGCCCCTCGGGGTGACTCACCTTCTCAAATCCTGGCACCTTCACTCCCTCTTAGTTCTAGGTCAGAATTACCCCAAGCTTTCTTTAGACTGGCATAGTATCTCTGCTCTGATGGAGATTTGGCACCCTCAGACTCACACTTTCTTCTTCCCATCTTTTGAGGCCACCATCCTGTTAGAGGAGGTAGAGACATACTTCGGACTCCCTAGGTCCAAGGTGGGGGAGGAAGACTTGATATGCCATACCGTTGCCCCTATCGACCCAAAACTCATCCTAGGGGAAATTATACCTGATAGCGGGGATGTTCGCACCTTCGTAGACCCTCGCCACATCCACCTCCTTCCTCTGAGCCAGTGGGTAGTAGAGCATTGCTGGAATAAGTGCGGGTGGGTTGAAGCCATAGCCAAAGCTACGTCCATCTGCCTATGCGGGGCCATCCTTTTCCCTTCAGCCGACCATGTCCTAGAGATTCCTTTACTCAGCACCATCAGCGGCCTTTGGCAGGGGTTTTCCATTTCTCAGGCTGTCTTAGCTTATTTGTATGAGGGCCTTACTTCAGCAGCCTTAGGAGGTCCCCTCTTTGGTTCGATGATCCTATTGGAGTGCTGGATGGGAGTTAGGATGAAGTTCACCCTGAGGGAGGATATTACTTCAGTTAGCAGGATCTTTGGGAGCCATCCCCTTTACTTCATAGGGGGCGCCTTCAGATTTTCTCCACAGGTTGAGTGCAGGACGGCTGATCTGAAGACCAGGGACGAGTGGCGCCCGTACATCAACAGGCTGCCCCTGGATAGGTTCGTGATGCGCCCGGATTTCCTCCATGATACCACCATCAGGATACCGAGGAGAGTTGGCTTGGACTTGAGGCTCGTGAGCGACACCACTTTTGCGATGTACAGCCCACACAGATGCTACCTGCAGATCGGGCTTCCCCGGACGGTGCTACCTACGCTACCCTACCTTCCCATGCTACAGGCCCGGAGGATCGGGACAGAGGAGGACGAGCAGGCGGTCAGGAGTGCATTGATCATGTGGGAGGTGAGCAGGGTGCGTACCCTACCAGCAGAGGTCGAGGAGGCTTCAGAGACTAGACAGGCTTATCTTAGGGAGTTGAGAGAGATACGTCCTCGCGGGGATGCCCAGCGGCGGACTGAGTGATTTTCTTCTGTTTTTATGATGATATGGGATAGGATTCTTATATTCGGACAGCTTGATATATGATAAGATTTGATGAGATTGAGTTTGAGCTTTGCAATATGATTATGATGTGATGTGATTGCATAGGCTAACGCGAGGATTGAATATTCCTGTAGTCCCGAGTCAACTGTCCTTCCGACCTGCCCCTACACATATGCAAACATGAAACAGATTAAATCTATTTTAGGCTCAGCCCCTTGCCTACAGCAAGTTAGGAGACGACCCATTCTTGACTTTTGGTCAAGGGGGTGAGCCTTATTAAATAGGCAAATATCAAAGTGCGAGAAAATACAGATGAATGCAAGAAGAAAACATGTAAACGCAATTTTTGTTGGATTTTGAAATATTTGATTCGTGTTGGATTTTGAAATATTTGATTTTTTTTCGGGTTTTGAAATATTTGATTTGATGTTTTTTAGATTTTGAAATATTTGATTTTTCTGGGTTTTGAAATATTTGATTTTGTTTGGGTTTTGAAATATTTGATTTTTTTGGGTTTTGAAATATTTGATTTTTTTAGATTTTGAAATATTTGATTTTTTTGGGTTTTGAAATGTTTGATTTTTTTTGATTTTGAAATATTTGATTTTTTTTGGGTTTTGAAATATTTGAATTTTTTGGGTTTTGAAACCAGCTCGGGTCTCAATAGCAGGGACCTTCTCGTCTTGCTACGGAATTCCAAGGTTCAGCGCGTGCAGGAAGGGGGATCGCCCGTGATCGGCGTCAACTTTGCTCGACGGTGCTTCTGCTGAGGCCATATCCGGGGTGGGATTCATTCCTTGGGAAAGTAAAAAAAGATTGAGTAGGGAAGCCGACGATAGGTGTAGAGGTTTTTAGGGCTTGAGTTCTTTCCCGGGACCCCCCCTTTCTCAAGGAATCTGGTCTGTTGCATCGGGGCTTTGTATCCGTCATCGAACCTTCACCCGCTCTAGGCACGCATGCGACCGGGCTCATAACGTCCCGCGGGGAAACTGTACTGCCACTCTTGCCATGCCTAGCCGCATCCTTCGGGGATTCAGAGAGCTTCGAGCTTTGTGCTTTCGGCTTTTGCCCCTGTTCTTTTCTTTTTTCTTTTTTTGTTTGCTTTCCTTTTCTTTCTCTTCTTTCTTTTTTTCTTCTTTTACGGAGTGAGATCTTGACGGATTGCCCCTATTTGAGACCCTTCTTAACGGGGAGCCTGGGTCAGTCCTCGCCCCCTTATTCACCACTTGCCCATATCTCCAACCGAGAGAGAGGAAATACAAGGATTTCCACCATCCCCGAGCATGGCCAAAGGAGAAACGGTGTCGGGTAGCATGAGAATACCGCACCACGGGGTCGTGTAGTGTGTGAGATGCTGGACCTGGGTCCTCCTTTCGCAATTTGGTGGGGTATGCCCTGCCATCGAGCCGTTCGCTGATTTTATTTTTATGGATGAAAACGCTTTAAATACAGCCCATTCCACGGGTTCGGCAATTCCTCCCCCTCCGAGTTAATTAGATGATACGCATTGCCAGGATAAGCTTCTTTGATTATGAAGGGCCCTTCCTAGTTGGGTTGCAACTTAGACCTGGGACCTGCAGACCTGATGAATTTGCGTTTCAGAACCATATTACCCACTTGAAATTTTCTTTCGATGACCTTCTTTTGAAAATATCGCGAGACCCGCTTTTGATATACTGAAACATGATTGGCCGCATTCAACCTCTTCTCGTCTAAAAGTTCCAGTTGGACTAGCAACGCCTCTCGATGTTCGTCGAGATTAAGTTCCTTATCCAGCTGCACCCTTAGGGAAAGGATTAGAATTTCATACGGGAGCACCGCTTCCATTCCGTAAGTGAGGGCAAAGGGAGTCTGCCCTGTGGGAGTGCGGACGGAGGTGCGGTAGGCCCATAGAGCTTCTATCAATTTGTCGGCCCAATCAGTAAATTTATGTGATTCGCATGTTTTCTTGATAATTTTGAGAAGGGTCTTATTCGTGGCCTCAGCCTGGCCATTACCTTGGGGGTAGTATGGTGATGAATGATGCAAAACTATATTGAATTTATTACAGAGGTCCTGGAGTTCTTGTGAGATGAATTGAGGCCCGTTGTCGGTGACGATGCTGCTTGGCACTCCGAATCGTGAGATATTGTTCTTCATGATGAAGCGGCATACTGTGGTGGCTTTGATAAGCCTCAGCTTCGGCCCACTTGGTGAAGTATTCTGTAGCCGTCAGAATGAAGGATTTCTGTTTAATCGCAGAGTTCGGATCACCGAGGGGCCCGATGATGTCAAAGGCCCACATAGAAAATGGCCAGGGGGCCGTAATGGGATGAAGAGAAGAGGCCGGAGCGTGGATTTTGTCGGCATGGATTTGGCACTGAAGGCACCTACGGACATAGGTAGAGCAATCTTCTTCGAGAGTTGGCCAGTAATAGCCCTGCCTAAGAATCTTTTTTGCCAAGGCCTGTCCGTTCACATGCCCTCCACACTCGCTGGAGTGGGCTGCTTCCACGACTTTCCAAGCTTCTTCGTCATCTAGGCACCTCATTAGAACTCCACTCAGAGCCCGCCTATACAATTCACCGGCGATGATCGTGTACCTGGCGGTGACTCTTCTAATGGCTTTTCGTTGCTCAGCGTTGGCTGTTTCCGAAAATGTACCGTCCTTGCAGTATTGCTCGATCTCATAAAACCACGGCAATTCTTCCTCTTCAATGATCTCCTCGAGCTTAGTTAATGAAACCTCTTTTATC
Organism: Amorphophallus konjac; assembly: GCA_022559845.1. Taxonomy (NCBI): domain Eukaryota; kingdom Viridiplantae; phylum Streptophyta; class Magnoliopsida; order Alismatales; family Araceae; genus Amorphophallus; species Amorphophallus konjac. The sequence goes on from CM040126.1 coordinate 441,546,105, forward strand.
TCCTCCCTTTCTACTTTCTTCTCTACGGACATCCTAAGATTGTCGAACCAGGGATCCTGCGGGGAAGGAACGTCTAGCCTTTGGACCACAATGGTCTCGGTGGCGCGACTTAGGGGGAGTGATAGAGAAGAGGCGAGAGACGCCAGGGCGTCGGCCAAGATATTCTGAGAGCGGGGAGTGTGAATATAGACGAGTTTCCTGAATTGCTTGGCCAAGAGCGTGACCAGATCCTGGTAGGGTTTGAGCTTAGGATCACGGGTGCGATAGGTTGACAAAACTTGACGCAGCACCAGCTGGGAGTCTCCTATGATGTTTAGGTATCGCGCACCCAAGATGTAGGCGTGCTTCAGACCGGCAAGGAGAGCCTCATACTCGGCTATATTGTTGGTGGCGGGAAATGAGAGTTGATATGCCATGGGGATGGTCACCCCTTCTGGCGTAAGGAGAACGGCCCCGACTCCGCTGCCCTGGGAATTAAGGGCGCCATCAAAGTGGAGGGACCAGAAAGGAAGATGAGTGACCACCACCAGGTGTTCATCGGGGAATTCATCCTGAATGGAATCAGTGCGAGGGATAGGAGAATGAGCTAGGTGCTCGGCAATAGCATATCCTTTGATTGCTTTCTGCACGATGAAGGTGATGTCGAACTGGGAGAGAAAACTTTGCCAGCGAGCTAGCCGATTAGAAAGGACCGGCTTTTCCAACAGATAACGAATGGGGTCCATTCTAGAGATGAGCCTGACCTCGTGGGCGAGAAAGTAGTGTTTAAGCTTCTACGCTACCCACACTAGTGCTGCACAGGTTTTCTCCATAGCAGTGTACTTGGATTCAGCAGGATTAAATAACCTTGAGAGATAGTACGCCGCCCTTTCTCTTCCTTCATCATCAACCTGTGCCAAAACAGCTCCTAGGGAGTCCTCAATTACAGAAATGTACAGGATGGGGGGTTTCCCAGGGACGGGTGGTTGTAGAACCGGGGGATTAGAGAGGTACACCTTGAGTTCCTCATAGGCCTTTTGACATTGTTCATTCCATTCGAATTTCGCGCCGGCCTTTAACAGGTCATAAAACGGGCGGCATCTTTGCGAATGCTGAGATATAAATCTCTTGATAAATTGCAAACGCCCGATCAAACCTCGAAGCTCAGTGACGTTCTTCGGCGGTGGCATTTCCATGACGGCCTTTGCCTTGTTCGGATCGATCTGAATCCCCCGTTTACTAACTATAAATCCAAGTAATTTCCCTGATGCAACTCCGAACACACATTTCTTTGGATTCATCTTTAACTTGTATTCCCTAGCCCTTTGCAGTACCTTGGCTAGAATGGCGGGGTGCTCTTCTTGTGACCTCGATTTGACTAAAATATCATCCACATAAACTTCTAAATAAACGTGCATCATATCGTGGAAGATAGCCATCATCGCTCTTTGGTAGGTGGCACCTGCATTTTTCAACCCAAATGGCATAACGACGTAGCAGTACGTGCCCCAAGGTGTGGTGAACGAGGTCTTTTCTTGATCCTCCGGAGCCAAAAGTATTTGGTTATACCCCGAGTAGCCGTCCATGAAGGAGAGGGCTTCGTACCCAGCTGTATTATCGACCAAGACGTCGATGTGAGGAAGTGGAAAATCGTCTTTCGGACATGCCTTGTTTAAGTCCCTGAAGTCAATATAGATTCGAATTTTACCATCCTTCTTCATCACCGGGACTATGTTTGCCACCCATTGCGGGTACAGCACCACTCTAATGAACCTGGCCTTATGCAATTTATCGACTTCTTCCTTAATCCTCAAGGCCATCTGCGGTGAAATCTTCTTGCCTTCTGTTTAACGGGCGTTGCCCCTGGTTTGAGAATCAGCCTGTGTTCGACCAACGCGGGGTCAAGGCCTGGCATGTCTTCGTAGGACCAGGCGAAAGAATCGCTGTACTCCCTCAAGACTTTGACAAGTTCCTCTTCGACTGGAGGAGGGAGATTGGCGGAAATAAGTATGGGCCTGGGGTCCTCTACTGTTCCGAGGTTAATTTCTTTAGTGGATTCATCCACTGCTACGGAAGGCTCGTCGAACTTCTTCAAGCCTTGAGCATATAGGTCGGCAGTGTCATCCATCTCATCTTCCTCATCATCAACTGGGTCTTTCTCATTCATAATTTCATATACTCCTAGTCCATCCTTGCTCCATACCTTATCAATTCCCTCATCATCTTCCAGGATAATCGCGGTCTCCACAAATTCCGGACACTTCAACAGAGCATGACATCTCCCAGCCAAATCTTGTAGAAACCTACTGGGGATGGTTTTAGGAGGGCGCGTTACGGCGGGTGCCGCAGACGCGGATGGGCTGACAAAACTCGAACTAGACTCTACCCTGACTGACTCGACCATCCTAGAGGACTCTGTACACTGTACATCTAATCTAGGGGAGAAGAAATCTACCGGAAAAGAAACAGGGGTCTCGCGCCCCTGGGGATCTGAGCAGAACATAGCGTAATCTTCCATGGAGACCTCCGTTTTGGAATTGGCGTTTTTTTTGGAGGCCGGAAGTGATCACACAATAGGAGGAAGAAGGCGGAGGAGGAGGAAGTTGCATGGGGAACAATTCCGGGAAGATGCAGTCAAAGAAAGGGTCAGAAGACTTAAACCACATTTCATGGAGCTGAGCTCCTGGAGGAGGAGGAGTGAATAGGGTTGATAGATCAATGGGCGGGCAGCGCCCGCAAGCACATGGAACGAATAAAATTTTGGGTCTCTCCGTAAAGTACGGGTCGACCAGGAGTGGAGGGGAACGGGGAACAGAATCCCGTTGTTGAAACCAGGAAGCGAGACGGGATGGGGACATAGAATAAGTAGTGATGGAGCTCCCCGTCTTCCGGGGCCCCTGGCGGGCCAATGGCATCGGGGGGCGCCTTACCAGCTGCGTCTCCTTCTTCTTTGGGTCACCCTCTTCTTCATAAAACATTTTTGTAAAGTAGTTAGCAAAGTCTTCTAAGTCACCGGCTAGCCCTTGCGGTGATGGTGGAGGATCGGCAACAGCACAAGCTTCGTCTATCTTTTCTTCAAGGCTGGATGGCGAAGTCTTCAAGGTGCCGGGCTGCAACGGACCTTTCACAAAGTGTTTCCGGTAGTCCCAGGTCAACGGCCTAGAGTCCCCAAGCACTGACATGGAGGATTCATGGTAGCCGAGGCCCCGGCGGCCCATCTTCCTTCCCCTGGGAACGGGGTTGGTTCGGCCCTGCAGTTGTGCGCCGAGTCCTCGGCCTGGCTGATAGCCCAATTTTAGAATTATGTGCCACCCTTTGGAGTCTCTCATCTTGGGCTTAACCTTCACATTGATTGGTGCAGCGGTGGGCTTGCGCGACGCATACGCCCACGAATAGTTCAAGTCCATGACAGATAGAACCGGTCTGTTACTCGGCCATAGTGTGGGCAGAATCTTGGCTGCTATGGCGTCAACGTTTTGAATTGTAGAAACACTTTTCACCTTGACCACTCGCCCCTGGAATGGGAACTTCAGACACTGGTGGGCGGTCGAGGGGACGGCGTTCAAACTATTCAACCATGGACGACTCAGAATGGCTTTGAACATTGGGTCTATGTCCAACACATAAAATTCTACATCCATCACCAAGGGCCCTAGCTCGGCCTGCACAGTTACTACCCCGTGACAAGCACGTCTGGAGTTATCATATGCGGCTATCGTGGTTGGTGTCGGCTTGAGCATTTCCTCTGATATATTACAAGCACGAAGGGTACTCAATGGGCAGACATTTATCGATGCCCCTGTATCCACAAGGGCGGATTCCACTGTTGTTTTGTTTAAAGAGATGGTAATACATAACGGCATCTGCCGTGCCTCAGGAGGAGCTAATTCTGACTCAGCAAATGCGATAGAGGGCCCCTTTGTGATCGTGGCCAAGACCGCGGGCAGGCTATCCACCGCCATATCCTCGCTCACCATAACTTTCTGTAGGAAGATTTTCAGGGCGTCTTGGTGGAGCGGCGATCTCTTGATCAGCTCTAACACTGAGATTTTAGCCGGCAGCCGGTCTAAATGCTGTAATAAGTCATATCTTGTGCCCGGCACCAGATCTATCTCCTCTGGTTCAACTGTAGGGGAGGAAATTGCAGGGTTTGGTGCAGATGCACCTGGGGAAGGAAACATTCTCTGGAAGGGACGCCCGCTCCGAAGGGCGCATTGCGATGCTTGTACGGCCTGGACTGGACCCCCACTCGGCCTGGTGGGGTAGGCGAATGGCGTGGAGATGGGGGTGAGGATGACGGGAGTGGGCTTAATGGGCCCTGGTGGAGGGGAAATGGGTGAAGGGTTAAGCTTAGGGGAGATGATGGGAGGCACGGCAGGTGGTGGTGAGAGGACGGATGGAGTAGAGGGGAATGTAGAGGGCCTAAGAGGCGACGCGGGGGAAGTGACGGGCGGTGTAGCGGCGGGTCTAAGGATGGAGGGGATGGTAGGTGTGGGAGAGTAGTGGTGGTGTAAGGCCAAGAGATGGGCGGGGGTCTCATCATCAAACCTCCACCCAGCGTTGGGGGCTGGGCGCTGGACCACATTCACTTGTGCTGGAGCCGGTGCCGGCGGTTGTTGTTGCTGCAGAGGAGCGGGCTGATGCATTGGCATGGGATTTTGATGGATCCCAAGGTCTTGCTGCTGCGGTTGAGGTTGCGGTTGCTGTTGGGGCTGTTGCTGCTGCTGCTGCTGGGGCGCCGCCTGTTGCGGCCTGGCCTGTCTCTGCCTCTGCTTGATATCCTCAATTAGCTGGCGCATTTGGGCCCAATCAATCCTCTGGCCCTCATGCAAATCATACACCGGGTCTCTGAACTGATAGCATCGCTCTACCGTGTGCCCGGGTTGCCGATGGAATATACAATATCGGGATTGGTCGGCGGCCGGATTCCAGTTCGGGCGTTCAGGAGGCAGCTGGAGGTCACCAGTGTACATTAGAGCAGAGAAAATATCTGGCAAGGTCTCCGGAAGAGGGGGGTAATGAGCCCTCTTTGGAGCCGGTCGAGCAGAGCCGTAGGTGGGGGGTGGAGGAACATTATTGTACTGCGAGGGCCGCTGAGGCTGTTGAGGTGGCGGAGGTGCCTGTTGAGGGTATTGCGGGACTTGGAAGGCAGGCTGGGGAACTTGCGGAGCAGTGAACTGGGGGTTGCGCTGAGGTGGTGGGAAGCGGGGTGGAGCGGCGTGTTGGGGGAACTGAACGGCCTGGACTTGCTCGTTAATTTGTACCCCCTCAGTGACGGGGCCCTGGGTTTTCTTGGTGGCTTTGGGTTTCTGGGCCTCGAATAAAGAATGGATGGGGGAGTCTTTAAATTGGGTTTGGATAAACCTGGCTCTGCTGTATAGCTGGTACATGTTTGAAATGTCATTCATTGCCAGAATGTTTCTGAAAGTTGGCGTAGCATTGGAAATTAACAACTTTACTTTTTCCTCTTCTGGAATCTGCCCGGGCACCCGTGAGGCCATCTGTCTCCAGCGGTCTGCATAGGTTGCGAAGTCTTCTTCCGGCTTCATCTTCACCGCCACCAGGTCAGTGAAAGAGTACTCGGGTCCGACCCGATCCTGAAACCTTTGTATGAACCTCTCCTTGACGGTCTTGAAATTCTCAGCCTCCTCCAGAGGCAAGGTGTAAAACCATTCCAGCGCGACCCCCTCCAGGGACCGACGGAACAAATAAGCCATCAAGCGATCATCCTGTTGGAACTGCGTAGACTCGTACAAGAACTCTCGGACATGGATGAACGGGTTGCCATTCCCATCATATTTGCGGTACACGGGGAGCTCCGACTGGGAAGGAAAACGTAGGTCCCTGAAGTTAGGGATAGGGACATCGGCAAGAGATTGCGGGCCGACCTGCTTGTGGAGGAGATCAATTTGTTGCTGCATAGCAGCCCACTTGTCAAGAATTTCTCGTTCCCGGGAAGGAGGGGGGGAGCAAGAGGAGTAGCACCCGGATAGGCGACCAAAGGATAAACTGACGAAGGAGGCGGCCCATAAGAGGGGTAATGGGCCGAGGAAGGGCCCATATCTGTATGAGCGACCTGAGCCGCCCCCGACTGTGACCTAGCGAAGTCTGCAGGGGCTATGAGGGCCTGAGGCGATGGAGAAATTGTAGGGTATGGCTCAAGATAAGGAACAGAGGGGATCGGGGATTTCCCTTTATCCAGTTGCTGATGGACCGATGTGGACGCCTGGCCCATTTCCATATTGGGATAGCGAAAGTTCTGAGGGCGGACTGTAGTAAGGTCAATGGGAGCCACGGAAGTGGTCCCGACCACAGGAGCTGAAGTGGCGACATTGGCCGTGGCATGAGCCAGAGCTGAGGCCGGGGCATCGCCCCCTTGCAAAGCTTGTCTGATGAGATGGAGTTGGGTGGGGTCCAACTGGGCCATCATGTCGAGGATCGTACTGGCTGAATTCTGGTTGGACGGGTTTGAAAAAGAGGGTCGAGGACCCTCGCCAAGAGAGGTCGGGAGCGAAGGGGCCGTCCCCTCTCCCCCTTGCAAGTGGGTGACCCTAGGTGGGTCTTCAAGGAGACCACGAGGAAGGGAGTCCTCATGGGCCGCAGAGAAGTTGTATGACGACATGGAAGAAGAAGCGGAATCGAACAAGGGGTTGGAGTAAGAATGGAAGTAAGAATCAACCCTAGGAAGCGATCGTGGGGGCAGAAGGCAGTCCCACATACACCAAGACACTTGATACTAGAACAAGCAACACTAAATCAATCAAATCTACCAAGCAAATAGTAAGCATACAATGGAGCGAGATGAGAGTAGAATCACTCAGTAATGCAATCAAGTTCTTAAAATGATGCTCGTCAGTTCCTTATATCTTCGGGTTTGAACCTTAGTGGATTAATGAAAATGTCAATTCTCTCGACCACTAGGTGCCTGATTGGGATTAGAACGAGGAACCGTGTGACCCTATTGGGACTTCTCACTCGCGGATGCAACCCTAGACGGGATGGATACGGTACAACCTGCCCGGCGTCCGTGTGGAAATCCACGGCTTACGGGGGCTTACGGAGGTCCTCGGCAAGGTCCCTAGTCGGCTCCAAGGAATATGGAGACGAGAGGAAACCCTACCTCGGTAGGAATGCAACTAATATGGGAAAATATCGATGCTCCTATGCGCACCGGAGTGCATGCACAAACTAGCCTAGCAGCTATCAATCAATGAGCAAGTATACACATGAGTAATAAAAGCATGGTGATGCAATAATAATAAGATGGCAGGGGGAGCCCACGAACAGCACCAGGAGCAATATATATATCAGCCAAAAGAACTAAGCAAGATGAAATAAATGCACTGCGACAGGAGATGTGCGGTCCTACTCTGACCGCGCTAAGTACTCAAGCGGTCAATATCCAGCCGTAATGTATGAGCAGAAAGCAAGGGACATACCAGGCAGACGGCCGATAGTCACCCGCTCACACACTTGGACCGCCGCCTCACAGCCGCGTATCTGCCACCTAAAAAGTACAGCGTACCTGTGCCTGAGCGTGGGACGGCTGTGTGAAAGCCGCTCAAATGGATGGACGGTGTCCAGAGAGCCGTCTGCAAGAGGAAAGGCCAGGGCAGATAAACCTGATGACAGAGTATATGAGCGGTGGGGTATCAACCGTGCTTATAGGTAAACGGCCCTGGACGAACCGCGTGTGAGCCAGAGGACAGAAACTGCATCCAACCTGTAAATCACTCCAAGGAGGAACCTTGACAACGACTAAGAAAGGTCAGCAACTTAAAAGCACGATGGGCATTAGGGGTCCCACCGTGATCGCCACAAAAGGGGTGTAGATATATATTTCTCTCCTCTCTCTCCTTTCACCAAAGGGGTCAAAAGTGCGCCAAATGCATGAAACAAATGAGAGAAAGAAGAGGAAATAGGGAATGAAAGTACCGTGATCGCCACCAAGATGCCGTACGCGACAGGCACGCCGTACCTTGGAAAATGGGGAGACACTCGCCTTAGTGCTGCGCTGGGGAATGAACGGCTCGGTTAGAACCGCTCTGTGATGAGCGGTCTTACGATAGACCGCCCTAGGGCGCTGCGAGGGACGCGGGAGGAACTGCTGCAGTGAGATGGACGGCACTTTAGGGACCGCGCTCCAGGGAAGGACGGTCGTTTCTGAGCCGCGCGTACCGTTGAACGGCCGAGGATAACCGCTCAATACCTTCACTCAGCAAGTTGAGAAGGGCTCGACCTCCACCCTCTCCGGCCGGCCAGAGGGGATGGGCCTCGTGCTGATTAGATGCTGACCTGCGAAACAACGTAGAGACGCGAAAGAGACACCCAAATCAGACCTTAATAATGCAGTATATATTCAAACGAGAAGAATTGAGCATGAACAAATGAAAAGGGTAATACCTGGGGGTTTTAAACCCCTAGGGTGACAAAAAACGGGATGGTTGTGTGCATGGTAATGAGAAAGAGGGGGGTACGTGGGTGAGAAACAAAGCATGCAATGAAAGAACACGGCAAAACTACGGAACGAAAGACTACGAAGACTGGGCTACTCCCTTGACCGGAGGCTCATGTTGACGTAGAGAGCCTCCCTCCTTGGTGCTAGGTCGCTCAAAAATGCGGCAGAGCTTCGCTGTCGATCAAAATCTCCCCCCCCCCTTTTCGACGTCCGGCCTTTAGGGTCTATTTATAGAGCCTAGAAAGCCAACCCCGAAACTAGGGTTTAGAGCCATTTTCGGGACGAGATTATTGAAGATAAATCGTAGATAATACAATTATCTCTCATCCAGTCGAAACGGCAGCTAAAATGGTTGATTATCCGCGGAGAAATCACCAAAATAAGTTAAGGATAAAACCATGGAGAAAAGGATTAAAATCTGTTAAAATTCAGCAACCGACGGGATGAACGGTCTTACGATAGACCGCTCAACCAGGTGGGCGGTTATAAACTAACCGTCCATACCCGTCGGTGGAAATTTAAATAATCAGCAAATAATCCCAATTGTCTCTCGAACTGGCCGAAACATCCGCCGTGGGACCCTGAACACATGAACGGTTGAACGGAGACCGTTTGAATGTAGGGCGGCACAAACACGACCATTTTCGACCCGTGCTTGCCATAGTACTACGTTCTCCTTTGATCATTTTGTGCGAGTTCGGTTTTAAGATTGTTATACGCGTGTTTTAAACGACAAACTTTCGCATTATCAGTAGCGGAAAGGAAAGCTAGAACTACAGCAGGAACAGCAAACCGGTGGCCGGTCAAAACTCGGCACTACAGCTACTCCTACTGTACCAGAAACACACCCCGATCTCGCGATCGGGGGCTACCGAACCACACTAGTACCACTTACCGAAGTAAAACCTACGGCAACCCTGCCGTAGAGGCCTGTCTCCCGGGACACGGCCAACCTGGACACGCTGTCCAGTGTGCAACCCCGACCATCCGGTCGCGGGTACCGCACAACAAGACGTAACCTCGATAAAGCTACTAGCACCAGTCTCGCGGCACGAAAATCGACACACGTGCCACGGTGAAACACCAGAACTCAACGGTCAACACGACCAAAAACACGAAGGTCGAAGTCATAGAGACTGACTGACAGTCTGTCACTCATGACTCAACAGGAGTACCTCCCACTAGAAGCACAGTCGTTAGCGTCCCCTGACGACTTACACCACACCGCAGGTGAACTACCTGACGTGGTTGCGCCTACCATAGGCACGGACACCGCACAAGAAACATAACGAGTGACTAGCTGGGGTCACGCTCATCAGCGTGGGTCCGACCGCCCCCAACCACGTGTGCACACATAGACCATGCGTCCTAGGTCTGACCCTCTGACCGATTTTCCCCCGTAGCCGGACTCTGGCTAACGACGAGGGGCCTGACGAAAACCAGTCTAAAACCGTCCTCAGGGTAGCCTCTCCACCACTCCCTAGTGGGACCACACGCGTGTAAGCAGGCTACGACTAGTGGAGGGTCAAGGAGTAGACTCTCAAGTCAATGGAAAATAACGTCCGAACCCGATGACGTACGGGGACCATCCCACGTACCGGCACCGTCGCACGGTGACCACGGTCGGAGAAAAAAAATGGGACTCACCGTCCACGGTCACACCCTCGGCCACGCAGAAAGCGCAGAAGCACGATTCCCAGGGCAGCATACAAGCCGCCACGCCTATTCCCCATCTCAGGGGAGGCGGGAAACCTCCAGCCCCAGGCCGGATAACAGGACTCGTAGTCCAAGGCCAAATACATGGCCCACGCGGGAATCATTTTTCAAAGAAACTCACGACATGCGGGGGAGACCCCACCGCACACACACCGATACACGGTGACTCGATCGAGCGTAACAGGAAAGCCCGGAACTCGTGGGATCACCCAGACCCACCACACCTACAGGCATGCTAATCGAGGTAGCACGGTCCTCCCGACACCCTCAAAACACGGACGCAGAACCCTCGGGCTGTCTAGGACATTCATAAGACCGCAGGTCAACCACTGGGTCCCAACCGGATCGACCAGGGACCTACACAACACGAAACGATCGCGGCAAGCACGGAGAACCACTTCGGTGCAACACAGTGCCTGGTGGTCTAACCTTGGGTCATCACAAGCTGTAACGGTCAAAGCCTCGACGGTCCAACACAGGAGCGTTACGCGAGAGGGGCAACACCGGCTGTGACGCGCCAACCCTGGTGCGTCACATGCCCTGACGCACCCAACATAGTGCGTCAGAAGGCAAGAAGAAACCGGCTGTGATGCACTCCACTCGGGGCGTCACAGTCTCTGACGGACCAACACTGGCACGTCATAAGAATGGGCTGCGTCAGCTCTAACGCTCCCATTCAGGGGCGTCACAGTGCTCTGACGGTCCTACCTAGGCGCGTCAGAGACTCGTGACCCCAATGTGGATGCACTTATTTTTTTTATTTATTTATTTGGGTCGCGGTTTATTTGTCGATTGGGTTTATTAAGTGCGTGGGCGTGCCAGTCACAAAGTGACGATTTATTTAGGCCCCGAGGAGCCACGGGTGCGCTCGATCTGACTCAGTCAGGCGATTGTGTGGTTCGGGTCGAGACTGAGACCCGTTGTGCCGTAAAGGTCACAACGTCATTTACATCCCCTCGGAGAGGGGAATACCCTTGATTAATTTCAGAAATAAGGGCTCCACGGCCGAAAGAAATATTAATTAATGCAGGAAGGAAACAGCCGTCTGGCTATGCGGTGAGCCCGAGGTGAGGGCATGAATACTCGGATTATGTCGGTCACCGATGGTCCATTCCATGTTTGGACAAAAGTTCATACGGAAAATAAGACGGTAACGGGGGACGAATCCGTGCGAATGTCTGCCGAGGGACGACAATTTTAATACAGGGAGGAAAGTCAGATCCCGGTGAGGGAGGGGACCCTGATGAGATATTGGCCCGAGGTAAGGCCGAGTGGTCACCATGACGAGAGAGAGAACTCCCGAGGGTGAAGTTCGGCTTACAAGAGCATCATCAATATTCCCAGATTCGGAATCCAAGAAGGGGAGACGAAGACCATGTCGTTATGTTCGTGGGTTGCCTTGAGTGACATGTATCATTACCGCTCATTTACTAGAATTACTCCCTCTATTTTATCACCATTACTATTATTTGTTGTTCCTTTTATTATAAATTTTTTTATTATATGTATATATTTGTTCAAGGGATGATGAGGTGTACCGCTGGGAGATTTAGGAGTGTGCCGCTGAAGGTTGAAGGTGAGCGTACCGCTGAAGGGTGAATGATGTGTACCATTCAGAAGGCAAAGAAGAGTGTACCGTTGGGGAATTTAGGAGTGTGCCGCTGAAGGTTGAAGATGGGCGTACCGCTGAAGAGTGAAGGATGTATATTGTTCAGAGGGCAAAGAAGAGTGTACCGCTGGGGAATTTAGGAGTGTGCCGCTGAAGGTTGAAGATGGCCTAGAGTTTAAGAGAAGGTCCCTTGCCCAACTCATGTCTGATGGAGGGTCCCAAATGGTTAAGCTTTCAATTCCCTATCATGAGATTGAGCCCCAAGTCATGCTCAGTAGTGCAGTTCTTGGAGTCTTGTTCAGCCAATCCTTGGAGCTTTAATCGGTTCTCTTAGTTGATTAGAATGTTTTTCCTGTTGTTGGCTTCATTTATTTGTTGCTTCCTTTTTGTCTTTTAACTTATTATTATTTCTGGTAAAAATTCGGCAGCATCTCCCCTTAACCCGGACGGTAAGGGAATGCAAGAGACATGTCCACATGGAGTGACATGAACCAACAACTAAGGTGTGTGCCTAAGCAGCCACCTTTGGGGAAACTTCGAAAAACTCGGAGGAAACGCCGAACGAGAAACCAGTAGACTGAGGCAAGCTGTGAATACACCGGAGAGATGATGGCCAAGGTGTGCCAGGATAACAGTCCAAGGATGTGCCGCTGGGCAGATCAATAGAGGAAGTGCGCCGCTGAGGCAGCCAGAGGGGTGTGCCGCTAAGCGAGAGAATGGGAAGGCTGTACCGCTGGACGAACCCAGGGAAGAGCGTGCCGCTGGGCAGACTCAATGGTGTACCGCTGGGGGTGGGATTAGGTTTGTCGTTGAGGGGCTTGAACGGCATGATGACTGAGGGGTCGAATGGTAGTGTATACCATGGGATTTGGAGGGAAGGCTCTTTCCTGGCTAGTAGATGAATCCCTACCAGTGGAGCTAAGCTGACTGACGGTACGAGGGGAAAAACATAACGAAGCTAGGAGACCCCGGGGGAAAGATGCAAACCACGGACTAAGGATGAAGAGAAGACAGAAAATGCAACAGAGAAAGGCAAAGCCAAAAGGTGTTTCATTCATGGCAAACTCAAAATGACAAAAATCATGGCCAGAAGACCAAACGTAATACAATACATCCGAACAAGACGGGGGGAGAAATGGGGAAGAGAATGAAAGAAAAGTTTAGGGAGAGGGTTAGGATGAGGAAGGGTGATCATCCCCTTCACTGCCATCCTTCCCTCTCCACTACACAGCATGCTCTCCCTCTCTCTTTTCTCTCTTCTACCTTCTTCCTTCTTCTGCTCTGGTGCTCCCTTCGAACTGGTGCCTCTACCTTTTTTCGCCTATCCCCTGTCTCTCCCTTGTCTTTTTTATTCGTGAGAGCCCCTTTTATACGTGGGCCATTGATGGGGAAGCCTCATGATGGCACTGCCATCCGAGGTTGACCCGAGTCCCATCTTCATCAGGTGGGGATCTCTCTCATCCAGTCAGAAGGTGACACCGAGGCGGGTGCTAGCTGGCATCGAGGTGCATACGCTGCGCGCCAAGGGGCCTTCCTAGTGACCGTTATGTCTTCTGCCGGTTCGTGCCATCCAGGGGATTCAACGATGTGCCGATGGGGGCTGAGGGGCCGTGCTGCTGAGGGGGCAGAACGCCCATGCCGCTGGAGGACATCAAGAAGGGTGTGCTGCTGGGGTAGCTGAAAAGCATGCCGCAGGAGGCTCTTCAGGGGGCGTGCCGCTGAAAGCCAGGGCGTGTGTCGCTAAAGCCTGTTTGGAGCGTGCCGCTGGAGGCTCTTCAGGGGGCGTGCCGCTGATGGCACCAGGGGGTGTGTCGCTAAAGCCTGTTTGGAGCGTGCCGTTGGAAGGGGCACCAGCTCCTGATTAAGGGGCCTAAGTTGTGCCTTCTTTTGGGGTGTCTCTTCACCGTTAGGGACCCGAGGGTGGATCCAAAGTAGTGCATAAATTCAGGGGAGATACCCTGTGTTTTCTCTGTCGTTTAATGCGCCCGTGCAAATGCGGGGTTTACCGGACGGTAATATTCTCCCGGAGCCCTGGATGGCCACTCTCCCCGAGTCTTCTCCTTTCGACTTTGACATTAATGCGGGGCTTGGTGGGACATATGGATGTACGATTTTATACGTCCACAAATGCCCCCCACCCACGGGCAGCGCAGGCGAAGGATGAGCCCGACGGTGCTCGCAAGTGTATCCGTGGAATTAACGTACATTCTTGGGCGTACGTTCATAAGATATGTGACGTAGATATTACTATATATATTTATTATATTATCACCGTTTATTATATGTATGTATGTATATATATATATATTCTCTCTCTATTTCTTTCTCTTTCTCCTTTTTTCCTTTTCTCTTTTTTTTCTTCTCCTTTTTTAATCTTTTTTTCTCTTTTTTTCTTTCTGTCTATTTCCTTTTTGTTTCTTTCCCTTTTCTTTTCTCTTTTTTTTGGACCGGCTATAAGAAGGGCGGGGGAGTTCGAAACTCCCCCCTTTCTTTTTGAACTCTCTCTCTCTCTTCTTCTTTCTGTCTCTTCGGCTACGACTGCCACCGTCGCCCCCCCCCCCTCTTCTTCTTCTCATTCCCTTCACAGTCGGAGGCCACCGCCTCTCGCCGCCGTCTTCCTCCTCTGGTGAGGGCGCTACGAAGCCCCACCCCTTTTCTCCTCCTCTTCATCTTCCTCTCTTCTTCTCTTCCGTTCTCCTCCCCCTTTTTCTCCTCCGCCTTCATCTCTTCTTCTTCTTCTTCATCTCTTCTTCTTCTTCTTCTTGGCATGGGGTGGAGGCGGCCGTGGCGTCGGAGCGTGCCGCTGGGAGTGGGTACAGGCGTGCGGCTGGGGAAGGGCACGGTGTGCCGCTGGGGGAAGGCACGGTGTGTGCCGCTGGGGTGATGGCACGGGGCGTGCCGCTAGAGTGAGGGCACGGGGCGTGCCGCTAGAGTGAGGGCACGGGGCGTGCCGCTGGAGAAAGGGCATGGGGTGTGCCGTTGGAGAAAGGGCACGAGGCGTGCCGCTGAGCAGGGGGCACGGGTGTGCCGCTGGAGCTTGGCACGGGGTGTGCCGCTGGAGCTTGGCATGGGGTGTGCCGCTGAGGGGAGGCACGGAGTGTGCCGCCAGGGGGCATGGCTTGGGTGTGCCGCTGAGAGGCTCGGCCTGGGTGTGCCGCTGAAGGGAGGCACGGGGTGTGCCGCTGAAGGGGAGAAGAAGACTTCTTCAACCGGAGGACCTCCGGTGTCGCCCTTGGGCACACCGTGACTTTGTTGGGGCCGTCACTCCCTGTGGACGTGCACCCGTGTTTTTCCCTTACGCCTCCGGCCTAGGGGAAACTCTGCCAAAATTTCGTCAGAAATTATTGCCATTCTTTTTAATTTGATTGTAACATAGCCCCTCCGTGACCCCCCCCCCTTTTTTTGTTTGTGTGTAATTCTGACTCGAGCTATCTTGCACTTTGCAGAAAGATGGCTGCCCCAAGAGATTCTGCTACTTCTGCCGCTTCTGATGCCGAGCGCGTTCCCCCACCTCCGGTGCTAGCGGTTACTTGGTTTAACGTGGAGGACTTGGACAGAGAGCATGCTGAGATTACGGCATTGTCCGGATCGTCGGGCTCCGACACCGAGACGATGGATTTCCGCATGCTCACTCGGGTTGAAGGTGGCATGACTTTTGATCGGGCCACGGGGGAGTACCGGAAGGACTACCCGAAGGACAGGCATCTCATCCGCTTCCTGAAGCATCTCAGTCACCAGGAGAGGCGGAACTTCCGAGTTGTCAAGGAGGCCGAGCAAGCGATTTTGCGGTCCCTGGACAGCCTGCTCTACACTGTTCCGAGGAGTATTCCGATGTATCTGGTGGGAGAGGCTCGAGAATGGAAACCCATCTTGGGACTTGAAGCCGTGCTGCCGACAGAAGATAAATTAGTGCGGCCACCTCAATTTACCCCTGCTCGGTGGGACACATCCGCTGGGCGAGTCCAGGGTGAACATCCCCGGTTCAGTGTGTTTCTGGCTCCAATAAAGTGGGGGTACAGAGAAGAACCCTTCTTGCTGGATTGCTTGGCCATCTGGTTCAAGCACGAACTGGCGCTGGGCTGGTTCGGGGAGCTCAGGCTTAAGGACGCGCATAGCTTTCGGGAAGGGGGCGTGGAATTCACAGACTATGTGCTGTTCAATTACGCCCCTATCCTTATCTGGGCTGGCATTTGTCATAGTGTCTACGCCTCCCGGTATAGCTACCCCATTTCCAGGGGCCTCTACTGTGGGATGATTGAAGTGTTCAATGTAGAGACTAATACCTTTTATACAGCGGAGGGCGAGACTTCATTGGACTTGTGGAGTCTCAGTCAGCTCAGTGGCTTGCCTATTGACGGGGAGCCTTATCAAGAAGTATGCCTCCCAGATCTAATCAAGGATGAGACCAACGGGGACGGCTACTACTCCCTCGGCTATTCATACCGGTATCTTATGAAGGCGTACCAGGACCTGTATCAGTTGGCACATGGTGGGAAGCAACCCCCCCCCCCCCCCCCGTGGAGACCGGAAGAGAGTCCGCATGGTCTTATGGCTGCAGTACTTCTACGACGGCCTGAAACAATACAAAGACTTCCCACACATAGGCACTGCCGCCGCCAGCAAGAAGCGTACTAAGGCGAAGGTTGATGTGAAGATCTCGTCCCGATGGCGCCGAAGCGGGCCCAATCCGGTAGGGGTCGACCCGCTGACGCATTGTGCAGCGTTCCTAACTTACTGGCTGTGCTCGTTCGCCATGCCGTATGGAGACGAGACCGTCATCCGATCGGATGCGATCTACCCGGCCTATCAGATGGCCTGGGGTATCAAGTTGTCTCTATGTCCAGCTACCCTGTGTCTGATATACTAGGCGCTCGGGGATGTTAGCGCTCACCAATTCCCGCGACAGGCGCGGTATGTGTGCCCACTGCATTTCTTCAACGCGTGGGTCTGTTCCCTATTTCTAGAGTTCGCCCCACGCACCATTCAAGGCTGGGGGCTGGTTCCACGGATGCTGGAGTTCGCGAGTGTGGCGTCAAGCTCGACGTCCATGCGGTTGTATGACATCCGGGGCAGGATGACAACGATGCCCCCTGATAGTGCAGGCATTATTCATTTCTGGACCCTGGCCGCTCACTCCAGTCCGCTAGTAAACAACAACCGGGAATGCAGAGACGACCAAGTGGAGAAATATGTACACCCGATCAGCCAGGAGAACGTGGTTCGCCCGCTATTGGAGCCGGAGCTCAGGGCCTGGGCGCTGTCCATTCATCCCAGTGTGCTGCTTTCCGCAAAGGGGATAGTCTTCCACTAGAGCCGTACTATCCCTTTCGCTTCAGCAAGAATTTCGGGTATGATCAACATATCCCGGCATATAGTGCTTGCTTTGACCTGTCAGTGCGAAATCTCTGGGGGAGCCCCACTGCTGAGACTGCCCGAACCTGGTGGGATTTCCTTCATCGGGCAGACATTGCCAGTTTCAGGGTGCCAACCCTGGGTCAGGATTCCACGGGTGACCCCGGAGTATGTGAAGTGGTGAAACGCCCGGACAGCCTTTTACCGATTATCCCGGACCGATTGCTGAGATAGGGCAGAGAGGAGGTTTCTGAGCTGGCAGCCAGTGCCGGTCCTTGATATTGACCCAGACCACCTCCTCCGGTTGAGGCAGGGCAAGGAGCAAGAAGTGGCCGCGTACATGATCGCGCGCAAGAGGGCTTGAGAGGACAAGCCGGCACCGCAAGCTAAACTGCCACCTGTGGTGAAGGATGATTTTAAGAAGACCTTGCGGGACCTTTGCCACATCGGGGGTGACCACCTGGAGCTGATCAACTATCCATTTCCCATGGAGGAAGAAGGCACCCCAGCGAGGAGCTGGCGCCCGGAGAGGGACCCACTTTGTCCCTATCGCACCTTTGTGAGGAGGGAGGAATGGAATTCAGAAAACTACAAGGACATCACATGGCTCTACGTCCTCCTCCGAGTACATGGGTTGAAGATTGAAGATCCGGGGGCGCCCATCTTGGGCAAGCGCCTCCATATCGCCTACTATTACGCTGAGGGGTGGGGGATGGACCACTTCAACCTCTTCTGCCACTTGGCCGCCAAGAAGCATGCGGACCTGGCCGCCCTCGCTGATCGCTGCCAAAAGATTGAAGATGTATGTTGGCTGATCCGGGAGGTGGCTCGTCGGGACAAGGAGCCGTCCCTCAATTATTGGCCGAGAACGCTGCGGTTGTACACTGGCCCACATGGTACTTAGTGTTCTCTCCTTTCCCTCGTGTTCTTCAATGCTGCCCTTTCTTGAATACTGGACGTTGATCGGGTCTTTTTTTTCCACTTTCTTTTCTTTGAACAGACCACCCTGACAGTGTCCAGACGGCGACATATCGCAATCTTCTGCGGCAGGCAGGGAAACCTGCTTACTTCGAGGAGGCGCCAGCGGCTCCGACCACGACTCCCCTGCCTCCGCCTGCGAAGAGGCCCCGGGCGAAATCGCCCGTGAAGAAGGCGGTAGATGCTGCCAAGGTGGCTGGGTGGCGGGAGGCAAAGCAACGAAAGACGAAGGCCGCCAAAGCTACGTCGACCGTTCCCCCGGCGCCTTTGATATCTTCATTCGAGGAGTTCGAAGCTACTCGAACCGAGCCGAGTCGGTCTGTAGGCCGGGTTTCTTCTTCCTTGAGGCTTTCCGGGATGTATTCAGACATTAAGAGGGGCGTTTCTCGTAACACACATGTTTTGTTCCAGCTGTCGCCGAGAGGCCTGCGCCCGTATCTATCCCAGGCGTGGGTGAAGATGTGACCCGCGGGGCCGTGGAATCTGTCGAAGAGACCTTGTTCACCCCAACTCCCGCCATCGAAGCTGAAGGAGGTATATCACTTTCTTTGCTAGTAGCTTCGATTAAAAATTTTGAAACTTTGCGGGCCTGACTGAACCCGGATCTTGCTTTGCCTGGCAGGAGCTGATGTGGCAGCCCCTCAACCGGACGTGATCTCTGCAACATCCCGGTTTGAGCAGACGTACAAGAGGAAGGGGCGGCGGTCAGGGAAGTCACGGCTGCCTATCCAGTGCGATGACGAGCCGACCCCGGATGTTGGGACGGGGGCCATCTTGACAAGCAAAGAGGTGCCCACTAGCACTAAATCTTCGTCAGGTGAAAAGGTAGATTACTGCTACTCATCTGACGAAGGGCTTTCGACTGAGGGTGTACTCTGGGAGCCCAGCTTTCAAGTTCCTACCTGGAAAGCCCCGGTACTACCTATTTTTCTTAGCCTGGTGAAGCAGGCGCCTGTAAGTGCGAACCTGTTAATTCATGTTTCTTTCTTGAGGCCATCAACTAACCTCCTCAATTTTATTGTCTTCGGCTCCCAACAGGAACAGGTCCCGCCAGAAGATGCAGAGATCCACGTCCCGGGGTCAGAAGCTACCAGGCGAGAGACACATGTCGCGGCTTTGGACGAACTGGCGTCCCTAGCCGAGGATGTGCGGCAAGAAGAGGCCGCGGCGAGCTTGGGTGCTTCCGCCTCGACATCCGAGGTCCTACTCCGGGAAGGAGTGGTAGTGGCTGTAAGCGCACGTCTTCCTCCCTTTTCTCTTGTCCTATCCTCAAGCTTTCCCTCGAGGTCGCTGATTCATTTGAGGTAATACAGGCTCATGGCTCGAAAGGAGCTGTGGAGGTTGCTATCCCAGCCACCGAAGCCCTGGAGGAGGGGGAGATAGCACCGAAGATCGAGGTGCAAGTGCCGGTAGTATCCGAAGCCGAGACTCGGGAGGGAGGGGAGGTAGTACCGGCAGCGGAGACCTGCGGGGAGATAGTTTCTGAAGTCGACGCCCGGGGAGAGATAACACCGGAGAGCAGCATAGTGCCGGTGGGCGAGGTAAGCAGGGGGGATCCATTCGGCTTCCTTGAGAATTCAGCGATTTATTCCACTTGGCCAGCGGCTGACCTTTCTTTACATGGTCAGGTAACAACAACGCCTCGTGGAGCGCGTGTACCTCGAGTTTGTAAAGCCATCCCCAGGTGGAGCTCATCCTTCCGCGTGCACGTGGCTAAAAGATTGAAGATGCTTCTGGGGCCGCACGCAGGGTCCTTGACGTCTCTTCTGCAGATGGGGGCCGTCTCGCGGCTGGTGATCCCACTATAGACACGCCATTCCTAACGTCTCCTGAGAAAGTCTCATATTACTATACGACGCCCCGCAACGGCTTACGCATTTTGAATCGCTCGAGCGCTTCCTTTTCTTAAGTCTTCTTCCGCCCTTCTCAGCATCCAGAATCATCTCGTCACGGCATTCGGACGGCATCAACACCAGTCGGACGTATCAGGAGGTTCCGGAATCAGGAAGGCTGTCTGCCGGGCGGCCGCCAACGCCTAAACCGAGGACCCGGGTGGGCCTTAATGAGGGCGTCCAGGCCCCTGGACGCCCCCATTCTTTTAATTTATTTTTCAAAACCCAAAACACAAATAAAAAATAATATATTAGTGGAGGCGTCCAGGCCCCTGGACGCCTCCATAAAAATAAATATAAAAAATTGTAAAATGCCAGTTGGCATAAAAGACAAAACCAAATAAAAAATAATATATTAATGGAGGCGTCCAGGCCCCTGGACGCCTCCATAAAAACAAAAATAAAAAATATATAATGCCAGCTTTGGCATAAAAAGACAAAATAAAAATAATAAAAAATATTTTTGGAGGCGTCCAGGACCCTGGACGCCTCCATCAACTTCCTCACGGGCGCCGGCCACCGTACGACGGTTTGTCGTGTGTGAAAAAATCTAAATTATGGAGACGTCCAGACAGCTGGACGCGCCCATTTCAAAATCACGAGGCGCCGCTCACAAAACCACGCGTTGTGCCAAATCGCGTGCGGCCGTCGGCAGTGTTCGGTGGACCTGTTGGAGGCGTCCGGGGCCCTGGACTCTCCCACAAAAATATTCGGAAAAAATAAATAAAAATAGAATAAAATATATGTTCGGCCCTGATGGAGGTGTCCATGGTCCTGGACGCCTCCACCCTCCGGAGCCCTATAAATAGAGGCCCACCCCCTCAGTTCTAGGGGAGCTTCGAAGAGATCCGATAGGCTGCCGGAGCCCAGAGGCTACCGGAGTCATTTTTAACCCGTGGGGTCTTTTGTAGGTGGAGGTTCTGCCGGCTTCTCGGGTGCCCACGCTTGCGAGAGGAAGGTCATCTTCATCCACCGCGCTTCCACGTCGTTCCTACGTTGCCGGAGCTCCGCCGGATTTCACCCTCGGCTCATCCAATAAGCCTTTTCTTCCCCTTTTTCTCCATAGTTCTTTACATTCATCATACTGCATCCTCTATCTCCCTACATAAGGGCACCGTCTCTTACATACTTCTTACATTCATCATCACATTTTCCTCCTACTCGAGTCCGAGAGGGGTTTAAAACCACACCAACCAGGTGTGTGTCAGGTCACGATCTCATTACTTTTATTACAAGGAATTGTTACTACACTGCCATTTTCTAATTCCGTTCGTCTATTGTCTACTGTTTTACAAGGGTAACCAAGGAAAGCCCTCTCCGTCGGCCGGCCGAAGGGGGAGGAAGAAGCAACCCGCCATCTCCCGCTCTTGAGGTAGGCGCGATCACTTTCTTTATTTTGGGGTCTTTTGGCCCCTGGCGATCACATCTTGTCCTCGAGGCCGCGGCGAGTCACTTCCCCAATGGCCGTTTAAATTTTCCGTTCTTATATTCTCTTTATATTCTGCTCATATTCTCGAGGCCGCGGCGAGTCACTTCCCCAATGGCCGTTTAAATTCCCATTCTTATATGTTATATTCTTATCTATTCATGTTCTCGAGGCCGCGGCGAGTCACTTCCCCAATGGCCGTTTAAATTCCCGTTCTTATATGTTATATTCTTATCTATTCATGTTCTTGAGGCCGCGGCGAATCACTTCCCCAATGGCCATTTAAATTCCCGCTCTTTATATTCTTTTTATATTTTGTTATATTTTTATCTGCTCATATTCTCGAGGCCGCGGCGAGTCACTTCCCCAATGACCGTTTCAATTCTTGCTATTTAATTTCTGCACCATTCCCGTACCCCCGAGGCCGCGGCGAGTCACTTCCCGCTATGGCCGTTTAACCCCCATATCTTGCTATATTACATTTATCCCGCTCGTCCCGCCGGAGCAATCTCCCGTGGTGGCCCCTTCTCTTTTCTCTTATTTCTGTGTTGCAGCAAACAAAAGAGGAGCCCGCGCGCTCCGCGTCCTCTCTGCTCCCCGAACCGCGTGACGTCGCTCACATATTGGCGATCACGGTGAGACTTCTACTGCTTCCCTTCGGCTACCCTTGCAAGTTCGGCACCATCCGTGCCTCTCCACCTTGGCGCCCGCGCGCGCCCCCGTTGTGCTCACGGCAGCACTGTCAGTTGTGATTGGTTGTTTGTTTATTATATGTCGATTATTTCTGTTGTTTTCCCACTCCATATCTCTGTCAGCATTTCATTGCATGCATCCATCCCTCTTTTCTATCCTTTTTTCATTTTTTTGAGGATCACCCTTTCCCGGTGAAGGAAGGACTCTCCGTTTGGGAATTCCTCTCAACGGACTAGAATCTCCTACACTGGGACCTCCGTAAGTCCCCGACATCGAAGAATCTCCTCTTCCTTCACTGGGCTGGTTGTACCATTGAAGTTCCCCGGAGTTAGTCATTTCATTCGTGGTGAGACGAGAGACCCTAACTGGCACGGCGGTGAAACAAAAAAAACTAGGGTCCCCATTTTGTGTGAACTTCGGATCTCGCTAAAAGCACAAAAAAAAATCATCAAAATCAAAACACAAAAAAAGGCGTAAAGGCATCCACTTGTTTGATAATCTCTGCTACCTGCTTACTAGTGTATGTTTTTGCGTTCTGGGAAAACTGTGAGCATGGCTCACGAGTCTTTTGAGGAGAACCACCCTAGTCGTGGTTTGTCAGCCGACCCGCGAGTCTATGCTATGTACTCGGGTCCTTCTCATGAGCCCTCGCATGAGGTGCAGGTTATTGCCGGGGACACATCCCCACCACAGGATATCTCTTCCTTACTGGGCGTCCTCGCCAACACGGAGCTTACCTCTGAACAGCTCCGGGCCTTCCAGGCCATTCTGAAGGGGAAATCTGTTTCCCCCACGCCCCAGGAATCAACTCCGGCCATCGCACCTCTCCAAGAGTCCGTGCAGGCCATTCCATCTCCTTCATTGGCGCAAGCCATCCAGTCTCCCTCGCTTCAAGGACAAGCGAGCCAACAACCACCCTCATTCCAGTTCCCGTCACAATCTCAAACTCCCGTTGTTCCCCACACACCGCTCAGCCAGGGCCAACTGTCGGCGGTCCGACAGCTCCCTCTCATTCCGGGTTCCCCCCTCAAGTCTCCGGGAGACAGTTTCTCCCCCAGTGGCAAGTGCCACCTTCACCTCCAGAGGAGCTCGCCCAATCGCTCCTCAATAGGTTCAATCGCATGGACGAGCAGTTTCAAAATCTGAGAAGGATGGTGGACGTGAAAGCCACCCCGGAGGTTGCTTTGCCAATCCTTCCCGTCATTCATCTTCCTCCCTCCGAAATGCCCACGTACCGCAGATACAATGGTACCGGCAACCCCTTCATTCACCTCAAGGATTTCATGTATGAATCCTCCTATTGGCAAAACGATCAGAGGTCCCTGGCATACCTCTTTCGGAGATCATTGGATGGTCCCGCGCTTGAGTGGTTCTATTCCTTGGAGCCCCGCGAGGCCGAGAATTTTGAAATAGTCCAGAGAAGGTTCTTGCAGAAATATAGGGATAGGGTCGGTCCCTCACTCTCCATTACCGACCTAGTGGCCGAAAAGATGAAGCCCGACGAGGATTTTGTCCGCTATGCTGATAGATGGAGGTCTCTGGCGGAAAGAATAAGGGATACCCTCTCCGAGCCCGAACAAGTGAAGATGATTGTGTCTAATGCAACCCCACAGTTCAGACACGTCCTGGCCATGAATAAACTTACTACAATGGAGGAACTCTATGAAAGGGCCCGGTACATCCAAACCCAGTTAAAAGACTCCCCCATTATGAACATGTTTGAATCGCCGAAGCCCAAAGTGGTCAGAAAGACAGGCGCTAGTGTCCCGGGTGGAGCCACAGAAGGGGTCGTGACAAATGAGCAAGTGGGTGCGGTCAACAATGCCAACTATGCAGTCAACCCAAGACCTCCACAAATGCCCCGACTTCCCCTCCAACCAGGTCCTTTCCCTCTTCGTCCTCCACCCCAAAATAATCCACCCCAGGATAATATGCCTCCATTACGTCAACCCCAGCAACAACAACCACAACCTCAGCAACAACAACCACCGCTTTAGTACAACCAAGTTCCACCCCCGGGAAACTATGGTCCCCAACAGCAACAAAGGAGGCCGCTCGGTCCCAAGAGAGCCTACTATCCACTATTGCCAGAAACCTTAGCAGACATTTTTAATGCCCTCATGGCATGAAACCAACTCGCCCTACCCAGAGAAAGGCCCGTGTGGCCCCCAAATGTTGATACCTCCAAATACTGCGTCTACCACAGGCAGCCAGGACACACAGTAGATTACTGCTTCCATTTCAAAGATTACATCCACAATATGAATGATGAACATCAAATAGATTGGGATGAAATGAGAAGATACGTCGCCGCTCTCAAGGCTAGGAGACCTCCTCATAGGCCACAGCAGCAGTTACAACAGCAGCAGCAGCAACCACAACAACAACAACAGCCTCAGCAGGCCCCACAACAACAGCCCGACATGGGCATAATTCAGAATCCATTATCGGAGCACCAACAGCCCAATCATCAGGTTAACCCCATCTCCTCCTTCCCGGAAGTCGGGCGAGAGCAGGTGTGGCAGCAGGAAAGTACCTCCATTCTTTCTACCGCCAATCCTATCATCACGCAACACCCTTGCCTTGCCCGGGTAGCACCTCTCTCTCATCAACCCGCGTCAGTATCACCTTCACCATTTCCGCTACCATTACGCCCTCTCATCCGTACCCCGATCCCCTATCAACCGACACTCTCCACTACGCGTTCACACCCTCTCATCTTCTCCCACTCCCCCACTTTACCATCCACCTCTACCACATTTACCCCTACGCCTTCCAAACCCCTTATCATCCGTCAACCATACATAACCCCATCTTTCTCCACCGTATCACCACTAATGCCTTCAAAACCACTCATTACCCATCACCCACCTCAAAATCATTCCCCGCTTCAAGCCCTACCCACTTCTACTTCATCTCCACCTCCACCTTCCAGACCCCTTATCCTTCATAATCCGCGCGATATCCCCTCTACCTCCACCATGCCTCCACCTAACAAACCCCTCATCAGAATCCCTGCTCCCGTCATCACCCCTGCTTCATCAACCATTCCTCCACCACTACCCCTCAAATCCCTGTTAAAACCCACTGCTACCCCCACAGAGGTACAAAAGCCGCAGGCAATGGTGCTCCGAGTGGAAGGATTTTCCACAGGGTTTTCCCCCACAACAGTCAGAATCCTGAGCAATCTCAGCCAGAGAAGGATGATGGAGAACAACCAGAAAGAGCTATCCCTGGAACACAGTATGATCTATTGAAACACTTGGACAAGACGCCTGCTCGGATCTCCATCCTAGAGCTACTTCAAAGATCCACATCCCACCAGGCAGCCTTATGGAGTACCTTCAAAAGGTCATGGTGAATGAGGACCTCCCTGTAGAAAGATCTCTACCGTCCTGACCCCAACAGACACACAACCGGCCATCATGTTCCACAACTACGAGCTCACTCCCAAGGAAGCTCAGAAATATGCATTGTGCATTTCAATAAAAATTAATGGGGTATCCATAAACCCGTGTCTTGTGGACACGGGTGCATTCATAAATGTGATCTCCATGGATACCCTTCAGTTATGTGGGGTCGACGAGGAACAAATAAGACCTTCCTCGATCACAGTCACGGCTTATGACAATAGCAAAAGGCCGCCGCAGGGGATGATTATTCTGAAGGCAGAACTAGGCCCCATGTCAATTCCCACGGAATTCCATGTCCTCGACATGGACCCCACATTCAAGGCTATACTGGGTCGCCCCTACATCGAAGCCATGGACGCTGTGCCTTCCACCAACCATCAGTGCCTGAAGTTTCCTTACAATGGGAGGATTATTAAAGTAGTCAGTACACCTGTCCTTCACACAGTGGATGCTATCAACACCTCTCTGCCCTCTGTTTGGCCGTCTCATCGGCCCATATTGTCACTGCTGGACGTGCGTGATCCATCTCACGTTCCACTAGCACCAAAGGACCCGGTCAGGCAACCACAACATCATGTCCCCCTTTCACCCCAAAGGTTGGGAGATTATGAGGAACATCGGCTACCAACAGGGTAAAGGTCTGGGCGCACAGTTACAGGGTATGCTCAAACCGCCAAAGGAAATTAGGCCGAACCGTAGCTTTGGCCTAGGCTTCAAGGAACCGTTCAAGGCGGATTGGAAGCCCCTCACATGGACTCTATCAAACCACTTCAACAGAGGGCCCGTTGTTCAGATGGGAGATTACCCACGAGAAGCATATGGGGGATCACATGCTGTATATTTGGCTGAAAAATGTCCGAGGATCACCAAAAGAGGCAAGATCAAAGATCTGGAATGCGAGTGGAACAAATGGTTCGACATACGGGACATTTCGTTGCACTGGAAAGGATGTTCTCGTCTCCGCAGCTTGAAGGACCACCATTGATCTCCGAATACCAGAGAATATTACCACTCTTGCCAAGGTTCCAAACTATCCTCGTCCTCGCCAGAAGGACCCTGTCATCGACGGATCTTCATCCGTCCTCAACATTGCCTTCGACGGCTCATTAGCCGCCATCTTCTCCATCCACTCATCTCAGCCTTTGCTGATATCTTCTTCCTGGGCCAGACAATTGTCTGATGATCTTCCCAGGTCCCCTTCTTTGCTTACATACCTGCGCGGGCTTTTCAACCCGCGCCAAGTCTTCAACCATGATCTGCTCTATGAGCCTCACAATCCTCTAGCCATAACCACTTTTCTCTCTCCTCCAATCTCTTTTCACTGCTTTGTCATTAAAACTGAAAACGAAAAAAAAACGTCAATTTTTAAACTCCCCAACAACACATCTTCGTTGAGGAAACCTCCTACATCTCCCACGGGTGCGTACCGCCCTGCGGACCACCCGTCCAAGGTCCGATGAGCGACCTTTTCTACCCCTCCTCTGGGGGGTCTTCTCCTGTACATTCTACACCATCCTCTTCATCTTCCTCTTCTTCTGTAAATATTGTCAGTCAATCTAGGAATGATAGGCCAAGGGTAGTACCTAGGAAGAAATCCAAGGGTAGGCAGATCCCTCGTCGATTCCTTCTGGATTTAGCCGCCAGGTGTCAGGCCCTTCTTGCCATCCCTCAGTTGTTAGAAAACCCATCCAGCTACCGGAAATAGAATGTGAGGGCGACTGTGCATTTGATGAAGGGTATGGAGTCTACGAGATCACGATGAAGAATGCCCCACTGAAGATGAGGGTGAAGAATATGAGGATGCGGCGGGCGCATACGCTAGTGGAATGAGGAGATTCGACGAGCCGTCAACCGCCGTAGAAGAATCCACCAAAGAAGTCAACTTGGGAACTGAGGAAGACCCTAGGATCATCCTCATAAGTGACAACCTACCACCCTCTGAAGAAGAGGCATTAATTGAAGTTCTCAAGGAATATAAGGACACGTTTGCATGGAGCTACGAGGATATGCCGGGTCTAGATTCAACCTTGGTCGAAGACCGTTTAACCCTAAAACCAGGGTCCGTCTCGGTAAAACAAAGGTTAAGGCGTTTCCACCCTCAGATGGCTTTGAAAATGAAAGAAGAGGTCGATAAGCTCCACAAAGCCAGGTTCATTAGAGTCGTCCTTTATCCTCAATGGGTGGCGAACATTGTCCCGATCATGAAGAAAGATGGGAAAGTCAGGATTTGCATCGACTTCCGGGACCTTAACCGCGCGTGTCCAAAGGATGATTTTCCCTTGCCTCACATTGATGTGTTCATCGATAACACGGCAGGTTACGAAACCCTCTCATTCATGGATGGATTTTCAGGATACAATCAAATTCGTTTGGCAGAAGAGGATCAGGAAAAGACGTCATTCACTACCCCTTAGGGAACATATGTTACGTGGTCATGCCGTTTGGATTAAAGAATGCTGGAGATACTTACCAAAGAGCGATGATGGCCATATTTCATGACATGATGCACATATATCTGGAAGTGTATGTGGATGACTTATTGGTGAAATCAAGGATCAGGATGGAACATCCAGAAGTTTTGACTAAGGTCTTGCAGAGGTCAAGGGAGTTCCAATTGAAAATGAACCCGAAGAAGTGTGTGTTTGGTGTGTCGTCAGGTAAATTGCTGGGGTTCATTGTGAGCAAAAGAGGGATCGAGATAGATCCCGACAAAGCTAAGGCTATCAGGGATATGCCGCCTCCCAAGAATTTGAGGGAAGTCCGAGGTTTAATCGGGAGGTTGCAGTTTATTCGTCGGTTTGTGTCCCAACATTCACAAAGGTGTAGACCTCTCTACGAGTTGACCAAGCCAGGAGTAGAATTCCACTGGAATTCTAAATGTCAGAAAGCTTTTGAAGGGTTGAAGGAATATCTGGCTAGTCCACCCGTTCTCATTCCACCCAAACCAGAAAAACCTCTGATCCTTTACGTCTCAGTCTTGGATGACTCCGTAGGAGCCGTCCTCGCACAAGCTGATGAAGAAGGTAAGGAACGGGCAACCTATTACTTGTCCAAACTTCTCAATCCCTGTGAGCAGAAGTACACTGGCATAGGGAAAACTTGTGCTACCCTCGTTTGGGTAGTGCAGAAATTGAAGCACTACTTCTTGGCTCATGAGGTCCACTTGATTGCTCGAATGAATCCTATCAAATTCCTTCTAGAGAAATCCGTCCTTACGGATAGGCTAGCACGCTGGCAAAGTTTTCTCTCTCAGTTCGACATCATCTACATCCAGCAAAAGGCAATTAAAGGCTATGCCATAGCCGAGCATCTCGCTCACCATCCTCTTCCCAAGTTTGATCCCGTCCAATCAGAGTTTCCAGATGAGGAACTAATGTCCGTCAACCAATCAGATGAGCCAATATGGACGCTATATTTTGATGGAGCTCTGAATTCTCAAGGGAGAGGAATCGGCATCGCCCTCCTGTCGCCTGAAGGCCTCACATTCCCATTGACATACCAGCTCAAATTTCCAGTTACCAACAATATAGTCGAAAATGAAGCTCTTCTAGCTGGCCTAGAACTCGCCCATTCTTTTCGTATCACTGAGTTGCGAGTCGTAGGTGATAGTCAACTCATCCTTCGCCAGGTGCTCACTAAATATCGCACTCGCGATCCCAAACTCAAGCCATACCAAGAACTCACTGCTGCCTTTGCCAAACTGTTCGCCAAACTGATCTTTGTTCATGTCCCTCGTCATCAGAATATTCTCGCCGATGCCCTCGCCTCGTTGGCATCATCCATAAGGTTCCCTCTAGGAAGATGGTTTAAGTCCATTTCCATCTACAAACTTCACGCCCCTGCAATCGATGATGCTTCCTACGTAAATATCAAAGACAGGATAGCAAGAAAGATCCTGCAGGAAGATATCCTTGAGAAGAGGGAGATCATGTTGGCAGAGGCTGAAGAGAACTGGCTGATGAAGAGAAACCATGGTTCTATGAAATTGTCAAATACTGCCAAGATCAGTCTTATCCTGAAGGGGCCACCACAGAGGACAAGAAAGCCATAAGAAGGGTGGCTCAGAAATATACTTTGGTTGGAGGTCTACTCTATAGGAGGAGCCTTACTGGTATTCTGTTAAGATGTCTTGGTGACGATGAGGTTTGGAAATGTGTAGAGGAGACGCACTCGGGTGTGTGCGGTGGCCACGTGAATAGTCAGATGCTCGCCAAGAAGATCATTCGCCAAGGCTTTTATTGGCCCACTATGGAAGAGGATTGTGCTGTCTATGTCCGTAGGTGTGTCAAGTGTCAACTCACGCCGATAAAATCCATTCACCATCTTCCTCACTTCATCCAATATCCTCCCCATGGCCTTTCTCCATGTGGGCATTCGACATCATTGGTCCCCTAGGTGATCCCAATTCCCTCACCAAGTAGAAATCTTTCATCCTTACTGCGACGGAATACTTCACCAAATGGGCCGAAGCCGAAGCTTACGCGGAAATCAAGGCGTCAACAGTCTGCAAGTTCATCATGAAGAACATCCTCGCCAGATTCGGTGTCCGAAGCACGATCGTCACCGACAATGGGCCACAGTTCATTTCTCAGGACCTACAGGACCTCTGCAAAAGGTACGCAATTGCATTGCATCATTCATCGCCTTATTACCCACAAGGTAACGGCCAAGCGGAGGCCACCAATAAAATATTGCTCAAAATCATCAAAAAAACCTGCGAGTCTAGTAAGTTTTCAAACTGGCCAAAAAAACTTATCGAAGCCCTATGGGCCTATCGCACTTCAATCCGTACCCCCACCGGGCAGACTCCATTTGCCCTTACTTATGGTATGGAAGCGGTAGTCCCGTATGAGACTCTGATCCCTTCTCTCATGGTACAATTGGACGAGGAATTTCCCCTCGACGATCGTCGTAATTCACTCCTCGCCCAGTTGGAACTCTTGGATGAGAAGCGACTGGCCGCTGCCGAACACGCGCGTGTGTATCAAAATAGACTCGCTCGCTTTTACCAAAAGAAAGTCGTTGAGAGAAAATTCAAAGTCGGTGAGATGGTCGTAAAAAGAATTTTTGTCAAACCTGGAGGTCCGCGTTCTAAGCTCCAACCCAATTGGGAAGGACCATTTGTAATTCAAGCCGTGTACCCTGGCAACGCCTACAAGCTAGTCAACGCCGAAGGGACCGAGTTATCCCACCCTTGGAATGGGCTTTATCTTAAGAAATACTACCCTTAGCACAAAACAAAAAAAATGAAATGATGAAAAGATAAAAAACATCAAAAACAAAGAAATACCGAAAACCACTAAAAATATGGAAAATTCAAAATGCCGATGCCTGGCAGTCACCATGTAGTTAAGTCCCTGCATCTAACCTTCATGTTAGGATAGGGCCCATTAAGGCTTGGTAGGCACCGGGTCTTGGTTTGCCAGAACCGTGGAGATCCCTGTCCGGCCACGTCAGCCTATGCTCGCTCGAAGGAAGCTAACATGTGCTCACTTATGTATTTTATTCAAAAAAAGTCGGTAGCATCACCTACGGTGGGGCCCCACCCAGAAGATCTCCGGAAGCTGTAATCTTTATTCTTTTCTCTTCGACCAAATGAGACAGTCGGCGCCCTTAAAACGCTGAGCATGAGAAACCGAAACTCAAACCCCAAAGGCAAGAGTAGGATCCATTTCCTCGAGCATCGATCAGAGCACGAGAAGAGGGCAGTGTCCCCGCAGGCATACGAAAAGGGAGCCACACAAACATCAAATGACTTTATCTCCCTCACAAAAAGAAATACAAAATCAAAATCAAGAGAAAAGTCTGGTCGTGACCGTGCCTGTTGCGATAAACGGAACCCCTCAAAGCAAAAGTATGAATCCACAAAAGGGGCCGTGGAATGTAAATGCTCGAGATTTGGTCTGAAGTTGTCCGAAAGGAAAGAGTTAATGGGCCCTTATTCGCTCGCCGGGTTAACGGCTTTGCCGGTCCTCTCAGGAGGTTTATCCCCTACACTCTTCCTTCTCCCTCTAAAGATGAAGGTTCGATGGAGTTTCTGAAGGGTGAAAACTGCCTAGGGTCTGCGACCTTATTTTAATATACACATTTGGTTGCCTACTTTGAAAAGCAAAAGCTATCGCTGCGAAGGAGTCTCCGTGTTTCTGGCTGGTCAAGACCCATGTTTACCACCTTGATGTCTTCTTGCTTAACCTTGGGCTTAGGCCAATGCAAGCGCGTCACCTATGGATGCGACGGCGTCTGATTCCGGGTCAGCGTCGCGCGGTTGGTCGTTAGGGTTCCAGGGTGTTCCATCATATACCATCTAGAGTTGTGAGGAAATAGACCCGGGTCGGGCAAATCTCTTACCTCAAACACCTTTTGGGTGAATCCCTGTGGTCGGAAGCGACTGGGAGCCTAAGCATGGCATGACGGTATTATCATCAGGATAAGTCTTAGCCGGCGGGATCATCATTCGAGGGGTCTAGAGGCCCAAATCAACCTAGATGTGCACTTAGGATACCTGGGAGGTTAGTAAGAAACCCCTGTTCTCACGTAGGTTAGGTGCCATTTGGGTGCTTGCCGGGCGTTAGCAACAAAAAAATTGAAATGATAAAAATAACAAAAAAGGAAAAAGAGAAAATGTACATATTTGTAAACAAAAAAATCTTTTTTTAAAAAAAAATGCCAAATATAAAAAAGAAAATAAATCAATTGTGCATGATTACATTTGCATGCAGCATCTCACTTTAATACCGCTTGCATTCGTGTGCTTGCCTGTCGCATTTATCATCACCACTTTTTTCCCTTGCCTTCGTTAATAAAGGCTTGGCCCCTTGACCAGTTATCAAGGACAGTCACAGTGACCATTTGCTTATTGAGCAAGGGGCCAAGTCAGAATAGAAATTCTGATTTGTTCGTTTCAGTGATTTGTGCAGGGATTCAGGCAACAGAAGCAAAGGTGAAAACCAAACAAACCGAACCTTGTATTTTATTCCAAAAACTAAAAAATTACATCAAGTTCCGCCCTCTCTCTCTACATTACTCGTCCCACTACTCTCCGGGTAAAACGCTCTCAAAGGTGCTACCCAACTACGAAAAGCGGTACTCCTACCGCTTTGTACTCCCCTTCATATTCCCACACCCCGGCATTGATCCTCGGAAGCAGCAGAGAAGCTACCAACACGAAAGCCGCGCTCTCGTGCTCTTCGGTAGCGCTCCTCACCATCTCTCAGCCACTGTTCAGCAAGGCCAAGGCTGATTCGGAGTTCGAATAGTTGGGCCTCCATGGCCCTTCGTTCCTCCCTTTCAGTCAATCTGTTGGCTCTTTCTCTCTCTGCATCTCTTTCTCTCTCTGCACGTTCTCTCTCGCGGTTTTCCCTCTCCAACTGGAGAGTGATTCTCAGTTCCATGGCATCCCTAGAGGAGTCGTCATCAGGATGACGCCGCAATTCCCTCTCCAGTTCTGCTATCCTAGCCTCCTTCTGCGCAGCCTTGGCAAGCGCTTCTTCCGTCTCCTTTTCCTGCCAAGTGTACCATCTCAGATACGCGATAAGGCGTAAACAAAGAGAACTCAACACTGAAACTTTTACCTGTATACAGAGCATCCCTTCTGCCTCCGCAGCACGCTGCGTGGCATGAGCAAGTTGCTCATGAAGCAAGTCAAGTTCTGAGGTGGGAATCCACAAGTTGGAAGAGGCACCACCTACTCCCATCGCTGGGGAAGCCGCGCCAATCTGGGCATGCTACGACCGCGTGAATTAGCAGCCAACATCTGAAAATCTGGGGTTTTAATTAGGAACGCATTGTACACATACCGAGACACTCGTAGCTCCGCGGGCATCGCCCAACCGTTGCTCCATCTCTGCCAAGCGAGTTCGTAAATTCACTATCATGGTATCACGGATATCCTGCAGCCATACGAGTCAGCATTTCCACCAGAAAACCAAAAAGGAGAAGAAAAGAGAAAAGGGGAAACCTACCTCCACAAGTCCCCGGGGTTGGAACCGCTCTGCGTACTTTGTCCTGAATAGACGCAGGGTAATCCTCACTATCCCGTGCCTGCGATTCCACGATCGTGCCACCCCGTTGCCAATCTTCGTACTGTTCGGGGAATCGCACGCGCCAGTCAATGCAGGTCGCCGGTCCTCGCGTCTCTCTCCCAACGCGAGGTGGCGCAGCTGAATCCACCCATTCTTGAGCCAGTCCCAAGGACCTCATAACCAATTGTAGCCGAAGCGGCTCGATTTCATTCAGGCAGTGCATCCACAGTTCCCGTCCGAACCGGGCACGACTTGCTAGAACCCACGGCTGGTCGGCATCGACCATGTCTGAGTAGGGTCTCCAGTTTACCATCGCTGCAGGGAACTCCTGTAGCTCTCGCCTTAGCACCATCAGTTGGTAGGTTAGGGGTGCCGCACTCATGATGGGTTCCCACCGCCTGGCTAGCGGCACCATCGCGGGTCGCCAATGTCGAGCTCTCCCCATGGGGAGGTAATAATAGCTCCACAACTGCTTTGGCACATGTCGTCAATATCTTACAAAAATAAAAACACAAAAAAATATACAAAACAAGCAAAACCAAAAATACCTGGATGAATGGTGTAAAACCACTCACAGTCATCTCACGGTCCGCTTCTTGGAACATACCTGCAAACAAGTGTGCCAGCATGGCAGCTCCCCAGGCATAGTATCCTACTCTTTCAAGGTCTGATAGCAGCTCCAGGAAGCGACATTGGATACCGTCCCCTTTCGAGCTCAGTACCAATCTCCCCAAAAGGAAGAGGAGAAATCTCCTCAAATCTATGTTGCATCTTTCCCAGTTGCCGAAATCTGTGCAGTACACGGCACGGCATCCTATTTCCATCCTTTCCATAAACTCTTCTGAGGATTCATCGTCCCGCCGACGAGTGTCGGTGAGCCCTAATGCATCCATGAGGGACGCCCTAGCTACCGACCTATTTTTCCGACCATCTAGGTCCAAACCCAGTAGCTTCCGAGCACCTTCTCGGTAATCCGCATAAGTGACCCCAGTCACTGCCTCGCCCTCCACCTTCAAGCTTGTGATCCGGACCACATCCTCCAAGCTGGGCACCATGTGCCCCCTGGGCATCAGGAATGCCCGACTCACTGGGTCCCATCTCTCACACAAGGCTTGGATCAGGACCAGGTCGAGCTGGATCGGCTCGATCCGAAGAAAGGTGCCAAAACCCATCACGTCTAGCTTGGCCTTCTGAAAATCTGGGAGACCTCGGTATGCTGCCACTACCAACTCCCATGAGATCTATGATTTCATCACACTCTATGCATGCAGGGAATGGAAAGGAGGTTTGGTCAGAAAGAAAGGAAGAAAAAAGAAGAATGAAAAAAAGGGGCAGGAAAACTTGGCTTACGAGTTGTGATTGGGCCCTTTCGCTGAAGTGCCCTTCGAGGTCCGAAAGTCTCCTGGAACTACTACCACTGGATCTGCTTCTCTTCGAGGAGTAGGAAGATTCACCCTCCATCCAACTCTCAGAATTTTGAAACTCCTCCTCTCCCGTGAGAACTTGTGCTCCTCGAGTTAGCTCTCGATATACCTGGGAGGATAAAAGGGACAAGAATTTATAGAAATGGAAGGAGTACAGACCAAGATTGCCTCCATCACCTTTAATGATAGCCCTCGCAATGAGGCACCTACCATGCGGTCCCGTGTCACTTCACCGCTCGCACAGGGTGATTGATTGGACGAAGAATATGACGACTAGCCCCCCTATGTTGTCTAGGGATACTCTATCATGTTTTGGAGGACGTCCGCAAAATTTGACACAACATCCGGGAAAAGGGACTAGGGCCGTCATTATTGACTTTGACGACAGATTCCTGTGGAAATGGTCACAACAAAGACGCGATTCTCCGCTCGGGGTGGAGTCTCGACAGACCCATCACATGGGAACAGTGCAAAGGAGATGAAGTGTAGGGAAGAAGGAACGCACAAGAGAACAAACAAGCAGCAGAAAATCAAATCATTCCATTCATAATTCTACATAAGCTATCATAAACACTACAATCATAGAGAGGTGGCGGGTCCACTAGCTCGCCAGCCCTTGCCATTATTTTCATGCTCGTCCCTCTAGGCGTCCCTCTCCTCTCCCCCGAGGTGAGGGTCCCTCAGAAGCCTCCGGGGTCCCCGTGCAGTAGCACCTACCTCGCCTCTTGGCGCCTGCTCCGCAGCAGTGACTCGCTGCTCCTCCCCTGGCGTGGCGAAGAAGTCACTAGCGGCAAAGCGACCGGACTGGCGGAGTCGCTCCCCGAACTCTCGCGCTATCTCGTAGCGCGTCTCCATCCCTCCTAGCCTCTGCACAACGGCCTGAAGGCCCAGCTGGAGCTCCCTCACTTGGGCCTCCAAAGCCCTCCTCTCAGTCTGATCCCGCTGTCGCTCGGACCTTCTCTCGGCTTTCTCTCTCTCTGCCTCTCTCCTCATCATCTGCAGAAGAACCCTTAACTCCAGGATGTCTGGAGAAGGCCTCTCCTCACCACGATGCCGCAGCTCCGCTACAGTCGCCACCCAGGCATCACGCTCCTCCTCCGCCCGGGTCGCGCGGGCCACCGCACCGGCAAGTTGTTCCCGGAGGGAGGCAATCTCGAGAAAAGGGGCCGAGGAACTGGAAGATGCACCACCAATCATCCCCGCCGTCGCTGTCTGCTGGGCACGCTAGAACAAAATAAACAACGGCCGACAGTGAAACTCCAAAATCTGAAGATAAAAGTGCGTCACGTAACTTACCAGGAGCGATAGCTCATGCTGAGCGACGGCCAGCTGCCGCCTAGCCTCTGACAGTTGGGCGCGTGAGCCGCCGATGCCACGCATGTCCCCAGCTTGGGGAAGCCCCGCATAACTCTCTCTCTACCGCCGCAGGAAGTCGGCGCTGTCCTGCACCAATACACTCCCTTGCTGTCCAGGGAGACGTACGTGCCAGTCCTCGAGCCTCGCCTTGCCGCGACTCTCCCTCCTGACGCGGCTCGGTTCGTCCGCACTCGCCCACTCATCGGCCAGGCCCAGGGTCCTCGCCATGTCCTGCACCAAGAAAGAAGGGCCTCGCATCATAACAAAGAACGCGTCCCATGTCTAGGACGCGTCCATCATTTGAGTGCAACACTCGCCGAACCCTTTCCCCCTCGCGCGGCTCGCTTCAAAACTCAAAATTGATCAAAAGAGGAAGAGATCGAAGGACCTACCAGACCGTGTTCACCTCCCTCCGCGACATCGGGCCCCTCGGGTCCCTCGGGGGCCCGAAGCGGCCCTTCCTCCTCCATGGACGCCGTTCCATGTTCTTGCGTGTCCCTCCTCGGGCGAGGAGTTCCTCGTCCCTCTCCACCTTCACCATGGTCGGGCCCACCGAACTCCATCGATCAAAAGAGGAGGAAGACGAAAAAGGGGGCAAGCGAGTTTCGGCGGAAGGCAGGCTCGTTTGCGGGTAAGGCACGGGAGAAGAAAGGCCACCCGACGCTTTAAATTTGAATTCAAGGATTAAGACGCGTCCTCGCGCCTGGACGCGCCCAAAAAGGGAGAAAAGACCATAATCCCCCGTGCAAAGTAGTTCCCTTCTGTCCAGGGCAAAAGTCTCGTGAAGCGTAAACAACGTGATGTAAAAGAAAGTGCGGGAAAGAAAAGGGCACGCCACACGAAATCCATTTCATATAATAGTCAAAGTACATCATACAGTGAGAAGGGTGACGTGTACAAGCAACTCTCTAACTCTCGCTGCCACCCTCCTGGTCATCTCTCTCCTCCCTCCTCTGCCGGGGATCCCTAGGGGGCCTCTGCGAACCCTGAGAAGCCGTGCTCGCCTCGCCCTGCGATGGCACTCCAGCCTCGAAGGCGTGACGACGCTCCTCGGCCGAAGAAACCAGATAGCTGCCCATGGAAAAAGAACCAGACTGACGAAGTCGCGCCCCGCGTTCCTTCGCCCTCTGGTACCGCTCCTCGCTCTCCCGAAGCCTCCCCTCCGCCGTGCCGAGAGTCAATCGGAGCTCCAGCAGCTGGGCCTCCAGAGCCCTCCTCTCGGTCTGATCCCGCTGTCGCTCCTCCCTCTCTCTCTCCCTCTCCTCTCTCTCTCTCACCGCCTCCCTCCTCGACAGCTCGAGGGCGATCCGCAAATCCAGCACGTCACGAGGGAGCTCCTCAGCCTCCCGTCGACGCTCCTCCTCCAGCTCCACAATCCTGGCGTCACGCTCCGCCACCCAAGCGTCGCGCTCCTGCTCGGCACGAACAGCACGCGCCAGGGCCTCTCGGATCTCGGCCATCTGTCAAAGCACGCATGCACCGTAAGAGAACAGTGATAGAAGGAGGGCAGCCAGAAGGAGAGTCGAGGTCAGGCAAACGCTCACTCGAGCCTCGCGGTCACGCTCGGCCTCCTCAGCCCGAGCCACCGCATACGCCAGCTGCTCCTGGAGGGCAGAAACCTCCGGAGGAGGGCCCCGCGAACTGGAACCCGCTCCACCAGCCATCCCGGATGCCGCTGTCTGGTGGGCCCGCTGAAACACAGAGCGAACGACAGTTAGAGGCCAAGTATCAAAAATCCATGTCATAAAAATGCATCGCATAAACTCACCAGGATCTCCAACTCCTGTCGGATGGCCACCAACTGCCGCCTGGCGTCCGCCAACTGGGCCCGCAGGTCGGCGATCATGTTGTCACGAGCATCCTGCATTGTACATAAGTTAGTGCCACATGCATATACATATAGAAGAGTGAAGCATTCTCATTTCACTTACCCCTGCTATACCACCAAGGAAGAGGCGGTCCCCATACGTAGCCCGGTACCGTCTCAGGTAATCAGTACTGTCCTGTACATGGGACACCATTGGGGCCCCGCCCTGCTGCCAGTCCTGGTACTGTGCTGGGAAGCGCGTACGCCAGTCCACAACCTTCACCTTCCCCTTGGTCTTCCGCCCGATGCGGGCCGGCTCATCTACATCAACCCACTCCTGTGCTAGCCCCAACGTCCTCATAACCAGCCTCAGCCGAAGCGGCTCGATCTCGTTCAGGTAATGGACCCACACGTCCCGCCTGAAACGAGGAAGACCCGCTACAACCCAAGGCTGGCCAGCGTCACCCATGCCCAGGTAGGGTCTCCACACCACCTGTATCACCATACATACATCATGTTAGTTACCATTCAGTCACATGCATAAACACACAAAAAATCATACGCATCATACCATGGCCTCGGGATACTCGCTCAGCTCCCGACGAAGTGACGCCAGCTGGTAGCCGTGGGGTGCTGCAACCACGACCGGCCTCCACCGCCGCGCCAGAGGCACGGCCCTCCTGTTCCCATGCCTAGCCCTCCCCATCGGGAAATAGTAATAGCTCCACACCTGCATCCATCATACATCATTAGTACAATAATTACATATTTAACTGTGGGAATGCATAAATAAAATGTTTACCTGGAGAAAAGGTGCGAAGCCACTGACTGTCGTCTCCTTCTCCGAAATCTGGGAGAGATAGGCAATCAAATGGGCAAGCAGAGCCGCTCCCCACGCGTAGTGTCCCACTCTGTCCAGATCCGCCAAGATCTCAAGGAAACGGCAGTGGATGCCATCCCCCTTCGTCCCCAGCAGAAGGCGGCCCAAGAAGAAGAAAAGAAACCTCCGGAGGTCTAGATCCACCGGCTCCCTCTCGCTCGGGTCCTGGGTGAAAGCTGCACGGGCATCTCCCTCCAGTCGTGCCAGAAACTCCGCTCCAGTCTCGTTAACCTGCTGGCGCGGGTCAACGAATCCGAGCGCCTCCATGATCTCCACTCGGCCAACTACCCTACTGTCCCTGTCAGTCACGCTCGTCTCTAACCACAGCAGGTCCAAGGCACTCTCTCGGTAGTCGGGGTAGGTGACCCCGCTCACCGCCTCTCCATCCACCCGTAGCCCGGTGATCCGAGCCACGTCCTCCAGTGACGGCACCATGTGCCCCCAGGGCATCAGAAACGCTCGGCTCGGCGCGTGCCACCGCTCCCTCAATGCCTGGATAAGAGGAAGGTTGAGCCGAAAGGGCTCGATCCTAAGGAAAGCTCCAAAGCCCATGGCGTCCACACGCGCCCTCTGGAAGTCCGGCAACCCACGGTATGCTGCCACCACTAGGGACCAGCTGATCCGTCCTTTCATCACGCCCTGCACACCACAAAACCAATAAAAAAATACATCAGCATCATGAATAATAATAAGCAATAACACTATATATTCTACTTATTTATTTTATGTTATCTTATCTTTAAAAAATTTTAGGATTTTTATGGAGGCGTCCAGTACATTGGACGCCTCCTCTCTATTTTCCTTATTTTCTTTATAGAAAAACCCAAAACAAAAAAAAATATTAATAATATATATATTATTATGGAGGCGTCCCAGGTCCTGGACGCCTCCTTATTTTTAAATCCTATTTTATTATTTACGTAAATAAATAAATAAATAAAAAGAAAAAGAAAATGTGGAGGCGTCCAGGTCCTTGGACACCTCCTTCCCTCACACCCGGCGTTCTCCACACAGCCTCTCGTCCGCCCTTTTAGCTCAGTGAACCAATAGAATGGAGGTCTAAGGGGCTTACCGGATCGTGCTCGTCCTCTCCCGCGTCACCAGCATCCACTGCAGCCTCCAAGGCCAAAGGAAGAGCCTCCTCCCCCGCGGCAATCTCCTCCGCCGCAGCAGCCTCCTCGGCATCGT
Source organism: Amorphophallus konjac (assembly GCA_022559845.1). Lineage (NCBI taxonomy): Eukaryota > Viridiplantae > Streptophyta > Magnoliopsida > Alismatales > Araceae > Amorphophallus > Amorphophallus konjac. The sequence goes on from CM040126.1 coordinate 441,586,297, forward strand.
GCCTCAGCCTCCTCGGACGACGAGCCCGTCGTTTCCGCTTCTCTCCACCCTGGCTCGGGCCACCTTGCTCCATTGGGACGAAGAATGGGTCGTCTGGATTGACTGGGTCGTTTGAATGAACAGTAAATGAGCAAAAGGGGGAGCCCCCCCCCATATATATAAAATCCATCTTTTTTGGGGCGTCCAGGCGCCTGGACGCCCCCAAAACAAAAAAAACTAAAAAAATAAAAAATAAAAAAATAGGGGCGTCCAAGACCCTGGACGCCCCCAAAACAAAAAAAAATTGAAAAAATTTATAAATAAAAAATTAGGGGCGTCCAGGCCCCTGGACGCCCCCATAATAAAAATTTTAAATATATATATATAACAAAAGAAAAAAAAGGTAAGAGTATGTATATAATCCAAACAAAAGAAAAAACACAAGAAAAACCATAAAAAAGATAATAATAATTAAGGGGACGGGGGTCCCAAAACATCCATGCCAGATTTTATTCCATCAGAAAGCAGAATGAGCTACATCAGGGGCTTAGGCGCCTTAGGCCTTAACTTCCCCAGTTCGGTTACATAAGCCCTCCACAGCTCACATTCTTCCCCCACATGCGCTAAGGCCTTTCCCGCAACACTTGTCTTCCAGGGAGCTTTAATGGCCTTCGCTTCCTTCGCATCCGCTTCAGTGCCCAACTCTCTCTTCTTCAAAGGAACGATACCAGTCGGTGGTGGGAACGAATGACGTGGGATGCCAATCTGGAGGCAGCACCGATGCGCATTATAAAGCACAAACTCGGTCGCGCCGATCAGTTGAAGATCAACTTTGGGAGAAGACCTCATGAGGAGATCAAGCGAAAGCAAACATGCCGGTGCGCAAGTAAAGAAGCCTTGTGTCACGGTGCGGAAGTGAGACTGCCAGTCTTTACGTTTCTTCAGCCACGGAACGCGGTTCACTACAGTACCACCGAAGCCTAACACGTCTGCTATGTGATGAAGAGGGCTTTGTTGGAAGAGCTTCGAAGCAATTGGCACTCCCTCGCGGTGGTCGAATTTGAGTGCAAGTCAAGCCAGCAATTCAGGACAAGTGCGCAACCAAAAGGAGGTTTACCCATGCTCGAGGCAGTAAGGCCACTATATAGGTAGGCAAGGACAGCGGGTCCCACCCTCTTTCCACGCCAGATCCCGCAGATGGCACTTAGTTGATCTTCCTCCACCATGTTGTCGGTATAAGGAAACAAGAGAGCACCCGCCAGACAAATAGTGAACCCCTTCAAGATTCCCTCCAAATAGTCATCATCTGGTGACCCTCTCAGGGCGTCCATAACCCACTCCGCGAGCTTTTGGAGATCGATCCCCTTTTGAGTACGGACCTTTCGGGCTGCGTCGGGTGGCATGAAGCTTCCAAGGACGCTTTCAGAAGTCCCCCGTGTCAGCATCCGCATAGCCTTCACCTTCCCGTCACTCTTGAATTTTTTCAATCCGAGCAGAAGTTCCACCTCCTCGAGGAGGATGGTCACCTCGAAGGTCGGGAAGATAAAAGTGTGGGTCTGGGGATGCCAGATCTCCACTAGTGCACCCATAGCCGCCCAGTCCATACGAATCTTCTCATAGTGTTTGGCGTGAATAAGGAGCCCCTGCAGATGCCACTTCGAGAGTATGGCCCTCATGCCGATGGAGATGTTGGAAGTTAGCTTTGAAAGCCATGGCAGTTTGGAAAACTTCCTCGGACCTGGGAAGAGTGGATATGGCTGGAAGAGAAAAGAAAGAAGAAGAGAGGAAGGAAGTAAGAAGGTTCACGTGGAGAAATTTGAAATGAATCAGCTTACCATATGCGACATGATCGTCCCACTCAGATGACCCTCGAGGTCGGAGAGTCGCCTGATCTCGCTGCTAGGCCTGCTCCTCTTCATAACGCGGGAAGACTCTCCTTCCATCCTGAAATCTCTAGATTCTCCTCTCTTTCCTCTCCTGAGCTTCCAAAACCCACCTTGGTGCATTTGAATGAACTAGCCTAAGGGGAGTTCTTATAGGAAGGGAAGATCGCTACAGGACGGAACATGTCACATCAGTGGTCATTGTCAAGATTTTGTCTGGATCTCCTTTGTACTGTGGTGCGATTCTGTTGTGATTCTGCTACTTTCTGATGTTGCTAACCTTTGCTAGTCTGTGCAGGTTTTACTAACGGATGTCTTTGTCCTGTCCCCTGTCCCACTTTTCAATGGTTGGTCCCACCATGTCGTGCATCGTAGTATATAATACCTACGCTATTAGAACATGTCAAGGACCTTGCGGCTCGAACGAATCTGGGATTTGAGTTCCCCTTCAACAAAAACGGTGATGATCCCGGAAGAATTTGGGTTGTACGGATAGGCCGTTAACTTGTGGTAGCATGGGGACGACGGTTCCATTCAGTGAGTTGGTACGCGGATAAACGTGCCCCAGCCTAGTGTCGGCTCACCGGATCGATATCCTGACCCGTTCTTAACAAGTTGGCAATATTATCCTTGGCTATTTTCTATTTTAGTTTGTTTTAAATTTTTATTTTAACCCAGCATGCATTCATATAGGACTTTGATTTATTGCGAAAGATCATTCAAGTGATTCGATTGCGAAAGCCGTTGGGTTTCAATTCTTACCAATGTGAGACATTCCACTCCGAATGAAATACTGAGTTTCCTTGAAACAGCCCTACGCTGCTCTTCCAAAGGAGACCCTTGTTTGGACAGACCCTCAGATATTCCTTTACTTTTTACCTTGTTTGACCCACCTTGGCCGCAGCACTTCCACATTGGCTGGTAATCGCTCCCCAAAGGTGAAACCTCCGGTTTATGACCCAGGTACTTCCACACCGAGAAGTTGGTCTCTTTTTCGTGCCTGAGCGCACATCTCACCCTCCCTTATTTGATCTCCGTCCAAGCAACCGTCAAGATTTGAAAGACCTTCTTCAAAGGTTACCTCATTGAAACCTCAGGAAAGATTCCAAACAGTAACGTCAAAAGCGTGTCTCATCACACCTTGGCATCAACTTATCAGTCCGCTCCCACTTCATTTCACTCCACTTCGATACCATTCCACTACGTGTCGCTCTCTTGCAAAGCAGATGCCAAGGCGGGGCAGCTGTAGACACGCCATTCCTGACGTCTCCTGAGAAAGTCTCATATTACTATACGACGCCCCGCAACGGCTTACGCATTTTGAATCGCTCGAGCGCTTCCTTTTCTTAAGTCTTCTTCCGCCCTTCTCAGCATCCGGAATCGTCTCATCACGGCATTCGGACGGCATCCGGACGTATCAGGAGGTTCCGGAATCAGGAAGGCTGTCGGCCGGGCGGTCGCCAACGCCTAAACCGAGGACCCGGGTGGGCCTTAATGAGGGCGTCCAGGCCCCTGGACGCCCCCATTCTTTTAATTTATTTTTCAAAACCCAAAACACAAATAAAAAATAATATATTAGTGGAGGCGTCCAGGCCCCTGGACGCCTCCATAAAAATAAATATAAAAAATTGTAAAATGCCAGTTGGCATAAAAGACAAAACCAAATAAAAAATAATATATTAATGGAGGCGTCCAGGCCCCTGGACGCCTCCATAAAAATAAAAATAAAAAATATATAATGCCAGCTTTGGCATAAAAAGACAAAATAAAAATAATAAAAAATATTTTTGGAGGCGTCCAGGACCCTGGACGCCTCCATCAACTTCCTCACGGGCGCCGGCCACCGTACGACTGTTTGTCGTGTGTGAAAAAATCCAAATTATGGAGACGTCCAGACAGCTGGACGCGCCCATTTCAAAATCACGAGGCGCCGCTCACAAAACCACGCGTTGTGCCAAACCGCGTGCGGCCGTCGGCAGTGTTCGGTGGACCTGTTGGAGGCGTCCGGGGCCCTGGACGCCCCCACAAAAATATTCGGAAAAAATGAATAAAAATAGAATAAAATATTAGTTCGGCCCTGATGGAGGTGTCCAGGGTCCTGGACGCCTCCACCCTCCGGAGCCATATAAATAGAGGCCCACCCCCTCAATTCTAGGGGAGCTTCGAAGAGATCCGATAGGCTGCCGGAGCCCAGAGGCTACTGGAGTCATTTCTAACCCGTGGGGTCTTTTGTAGGTGGAGGTTCTGTCGGCTTCTCGGGTGCCCACGCTCGCGAGAGGAAGGTCGTCTTCATCCACCGCGCTTCCACGTCGTCCCTACGTTGCCGGAGCTCCGCCGGATTTCACCCTCGGCTCATCCAATAAGCCTTTTCTTCCCCTTTTTCTCCATAGTTCTTTACATTCATCATACTGCATCCTCTATCTCCCTACATAAGGGCGCCGTCTCTTGCATACTTCTTACATTCATCATCACATTTTCCTCCTACTCGAGTCCGAGAGGGGTTTAAAACCACACCAACCAGGTGTGTGTCAGGTCACGATCTCATTACTTTTATTACAAGGAATTGTTACTACACTGCCATTTTCTAATTTCGTTCGTCTATTGTCTACTATTTTGCAAGGGTAACCAAGGAAAGCCCTCTCCGTCGGCCGGCCGAAGGGGGAGAAAGAAGCAACCCGACATCTCCCGCTCTTGAGGTAGGCGCGATCACTTTCTTTATTTTGGGGTCTTTTGGTCCCTGGCGATCACATCTTGTCCTCGATGCCGCGGCGAGTCACTTCCCCAATGGCCGTTTAAATTTCCCGTTCTTATATTCTCTTTATATTCTGCTCATATTCTCGAGGCCGCGGCAAGTCACTTCCCCAATGGCCGTTTAAATTCCCGTTCTTATATGTTATATTCTTATCTATTCATGTTCTCGAGGCCGCGGCGAGTCACTTCCCCAATGGCCGTTTAAATTCCCGTTCTTATATGTTATATTCTTATCTATTCATGTTCTCGAGGCCGCGGCGAATCACTTCCCCAATGGCCGTTTAAATTCTCGCTCTTTATATTCTTTTTATATTCTGTTATATTTTTATCTGCTCATATTCTCGAGGCCGCGGCGAGTCACTTCCCCAATGACCGTTTCAATTCTTGCTATTTAATTTCTGCACCATTCCCGTACCCCCGAGGCCGCGGCGAGTCACTTCCCGCTATGGCCGTTTAACCCCCATATCTTGCTATATTACATTTGTCCCGCTCGCCCCGCCGGAGCAATCTCCCGTGGTGGCCCCTTCTCTTTTCTCTTATTTCTGTGTTGCAGCAAACAAAAGAGGAGCCCGCGCGCTCCGCGTCCTCTCCGCTCCCCGAACCGCGTGACGTCGCTCACACCCACTGCCATCGATCCCGACGCCAGTCGTACCCGAGGAAGCCCGACTCCTAGGGAGGATATTGGTGATCCTTAATGAACATTCGGGGGAATTCCAGGCGGGAGGAGATGAGGACTTCCCGGGAACGACATCGGACCCGCCCACCATCGATACTTTGTCTGCCGAGGCGACGGAGGCCGAAGCAACTTTGTCTGCTGCGGCACCAGATCCGGCCTCTACGACCGTCCATTCTCCCGGCAGGGCCGCGGCTCTGGTTTTGACGGAGGAGGCGGCATTGGCGGGCTCGGAACCTGCCCAGTCGATGGAGCTAGGGCAGCCGCTCATCATGGCGGCGCCAGACGTCTCCGTTATGGTCTCTCCCTTACCTATGGTGGTAGCTGGCCAGGGGTCGACCTCAGAACCCGCGTGGTCCCTCCTTTCGACCCTGACCCTTCCGGGTAGCTCAGCTGTGGTTGACGCAGAGCTGCGGGCGGTCGTGGATAGCGAAGTTAGCTTCGACCCACCAGCCGTCCCTTCTATCGGCCACGTGAGTTCGGATCTGCCAGTCCGCCAGACCCTATTGGTATTGCGCTATATGGTCGTTGCCGACCCAACGCTCACATATCGAGACGCAAGGGCTATCGTCGAGCAGCTGACCAAAGCACTACAGATGATGGGCTGCCCGTTGGAAGAGTGGTCGTGACGCGTTCTGTTATTATTGAAGTACGTAAACCGTCGCGCATTCCTCGAGACGCAGGCCCCAACTGAGCTTACAGCTATCGGCGCTCAGAGGGATGAATATCTGGAGGCTCTGGTGGCGCGGAGGGATAGCAGGGAGCTACATCGGGGGGCCTTGGACGGGTGCAATGCCAACATCCACGCCTTGGAGAACCGGATAGAGGAACTCCGGGGTTGGCTTGCCCAGGCTGAGTCCGACCTGCTCGAGGCCGAGACGGACAAGACCCGGGAAACTGAAGAGCTGGCCGTCGCCGAAGCAGCGGTGGCCTCTGTGACGACAGAGTTGGAATGCCTCGACGGGCAGGAAGACCGTCTGCGTGAGATGATGAGCTTCCCTTGCGTTGGGATCCTCCCTTTTGAGGACATCTTCCGGGGGCTAGACTAGCTGCTAGTCCCCCTTCTATCCACTTTTTGCATGTAACACCGGGGTATGCCCCGAGGCCAGTGTAATTCTCTTTTTTTTATATAACAGGAATACAATGCAATTATCCCACTTGCCTCCTGTATGTGTGTGGTGTTGAGCAGTCTCTCCCTCCCTTTTCTCTTTTCTTTTCCTTGCTATGTGATGGGACGCAAGTCCACACTAACAGCTTACCCGAGGAGAACCCGGTGAGGTTCGCAGAGGAGCATAGGAGAGCGCTCGCCCCTTCCAGAGGAGGGACGAGGGGACCACTCCACCATGTCCATCAAGCGACTCATCCGAATGATGTCACCTGTATGTTTGACCCGACTAGGTTGATCCGACCTTGGAAGGGCGGAGAGAAGAGTTTGTTCATTCAATGACCCTGACGGGAGGTCTTGGTCAAAAGAGGGCTGTTTGTTTATGCCGACAGAGTGCTGGGGACAGGTGTGGTTTATTTGTCTCTTGGTGTGTGCGTTGGTACGGGTGGGTGCCAACGTAAGGAGAAGGGTTAATTCCCCGATCCCAGGTGAAAGGTCCGGCTGGGGTATTCTTCGTCAGTGCCGACAGAATGTCAAGGGCTGACAGGGTTGATTCGTTTATTGAAATATTCATCGGTACGGGTGAGTGCCAACGTAAGGAGAAGGGTTGATTCCCCGATCCCGGATGAAAGGTCCGGCTGGGGTATTCTTCGCCAGTGCCGACAGAACGTCAAGGGCTGACAGGGTTGATTCGTTTATTGAGATGTTCGTTGATACGGATGAGTGCCAACGCAAGGAGAAGGGTTGATTCCCCGATCCCTGACGAAAGGTCTGGCTGGGGTATTCTTCGCCAGTGCCGACAGAATGTCAAGAGCTGACAGGGTTGATTCGTTTATTAAAATGTTCGTTGGTACGGGTGAGTGCCAACGCAAGGAGAATGGTTGATTCCCTGATCCCGGGCGAAAGGTCCGGCTGGGGTATTCTTCGCCAGTGCCGACAGAATGTCAATGGCTGACAGGGTTGATTTGTTTATTAAAATGTTCATTGGTACGGGTGAGTGCCAACGAAAGGAGAAGGGTTGATTCCCCGATCCCAGGCGAAAGGTTTGGCTGGGGTATTCTTCGTCAGTGCCGACAGAATGTCAAGGGCTGACAGGGTTGATTCGTTTATTGAGATGTTCGTTGATACGGATGAGTGCCAACGCAAGGAGAAGGGTTGATTCCCCGATCCCTGACGAAAGGTCTGGCTGGGGTATTCTTCGCCAGTGCTGACAGAATGTCAAGAGCTGACAGGGTTGATTCGTTTATTAAAATGTTCGTTGGTACGGGTGAGTGCCAACGCAAGGAGAATGGTTGATTCCCTGATCCCGGGCGAAAGGTCCGGCTGGGGTATTCTTCGCCAGTGCCGACAGAATGTCAAGGGCTGACAGGGTTGATTCGTTTATTGAAATGTTCGTTGATACGGATGAGTGCCAACGCAAGGAGAAGGGTTGATTCCATGATCCCGGGCGAAAGGTCCGGCTGGGGTATTCTTCGCCAGTGCCGACAGAATGTCAAGGGCTGATCGGGTTGATTCGTTTATTAAAATATTCGTTGGTATGGGTGAGGGCTAGTAAAGAAGGGCTGGCTCCTCCTTCTTTACTTCCCCTCTTTTTCCTCTTTTCCTTCCTTTTCTTTTTTTTTCTTTTTCTTCTTTTCTTCTCTTCTCTTTTCTTTTCTTTTTTCTTCTTTTCTTTTCTTTTTCTTTTCTTCTTTTCTTTTCTTCTCTTCTTCTCTCTTTTTTTTTATATATTTTCCTCTCCCCCTTTTTTTGAAATGCACAGTGAATAATGACACACCATCTGAGCAATCGAAGTGCAAGTTTGCCCGCTGCGGGGCAAGAGGATGTATTATTCATTGAAAGGGGGATTCGGAGCGTGGTACAACCTTCGATGCCTATCATTAAGGGGTGGAAACTGGACCTCCCCCTGATGATTGACTATCACATATGCTCCGCCTTCATAAACCTTTCGGATTACATAGGGCCCAAGCCAATTCTCATTCAGCTTGCCCTTGGGGTTGGAAGCCATAACTTCCCTTCTTTTTACCATAACGAGATCACCCTTCCTGAATTCACGCTCCTTGACAAGCTTGTCGAAGGCGCGAGCTATGCGGGCCTGATAGACCCGGATGTTCTGCTGGGCTTGGAGCTACTTCCCCTCCAGGCAAGAGAGCTCTTCGAGCCTTCGCTCGACATTTGCTTGGTCTTCTCGGACCAACCCGTGTTGGATTACAACCCGAAGGGAGGGTATCTCTAGCTCGATGGGGACGATCACCTCTGAGTCATATACCAGGGAAAAGGGTGAACAGCCCGTCGGGGTTTTGTAAACAGTTCGATATGCCCAGAGGGCCTCATACATTCTTTCTTCCCAGTCCCTCTTGTTAGAATTGACAATTTTGGAGAGGAGAGTACAAAGAGTTTTGTTAAAAGCTTCGGCCAGACCATTGGCTTGCGGGTTGTAGGGGGTTAACGTCCTCCAGTTGATCTTGTATTTTTCTGCTAGCCGGTAGACTCTCTGGTTGCGGAAGTGGCTCCCATTATCTGAGAAAATTCGGTTCGGAGTGCCAAACCGGAATATGATGTTGCGACGGACAAATCTGGCGACGATCTCCCCAGTTACTTCTCTCAAAGCAACGGCTTCCGCCCAACGGGAGAAGTAGTCAGTTGCCGCCAAAATGTATTTGCACCCGGCGGATGACGCGGGTAGTGGACCCACGACGTCTGTTCCTCACTGGGCGAAATGCCAGCTGGGTAATGTCGGGTGTAGCGGCACGGGTGGCCTCCTGGGCACCGTGGCATGCTCCTTGCATTTCTGACAAGACTTGGCGTACTTGCATCAGTCATCAAACATTATCGGCCAGTAGTAGCCGAGCTTCTTTATTTCAATTTTCATCTTCAGTCCCGCCTAGTGTGCACCGGCTGTCGCGGCGTGGACCTCTTTCATGACTTTCCAAGCTTCTTCAGTGGATAGACATCGCAGGAGCACCTTCCGTCAGGCATCCGCCATAATTCGGAATAGGATCCCGTTCCGAACCTCATAAGAGTCCTTTGTTCTGATCAGCTTAATCTTCTCTTCTCTCTGCTTGGGCAGTTGCTGGTGTTTAAACCATTGCATAAGAGGGTCCCTCCAGTCAGGCAGGCCGACGGCTTCTACTGCAGCGACCTCCAGTTCTTCTTCTTCTGGTTCTTCTATCATGCTCACCACCCGGATGCTAAGAGATCCATCAGGCGGGACTGCTAATGAGCTTGCCAGCTTTGCTAGTGCATCGGCTTGTGCGTTTTCTTCCCTGGCAACATGGCCTATCTCAATAAGGTAGAATTGCTCCATGAGCCGCTTTGTTTTAGCATGGTAAGGGAGCAGCTCAGGTTTTCGGACATCAAACTGCCCCTGGACTTGCTTGACGACTAGTAACGAATCGCCAAATACTTACAGCATTTTAATCTCCAGTTGCAAAGCGACTTGGAGACCGATGATCAGGGCCTCATACTTTGCCTCGTTATTTGTGCAAGGCTTATTGATAGAACAAGATGTATGCAATACTTCTCCCTCCGGGGATTTAAGGATGATGTCGGCCCCTGCCCGTACTTTGGTACGTCCGGACGGGGTCGTTTCCGTTCGCGAGGCTCCATCAAAGTGCAGCTGCCAGGCGATCTGTTGGACTTGGTCCACCCCCAGTGTCTCATCTTCAGGCGACTCTGTAGCTAGTGGGGAATCCTCAGACACAGGATGTGCCGCGAAGAATTCGGCAACGGCTTGACCCTTAACGGCCTTCTGCGGCACGTAGGTGATATCAAATTCCATTAGCAGCACGGCCCACTTGTCGAGACGTCCCTTCAGGACTGGCTGGGAGAGAATGTGTTTAACTGGGTCGGCCTTGGAGATCAGGCTCACTTCATGGGAGAGCATGTAATGCCTCAGCTTCTTGACTGCGAAGACCAAGGCGAGATAGAGCTTCTCAATCGGGGTGTATTTTGCTTCTGCCCCCACTAGCCCTCGGCTAAGATAGTAGAGAGCCTGCTCTTTTCCCTCGTCATTGTTTTGGGCGAGCATTGCCCCCATTGAACATTCGGTGGTGGCTATGTATAGAATAAGTGGCCTCCCCTTGACAGGTGCCCCCAGCACAGGCGGTGTAACGACCCGAGAATCCGATTACCGGGAAGGCCCGATAACCCGAGACTCGCACCGCCGCCCACGAGCCGGGAGGGCTCGGAAGGGCTAAAAGGAGTGTGGAGGCACAAAGAAATAGGAAATACAGCAGGACAACCAACAACAACAAGCTGAAAGAAAGAACAACTACAGCTACAACAGAGTCCAGTCCAACAGAAAGTACAGTCTAAAGTAGTAAAACGTACCACATGCCAAGTGAACACTCGGCCCGGCAAGCTGGCAACTGAGAACCTCCGCCCCGCACCCTCGAACCGCGAGGAAGAACCGCTACACCTGAAATGCAGGGAATGAGTCTCCAAAACAGAGACTCAGCAGGGATCCCGCGGAACCCCAACCGGAAACAACGGCGGTAGCGGAAAGGAGAGCTACAACTACAGCAGGAACAGCAAACCGGTGGCCGGTCAAAAACTCGGCACTACAGCTACTCCTACTGCCAGAAGGCACACCTCGATCATGAAGTCGAGGCTACCGAACCACGCTAGTACCACCTACCGAAGTAAGAACACACGGCAACCACGCCGTAGAGGCCTGTCCCCCGGACAGCCAACCTGGACACGTTGTCCAAGGTGTAACCCCGACCATCCGATCGCGGGTACCGCACCACAAGGCGCCACCTCGGTAAAGCCGCTAGCCCTAATCTCATGACGCGAAAACCAACACACGCGTCACGGCGAACCAACCGAAACTCAACGGTCAATACGACCGAAACCCGAAGGTCAAAGTCACGGAAACTGGCAGTCTGTCACTCCCGACTCGACAGGAGTACCACCCACTAGAAGCACAGCCGGTAGCGTCCCTTGACGTCTTACACCGCACCGCAGGTGAACCGCCTGACGTGGTAGGTCCTACCCGAGGCGCGAACACCGTACAAGTAACCACAAACAAGTAACTAGCTGGGGTCACGCCCGTCGACGTGGGTCCAACCGCCCCCAACCACGTGTGCACACACAGACCATGCGTCCCAAGTCTGGCCTCTAACTGGTTTTCCCCTCAGCCGGACTCTGGCTGCAAGACGTGGGGCCCGACGGAAACCAGTCTAAAAACCGTCTCTAAGGGTAAGCCCGTACACCACTCCCTGGTGCGACCAGCACACGCGTACTGGTAGGCTACGACTAGTGGAGGGTCACTGAAGGAGTAGACTCTCAACTCAACGAAAACAACGTCCGAATCTGACGACGTACGGGGACCACCCCACGTACCGGCCCCGTCGCACGGTGACCACAGTCGGAGAAGAAACAGGACTCGCAATCCACGGCCACGCACGCACCCTGCGCGAGAGTCAAGAAAACTCAAGTGGCACTAAGCCACTGGACTCTGGGCAGTCCTCCAGACGCACTACACCCAACGGTCCTTGAGTCACAAGACTCGGGGTCAAGACCGTTGTACGCAATAGCACAAGGCCGTCAATCTAGTCCAATCTCTAGGTCTAAAACCACGGTAGCACAAGTACCGAGACAACTCACGAGTCACCAAGACCACTCCCTCGGGAAGGGAACGCAAAGGACTAAGGCCACCCACACGGGCCACACAGAAAATACAGAAGTACGATTCCCAGGGTAGCACACAAGCCACCACGACGGTTTCCCATCTTGTAGCAAGCGGGAAACCTTCAGCCCCAGGCCGGATAACTGGACTCGCAGTCCAAGGCCAAGCACATGGCCCACATGGGAATCGCCTTCCAAAGAAAACCCACGACATGCGGGGGAGACCCCACCGCACGCACCGATACACGGTGACTCCATCAAGCGTAACACGAAAGCCCGGAACACGTGGGGTCACCCGGACCCACCACACCTACGGGCATGCTAATTGAGGCAACACGGTCCCTCCCGACACCCCAAAAACACAGACACAGAACCCACGGGGTGTCCGGGATACTCACAAGGCCGGAGCTCGACCACTGGGTCACAACCGAGTCGACCGGAGACCAAAACAACACAATCAGAACGCTAAAAGGTTACCTGGACCCTTAAGCTCAAGACACGCAAAACGAGGTAAGTGGGACGACCTCTGGACACCCAAAGGCACGGTCACGGAACTCCACGGGGTGTCCGAGACACTCACGAGACCTAAAGTCAACCACTGGGTCACAACCGGGTTGACCGGAGGTCAAAACAACGCAAACAGGAACCAGAACATGGTAGTGGTCACCTGGTGACCGCGACCACATGGTAGCGGTCGACCGGCGACCGCGACCATGCTGTCACAGTCATCTCGCGACCGCGACCAGCCACGCGCAAGCCTGATGGTAGCGATCGCCCAAGGACCGCGACCAAACAGTAGCGGTCATCCCCTGACCGTGACTAGGCCAAAGCAGTCTATCGCACGACCGCGACGCTCGATGGCCTTTCCGACCCAAACACAAGGGTGAAAGTGGTTCTCTCACGACCGCGACCAAATGGTAGCGGTTTCTGGTGGACCGCGACCATTTCAGAAAATCGAGAATGGTGGGAAAACACCCAAAAATCCACGCCACGCCCCCAAACATCCACGGATGAGGGGGAAAACATAGGGGAAGCTCCCCAGCATGCATCTATGCCCTCGGATCGGCCTAAAACGCAACGAATCGCTAGATCGGGCGATCACTCCCCAAAACATGATTTTCCCCAAAACGCCCCAAACGACCCGCTCGGCTCACCACGGCCTACCAAACTCGCGGGAAAGGAAGAGCACGAGCTGGGGGTCCATCACCCTACCTCCACCGAAGATTTCGCGCACCGTGGACGCCGATCCACGAAGAAAACGTCGTTGAAGCCTCGCCGCTCCACGAACTCACGGCCGAGCTTCACCGCGCCCTCGAGCCTCGATCCTCGACCCATCCTCGCCGTCCACCTCGCCCGCATCGCCCCACCTCGCCCCCGCCTCGGTCCGTCGGCCGCCGGAGAGGAGAGAGTGAGAGGAGAGAGTGGGAGAAGAGAGAGAGGGTGAGAGTGAGAAATGAGAGGAAGAGAGAGGGTGGGGGGTATAAATAGGAAAATCCAAAAAATCAAAAAAATCCTAAAATATAGAAAATCACACCCTCGCGAGCCTCGGAACGCACCGATCGCAACGGTACCACACTCGCCCAGGTGAACGGCCCGGTTCACCCGCAACGAGGTTCCGAAGGGAAAGCCGAAACCCACACCGGGAATCGGAAAACACACGCGAAAAAAGCCGCGGAACGCCTCCGGGCCTCCGAAACGACTCCGGATCACGCCGATCCGAACACGAAAGATGTCCGAAACAAAATTTCAGACACAACGGAGTCAGACGCTCCGAGAAACCAGATCTGGGACCCATGAACGAGGATCCGAAAAACCCCGGGACATTACAGCCCTCCCCCCTTAAAGGAATTTCGTCCTCGAAATTCAGGACCAAGCACGAAGTCACAGGGGAAGAACACAGAACGAACTGACAACGCTGCCAGAGCCCCAGCACAGAAAATCTTGATTCTCATGAAAACACCAGTCCTGAGGGACACAGCCAGACTTATAATCACAAACAACACCTCGCTCCTCGCGCCGAGCACACTGGCCAACAGAGCAGGCATATACCAATGGGCACAGTCCGGCATCACCTCAGACAACGCGAGAATCCATCATGGCACTGCAGCCACAATCTCGCTCACCGAGGAGTCACAACCCTCGACACGAGCAACAACTACTGATCCATCCAATGGTCAGCAGACAAATCGCACATCAGCTTCGCAGCCAGCTGACAGGTCGCACACCCTCCTCAAGGGAGCAACCAAAACAGAGCCTCCACCAGCTCAAGCAGTCCTCTCCGTAGACCGCAACCAGAACATCGGCTCAGCACCAAGAAACACCTCACACATGGCAAGCCGAAAGCCGGACATAACAATGTGCCAACTCTGTCAGAGGACAAACTTCGAGAAAGTCCAGATCCCGTCCGGAAAGGCACACCACAGAAACAACCACCAAAGGTCTTGCTGGCACACGGCTCTCGCCACGCTCGAGCCCCAACAACCAGCATCTTCTGTCTCTGAAAAGACCATCCACTGGTCACCAACTGCTCATCAACGGGAAACCTCCGCTTACTCAACTTCTTCCTTCTTTCCTGGTCCTCGACCGGGTCCAAAGGAAACATTCCAAACCTCGGCAAGCCATCCGTCGACCCACACACAGACTGAAGCCGCATCTCGAGCAGCACTTCACTCGGACACCGCATCCGAGCTCGAACATCGCTCCAACCCGACCCTCTCGGGGAGCACGACGAAACCAAATGACGGATCCTGGTGTCTTCAGTCATCACCTTACTGGACTCAGACTCACAGGGGAATCATCCCATGCTGGTCACCAACCCAGGGATAACCATTGCGACACCACGTCCCATCAAGGACCACCCACCGACGCCAACCTCACAAAAGGCCTCCGCCCACAGGCATCACTCTTCCATCTGGTCTCATCAAATCCTTCAATCAATCCAAGTGGACACCTGCCAATCCCGATTTCGCCCTTACCACAGAGCCACGGGACACCACCTGAACAGTGCTCACGGGTCCCTAAGCAATAAACATCTCACCGTCACAATCCGACAAGATCGTAGAACCAACAGACACTACTGTGGTCGGTCACACGGTTAGGCTCACCAGCCACTCATAGCCGTCAACCGGGACCCGTAGTCTGCCAGAGACCACTTCCCCAAAAACGATCTCATCCAAGGACACGACTGGGAACACAAGTCGGCACCATGCCACCGACTCTGACCAACACGTCCTCAACCATCGTCAGGCGGCATCCTCAACAACCTCATCCAGGTCTAACACCGACGCCCGACACGGCTTCCAACACAGGAACAGGGTGCTCATGCGGTGCACTAGCCAGCACTTTTCCCAACACTCCATCCTGCCAGTGCCAACAACCACGATATCTCGGGCAACGGCACGGCAACAACACGTTTCACACCGAGGAACCAATCCTCTGATGCTCAACGCGAACTCAGGAATCCGCCCGTAGCAACCAACGCTACGATCCTGAACCAGTGGGTCACAAGCCCACCACGCTTCCGCTGCGCACTCTGATTCCGCGCACAGCCGAGAAAGCAAACACCGCCCAACCAGCACTCGTTCTTCCGGAACAGTGCCAGCACCCTCACACGACAAGGGAATGGGCACGACTCCTCACGGGCAACCGCCTTGCCAAGACAAGGAGCACGTCTCGCACGGACTTCATGGCACACAAGGCCAACCAATCCGAACACACAATGCAAGACGACGATCCTTAGCCGAACGTAATCTCTCCAACCAAAGGAGAAACCAGCGCACTTCCGACCAACAGAAGAACTCCACTCTCGACCTGACCTCGAACCTCACGCACGCTGGAAGCAGCACCATCCAACACCAAGGAAAACCATCACTTCCATCAGGTCAGCGCCTCCGACACACTCGACGAGTGTCACGTCGGACCACAATCACAGCATCTCTCGATGCATCACCGCTGCAATTCCTCGAACTGCAACACGGCATGCCAAGAGCCGCAACACGAGCCATAACAACAACCGCTGATGCTCATCCTCGAGTCCCGAAACTCACCGCGGAGCCTTCACATCTCAACCCAACTCCAAGGCGAACACACCCCATTCGCACACGAGAGCGCAGGAGCAAGACTTACTGGGAGACCACAGCCCAATCCTGCCTAGAAATCCGCAAAACAACCGGGACCGACACGTCGTTTCTGACGCCACAGAGCACGACGAAGACATCAGGCTCGACAAATCAGTAGCTCACCGAGAAGACATTCCGCTCACCGGAGCACACTTCTCGATCAGAACACCCGCTCTGCCACCTTAAACCACGACCTGAAAACCTCAGGGGTTGGATAAATCTCAAGCTGGAGTGGCCAAAATCGACAGCAGCTCCCTCAGAGCACGCTCACGGCCTCTTAAGCACGAAAAATCCTCTCCAGCCACCTGACCATGCTGCAGGTTCCTCGAACGCAGCACCATGAGCTCACGCCTGCCAGCAACCTCTGCCCAGCGTAGCACAACCAGGGCCACCACTGATGAGGGAGAAGGCTCTCGACCTCGATCCTTAGACCCCATGCTGGCACAAAAGCCGCGGACAACAACCACCTTCACAGTGCCAAACAGCGCACTCAAGCTCTCAAGCGAGAAACTAGGTGGAAAATAAGCACGAAACCCTATGCCAACTGCCGACTGTACTGGACCTTATGGACTCTGATCACTGCAATATCTCGAATTCCGATGCACGTCCACAGCCACCGCTCTGATACCAGCTGTAACGACCCGAGAATCCGATTACCGGGAAGGCCCGATAACCCGAGACTCGCACCGCCGCCCACGAGCCGGGAGGGCTCGGAAGGGCTAAAAGGAGTGTGGAGGCACAAAGAAATAGGAAATAAAGCAGGACAACCAACAACAACAAGCTGAAAGAAAGAACAACTACAGCTACAACAGAGTCCAGTCCAACAGAAAGTACAGTCTAAAGTAGTAAAACGTACCACATGCCAAGTGAACACTCGGCCCGGCAAGCTGGCAACTGAGAACCTCCGCCCCGCACCCTCGAACCGCGAGGAAGAACCGCTACACCTGAAAAGCAGGGAATGAGTCTCCAAAACAGAGACTCAGCAGGGATCCCGTGGAACCCCAACCGGAAACAACGGTGGTAGCGGAAAGGAGAGCTACAACTACAGCAGGAACAGCAAACCGGTGGCCGGTCAAAAACTCGGCACTACAGCTACTCCTACTGCCAGAAGGCACACCTCGATCACGAAGTCGAGGCTACCGAACCACGCTAGTACCACCTACCGAAGTATGAACACACGGCAACCACGCCGTAGAGGCCTGTCCCCCGGACAGCCAACCTGGACACGTTGTCCAAGGTGCAACCCCGACCATCCGATCGCGGGTACCGCAGCACAAGACGCCACCTCGGTAAAGCCGCTAACCCTAATCTCATGACGCGAAAACCAACACACGCGTCACGGCGAACCAACCAAAACTCAACGGTCAACACGACCGAAACCCGAACGTCAAAGTCACGAAACTGGCAGTCTGTCACTCCCGACTCGACAGGAGTACCACCCACTAGAAGCACAGCCGGTAGCGTCCCCTGACGTCTTACACCGCACCGCAGGTGAACCGCCTGACGTGGTAGGTCCTACCCGAGGCGCGAACACCGTACAAGTAACCACAAATAAGTAACTAGCTGGGGTCACGCCCGTCGACGTGGGTCCAACCGCCCCCAACCATGTGTGCACACACAGACCATGCGTCCCAGGTCTGGCCTCTAACTGGTTTTCCCCTCAGCCGGACTCTGGCTGCAAGACGTGGGGCCCGACGGAAACCAGTCTAAAAACCGTCTCTAAGGGTAAGCCTGTACACCACTCCCTGGTGCGACCAGCACACGCGTACTGGTAGGCTACGACTAGTGGAGGGTCACTGAAGGAGTAGACTCTCAACTCAACGGAAAATAACGTCCGAATCCGATGACGTACGGGGACCACCCCACGTACCGGCCCCGTCGCACGGTGACCACAGTCGGAGAAGAAACAGGACTCGCAATCCACGGCCACGCACGCACCCTGCGCGAGAGTCAAGAAAACTCAAGTGGCACTAAGCCACTGGACTCTGGGCAGTCCTCCAGACGCACTACACCCAACGGTCCTTGAGTCACAAGACTCGGGGTCAAGACCGTTGTACGCAACAGCACAAGGCCGTCAATCTAGTCCAATCTCTAGGTCTAAAATCACGGTAGCACAAGTACCGAGATAACTCACGAGTCGCCAAGACCACTCCCTCGGGAAGGGAACGCAAAGGACTAAGGCCACCCACGCGGGCCACACGGAAAACACAGAAGTACGATTCCCAGGGTAGCACACAAGCCACCACGACGGTTTCCCATCTTGTAGCAAGCGGGAAATCTTCAGCCCCAGGCCGGATAATTGGACTCGCAGTCCAAGGCCAAGCACATGGCCCACATGGGAATCGCCTTCCAAAGAAAACTCACGACATGCGGGGGAGACCCCACCGCACGCACCGATACACGGTGACTCGATCAAGCGTAACACGAAAGCCCGGAACACGTGGGGTCACCCGGACCCACCACACCTATGGGCACGCTAATCGAGGCAACTCGGTCCCTCCCGACACCCCAAAAACACAGACACAGAACCCATGGGGTGTCCGGGATACTCACAAGGCCGGAGCTCGACCACTGGGTCACAACCGAGTCGACCGGAGACCAAAACAACACAATCGGAACGCTAAAAGGTCACCTGGACCCTTAAGCTCAAGACACGCAAAACGAGGTAAGTGGGACGACCTCTGGACACCCAACGGCACGGTCACGGAACTCCACGGGGTGTCCGAGACACTCACGAGACCTAAAGTCAACCACTGGGTCACAACCAGGTTGACCGGAGGTCAAAACAACGCAAATAGGAACCAGAACATGGTAGTGGTCACCTAGTGACCGCGACCAGATGGTAGCGGTCGACCGGCGACCGCGACCATGCTGTCACAGTCATCTCGCGACCGCGACCAGCCACGCGCAAGCCTGATGGTAGCGTTCGCCCAAGGACCGCGACCAAACAGTAGCGGTCATCCCCTGACCGCGACTAGGCCAAAGCGGTCTATCGCACGACCGCGACGATCGATGGCCTTTCCGACCCAAACACAAGGGTGAAAGCGGTTCTCTCACGACCGCGACCAAATGGTAGCGATTTCTGGTGGACCGCGACCATTTCGAAAAACCGAGAACGGCGGGAAAACACCCAAAAATCCACGCCACGCCCCCAAACATCCACGGATGAGGGGGAAAACATAGGGGAAGCTCCCCAACAACCCCTAGCATGCATCTATGCCCTCGGATCGGCCTAAAACGCAACAAATCGCTAGATCGGGCGATCACTCCCCAAAACATGATTTTCCCCAAAATGCCCCAAACGACCCGCTCGGCTCACCACGGCCTACCAAACTCGCAGGAAAGGAAGAGCACGAGCTAGGGGTCCATCACCCTACCTCCACCGAAGATTTCGCGCACCGTGGACGCCGATCCACGAAGAAAACGCCGTTGAAGCCTCGCCGCTCCACGAACTCACGGCCGAGCTTCACCGCGCCCTCAAGCCTCGATCCTCGACCCATCCTCGCCGTCCTCCTCGCCCGCATCGCCCCGCCTCGCCCCCGCCTCGGTCCGTCGGCCGCCGGAGAGGAGAGAGTGAGAGGAGAGAGTGGGAGAAGAGAGAGAGGCTGAGAGTGAGAAATGAGAGGAAGAGAGAGGGTGGGGGTATAAATAGGAAAATCGGAAAAATCGGAAAAATCCCGAAAAATAGAAAATCACACCCTCGCGATCCTCGGAACGCACCGATCGCAACGGTACCACACTCGCCCAGGTGAACGGCCCGGTTCACCCGCAACGAGATTCCGAAGGGAAAGCCGAAACCCACACCGGGAATCAGAAAACACACGCGGAAAAAGTCACGAAACGCCTCGGGCCTCCGAAACGACTCCGGATCGCGCCGATCCGAACACGAAAGATGTCCGAAACAAAATTTCGAACACAACGGAGTCGGACGCTCCGAGAAACCAGATCCGGGACCCACGAACAAGGATCCGAAAAACCCAGGGTATTACAGGCGGGGTCCTTAAGTAGTCCTTCATCTGATCGAAGGCCTTCTGGCATTCCTGGTTCCAGTCAAAAGGCGCATTTTTCATCATTAATCTATGGAATGGCTGACAGCGCCCCGACAGGTTGGAGATAAATCTTCGGACGTAAGCCAGTCGACCTTGCAGGGATCTTAACTCTCCCAGATCCTTCGTAGGAGGTAGCTCCTGGATGGCCTTTATCTTGAAAGGATCGATCTCGATCCCTCTATATCGAACAATGAAGCCAAGGAACTTCCCGTTGGAGACGCCAAAGGCACACTTCATCGGGTTCATTTTCATCTCGTACTGCCGGAGTCTTTCAAAGATGACTCTGAGGTCCTTCAGGTGATCTCCTCTTTTCTTCGACTTGACGACCAAATCGTCAATGTAGCATTCGACTTTGTCGTATAGCAGCTCATCGAATATTTTAGTCATCGCCCGCTGGTAAGTAGCGCCGGCGTTCTTGAGGCCGAAGGGCATTCTTTTGTAGTGGAATATCCCTTTGGGTGACCGAAAGACCGTGTGAATTCGGTCGTGCTCAGCTATCCAGATTTGGTTATAACCAGATGATCCGTCCATGAAGGACAAGGCCTCGTGGCCAGTAGTTGCATCAATCATGACTTCAGTGATGGGCACCGGGAAATCATCTTTTGGACATGCTTTATTCAGGTCGCGGAAGTCCACGCAAATCTTGATCTGTCTGTTCTTCTTCTTCACCGGCACAATGTTGGCCAACCAGGTGGTATACTGGTTTTCAGCTACAAAATCAACATCTATGAGCTTGTCGACTTCTTTGCTAATTTGGTTTATCAACTCCGGCCTCATGCGCCAGGGAGACTACTTCACCGGTTCCACCTTGGGGTCGATGGCCATAATATGTTGGGTCACACCGGGGCTTAGGCCGGGCATCTCCTTGTAGTTCCAGGCAAAACAATCCCGGAACTCTTGCAGTAATTTGATATATTGTTCTCTTTCTTGCGGAGGAAGAAGGGCACTTAGAAAGGTCGGCCTGGGGTCGCCCTCCGTGCCCAAGTTAATTTCAACAAGTTCATCCACCGTGGCATGGCCGCCATCTTCAATCTCCGGCGATGCCGGCAACAGGTCGACGAAATCCTGGTCTTCGCCATCTTCTGCTTCAAGGACGCCATAGGTGTCACCCTGCTCAGCCTCGTCGGACAATGAGACTTTGCTGGCATCCCCCGCCCCCGGGCTCGCAGGCCATGGCTTCGAGGGGTCCTTCCGTGCTGATAAGTAAAGGATTTCTCTGGGGTCTTCTTGGTAATCATCATAGACGGCTCTAGCAGGGGCCGAAGTGACGGATTACCGCACCAGGGGCTGGTTCTCCGCCAGCGGCTGAGGTTGCCTGTTCTCAGCTGCATTTCTAAAAATCTGGTGCTGGACCGACACCATGTAGACACCCTTTTCATGGCAGCATGTCACATGGGGGCGTGGCAGAGCCACCACATAATTTCCCATTCTGAGCTCATCTGTCTCAATCAGGTCCTGAGCAATATCCTTGAAGACGTAGCAGTTTTTGATAGAGTGGCCCAATATTTGGTGATAAGGGCAGAACAATTGGTCACCATTTTTGCGAGCATCTTGCGGCCTCTTCGACCTTAGGAGGGAGATCTTGCCATAGTAGCAAGCCCACTCAAAAATTCCTCGGGTTTTATTCCTCGGGAAAGAGTAAGGCCTCTGCATCCTCTCCCGCAGCGTAGGGTTTCGATCGGTCGATCGTCTGACCGGGGAAGCCGCTGCATCCTTAGCCTCCCTTTTCAGGTACACGGGGACATTCGGGACGGTGCTCAGGGACTGGTGCATGCCGTTGCTCTGTTGGTGGAGGATGCCCTTGATGAGGTCGGACACGAGTGCCGTCACTTCGGCCAAGCGAACCTTCAGCATTTCAATTTCCCGCTATTGTTGATAGCATAGGGCAAATAGGGCGGAATCGCACCGAGGGAGGCCCGGTGTCGGGCTTGCTTCCCCATCCTTTGCATCGGTGTCAGATGAGGGCAGTGGCGCGCCGCTACTGCAGCCATTCGGGGTTGGTCCTTCAGAGGAGGATGGGGCCTTCCCCTTGTTCCTGTGGGGAGGTGGATTCCATAGGAATACCTCTTCATCTGCTCTTCATTAGCCGAAGGCTTGAGGCGCGGGTGGCCTTCAACTTCTTGTGGAGCTGCGGCGCCTGTGAGGCTATCGCCATCCGAAGCCGAGACTGATATGACGTCGGCTTCGTAGGAGTCTTCTAAGGAAAAACCTAATCCCGGGTGCCTGGTGATTTGCAGCAACTTTCGGTCCAGGTTTGGTGGGTTCCACATTTTTTTGAACATGTCCTTCCGACTGGAGAGCTGGCAAAAGGGGATCCCTTATTTTCTGGTCATTCTGGCTACGCGGCCGGTTATGTCAAGCAGTCCCGTGATCGGGACGAGTGGGTCATGCAGTTCGTCGGGGAGTTTACAGTCATCGTCCCCCCTGGCCGAGTGCTCATCAGCCACATAGAAAATAGTAGATCATCCTCCGGGGTTAGGCACCTCAAAGGTATTCAATGGTTCAACCACTCGGCAGTCAGCTTCTGCGAGAGGCTTGATAATCCCGAACGGGACCCTGATGTCCCCCAGCAAGTCTTCGCGATGTGACAACCCCGGTGCAGGGTAGATGGGAAGGGGAGTGGCTTTGAATACTCCCTCTGTCCCAGAAACAAATGACACTTGACGGGGAGCCACATAGCCTGGCGGTGGTGGAGGGAACCAGCTGTCGGGTTCTGCCTTCTTCTTTCCCTTGTCCAGGGTGACTGGGGGAGCTTGCTTCGGCTTCTCTAAATACAAATTGGTGTCCGAGAGATGGCATTAGAACACCTCAAAAGGGTGAAGGTCAGTAAAGATCCTCCCCTCCTTTCCGTTGCTGGGATACTTGATGCATTGGTGCAGTGTAGATGGCACTACCCTATTTTGGTGTAGCCACGGCCGGCCGAGCAATGCTTTGTAGGAGGTGCTGGAGTTAATGACATGAAATTAGACTTTAGTTGTGAAATCGCCAAGAGAGAGGTTGAACTCTGTAATTCCTATGGGGACCTCGCACTTCTGGTTGAAGCCAGCAATCTTAACGTTCTTGACCTCGATCAAGTGTACATCAAAGTAATGTTTCTGGTATATCCAGTAGGGGAGTATGTTCACCGCCGCCCCGGGATCAATCAACACCCTATTGATGGGGTGCCCATTCAGCTGCCCCCTCATGTAGAGTGGCCTGTTGTGACTGCAGGTAGGTAGGAGCATATCTTCTTCTATAAAAGCCACAGCTACCTCGGGTGACACTTCTGCAAGGCAGGCTTCCACATATGCTGGTGTCTGGAGTGCTGCAATGACGGCCCTCCGTGTCTCTTCATCTAGGGACAGGATCTCCGAGACGATGAACCTGGTCGGGATCTTCTTCAGGTGCTTGACTATTCTATTGCTAGCTCGGACCTCGAGCAACTTCATCTCTTCGGCCCTACTGCGCTTGCCCCCAGTCTGGGCCTGAGGAGTCGGCTCAGCGGGTGCTTCCTCCACCGAGTCAGGTGTCACTTGAGCTTGCGGGGCCTGCCGGGTCACTTCCTTCTCCTGCATGAACTCGGCAAGGTTCGGGATGTTGTCAGATTCTTCCCTTGACCGAGAAGGAATTACTGCCAGCGGGGCCGAGAGGCTACTTGCTTCCTTGGTCCGCTGAGACTCGCGAAGGCATGACTGCCTTTCCCCTTGAGTCGTGAGAAACTCGATAAATGAAGGTATGTTCTGGCCGACCGGCTCTCCGGGGTAGAGACCCGAGGGAGGGGGGATCTCCATGCCTTGGACCCTAGGTTCAGGGAGATGGTATGGCTGTTCTCCCCTGAGTAGGATGTTATGGTTGGCCTGAGGAGGACGTCCCCACTTCTTTCCCGACCTGGTGGCATGCTGGGGGGTGGATGCTTCGGCCTGATTCACTTCTGACGGCTCAACGGGGGACTCTTGCTCTTCTTCCCCCAGGAAGAGGGCAGTGTCAAATAAGGCTGAGAGGGTGTTGCAAGAGAGAACAACGCCGCTCTTCTTCTTGTTTCTGGACCTTCTCCGCTTCTTTTTCTTCTTTTCTTCAGTGGCTGGCAACTGGCCTTGGGGAGGCTCACCCCATAAGAGAGGCTCTCCCTCTGCCTCGGCTTCTGCCCCCGGAGCTAGTTCAAGTGACTCGAACTCCTTCCAAGGGGCATACTCCTTCAGCTCCACAGGCTGGATTTCAGGCTGTTCATAATCTTCGAGCCCATCAATAATGGCCTGGAGTCTTTCCACTGCATGACTAGTTTCTTTGTGCACCCGCATCGGGACGTGCTTTTTCTTGTTGTAAGTGGGGCGCCTCATGACCAGCCGGGGGGCTCTGTCATGCCAAACAGGTGTCACTGGTGCCGGTGCTGGTCGGGGTGTGACACCCCTTATGTGAACCTCCGGTGTGGGTTGGGGAGCTTGCCTTCTTCTTCTATTCCTCGCGGCGCAGTCTGCCAGCCTCCTTGACTTGAGCCGGCGCCATAACGAAAGCTTCATAAGTGGCCTTTGTGCTGGCCTCCACCCATTCTTCAGGTAGCTGCTGGTATAGAGACACCATGTTGACACTAGTACCGAGGCTCGGCATCTCGTGCGGCTGCGGAGGGTCTATCTTGTGCTCCCCCATATCCAGTTCTCCCTTCCTGATCAAAGATTCAATGACATCCTTGAAGATGTAACATTCCTCGATAGTGTGCCCCAGCATCTGATGATACGGGCAGAAACGAGGATCGTCCTTCTTCTTCATGTCACCAGGCCTCTTCGGTTCTGGCAGCGTGATTTTGTTGTATCTGGTGACCCATTCAAACAAGATCTGAGACTTTTCTCAAGGAAAAGAATATAACTTATTCCTCATCTTCCCCCGCAGGGAAGGACCTTCCTGCCACTCAGTAGACCTGGCTGGAGGAGGATTGGCCGTCTCCTTGGATTTCTCTGTCTGTTTCTCAAAAGCTTCGAAGTCCAATGTGTGGACTTCTGGCGGTATCGGTCTCTTTTCGGCCTGCCTAGCCCTCTGGCTTGAGGTGACTGGGGTAGAGGAGTATCGAGCAAGGAACGCCTCGATCTCTGCCACTATGTTGTTTAGACGGTCAAATGACCGCACCTCGGCGTCGATCATCCTCTCAAGGATTTCCTTCTTCAGGTTCTGTTTACAAATTTGCACTGCATCCTCCTGATGCGGGGGACGTCTACATCTCATACTGAGATTTCTCCACCTCTTTATGTAGTCGAGAGCCGACTCATCATTTCTTTGTCTCGTGGCGTAGAGTTCTGCCAGGGTTACCTCCCGCTTAGCTATATAGAACCTTTCTTTGAATTTCTTCTGCATGTCGGGCCAGTCTGCAATAGACCCGACGGGCAAGCTCGAATACCACTCAAAAGTAAGCCAGGTAAGCATCGAGCCGAAGAATTTGAGGAGTTAGGCCTCATCTGTAGCTAATTCCCCCATAACATTCACATAGTAGGCAATGTGCTCCCTAGGAGACCCTTGCCCATTAAACTTCTCAAATTTCGGCGGCTTGGTGATGCCGGCCGGGAGCCTCCTCACAGCATAGTGCGCCGGATAAGGTACCCGATACACATCAAAGGGCGTGCGATCACTATCGCTCCTTTCTGCCAGCTTCATGTCTATCATCTGTTCCAACATCAGTCTGTTCACCGTCGCCGGGTCCACCGGGTTCGGGTAAAAATGAGCCGATTGCGCCAGTGGCGTTGTTAACACTGTCGCCTGAGGTGCAATGGTGGATCCCTAGAACGGCAAGTTCTGTGGCGGGGCCGGGGTTGTATGTTGTGGCTGATGCAGGGGTATGCCCCCGGAGTAGCTGGGGACCGGTGGAGACACCGTCGCCTGCGGAGAAGCTTCTGAGGCCTGACCGTTGCCTCCAGGGGTCTCTGGTAATGCTTCGGTTTGCCCGGATGTCGAGGGATGAGCAGCTCTGTCAGTCAACTGCTTCCTTAGCAACTCGATCTCCCTTTGATATTACTGCATCATAAGTAATACAGTTGGGTCACTCATGGAGAGGCTAGGGGTGCCCCCTCTTTCTTCAGCTGGCGTCTCCTCGGACGACATGAATGGTCCTCTCGTGGTGCCTTCAGTGATGACATTGGCAGCCAGGGCCGTTGAAGACTCCCCATAGTCAGCTTCTCCAGTGTGAGCTTGTGTCTTCTCAGTTGCTGCTTTCCCTCTTCTGGTGAGAGATCCTGGCCTTGCCGCAAGCCTGGCCATTTCTTCGGGTTCAGTCGGTAAGGCCCCATACCGGCCAAATACTCATGCCATGTTGCAGGTATAGACCCTTAGGTCCATGCATCTTCCTGTCGCCCTTTTCGACGGCCTGCCTGGGAAGACCAATCTGTCAAAGACCGATCCCCGCGGCCTCACCTCTTCCCCCAGCAGGGACTGATAGCGCTCCTCAGAGCAGTTCCTCGACTCGGCACTAAGCACGGGTCGGATTTATTCTTCTTCGAATGCGGAGGCTACTGCCCCCAGCAGTCTCTGACGACCCAGGGGAGTGCTCCCCGGGCCCCGTAAGTAATTTCTCACGGCCTGCTCCATTCCTTCCCAGTCTTGATCAGGAGGAGAGGCGGGTGATACTGCCCTGTTGATAGCAACGGGCGTGTGGGCTACAGGCTCCACACGGGCAGCCTGATAGTGACGTCAGTGGTGTCGACGGCGGGTGTTCTCCGGTGGGGCCAGTGTGACCAATGTCGGTTGGTAGACGGGGGCCGATGTCTTGACCCGGTCTGTCTGTTGAGCCCTTGCCGGGCGAAGGGTGCCGGGCCCTGCTCGGGTTGGTGAAGTGACCTGGGTTGCTTTGGGAACCCATGCCCGTTTGCCCTTGGTAGGCCTAGGGGCCGGTTGGTGATGTGGAACGGTGGCTGGAGATGAGGGCGTCATACCGCCCTTCATCTTCCCCAGTGGCTGGAAAGAGTTGCGCACTGGTACAGTGGGTATGATGTGATCCGGGATCACCGCGGAGCATTGCCCGGAAAGATGCACTCGGAAAGTTCCGATGACAGTAGACTTGCCGGAGACCCGGCCTCTGGGTGACGCAATGGCATGGCTCCTCCGGAGCCTTCTCTGGTGGGAAACCGAGCCTCGGCGTGACGGGCCGGCATTCTGGTGCACATGGTGCACATTGCAGCCCATCGTCTTCACAGGGACAGTCTTGGGGGATTCGGCCATTGGTCGGCCGGCAGCAGCTTTGGTGGCCCCCTGGATGGAGGCGTTGTTTTCGGTCCCGTCAGGCGCCTCCACGTCCAACAAGTGCGGGAAGGCCACTCCCAAAAAGTTGGGGAAGCCAACCGAAGGAGGGAAGCTCCCGAAAGTGAGGGGGACGGCCAGGTAGCCGTTTCGCTCGTGGCTCTCGACGGGATGCTGGCCGAAAGTGAGCGCCATCCCAACGTCCGTAATGCAACCTGCATTTGCAAATTAGGGAATCAGTATTACAAGAAGGGGGCCGTAGAGCCCTTAATTCCGACAAAGAGATGAAGGGTGATCTGGTCCCACCGGCCGTGCCAGACTTGTGGACGCACTTATTTATTTATTTATTTATTTATTTGGATCGCGGTTTATTTGTCGATTGGGTTTATTAAGTGCGTGGGCGTGTCAGTCACAAAGTGATGATTTATTTAGGTCCCGAGGAGCCACGGGTGCGCTTGATCTGACTCGGTCAGGTGATTGTGTGGTTCGGTTCGGGACTGAGACCCGTTGTGCCGTAAAGGTCACAACGTCATTTACATCCCCTCGGAGAGGGGAATACCCTTGATTAATTTTCGGATATAAGGGCTCCACGGCCGAAAGAAATACTAATTAATGCAGGTAGGAAACAGCCGTCGGGCTGTGCGGTGAGCCCGAGGTGAGGGCATGAATACTCGGATTATGTCGGTCACCGATGGACCATTCCATGTTTGGACAAAAGTTCATACGGAAAACAAGATGGTAACGGGGGACGAATCCGTGCGAATGTCTACTGAGGGACGGCAATTTTAATACAGGGAGGAAAGTCAGATTCTGGTGAGGGAGGGGACCCTGATGAGATATTGGCCCGAGGTAAGGCCGAGTGGTCACCATGATGAGAGAGAGAACTCCCGAGGGTGAAGTTCGGCTTACAAGAGCATCATCAATATTTTCGGATTCAGAATCCAAGAAGGGGAGACGAAGACCATGTCGTTATGTTCGTGGGTTGCCTTGAGTGACATGTATCATTACCGCTCATTTATTCGAATTACTCCCTCTATTTTATCACCATTACTATTATTTGTTGTTCCCTTTATTATAAATTTTTTTATTATATGTATATATTTGTTGAAGGGATGATGAGGTGTACCGCTGGGGGATTTAGGAGTGTGCCGCTGAAGGTTGAAGGTGAGCGTACTGCTGAAGGGTGAAGGATGTGTACCGTTCAGAAGGCAAAGAAGAGTGTACCGCTGGGGAATTTAGGAGTGTGCCGCTGAAGGTTGAAGATGGGCGTACCGCTGAAGGGTGAAGGATGTATACTGTTCAGAGGGCAAAGAAGAGTGTACCGCTGGGGAATTTAGGAGTGTGCCGCTGAAGGTTGAAGATGGCCCAGAGTTTAAGAGAAGGTCCCTTGCCCAGCTCATGTCTGATGGAGGGTCCCAAATGGTTAAACTTTCAATTCCCTGTCATGAGATTGAGCCCCAAGTCATGCTCAGTAGTGCTGTTCTTGGAGTCTTGTTCAGCCAATCCTTGGAGCTTTAATCGGTTCTCTTAATTGATTAGAATGTTTTTCTTGATGTTGGCTTCATTTATTTGTTGCTTCCTTTTTGTCTTTTAACTTATTGTTATTTCTGGCAAAAATTCGGCAGCATCTCCCCTTAACCCGGACGGTAAGGGAATACAAGGGACATGTCCACATGGAGTGACATGAACCAACAACTAAGGTGTGTGCCTAAGTAGCCACCTTTGAGAAAACTTTGGAAAACTCGAGGAAACGCCGAACGAGAAACCAGTAGACTGAGGCAAGCTATGAATACACCGGAGAGATGATGGCCAAGGTGTGCCAGGATAACAGTTCAAGGGTGTGCCGCTGGGCAGATCAATAGAGGAAGTGTGCCGCTGAGGCAGCCAGAGGGGTGTGCCGCTAAGCGAGAGAATGGGAAGGCTGTACCGCTGGACGAATCCAGGGAAGAGCGTGCCGCTGGGCAGACTCAATGGTGTACCACTGAGGGTGGGATTAGGTATGCCGTTGAAGGGCTTGAACGGCATGATGACTGAGGGGTCGAATGGCAGTGTATACCATGGGATTTGGAGGGAAGGCTCTTTCCTGGCTAGTAGATGAATCCCTACCAGTGGAGCTAAGCTGACTGACGGTACAAGGGGAAAAACATAACGGAGCTAGGAGACCCCGGGGGAAAGATGCAAACCACGGGCTAAGGATGAAGAGAAGATAGCAAATGCAACAGAGAAAGGCAAAGCCAAAAGGTGTTTCATTCATGGCAAACTCAAGATGACAAAAATCATGGCCAGAAGACCAAACGTAATACAATACATCCGAACAAGATGGGGGGATAAATGGGGAAGAGAATGAAAGAAAAGTTTGGGGAGAGGGTTAGGATGAGGAAGGGTGATCATCCCCTTCACTACCATCCTTCCCTCTCCACTACACAGCACGCTCTCCCTCTCTCTTTTCTCTCTTCTACCTTCTTCTTCTCTTCCTTCTTCCTTCTTCTGCTCTGGTGCTCCCTTCGAACGGGTGCCTCTACCTTTTTTCACCTCTCCCATGTCTCTCCCTTGTCTCTCCCTTGTCTTTTTTATTCGTGAGAGCCCCTTTTATACGTGGGCCGTTGATGGGGAAGCCTCATGATGGCACTGCCATCCGAGGTTTACCCGAGTCCCATCTTCATCAGGTGGGGATCTCTCTCATCCAGTCAGAAGGTGACACCGAGGCGGGTGCTAGCTGGCATCGAGGTGCCTGCGATGCGTGCCAAGGGGCCTTCCTAGTGACCGTTATGCCTTCTGCCGATTCGTGCCATCCAGGGGATTCAACGATGTGCTGCTGGGGGCTGAGGGGTCGTGCCGCTGAGGGGGCAGAACGCATGTGCCGCTGGAAGACATCAAGAAGGGTGTGATGCTGGGACAACTGAAAAGCGTGCCGCTGGAGGCTCTTCAGGGGGCGTGCCGCTGAAAGGCCAGGGGGTGTGTCGCTGAAGCCTGTTTGGAGCGTGCCGCTGGAGGCTCTTCAGGGGGCATGCCGCTGATGGCACCAGGGGGTGTGTCGCTGAAGCCTGTTTGGAGCGTGCATGTAATATCCCGGACCTTTCGGATCCTTCTTCATGGGTCCCTGATCTGGTTTCTCAGAGTGTCCGGCTCCGTTGTGTTCAAAATTTCGTTTCGGACATCTTTCGTGTGCGGATCGGCGCGATCCGGAGTCGTTTCGGAAGTCCGGAGGCATTCCGCGGCTTTTCCGCGCGTGTTTTCCGATTTCCGGTGTGTGTTTCGGCAATTCCTTCGGAACCTCACTGCGGGTGAACCGGGTCGTTCACCTGGGCACGAGTGGTACCGTTGCGATCGGTGCGTTCCGAGGATTCTGGAAACGTAATTTTCTATTTTTTGATATTTTTTGGATTTTCTGAATTTTCTATAAATACCCCCCCTATTTCTCTCTCCTCCCCACCTTCTCTTTCCTCTTCTTCTTCCTCCTCCGTTTCTCCCCACCGCGCCCCCCCTTTCTCCCTCTCTTCCTCCCATTCGACCGCGGCGAGCTCCCTTCCGGCCGTAGACTGCGGCGGGGCGACGGCGCGGCGACGTGGGCGGCGGCGAGGCGATCGTGGGGACGTGCAGTGCTCGTAGGAAGTGTGAAGAGGCGAGGTTTTCCAAAGTGATTTCTTGCGTTCGTAGACGATCCGGCGGAGCATTCGCTCCATTGAGGTAGGGTGAAGTTCCCTAGCTCCTTGCCATTCATTTTCGTGATTTATAGGCCGAGGGAAGGCCGAGAGGGGCTTGATTGAGCATGTTTGGGGTTTTTCCATGTTTGGGGAGAGCTCGCCCGATCTATGGATTTGATGCATGATTTCGTATTTTGATGGCCTAGAATCATGCTAGGGGTCCCCAGGGGTCTTCCCCTTTGATTTCCCCCTCTCCGATGGAGGCATGGGGGCGTTGTTGAAGTTTTTGGGCTTTCCCGCCGTTTTCACCGTCGGGTGCGTGTGACGGTCCTTCCAGGGACCGCCACACGATGTGACACGCCTCGAGGGGGCCGTCACATGCCCTTTGTTTCCCTTTGGGGGTCAGGGACTGTGACGGTCCCACGACAGACCACCACTTGTAAGTGACGCGCCTGGGCTGGGCCGTCAGGGGCTTTCTGACCGTTATCTTTTGACCGTTGGGGGTTTGCGTGTGTAACGCGCCAGGGCGGCCGCGTTACATCCGCGTAACGCGCCAGGGTGAGCGCGTTACTTCCTGAGTCACCCCCAGGTGTGAGGGGCGCGTAACGCGCTGGGCCAGGCGCATTACATTCATGTAACGCGCTGGGGCAAGCGCGTTAAATCTTACTTTCACGCTGAGAGCGTGAGGCGCGTGTAACGCGCCAGGGCAGGCACGTTACATTTGCATAACGTGCTGGGCCAGACGCGTTACTCCCTGCGTTCCTCAGGCCGTGTAACGGCCTGCGTTGGGCCGTCAGGCTTCCTGTGACGGTCTCGCCTAGACCGTTACAGCCATGTGACGGTCCTAGGGTGGACCGTCAGGTGCCTGGTTGTCCCGAGAGGGTTGCAACCCCATTTTTAGTCCGACTGTGGCCACCGTGCGACGGGGCCAGTGCGTGGGGTGGTCCCCGTGCGTCGTCGGATGCGGGCGTCGTTTTCCGTGACTTGAGAGTCTACTCCTTCAGTGACCCTCCACTAGTCGTAGCCTACCAGTAAGCGGTACCGGTCGCACCAGGGAGTGGTGTACGGGCTTACCCCGAGGACGGTTTTGGACTGGTTTCCGTCGCGCCCCTCGTCGTTAGCCAGAGTCCGGCTACAGGGGAAAAACCGGTCAGAGGACCAGACCTAGGACGCATGGTCTGTGTGTGCACACGTGGTTGGGGGCGGTTGGACCCACGTCGACGGGCGTGACCCCAGCTAGTCACTTGTTTGTGGTTACTTGTACTGTGTTCATGCCTTGGGTAGGCGCTACCTCGTCAGGCAGTTCACCTGTGGTGCGGTGTAAGTCGTCAGGGGACGCTACCGACTGTGCTTCTAGTGGGAGGTACTCCTGTCGAGTGCGGAGTGTCAGACTGTCAGTTTCATGGCTTTGACCTTCGGGTTTATCGGGTCGACCGTTGAGTTTCGGTTGTCTCACCGTGGCACGTGTGCCGGTTTGCGTGTTGTAGGACCTTTGTTTTGTAGAGTACAGGGCTTTCCTTTCCGAGGTACTCTCCTACCGCTAGCGTAGTGGTTTCCCATTTTACGAGGTAGGGTTCGAGTGATCCCTACTGAGTCTTGTTCCGAGACTCATTCCCTGCGTGTTTTCACCGTGTTTCAGGTGAGGTGCCACCCCAGGGGAGCGCGTCTGGGGTGCAGCGAGGTGCGGGTGTCCAGAGGTAGTGCCAGAGATCAGAGCCGGGGTATGCCCCGTGTAGCTGTACTTTTCTTCTTCTCTTTGTACTAGTAGTGGACTACTGTTGTTGTTATGTTGTGGACCATGTAAAATGTTAATTTATTTCCTGCTTAATATTATAACTGTTTAATTTCTGTAATTACTTGTGATACTTGTGTAGTTTCCACACCATCCTTCTAACCCTTCCGAGTCTTCGGACTCGTGGGTGGCGGTGCGTGTCTCGTGTTATCGGGCCTTCTCGGTAATCGGATTCTCAGGTCGTTACAGTGCCGTTGGAAGGGCACCAGCTCCTAATTCAGGGGCCTAAGTTGTGCCTTCTTTTGGGGTGTCTCTTCACCGTTAGGGACCCGAGTGTGGATCCATATCAGTGCATAAATTCAAAGGGGATACCCTGTGTTTTCTCTGTCGTTTAATGCGCCCGTGCAAATGCGGGGTTTGCCGGACGGTAATATTCTCCCGGAGCCCTGGATGGCCAGTCTCCCCGAGTCTTCTCCTTTCGACTTTGACATTAATGCGGGGCTTGGTGGGACATATGGACGTACGATTTTATACGTCCACACCCAACAGTCATAAACCACGATCGAAACACTGTGACGGTCTAGCACCAGGGCGTCACAGCCCTGTGACGGTCTATCGTGGGACCGTCAGGCCCACGAACGCCAACACTCAAAACAAAGGGAGCATAACGCACCTGCCCAGGCGCGTTACACACTGTGACGGTCACTGGAACGACCGTCACACCATCTCGAGAACGCTACGGCGGGAAACGACCCAAAAACTTCACCACGCCCCCATACCTCCACGGGAGAGGGGAAAAATAAGGGGGAAGCTCCCAAATAGCCCCTAGCATGCATCTATGGCCTCGAATCGGCCAAAAATGTAATGAAACGGTGGATCGATGCTCAACCCCAAAAATATGGATTTTTCCCAAAAATCCCCAAATACGCCCGCTCGGCTCACCACGGCCTACAAAACTCGTGGGAAAGGGAATGCACGAGCTGGGGGTCCATCACCCTACCTCCACCGAAGAAACGACGTGACGTGGACGCCGATCCACGAAGAAATCGCCGCGAAACCCTCGCTGGCTCGCGATCGCGCCACCAAGCTTCACCTCGCCTCCACCGCCTCGATCCTCGCCTGTCCTCGCCCGCATCCTCGCCCACGCCGCCTCCACCTCGCCCCCGCCTCGCTCCGTCGGCCGCCGGAGAAGAGAGGGGAGAAAGAGAGCGTGAGAGAAGAGAGAGGGAGGGAAGAGAGAAATGAGAGAGGAGAGAGAGAAAGAATTAATATATATAGAAAAACCCAAAAATTCTAGAAATTTAGAAAATTACGAAAAATTACCTCCGCGATCCTCAGGAGGAACACAACGTAGAGGTACAGTCCCGGAGTCGGAGAACGCCACGGTTTTCCCTGCACAGAGTTCCGAAGGCGCATCAGGGAAAAACACGTATAAAACACAAAATACGCTCTGAGACCCACTAAAATGATCCGAAAAAAATTCAAAAAAAATCCGGGGCATTACAGCCCTCCCCCCTTAAAGGAATTTCATCCTCGAAATTCAGGACTAGCACCAAGTCACAAGGGAAGAACACCTTAACCAACTGACAACGATGTCAAAGCCCCAACGCAGAAAACCTCAATTCTCACGAAAACACCGATCCCGAGGGACACAGCCGGACTACAATCACGAACAACACCCCACTCCGCATGCCACACGCACCGGCCACTAGAGCAGGCGCACCAAAGGAAACCGTCCGACATCACCTCAGACACGCGAGAACCAATCATGGCACCGCTGCCACCATCTCGCTCACCGAGAAGACACAGTCCTCGTCACGAGAAACAGCTACCGATCCATCCTATGGTCGACAGACAAAACACACATCAGCTTCGCAACCAGCTGACATGTCGCACACCCTTCTCAAGGGAACAACCAATACAGAGCCTCCACCAGCTCAAGCAGCCATCTCAACAGACCGCAACCAGCTCATCGGCTCATCACCAAGAAGCACCTCGCACCTGGCAAGCCGAAAGCCAGGCATACCACTATGCCAACTCTGCCAGAGCCCAGAAGACAAACTTCGACAGAGCCCAGATCCAATCGGGGAAAGCACATCACGGGAACGACCACCAAAGGTCTCACTGATACACGGCTCTCACCGTTTACAATGCACAACCAACAACATCGTCTGTCTGTGAAAAGACCATCTACTGGTCGCCAGACACACGTCAACGGGAAACCTCCACCGGCCCAACGGGCACGATCCAGCCCCACAGCAGGTCATCCGCTGACTCACACACAAACTTTAACCACATCTCGAGCTGAACCCCTCTCGGACACCGCATCCGAACTCGAGCATCGCGCCAACTCGACCCTCTCAGGGCAGCACGATGAAACCAAATGACAAGATCATGGCGTCTTCGGTCATCACCTCACTTGACTCAGACTTACAGGGAAACCATCCCTTGCTGGTCACCAAATCAGGGATAACCATTGTGACACCAACGTCCCATCAAGGACCACCAATCTGACACCAATCTCACTGCAACTTGGTCGCCAACGATGCGGCCAATACACACGGGTCCCCAAGCAATACACATCATACCGTGGTCGACTACGAGACTAGCCTTACCAGTCACTCGCAGCTACCAACCGGAACCCAAAATCTCTCAGAGATCACTTCCTCGAAACATGATCTCAACCGAGGACACAACCTCCAATACAAGTCGGGCACCAGCCACCGACTCTGACCAACACGTCCTCGACCTCCGTTAGGCGACATCCTTAACAACCCCATCCAGGTTCAACACCGATGCCCGACACGGCTTCCATCACATGAACAGGGTACTTATGCGACACACTAGCCAGCACATTCCCCAACACTCCATCCTACCAGTGCCAAGAATAACGATATCTGGAGGAATGGCACGGCAACAAGACGTCTCGCACAGAGGGACCAATCCTCCAATGTTCAACGTAAACTCAGGGATCCGCCCGTAGCAACCAACACTACGATCCTGAACCAGTGG
Organism: Amorphophallus konjac; assembly: GCA_022559845.1. Classification (NCBI taxonomy): domain Eukaryota; kingdom Viridiplantae; phylum Streptophyta; class Magnoliopsida; order Alismatales; family Araceae; genus Amorphophallus; species Amorphophallus konjac. Next base: position 441,622,068 of record CM040126.1, read on the forward strand.
GTCACAAGCCCACCAGGCTTCCACTGCGCACTCTGATCCACGCGCACAGCCACAAATTCTCAGAAACACCGCCCGAACGGCACTCGTCCTTCCGGAAAAGTGCCAACACCCTCACACAACAAGAGAATTGGGCACAACTCTCGCAGGCAACCACCTGGCCAAGACAAAGAGCACGTCTCGCACGGACTTCATGGCACACGAAGGCCAACCAATCCGAACACACAATGCAAGACGACGAACCTGGCCAAACACAATTCTCTCCAACCAAAGGGGAAACCAATCGCACTTCCGACCAACGGAAAACTTCGCTCTCGACCTGACCTCGAATCTCGCACGCGCTGGGAACAACACCTTCCAGCACCGAGAAAACCATCGCTTCCATCGGGTCAGCGCCTCTGACACACTCAGCAAGTGTCACGTCGGACCACAATCACAACATCTCTTAAGGCACCACCGATGTAATTCCTCGAACTGTAACACGCCACGCCAAGAGCCGCAACACGAGCCAAAATCGACAATCGTCAACGCTCATCCTCGAGTCCCGAAACTCACTGCGGAACCTCCACAACTTAAACCAAATCCAAGGCGAACACAACCCATTCGCACACAAGAGCGCAGGGGCAAGACTTACTGGGACACCACAGCCTAATCCTGCCTTGAAATCCGTAAGAATAATCGAGACCGACACGTCATTTCTGACGCCATAGAGCACGACAAGAACACCAGGCTCGACGAGACAGCAGCTCACCGAGAAGATCCTCCGCTCACCCGAGCACACTTCTCGACCATAGCACTCGCTCCAACGCCTCAAACCTCAACCTCAGCGCCTCAGGGGCTGGATAAACCTTGATCTGAAGTGGCCCAAAACCGACAGCAGCTCCCTCAGAGCACGCTTACAGCCACTTAACCACGAACAATCCGCACCAGCCACCTGACCTCGCGGTAAATACATCGAACACAGCACCGCAGCAACGCACATGCCGGCAACCTCTGCCCAACGCAGCACAACTGGGGTCACCACCGATGAGGGAGAAAGCCCTCGACCTCGATCCTCAGACCCCACGCTGGCACGAAAGCCGCGAACAACAACCACCTTCTCAGCGCCACACAGCGCACTCAAGCTCTCAAGCGAGAAACAAAGCAGAAAACAAGCACAAATCCCTATGCGAGCTACCGACTGTACTGAACCTTATGGACTCTGATCACTGCAATATCTCGAATTCTTATGTACGTCCACAACCACCGCTCTGATACCATCTGTAACGACCCGAGAATCTGATTACCGGGAAGGCCCGATAACCCGAGACTCGAACCGCCGCCCACGAGCCGGGAGGGCTCGGAAGGGCTAAAAGGAGTGTGGAGGCACAGAGAAATAGGAAATAAAGCAGGATAATTCAACAATTAATAGAAATGAATAAACAACTACTACAACATAGTCCAGTCCAACAGAAAGTACAGTCTAAAGCAGTAAAAACGTACCACATGCCAAGTGAACACTCGGCCCGGCGAGCTAGCAACTAAGAACCTCTGAACCGTAACCTCGAACCTCGAGGAAGAACCGCCAGTACACCTGAAAAGTAGGGAATGAGTCTCCTAAACATAGACTCAGCAGGGATCCCGCGGAACCCCAACCGGAAACCACAGCGGTAGCGGAAAGGAAAGCTACAACTACAGCAGGAACAGCACATCGGTGGCCAGTCAAAACGCGGCACTATAGCTACTCCTACTATACCATAAACACACCCCGATCTCGCTGTCGGGGGCTACCGAACCACACTAGTACCACTTACCGAAGTAAAACCAACGGCAACCCTACCGTAGAGGCCTGTTGTGATGTCCCGGACCCTTTCAGATCCTTCTTCTTGGGTCCCGAATCTACGTTTTTGGTGAATTTGGCCCCGTTGTGTCTGAAATTATGTTCTGGACATCTTTCGTGTTCGGATCCGTGCGATTCGGGTCAGTTCGGAGGCCCGGAATGTGTTCCGCGATTTTTCCGCGTGTTTTCCCGATTCCCGCGTGTGTGTCTCGGCAACATCTACGGAACCCTGTAGCAAGTGAACCGGGACGTTCATCTACCCGCGAGTGGTACCGTTGTGATCAGCGCATCGCGAGGATCGAGGAGGTGTATTTTTCTATTTTTTTGAGATTTTTTTGATTTTATGGATTTTCTATAAATATCAAACCTTTTCTTTTCTTTTTACCTTTTTCTTCTTCTTCTTCCTCCTTCTTCCAACCGTTGGAGAGCGCCCTCTCCACCGCGACCGTTCCTTCTCCCCCCAGACGACCGAGACGTGGCCTCCTTCACTCCGGCAACGGCGTGGCGGTGGCGGCGGCGACGAGGCGGTTCCGATGGTGGCCTTTTCGCGACGGGAGGCGGGGCGTGTGGCATTCAAAAAGCTTCTTCCTTGATTTTGGCAACGATTTGGCGGAGCTTTCGCTCCATTGAGGTAGGGGGATGAATCCCTATGCTCATCCCGTCATCCCCCGCGATTTGTAGGCCGATTGGGAGCCGAGAGGGGTGTTTTTGAGCGGGTTAGGGTAAAATCATGTTTTGGGGAGAGTTCGCCCGATCCATAACGTTTCGATGGCTTATAATCATGCTAGGGGTCCCCATGGGTCTTCCCCTTTGATTTCCCCCTCTCCTATGGAGGCATGGGGGCGTGGTTGGAATTTTTGGGCGTTTCACGCCGTTTCGCTGTCGGACCGGTGTGACGGTCCTTCCAGTGACCGTCACACCATGTGACGCGCCCAGTTGGGTGCGTTACAGCCATGTTTTAGCCAACTGGGGGTCTATGGACTGTGACGGTCCCACGATAGACCGCCAGGGCGCTGTGACGCGCCTGGGTTGGACCGTCAGGGACGATCTGACCGTTGGCTTTCGACCGTTGGTTTTGACCATTGGGGGTCAAGGCTTGTGATGCACCATGCCTGGCGCGTCACAGCCTTGTAACGCCCCTGTGTGGGTGCGTCAGAGCAGACGAACCCATCTTCCCTGAGGCGCCAGGGTCGGTCTGTTAGGTGCTGTGATGCCCCTAGGTGGGTGCGTCAGAGCCTGTTTTCACCTCGGCTTGTGACGCTCCAGGGTTGGACCGTCAGAGCCTTGTGACGCTCCATTGTAGGTGCGTCACAGCCTGTGACGGCCCAAGGTTGGACCGTCAGGCTCTGTGCTGCACCGAGTGTGTGCGGTCCCGTTTCTTCGACGGTGGTTTCCGTGAGTCAGTCCTTACTTCCAGTGACCTATCCACTAGTCGTAGCTTCTTGGACACGCGAGTGCGGACCCACCTGGGAGTGGTGGAGAGCGAGACCCAGTGAGAGGCGGTTTTTAGGCTAGTTTCCGTAGGGCCCCTTGCCTTTGTCACCAGAGTCCGGTGGGGGGGAAAACTAGCTAGAGGACCCGACCTAGAGCAGATGGTCTGTGTGTGCACACGTAGTTGGGAGCTTAGGACACGCGCTGACGAGCGTGACTCCGGCTAGTCCTTGTTGTGGTACTTGTTGCGTGTCTGAGTCTCACGCCCGGGGCGTTGTAACTAGACACTTGTGACGCGGTGTAAGACGTCAGGGGACGCATCCGGTCGTTCTTCTAGTGGGTAGTGCTCCCGTTTGCTGGCTGGTGTGGACTCGTGTTTTGTTGGACCGAGGTTCAGTAGTACGGCACCGTTAGAGTAGGCGGCTTTCCCGTTTATTTACTTTAGCCTGTTGGTTCTACCGTACTCCTGTTAGGTAGGGTTATTTTTTTCTGCCTTCTTGTTTGCCTGCCTAGTTTTCTGTGTGAGATGGGGATTCGCGGGATCCCTGCTGGCCCAATGAAATGAGGCTCACCCCTGCTTTTCAGGTGAGGCGGGGTCGTCGAGAGGCGCGGCCGAGTTTCAGCGTGGTTCTTCTAGCCAGGGTTAGTCGCCAGTCCACCAGAGCCGGGGGATGTCCCGTGTAGATGTACGCCGGGGGATGTCCCGTGTAGTTGTACTTTCCTTTCTATTGATTGTACATTTATTTAGACATGAGACTATGTGGACTTTGTAGCAGTTTATTTTATTTAAATTATGTTGTGCATTTTATTTTGATCATTGTGCTATCTCTATAGTTGTTTCAGCTTCTCTTGTACTCCCACACCATCCCTTTTTACCCATCCGAGTCTTCAGGCTCGTGGGTTGGCGGGCCGAGATTCGAGATGCGCCGGTTCTTTTCCGGCACTCGGATCTCGGGTCGTCACAGCTGGTATCAGAGCGTAGGTTGTGGAGGTACATCTGAACTTGAAACGAATTGTGGTGGTCCAGAAGGTCCATGATGTCATGTACAGTAGGCGACTGGCTTAGAGCCGTGTGTTTTATTGATTTATGGTCATTTTTCTTAATGTCAAGTGTGTTATGGCGCCACGGAGGAGGGCTCGTCCCCAGCAGGGAGAGTCTAGTGATGGTCCAGAGGAGCAAAGCATGGCTTCAGTTTCCGAGGGTGTAGCTGGAGGTGCGAGAGCTCCAGGGATGGACGATTTCTTCCGAGGTATGTTTGAGTATGTGCTTCAGCGGCAGCCGGGAGGTCAGCAGCAGGGAGATCAGCGGCAGTAGGGCGGCGATGCTGGTGAGGGCAAGGCTCGTGGTGGTCATGGTCGTGTGCAGAAGGAGTTCTTGTTGTTTCAGCCTCCTTCCTTTAGCGGGCAGCCAGATCCTGAGGTGGCCAGAGAGTGGCTGGATGATGTGCAGCGGATTTTCAACGCGATGCAGTGTCCTGAGGAGGAGCAGGTGGCATTGGCTACTCATCGTCTTCAGGGAGTGGCCCGTACTTGGTGGGCGTCAGAGTGGGGTTCAGTGTTCCGGTATCGTCCTCTTCGGCAGATTGCGTGGCAGGAGTTCATCACGGCTTTCGAGCGTGCCTTCTGTCCGTCTTTTGTCAGGTCGCAGAGGTTGCGTGAGTTTATGGAGCTGACTCAGGGTAACATGACGGTAATGCAGTACCGTGCTAGATTTATCTAGTTGGGCCATTATGCTCCTCATATCGTGGTAGATGAGGAGGTGAAGACCGATCAGTTTGTTGGTGGTCTGAGGCTAGAGTTGAGGCATCATCTTCTTGCGTCAGGTTTGACCACTTTGGATGTGGCATGTAAGGCAGCAACGGCGCTGGAGAGAGACTTGCAAAAGGTTCGAGGGCAGGGCAGTGCTAGTGAGGTGCAGGCAGATTTCAGCCAGCCAACGGGGATGCAGCAACAGAGTACCGTCCAGCTCTCAGTAGGTGGATCAGTGGCGACGCAGTCTGTGGCTCCTACGCCAGGGTCATCATCCTTTAGATCGAAGCTTAAGAAGTTGCTTAAGGAAGCTGGTTTTAGTAAGAGGCGTCAGGATCGTAAGGAGTCGAAGCAAGAGTCGATGGGCAGTGTTCAACAGTCGGTGGCTTTTCAACGTCAGGGTTTGATGACTGGTTCTCGGGGCGGTTGTCCCAGGTGCGGTGGTTCTCATCCAGGTATACCGTGTTCGGCGCCCGTGATTTGCTTTAGGTGCGATCAGTCAGAGCACATGGCACGTGACTGTCCGTAGAGACCGAGCCAGTCGCACGAGTTTCAACAGCAGCATCAGTTTCAGCCCCAGCAGTTGTCATCACAGCCGCAGCAATACCAGCAGTAGGGACAGTTTCCTTAGTTGTCACGGTCAGCTATTGTAGGGAGGCAGAGATCCCGAGACAGAGTGACTCACATGACCAGGGCAGAGGCTGAGGGGTCGCAGTTGGTGGAAGGTACTTGATGCGGGACGAGACACGGACACGACAAGCTCGTGACTGTCCCTTGACGAGGGAAGCATCGGATGTGCGCGGTTGAGAAACCGGCTGTGAGCTAGGGTGGTCGACTCTCACTCGTGCCCGGATCGGGTCACGGGACGGTAACGCTCTCTCTCGCAGCAGCGGTGATATAAATAGAAAGCGAGCTAATTACCCTATCATGCTCTCTAGCAGTGGCATAAGCAAGCATATATGAAAATTAAGCAAAATGCCAAGTAAGGGAGCGAATGTGATACCTCCACGCGCTCGGCGTGGGGACGACGGGCCCGGCCGAACTCGTGCTCCCGGGACAGTTAATACATGAATATTACAGCAATGGAAATATGCCCACTCCACGCAGGGAGGTAAAGGGCGACACAATGGGCCCGGGAGGGCCGAATTCGGGATGACGGGCAGCTTCATGTGTTGATTCAGCTACACGCGTGATCACGACCGTGGGGCCCACGTGCTGTCTGGAGGGGCCGTGTGGGACCCGGTGGCGCCGCTGTAGTGTGGACACGTAGGGAAGTGTTCCCTGGGCTGGCGGCACACCGGAACGTCGCCCGGGGGTCGGGCGGTTCCGATCGGCACCCATCGGGTTTGCTGTCCACGGACTGGTGGTTGCTGTTTTACAGCGCGCGCTCCGGCGAGAATGGACGCTGCGATCAGCCCCGACGTCGGATCAACACGAGACTGGCGCCGTTGGAAAGCTAGCTTGAAGTTCTTCAACCTAGGCCTAAAGATCTGGCCTGGATCTGCCCGGATCTTGACTTATGGAATTTTCAATCTTTTGTTGTACAGTTTCTAAAATCACAGGTCAGTAGAGAACTTGACTGTGGATTGCCTTTGACTGTGAGGTAGACGTTCGAATCTGGGGTTGTGTTCTTCAGAAAAGTTGTGGGAAATTGAGTTGGGAAGACGGAAAAATTGGCTTGTACCCGTTTGGATGTGTCTATGATTTTCTGTGATTTGTTTAGTGGACTAAGGTCGGATCTGGGATCTGACTGAAAGTACTGTAGTTCCGGTAGAACATGAATTTCTAAAAATAGGTAGAAGGATGATAAAAATTTAATAAAAATTGTGGTGGTAGGGGACGATGTATAGAACACCCAGTTAAATTGGGAAGTCTAAAAAAAATCAAAAGGGTGGTCGAAGGTGGAGAACGCAGGGCTACTCTCACTATAGACAGTGACAGAACAGATCTGAGATTGAGAGTTGAACGAAATGGTAAAGATATGAAACAGTGTCTTTTGAACCTGGATTGTTTTGTGGAGAATGGACTAGAAGATAGGAACCAACCCTCAAAATTTCAAATCGATTTGAGCTCGTGGCTGGCTTCAGGAATTCACGAACTGCACCTCTGTCCAGCAGGACAGAAAACCGAAGACGATCTCGTGGCGGCTCGAAGGCGGCACGAACGGCGGCGGCGGCGGCACAAACGATCACCGGAGGTTGAGAGGAGATGAAGGGAGATAGAAACACTCTAGAAATGGAGGTTGGGATGAAGAAACTAGAGGGAGAGAGGGAGGAGGTCGAAATTCACTCAAGGCATTCAACAAAATTCTGATTTTTCATTGATTTTCTCATGAAAATACATGGTTATATATGACTCCAATCAAATCTAATATGGACCCTTGGATCAAGGGTTGGAGATTGAATGGCTGAGATGAAGTGTGAATAACACACCAAATATAATTTTTTAATCTATCTTGACCATTCCAATTCAAACTTGGACTAATTCCATTCCAACCTCACCTAAATCACACCTAACTAGCCTAATAGAGCCAAAGAAGGGGGCGCCCCCTTCATGGGCCTCCCTTGGGCCAAGTGTGGTCAAATGCCATGTTACAAGCCCACTAACCATGTTAGACTCTTCCACCCTTGGTGGCCCATGAGAGAGAGAAGCCTATTTGGGCCTAAGTGGCTATTAAGGTCCATAATGATGGCCTTAAGACCCAATATGGAATAAGCTCCTGATGGAGTCTACTAATGGCAACCTAGTCATGGACTCTACATTACAAATGGCCCATTGGCTTGATATAAGCCTTACAAGGAGTCCAAATGAAAGAAATGACACAATTACAATCTCATACAAGCCATAACACACAAATACACTCCACCCGTGTAAGGAAATCACCTCTGATGCCCCATCAATTCTCCCCGGGTGGGAGGAACTCGACCCCGTCGAGTAGGGGTATGACTGCTCCGGTACTCCGGCAGATCCGTCACCGTGCCAAGTAGCGCGGGTATGCTCCACTCCAAGTGATCGTCACTTGCTCATTCCATATATACTCGATATGCGAACTGCTATGGGCTAAAGGTGGTCACTCCGAAGGGGCACTCTCAAAAGGGAAGAAAACAGCTCGAAGACTCACTAGGAATCACCGCTGAGTCCCTATAGGTGACTGATCCGGGTATAGAAGTAAAACTGATCCCATACTCATCAAGTGAGTTCACTCGCCTCTTACTCATAAGAGACCGACAACGAGCTTACACACGACACATGCAGACTCATCATGCACTAACACACGTATGCAAACCACACAAACAAACGACTCAAAACACACCACACAAAACAAACCACACAAGGAAAACACACCGACTCATGCACGACTCTAGACGAAGGTGGTAGCATCAAGCCCACTAGGTGGCTGCATCCTGAGCGGCGGGAGAGCTCTCCCACTCTTCCCCTCCCAAGGCATAGTACTCCTCGGCTAGTGCCTCATCGGCCTCGTAATCAACACACTCAGGCTCGGGAGGTACGGATCCTCCAACACCTAAGGCTAGGGTGGCGCGAGCGGGACACTCACTGGCAATGTGGCCAAATCCATGACAGTGGAAACACTGCACTCGCGATCGACTACTCTCCCCGAAAAGAGGGGCCTTACCCTTATCATCCCGTTGGGTAGGGGGTGTAGGCAGCAATGGGGGAGGTGTAGGTGCCTTAGACAATAGTGGAGGGGGTGCCGGTGCCAGAGGATGGGCTATAGGAGCTGGGGGACGGGCAACGGGTGCCGGTGGATGGGGTGGAGGTAGATCCCGTGGTGGGGGAGGTCGAGGTCTAAGAGCAAAGTGCTCCTGACAGGCGGGCTCCTGTGGACGAGTCATGGGTCCCCTCGGGTATGAACCTAAGGAGCCACGGGAGTCGCTACGGGGAGGAGCGGGGCTCCACCGGGGAATAGACTCAAACTCACCGTCGAATTGCTCCATCTCGAGAGCAACTTGGTATGCATCCTCCAGCTTGTCCACCTTGCGGCGGAGAAGCTCATACCGTAGGTGTGGGCGTAGACCACGCCGAAACCGGGAGACGGTAAGGGAATCCTCCTCCGTGGCATCGCATCGCAAGTAGTACTCATCAAATTCGGCGATGTAATCCTAGACGGACCGGTCTCCTTGGGTGAGACTTTGCCACCTCTCTATAAGACGCTGGCGATAGGAGGTAGGGAGGTACTTCTTCCTAAGCTTCTCCCTCATATCGGTCCATGTATCGATCGGGGGTTCTTGACGATGAAACAATAGGTTCTCCATGTTTCTCCAATAGGTTTGGGCTTGGCCTAAAAGTTTCATCCTGGCATACTTGACTTTTCGTTGGTCCGACATCTCGAACCACTCAAAATATCGGTCCATACCAGCCTCCCAATCAAGATAGACCTTTGGGTCCAAGGACCCGTCAAAGGTGGGCGGGTCGGCCCGAACGGTCCGAATGGCCCGTTCATCCATATCTTGGTCGTGGGTACGCCGTGTATGGCGATAATCACGACCATGTCCCCGATGCTCATTATCGGACTCGTAGTCATGCACCTCGGGGACTTCGTGCCTCCTAGTAGCTACCCCTTGAACCCTTGGAGTCGCGGGTTGATGAACCGGCTCCGGTTGACCTTGTGTAGGCGGGACGGGTGCCTGGACTGGGACAATCGGGTGTGTCTCGGCTGGTCCTTTCTCTAGTGCGGTGACTCTCCCGACCAATCCTTGAACGGACTGGTTCGACCCAGTGGCCCTATCCTCTACAACTTTCATCCTCTCTTCTAGGCGGGCGCCTAGGCCATTCACTCGAGTACTCGCTTCTTCCATCCTATCCACTCCAGTGCTTAACTCATCCATGCGCTCACTCAACCCATCCATTTTTTCCATAAGTGTTCGGAACATAGTGGCCACCTCATCGGAACTATAGACTCGGGATTCCGCCATTGGTGGTGGTGGGGGTGAGTATTGAGTACCTCGACGAGTGGGCATGCAAACACACCGACTAGACGACGCCGACTAAAGCAAACACACACTAATATGATGCACCTAGATGTAACCAAAACTCGGCACGTGACGGAGTTAATCGATCCAAAGATCACTCGCGCAAGTGTGCGGTCTTCCCGATAGGCGTAGCCTAACGTTCGGACAACACCTTTTGATATACCGAGTAAAGGGATGTAAATGCAAAAGACACTCTTTTTCTTTGTGTTTTAGAAATATGATGATCCTAGACTCGACTTAAACCGACTAATGACTAGATGAAAATGACTAATGAATGACACTTTTTTTTTGTGAATGCAAACACCCTAGACTCAAACTCGCTCTGATACCAAATTGATGTGGGATGAGACACGGACACGACAAGCTCGTGACTGTCCCTTGACGAGGGAAGCGTCGGATGTGCGCGGTTGAGAAACCGGCTGTGAGCTAGGGTGGTCGGCTCTCACTCGTGCCCGGATCGGGTCACGGGACGGTAACGCTCTCTCTTGCAGCAGCGGTGATATAAATAGAAAGCGAGCTAATTACCCTATCATGCTCTCTAGCAGTGGCATAAGCAAGCATATATGAAAATTAAGTAAAATGCCAAGTAAGGGAGCAAATGCGATACCTCCACGCGCTCGGCGTGGGGACGACGGGCCCGGCCGAACTCGTGCTCCCGGGACAGTTAATACATGAATATTACAGCAATGAAAATATGCCCACTCCACGCAGGGAGGTAAAGGGTGACACAATGGGCCCGGGAGGGCCGAATTCGGGATGACGGGCAGCTTCGTGTGTTGATTCGGCTACACGCGTGATCACGACCGTGGGGCCCACGTGCTGTCTGGAGGGGCCGTGTGGGACCCGGTGGCGCCGCTGTAGTGTGGACACTTAGGGAAGTGTTCCCTGGGCTGGCGGCACACCGGAACGTCGCCCGGGGGTCGGGCGGTTCCGATCGGCACCCGTCGGGTTTGCTGTCCACAGACTGGTGGTTGCTATTTTGCAGCGCGCGCTCCGGCGAGAATGGACGTTGTGATCAGCCCCGACGTCGGATCGACACGAGACTGGCGCCGTTGGAAAGCTAGCTTGAAGTTCTTCAACCTACGCCTAAAGATCTGGCCTGGATCTGCTCGGATCTTGACTTATGAAATTTTCAATCTTCTGTTGTACAGTTCCTGAAATCACAGGTCAGCAGAGAACTTGACTGTGGATTGCCTTTGACCGCGAGGTAGACGTTCGAATCTGGGTTTGTGTTCTTCAGCAAAGTTGTGGGAAATTGAGTTGGGAAGACGGCAAAATTAGCTTGGACCCGTTTGGATGTGTCTATAATTTTCTGTATTTGTTTAGTGGACTAAGGTCGGATCTGAGATCTGACTGAAAGTACTGTAGTTCCGGTAGAACATGAATTTCTAAAAATAGGTAGAATGATGATAAAACTTTAATAAAAATTGTGGTGGTAGGGAACGATGGACAGAACACCCAGTTAAATTGGGAGGTCTAAAAAAAATTAAAAGGGTGGTCGAAGGTGGAGAACTCAGGGCTACTATCACTATAGACAATGACAGAATAGATCTGAGATTGAGAGTTGAACGAAATGGTAAAGATATGAAAAGGTGGCTTTTGAACCTGGATTTTTTTGTGGAGAATGGGCTAGAAGATAGGAACCAACCCTCAAAATTTCAAATCGATCTGAGCTCGTGGCTGGCTTCAGGAATTCACGAACTGCACCTCTATCTAGCAGGACAGAAAACCGAAGACGATCCCGTGGCGGCTCGAAGGCGGCACGAACGGCGGCGACGGCGGCACAAACGATCACCGGAGGTTGAGAGGAGATGAAGGGAGATAGAAACACAGAAATGGAGGTTGGGATGAAGAAACCAGAGGGATAGAGGGAGGAGGTCGAAATTCACTCAAGGCATTCAACAAAATTCTGATTTTTCATTGATTTTCTCATGAAAATACATGGTTATATATGACTCCAATCAAATCTAATATGGACCCTTGGATCAAGGGTTGGGGATTGAATGGCTGAGATGAAATGTGAACAACACACCAAATACAATTTTTTAATCTATCTTGACCATTCCAATTCAAACTTGGACTAATTCCATTCCAACCTCACCTAAATCACACCTAACTAGCCTAATAGAGCCAAAGAAGGGGGCGCCCCCTTCATGGGCCTCCCTTGGGCCAAGTGTGGTCAAATGCCATGTTACAAGCCCACTAACCATGCTAGACTCTTCCACCCTTGGTGGCCCATGAGAGAGAGAAGCCTATTTGGGCCTAAGTGGCTATTAAGGTCCATAATGATGGCCTTAAGACCCAATATGGAATAAGCTCCTAATGGACTCTACTAATGGCAACCTAGCCATGGACTCTACATTACAAATGGCCCATTGGCTTGATATAAGCCTTACAAGGAGCCCAAATGAAAGAAATGACACAATTACAATCTCATACAAGCCATAACACACAAATACACTCCACCCGTGTAAGGAAATCACCTCTGATGCCCCATCAGTACTCTTTCGATTTTAGGTTGTGCGGCCCGTGTTTTGTTTGATTCAGGTTCTTCTCATTCATTCATCTCGGAGGATTTTGCTAAGAGTGTGGAGGACCCAGTGACCGAGGTGTCCTGTGACTTGGTGGTAGAGTTACCTACCGGTGACTTCATGATCACCCCGTACTACTTTGAGAAGGTACCTGTGTGGGTGGAAGGGCGCAACTTGCCGGTTAGACTCTACGCGTTACCGCTTCAAGACTTCGATGTGATTTTGGGCATGGATTGGCTCGAGGCTCATCATGCCTTGGTGGATTACGGCTCGAAGAAGGTCTACTTCCGGCAGCTTCGTGGACCCACCTTCCATTTTCAAGGTATTCGGTCTTCCTCTTCCCACTTGCTTATTTCGGCTATCCGTGCACGTCGTTTGCTTGATGCGGGTTGTCAGGGCTTTCTCGCATCCGTGGTTTTGGTTGATCGGCAATGTCCTGAGGTAGAGGACATTCCTGTCGTATGCGAGTTTCCTGATGTTTTTCCCGAGGACCTACCAGGGTTGCCACCGCAGCGAGAGATTGATTTCGTGATTGAGGTGGTGCCGGGTACGATGCCTATGTCGAAGGCCCCTTATCGGATGGTGCCTGCAGAGTTGCGAGAGCTGAAGGCGCAGTTGCAGGAGTTGCTGGCCAAGGGGTATATTCATCCTAGTTATTCCTCGTGGGGTGCGCCGGTGTTGTTTGTGAAGAAGAAGGATGGTAGTTTGAGGCTGTGCATCGACTACCGTCAGTTGAACCAGGCAACTGTTAAGAACAAGTATCTGTTGCCTCGGATTGATGACTTGGTCGATCAGCTTCAGTCGTCCCGGGTGTTTTCGAGGATCGATTTGAGATCGGGCTATTATCAGCTGCGGATTCAAGAGTCGGATGTGGAGAAGACGGCGTTTCGGTCGAGGTATGGGCATTATGAGTTCTTGGTGATGCCGTTCGAGCTCACCAATGCCCCCACATCGTTCATGGATTTGATGCATAGGGTGTTTCGTCCGTACTTGGACCTGTTCGTGGTCGTATTTATGGATGATATCCTTGTGTATTCGCGGTCTGCTGAGGAGCATATGCAACATTTGAGGGCGGTGTTGCAGACCCTGCGCGATCACCAATTGTATGCCAAGTTCAGCAAGTGCGAGTTCTGGCTTCGAGAGGTGCACTTTCTGGGGCATGTCATTTCTGGTGATGGTGTTTCCGTGGACCCGGCCAAGGTCGAGGCTGTGGTGCAGTGGCCGAGGCCGAGTTCTATCACGAAGATTCGAAGTTTCTTGGGGCTTGCGGGCTATTATCAGCGATTTATTCGGGATTTTTCTCGTATTGCAGCCCCGATGACCAGGCTTACGTGGAAGGAGGTGACGTTCGTCTGGACAGAGGAGTGTGAGCGGAGCTTCGTGGAGCTGAAGAGATTGCTCACCACTGCTCCAATTTTGGTGTTGCCATCTGGCTCGGGTGGTTTCGTGGTATGTACGGATGCTTCCAGGGTAGGTCTCGGTTCTGTGTTGATGCAGCATGGTAGAGTGGTGGCGTATGCATCTCGGCAGCTGAAGCCACATGAGGTGAACTACCCTGTTCATGATCTTGAGTTGGCGGCAGTGATTTTTGCTCTGAAGATCTGGAGGCATTATTTGTACGGCGAGAAGTTTGAGCTTTTCACTGACCATCAGAGTTTGAGGTATGTGTTCACGCAGAAGGACCTTAACCTCAGGCAGAGGAGGTGGATGGAGTATATGAAGGATTATGATTTCACCATGTCTTATCAGCCTGGCAAGATGAACGTCGTGGCTGATGCTCTGAGTAGGAGAGTAACGGTCAGTCAGATGTTGTTGAGGAAGTGGAGGCTTTGGGAGTAGGTTCCGGCCATGACTTTTAGGCTCAAGGTCCCTCAGGACCAGGGTTCGGCTGTCCTTGCGAGTCTGACCGTCATGCCAGCGGTGCGTCGGCAGGTGACTGAGGCTCAGCGAGCGGACCCCAAGCTACCTCGTATTCTGTCGATGGCCGAGGTGGAGTTTGGTGAGGATGGAGCTGTGATGTTCAGAGGTAGGTTGTACGTGCGAGCCGAGGAGCAGGTGCGGCGTACGGTATTGCGCGAGGCTCACGGGAGTGGGTATGCCGTGCACCCCGGATCGGCTAAGATGTACCAGAACCTGAAGAGGCAGTTTTGGTGGCCTGGCATGAAGAGAGATGTGGCGGAATTTGTGGCCAGGTGTTTGACCTGTCAGCGGGTGAACGCTGAGCACCAGCGACCAGGAGGCACACTTTAACCCTTGGATATTTCTGCGTGGAAATGGGACCACGTGACCACTGATTTCGCGGTTGGGTTACCGAGGACGTCCAGTGGGGAGGATAGTATCTGGTTGCTGGTGGATAGACTGACGAAGACGGCGTGGTTGCTGCCGGTCAAGGTCAGTTGGAGCGTGCATCGTTTGGCTCGTTTGTACGTGGAGTGGATCGTTCCGTTGCATGGAGTTCCCATCTCCATTGTGTCTGATCGTGATCCCCGCTTCACTTCTGGATTCTGGAGGAGCTTCCAGAAGGCTCTAGGCACTGAGTTGGCATTCAGCTCGGCCTATCATCCTCAGTCAGACGGTCAGTCTGAGTGGACCATCCAGACTCTGGAGGACATGTTGCGAGTGTGTTGCTTAGAATGGCAGGGGAGTTGGACCCACCATCTGCCATTAGTGGAGTTTGCCTATAACAACAGCTATCATTCGAGCATTAGTATGGCTCCCTATGAGGCGTTGTATGGGCGACCTTGTCAGACTCCGCTTGATTGGTTCGAGGTGGGCGAGCGTGTCCTGACCGGACCAGATTTGGTGTAGCAGTGTGTTGAGGTGGTGCATCTCGTTCGGCAGGAGATGTTGGCAGCTCAGAGCTGGCAGAAGAGTTATGCCGATCGGAGGAGGCGACCTCTCAGCTTTGCTGTGGGAGACCGAGTTTTGTTGAGAGTTTCTCCCATGAAGGGTGTGATGCGTTTCGGTAGGCATGGGAAGCTGAGTCCCCGCTACATTGGTCCCTTTCCCATCGTCGAGCATGTTGGGGAAGTTACTTATCGGTTGCAGCTACCTCAGGAGCTTTCCGCCGTGCATGATGTGTTCCACGTGACGATGCTTCGGAAGTATATGCCCGATGATTCCCATGTTCTCGAGGATGCCGTTTGGCCTGAGGTGACCCCCGATCTGTCCCTTTCGGAGTTTACTATTTGCATTGAGGATCGGCGAGAGCAGCACCTGTGGAACAAGGTTATTCCTCTGGTTAAGGTGGTCTGGCAGCGTCATTTTGGTGGCGAGGCGTCTTGGGAGCGTGAGGATGAGATGCGGGAGCTGTATCCTTATTTGTTTGTGTGAGTCTTTCCCCCGTTCTTGTGCCTTGTTCTCGAATTTCGAGGATGAAATTTGTTTAAAGGGGGAGGGCTGTGATGTCCCAGACCCTTTCGGATCCTTTTTCTTGGGTCCCGAATCTGCGTTTTCGGTGAATTTGGCCCCGTTGTGTCCGGAACTATGTTCTAGACATCTTTCGTGTTCGGATCCGTGCGATTCGGGTCAGTTCAGAGGCCTGGAATGTGTTCCGCGTGTTTTCTCGATTCCCGCGTGTGTCTCGACAACATCTACGGAACCCTGTAGCGGGTGAACCGGGTCGTTCATCTACCAGCGAGTGGTACCATTGCGATCAGCGCATCGCGAGGATCGAGGAGGTGTATTTTTCTATTTTTCAGGACTTTTTCAATTTTTGGATTTTCTATAAATACCAAACCTTTTCCTTTTCTTTTACCTTTTTCTTCTTCTTCTTCCTCCTTCTTCCAACTGTTGGAGAGCGCTCTCTCCACCACGACCGTTCCTTCTCCCCTCGGGCGATCGAGACGCGGCCTCCTTCACTCTGGCAACGGCGTGGTGGCGGCGGCGGCGGCGAGGCGGTTCCGGTGGTGGCCTTTTCGCGGCGGGAGGCGGGGCGTGTGGCATTCAAAAAGCTTCGTCATTGATTTCGACAACGATTCGACAGAGCTTTCGCTCCATTGAGGTAGGGGGACGAATCCCTATGCTCATCCCGTCATCCCCCGCGATTTGTAGGCCGATTGGGAGCCGAGAGGGGTGTTTTTGAGCGGGTTAGGGCAAAATCATATTTTGGGGAGAGTTCGCCCGATCCATGGATTTGAGCCGCGATTCGGCATTTTGATGGCCTATAATCATGTTAGGGGTCCCCAGGGGTCTTCCCCTTTGATTTCCCCCTCTCCTATGGAGGCATGGGGGTGTCGTTGGAATTTTTGGGCGTTTCACGCCGTTTCGCTGTCGAACCGGTGTGACGGTCCTTCCAGTGACCGTCACACCATGTGACGCGCCCAGGTGGGTGCGTTACAGGCATGTTTTAGCCAACTGGTGGTCTGTGGACTGTGACGGTCCCACGATAGACCGCCAGGGCGCTGTGACGCACCTCGGTTGGACCGTCAGGGACGATCTGACCGTTGGCTTTCGACCGTTGGTTTTGACCGTTGGGGGTCAAGGCTTGTGATGCACCATGCCTGGCGCGTCACAGCCTTGTAACGCCCCTGTGTGGGTGCGTCAGAGCAGACAAACCCATCTCCCCTGACGCGCCAGGGTTGGTCTGTTAGGTGCTGTGACGCCCCTAGGTGGGTGCGTCAGAGCCTGTTTTCACCTCGGCTTGTGACGCTCCAGGGTTGGACCGTCAGAGCCTTGTGACGCTCCATTGTAGGTGCGTCACAGCCTGTGACGGCCCAAGGTTGGACCGTCAGGCTCTGTGCTGCACCGAGTGTGTGCGGTCCCGTTTCTTCGACGGTGGTTTCCGTGAGTCAGTCCTTACTTCCAGTGACCTATCCACTAGTCGTAGCTTCTTGGACACGCGAGTGCGGACCCACCTGGGAGTGGTGGAGAGCGAGACCCAGTAAGAGGCGGTTTTTAGGCTAGTTTCCGTAGGGCCCCTTGCCTTTGTCACCAGAGTCCGGTGGGGGGGAAAACTAGCTAGAGGACCCGACCTAGAGCAGATGGTCTGTGTGTGCACACGTAGTTGGGAGCTTAGGACATGCGCTGACGAGCGTGAGCCCAGCTAGTCCTTGTTGTGGTACTTGTTGCGTGTCTGAGTCTCACGTCTGGGGCGTTGTAACTAGACACTTGTGACGCGGTGTAAGACGTCAGGGGACGCATCCGGTCGTTCTTCTAGTGGGTAGTGCTCCCGTTTGCTGGCTGGTGTGGACTCGTGTTTTGTTGGACCGAGGTTCAGTAGTACGGCACCGTTAGAGTAGGCGGCTTTCCCGTTTATTTACTTTAGCCTGTTGGTTCTATCGTACTCGTGTTAGATAGGGTTATTTTTTTCTGCCTTCTTATTTTCCTGCCTAGTTTTCCGCGTGAGATGGGGATTCGCGGGATCCCTGCTGGGCCAATGAAATGAGGCTCACCCCTGCTTTTCAGGTGAGGCGGGGTCGTCGAGAGGCGCGGCCGAGTTTCAGCGTGGTTCTTCTAGCCAGGGTTAGTCGCCAGTCCGCCAGAGCCGGGGGATGCCCCGTGTAGTTGTACTTTCCTTTCTGTTGACTGTACATTTATTTGGACATGAGACTCTGTGGACCTTGTAGTAGTTTATTTTATTTATATTATGTTGTGCATTTTATTTTGATCATTGTGCTATCTCTGCAGTTGTTTCAGCTTCTCTTGTACTCACACACCATCCCTTTTTACCCTTCCAAGTCTTCGGACTCGTGGGTTGGTGGGCCGAGATTCGAGACGCGCCGGTTCCTTTCCGGTACTCGGATCTCGGGTCATCACACCTGTCTCCCGGGACACGGCTAACCTGGACACGCTGTCCAGGGTGTAACCCCGACCATCCGGTCGCGGGTACCGCACAACAAGACGTAACCTCGGTAAAGCTACTACCACCAGTCTCGCGGCACGAAAATCGACACGCGTCACGGCTCGTGGGCGGCGGTGCGAGTCTCGGGTTATCGGGCCTTCCCGGTAATCAGATTCTCAGGTCGTTACAAGTATGACCTGAGGGACCTCTCAATAAGTGTTTTACTGTCATCATTTGTTTGGATTGAATCCAATGGGAGTTGAGAAGAACTCTGTCCAATCTTGCTCGAATGTGAGATGATCCAATTTGATTATTGGTCCATGTATATTTGCATCCAACATAACCAGCATCAGCTAATCCCATAGCAGACTGAAATCTTGAACTGATAGATGTAACAGCAAGAATTAAATTTCATTAGATCAGTCTGCTAAAGTAGCAGAAATAAAATTACAATTTAATTAACAGATTTTTAAACAATTATATACCAGAGTCAAGTCCAAAGCTAAAGACAGCAGTCTAGCAGTACAGTCAGAAGAAAGAAAAGACATACCAAGAAGTCGGGGGAAGCCCGACGAAGGTACCAGCTGGCAGCTACGACTCGAACTCCAGGATCCGCGGAAGCAGAACGAACACATCACCCCACCTGAAAAGCAGGGGTGAGCCTCGTGTCACTGGCTTAGTAGGGGTCACGTGGATCCCCACTGAAAAACACGCAGTAACACGGAACAATAGGGACAGCAGCAAGAAACAACACTAGAAAAAGGGAAGCAGGAGTAGGGAACAGGTAAGGACGAGGGGAATAACCCGAACAGGCAAGCAGGCCTAGAAAGGGAAAGAGGAGTAGGGAGCAGCAAGGAAAAGGGAAAAAGCCAAACAAAACACCCCAACCCACACCTACAACAAGCATGCAAAAGAAGGCCTAGAAAAGACCTAGACAGGCACAGGCAACACGACCCGAGTGTCGTGCACCGGACAAGACACAGACCACGAGTACGGCCACGGAAAGGCCAACCCGGACATGTCACGACAACCCCACTAGTGTCTTGACCAACCGCTGCGTGCCACCGACGTGAACACGGCCGAGTCGCAGACCCACGCGGAACCACAAGTGTCTCAAGCAACTCGCAAGGCTGGGAAGCGACAAGCGAGAGGTGAAACAGGAACAAACCAAGTACTAGCCAGGGTCACGCCCGTCGACGTCAGTCCTCTGCCCCTGACTACGTGTGCACACACTGGCTCCTGCCTAGAGCCAGGCCTCTAGCTAGTTTTCTCCCCCTGTAGGATGCTACGGTAACCACCGGAGCCGACGGAAACTAGCTTACAAACCGTATATCGGGGTCACCCCTCGACTACAGGACGTCTAGGGCGACGAGAAGAGGAAGCTCGAAACGCAGCGCTGAAGTACAGACAGATAAACATGCACTGTCACCCGTACCTCAAACACCGAGGGCAGCACAAGAAACTGCTGAAAGACTCGGAAACGTAGTCTTAGCCTTCATAGGAACATCGACGGACGTCCACGGAGAAAGCGGCCAGACCACGGGAGCGACCGACAACACCACAAACCTACCCCCAAATATCCCCTAACATCACCTAGAACGGACCCACAACACACGGCCACAACAGGACTGTAACGGCCTAGCACAGGCGCATTACACGAGCCTGACGCACCAGGGCGGGCGCGTCAGAGCCAACATGCTCAAAAGTAAAACACGAACCACGTAACGCAACAGGGCAGACGCGTTACAGCGGCCTAACGCACAAGCGCAGACGCGTTACGCCAACCTAACGCATGAGGACAGGCGCGTTACGCCAACAAACCCAAGTCTGAAAACTCAGACAAACAGCACGTAACGGTCCATGACGGACGCGTTACAACACTGTGACGCACGGGGGCAGGGCCGTTAGAGACAGCCGACACAGCCACCCAACACAGCCAAAACAGGGTGTAACGGCCTGGGGAAGGCGCGTTACACAGCCTGACGCACCAGGGCAGGCGCGTTAGAGGAACCGACTTAACCAAATCGCTATACGACAAAACAGGCGTGACGCATCAACCCGGAAGCGTCAGAGAGTTGTGACGCGCCCCCCCTGGGCCGTCACACTCCCACAGCCACGAAAAACTTAAAAGGCCCAGACGCTGTGACGGTCTGTCGTAGGGCCGTCAGAGACTGTGACGGTCTCTGGAACGACCACTACACCGGCCACGGCGGGAAAACAGAGGAATGGCCGAATCGACCCGTTCCACGCCCCATTCACGCCGAAACACAGGGGAAACAAGCTAGACGATGGCAAAAGACATCTGGAGGCTAAAAAGCCCACATGCATGCATTAAAACGAGAGATCGGGGCGATTCCGACGAATTGACCCTAAACGAGTCACCGAGGTTCCCGGACTCCTACCGGCCTCGAATGACGACCGATCGACACGAAACTAGCATGAATGGGATCCAGACATCCCAGCGGTCATTTTGACACTAACTACGCCGCAAATGGTTGCCGTTTTTCGGCGAGCCCTGAAAACCCCAAAAATGACGGTTTTCACTAAGCTGGCCCGATCTCCCCCGATCGAGCACCAAACTGCGCACAGAAGCAGGGAAAACGTGCAGAATGAAATGGCGGTCCATCTCCCTACCTCCACCGAAGAAACCGTGCCCCGAAGGGACTAAACCGCGCCGCGAGCTCAAACGCCGGCTTTGAATCCACCGTTCGGGATCGCGCCAAAACCACTCCATCATCGTCCCATCGCGCACCTAACTAGCTCCACAACATCCCCAGCACTCGCCCCTAGGTCCTCCGTCTGCAGCCGGAGCCGAGAAGGCGAAAACGGGAGAGAAACGGGAGAGAGAGACGGCGGCGGCGAACTGAGAAGGAGGAGAGAGGAAGGAAAAGAAATTAGGACTTTTCCTAATTTCCGAAAAATCTAATTTTTGGCCCTATCTCCGAAAAATATGTAAAAATAGTCAAAACGATCGGCTCGACGAGTACATCGCCACTGTGTCGCCCACGAGTCGATGAATTGAGAAATAAACTCACCGCAGGGTTCCGTAACTAGTACGAGAGAAAAACCCACACGGATCGTAAAACTCAACTCGGGAGCTACAAAAGTGAACCGAAACTCACCGAAAAGGATCCGAAAGACCCAATAAAGATCCAACAAAGATCCGGTACATTACATCCTCCCCTCCTTTAAGAAATTTCGTCCTCGAAATTCAAGGACTAGCAAGGGTAAGCAGGGAAGAACAACCCGACAACATAACCACAAAATGACATGAACCACGAGAAACAACGGCAAAACGACATCACCGGACCACGAGACATCTGATCGAGTCGCAAGCTAACTCTACCAGGGAAGGGAGTACAGCAAAGCGATCCGACATGAGTTGGTCCACAAAGTGCTAATGATAGACAAACTAAATCATAGAGAAACAGCACTTACAAAAATAATAACGGCAGCACTCACAGGATTCCGGCTCCGTACAGGACACAGAACCACGGAATACCACTGCAAGCAGGGTCGCATCAAGGCATAACAGCAGCTGATCATACGACTTCTAGGGAATGAGTCATGCGTCGAGCAGCTTACCAAGACAAGACCCACAACGACAAGAAACGGAAATCACGAAACCTAACGCCAGCTGAAGACTGTACTGGACTTAGCGACTCTGGAAACTGTATATCTGAGATTCCCATGTACTTCACATAACAACGCTCTAATACCAACTGTGACGACCCGGATCCCGGATACCAGATATACCCGGTAGGACTACCGAATATGCCTGATACCACTTGGAACCCGCGAGGCCTCCCAAGAGCGGTAAAGCTCCGAAGGGAAAAAGGATTGTCGTGTAGTACATTGAACTGACAGATGTAACAGCAAGAATTAAATTTCATTAGATCGGTCTACTAAAGTAGCAGAAATAAAATTACAATTTAATTAACAGATTTTTAAACAATTATATACCAGAGTCAAGTCCAAAGCTAAAGACAGCAGTCTAGCAGTACAGTCAACAGAAAGAAAAGACGTACCAAGAAGTCGGGGGAAGCCCGACGGAGATACCAGCTGGCAGCTACGACTCGAACTCCAGGATCTGCAGAAGCAGAACGAACACATCACCCCACCTGAAAAGCAGGGGTGAGCCTCGTGTCACTGGCTCAGTAGGGGTCACGCGGATCCCCACTGAAAAATACATAGTAACACGGAACAACAGGGACAGCAGCAAGAAACAACACTAGAAAGCTGCAAAAGAAAGGGAAGCAGGAGTAGGGAACAAGTAAGGACGAGGGGAATAACCCGAACAGGCAAGCAGGCCTAGAAAGGGAAAGAGGAATAGGGAGCAGCAAGGAAAAGGGGAAAAGCCAAACAAAACACCCCAACCCACACCTACAACATGCATGCAAAAGAAGGCCTAGAAAAGACCTAGACAGGCACAGGCAACACGACCGGAGTGTCGTGCACCGGACAAGACACAGACCACGAGTACGGCCACGGAAAGGCCAACCCGGACAGGTCACGACAACCCCACTAGTGTCTTGACCAACCGCTGCGTGCCACCAACGCGAACACGGCCGAGTCGCAGACCCACACGGAACCACAAGTGTCTCAAGCACCTCGCAAGGCTGGGAAGCGACAAGCGAGAGGCGAAACAAGAACAAACCAAGTACTAGCCAGGGTCACGCCTATCGGCGTCAGTCCTCTGCCCCTGACCACGTGTGCACACACTGGCTCCTGCTTAGAGCCAGGCCTCTAGCTAGTTTTATCCCCCCGTAGGACGCTACGGTAATCGCAGGAGCCGACGGAAACTAGCTTACAAACCGTATATCGGGGTCACCCCTCGACTGCAGGACGTCTAGGGCGATGAGAAGAGGAAGCTCGAAACGCGGCGCTGAAGTACAGACAGATAAACATGCATTGTCACCCGTACCTCAAACACCGAGGGCAGCACAAGAAACTGCTGACAGACTCGGAAACGTAGCCTTAGCCTTCATAGGAACATCGACCAACGTCCACGGAGAAAGTGGCCAGACCACGGGAGCGACCGACAACACCACAAACCTACCCCCAAACAGCCCCTAACATCACCTAGAACGGACCCACAACACACGGCCACAACAGGACTGTAACGGCCTAGCACAGGCGCGTTACACGAGCCTGACGCACCAGGGCGGGCGCGTCAGAGCCAACAGGCTCAAAAGCAAAACATGAACCACGTAACGCACTAGGGCAGACGCGTTACAGCGGCCTAACGCACAAGCGCAGACGCGTTACGCCAACCTAACGCATGAGGACAGGCGCGTTACGCCAACAAACCCAAGTCTGAAAACTCAGACAAATAGCATGTAACGGTCCACGACGGACGCGTTACAACACTGTGACGCACGGGGGCAGGGCCGTTAGAGACAGCCGACACAGCCACCCAACATAGCCAAAATAGGGTGTAACGGCCTGGGGCAAGCGTGTTACACAGCCTGACGCACCAGGGCAGGCGCGTTAGAGGAACCGACTTAACCAAATCGCTATACGACAAAACAGGCGTGACGCATCAACCCGGACGCGTCAGAGAGCTGTGACGCACCCCCCCTGGGCCGTCACACTCCCACAGCCACGAAAAACTTAAAACGCCCAGACGATGTGACGGTATGTCGTAGGGCCATCAGAGACTGTGACGGTCTCTGGAACGACCGCTACACCGGCCACGATGGGAAAACAGAGGAATGGCCGAATCGGCCCGCTCCACGCCCCATTCACGCCGAAACGCAGGGGAAACAAGCTAGACGATGGCAAAAGACATCTGGAGGCTAAAAAGCCCACATGCACGCATTAAAACGAGAGATCGGGGCGATTCCGACGAATCGACCCTAAACGAGTCACCGAGGTTCTCGGACTCCTACCGGCCTGGAATGACGACCGATCGACACGAAACTAACATGAATGGGATCTAGACATCCCAGCGGTCATTTTGACACTAACTACGCCGCGAATGGTTGCCATTTTTCGGCGAACCCTGAAAACCCCAAAAATGACGGTTTTCACTAAGCTGACCCGATCTCCCCCGATCGAGCACCAAACTGCGCACAGAAGCAGGGAAAATGTGCAGAATGAAATGGCGGTCCATCTCTCTACCTCCACCGAAGAAACCGTGCCCCGAAGGGACTAAACCACGCCGCGAGCTCAAACGCCGACTTTGAATCCACCGTTCGGGATCGCGCCAAAACCACTCCATCCTCGCCCCATCGCACACCCAACCAGCTCCACAGCATCCCCAGCACTCGCCCCTAGGTCCTCCGTCTACAGCAGGAGCCGAGAAGGCAAAAACGGGAGAGAAACGGGAGAGAGAGACGGCGGCGGCGAAATGAGAAGGAGGAGAGAGGAAGGAAAAGAAAAAGGAAAAGAAATTATGAATTTTCCTAATTTCTGAAAAATCTGATTTTTGGCCCTATCTCCGAAAAATACGTAAAAATAGTCAAAACGATCGGCTCGACGAGTACATCGCCACTGTGTCGTCCACGAGTCGATGAATTGAGAAATAAACTCACCGCAGGGTTCCGTAACT
Organism: Amorphophallus konjac; assembly: GCA_022559845.1. NCBI lineage: Eukaryota > Viridiplantae > Streptophyta > Magnoliopsida > Alismatales > Araceae > Amorphophallus > Amorphophallus konjac. The sequence continues at coordinate 441,646,921 of CM040126.1, forward strand.
AGTACGAGAGAAAAACCCACACGGATCATAAAACTCAACTCGGGAGCTACAAAAGCGAACCGAAACTCACCGAAAAGGATCCGAAAGACCCAATAAGGATCCAACAAAGATCCGGGACATTACAAATGGTGTCTCAACTCCTGCCTCAAGCCATGTACGAACTGTGCGGTCTTCACCCTCTCATGCTCTATGATATGTGGTGCATACCGACCCAGCTCAACAAATCGGGCCATGTACTGCAACACGGACATGTCCCCCTGGACCAGCTCCAAAAACTCACGCATCCGCTGCGTAGCAATATACTCTGGGCAGTAGGCACGCTCGAAAGCACTGACAAAGTCACTCCACGCAATCTGCTCAAGGGGACGCAACTGAAAAGACGTCTTCCACTCGGAAGACCACCACGCTCGAGCCGTACCCTGCAACTGGTTGTAGGCAAACATCACCATGTCCTCTGCAGTACATCGTGCAGAACTGAACACCCGCTCCATCTCATCGAGCCAATCTCGAGCCAAATCAGGGTCTGGCTGACCGCCATAGTAAGGTGGATGGAACTGCAAGAAATCCCTCACTGCTCGGCCTGGCCCACCCCTGGTCGACGAGCCCTCACCAGCCTCTCCGCCGAACTGCTGCGACATAAGCTAGTACATGCCACGGAAGAAGTCCTCGGCCCCCGAAAACCTCGCAGTATCCACTGCCTCGGTGGCCGCAGGTGGCACTCTACTCTGCTCCTCCTGCTCCTGGTGAACCTCCTGCTGGATCTCCTGACCTCCAGCCGCATGCCCCTGCTGAGAGCGAGTGCTCCGCCTCGACGCCATACTCGCACCTGGAGCAAAAGACAGAAAACACGGAAACGGCAAGGTCAAGAAAAACACACGATGCCCGATGCCAGTGTCAACTGTACATCATCACTGTGGACTAGTGAACTGCCACAATTACTTATGATTCTCGTATAATCCCACAACCGCGCTCTGATACCAGCTGTAATGACCCGAGAATCCGATTACCGGGAAGGCCCGATAACCCGAGACTCGCACTGCCACCCACGAGTCCGAAGACTCGGAAGGGTTAGAAGGATGGTGTGGAGACTACACAAGTATCACAAACAATTGCAGAAATTAAACAGTTTATAGAATTAAGAAGAAAATAAATTAACATTTTAATTTATACATGGTCCACAAGATAACAATAAAATAACAACAGTAGTCCACAACTAGTACAGAGACAAGAAAGAAAAGTACTGCTACACGGGACATATCCCGGCTCTGACCTCTGGCACTAACGCTGGGCACTTGAACCACGCTGAGCCTCAGACGCGCTCCCCTGAAGCCGCGCCTCGCCTGAAACACGGTGAAAACACGTAGGGAATGAGTCTCAGAACAAGACTCAGTAGGGATCATTCGAACCCTACCTCGTCAACAGAGAAACCGCTACGCTAGCAGTAAGCGAGTACCTCGGAAAGGGAAGCCTTGCTATCTACAAAATATCCGTTTAACGGCACGAAAACTGGCACACGTGCCACGGTGAAACGATAGGAACACCACGACCAACACGATAAAACCCGAAGGTCGAAGTCGTAATGACTGATAGTCTGTCACTCCGAACTCGACAGGAGTACCTCCCACTAGAAGCACAGTCGGTAGCGTCTCCCGATGACTTACACCGCACCACAGGTGAACTACCTAACGTGGTAGCGCCTACCAGAGGCACGGACACCGTACAAGTAACCACAAACAAGTGACTAGCCCGTCAGCGTAGGTCCAACCGCCCCCAACCACGTGTGCACACACAGACCGTACGTCCTAGGTCTGGCCTCTAACTAGTTTTCCTCTGGAGCAGGACTCTGGCTACCGACGAGGGGCCCGATGGAAACCAGTCTAAAAACCATCCTCAGGGTAGCCTCTCCACCACTCCCTGGTGGGTCCACTCGCGTGCAGGCAGGCTACGACTAGTGGAGGGTCGCTGAAGGAGTAGACTCTCAAGTCCACGGAAAACCACGTCTGCATCCGACGACGTACGGGGACCGTCCCACGTACCAGCACCATCGCACGGTGACCACAGTCGGAAGGAAAATGGGACTGCAAACCATCCGAAGCAATCCTGAACCTTGCGGTCTACCCTAGACGCGCCACAGGCTCCGACGGTCTAAGGCTGGACCGTCACAGCCATCTGACGGCCCAACACAGGGACGTCAGACCCTCAGTGCAAAAACGAGTGTGACGCGCCTACGTTGGTGCGTCATAGGCCTGATGCACCCAGCTTGGTGCGTCACAAGGCACGAAGGAACAAACTGTGACGCGTGCCACTCGGCGCGTCACAGACTGTAACGGACCAACTCTAGTGCGTTACAGGGCGGGAACGCGTACCCTCTGACGCACCCACACAGGGGCGTTACAAGGCTGTGACGCGCCAGGCATGGTGCATCACAGGCCTTGACCCCCAACGGTCAAAACCAACGGTCGAAAGCCAACGGTCAGATCATCCCTGACGGTCCAACCCAAGCGCGTCACAGCGCCGTGGCGGTCTATCGTGGGACCGTCACAGCCCGCGAACCTCCAGCTGGCTAAAACAGGTCTGTGACGCGCCCACCCTGGTGCGCCACACTATGTGACGGTCACTGGAAGGACCGTCACACCGACCTGACGGTGAAACAGCGTGAAACGCCCAAAAACATCAACCACGCCCCCATGCCTCCATAGGAGATGAGGAAATCAAAGGGGAAGACCCCTGGGGACCCCTAGCATGCTTCTAAGCCATCAAAATGTAAAATCATGGCTTAAAATCATAGATCGGGCGAACTCTCCCAAAATCATGGTTTTACCCTCCCGGCATGGAATCGACCCCTCTCGGCCTCACACCGGGCTAGAAACCACGGAAATGGAATGCAGAGAGCTAGGGAACGTCAGCCTACCTCGAACTCGCCTCGAGACGTGCCGGATCGTCCACAAATCGCGAAGAACGCTTGAAACCCTCTCGAGCTCCCATGATCTCACCGAGCACCGAACGCCGCCGCGATCACCACGCCGCCACTGTCGCCGTCACGCCGTCGTCTCCCCGCCGTCTGCAGCCGGAGGGGAGCACGCCGGAGTCGTCGCCGGAAGAGGAGGGGGCCACGGTCGCGTGCGCACGGAAGAGAAGGAGAAAGAGGAAGAAGGAAAGAAGAGAAAAAGAAAAAGAGAAAATAGGGGGGTATTTATAGAAAATCTGGAAATTCTAAAAAATACCAAAAAATTAAAAATTATATTTCTGGGATCCTCGGAACGCACCGATCACAACAGTACCACCCGTGCCTAGGTGAACGACCCGGTTCACCTGCAACGAGGTTCCGAAGGAATTACCGAAACACACACCGGAAATCAGAAAACACGCGCGGAAAAATCGGGGACGCACTCTGGGCCTCCGAAACAACTCCGGATCGCGCCGATCCGAACATGAAAGATGTTCGAAACAAAATTCCGGACACAACGGAGCTGGACACTCCGAGAAAGAAGATCTGGGACCCATGAAGAAGGATTCAAAAGGTCCGGGATATTATAGTGGTGTTTGTACTTTTCGAGGGATGCACACCTGACTTTGCTCCTACTTTTAATGCAATACTTCGAGATCCTTCACTCTGATCGATGGGACTTGACGTTTCAGGGCTTTTGCCGCTACTACCATGTAGGATATGAGCTTATCTGGCATGGTGCCCAGGCTAATGCCTTCGTCTTGGTGACTGAGCCAAGGCCTAGTGCTCGAATCAGGAGATCGAGGTCGAGCTTTCTAATGGCTTGGGATCGGGCCGAGGTCTCCCTGTGGAATGGGGCAGAGTAGGTGATCGAGGCTCTTTGTTGGCTCAGGGTTCGAGCTAAGGCTCTTCGACGACTTGTCGAGGGTAAGGCCCTCTCTCGCCTTGATGCTGTTCAGGATTGAGCTGAGACTCGCCCCTGTCTCGATGACCAGGCTATGGCTTCCCTCAAGATTCGAGTTGGTACTCTTTCCCTTTGATGGCTTGGGATTGGGCTATGCCAGACAGTGAGATGGGCGATCGAACGGGTGCTCTCTCATGGCTTAGGATCAAGCGAGGGTTGGGAATGTGCCAAGTCTTGGGACCGAGTTAATACTCGAGGGCTCCTGAGCTAACACTTAGAGGGTTCACACTGTTTACTTAGGACTTTCCTCCCTACCTGACACCTGGCGGAGGGGCCCGTTTAGCACATGGGGTGTGCCAAGCTAAACAATGCTTACTGGGTCGACAATGCTTATTGGGTAGTCTTAATGGGCCTTCGGGCTTCTAGGTCGGGCTGTGTTATTAGGCTTCATTTGGGGAGGGAAAATCTCCCTCTACACTTGCCCACCCTATTCCCAAGTTAGATTAACTTTGCTTAGGATTAGATCACGTGTACGACGCCACTTATAGACTAAATATGCGAGGCATATTGAGGGGCTAAAGCACTCCTCTCATTTTGAGAGGCTAAGGCACTCCTAATTACTCACTGAGAGGCTCATGCACTTCTCGTCGAGGGGTCATGGTACTCCTCATTAATCATCGAGGGGCCAATGCTCTCCTCGTCGAGGGGTAAAGACACTCCTCGTTACTCACCGAGAGACTAATACACTCCACGTCGAGAGCCTAAGGTGCTCCTCATTACTTATAGACGTGCTAATGCACTCCTCATTAAGGGGCTAAGGCACTCTCCGTTACTCACCGAGGAGCTAATGCACTCCTTGTTTGTTTGTTGGCTCTTCCCTAAGCATGGGATTTGTCAAGGTTCACAGTTGAATGGAGGTCCGAGGTGACCAGCTGCTTGAGACTGAAGGTGTGAGGTGGAGCAATGCTATGTTGCCATGGTTAGTCATACCAGAAGGCTGCCCTGGGGAGGTAGTCGGAGTGAGTGGTATAGTTGCCTCCAGGAACTCATCTTGCGTGAGACACCCTATTTTATCTTCATTTTTCCTTTCTTGGTTTTCCCTTTAAGTTGATGTACAATTGCACCTTTGAGCCAGAAGAAAAAACTTCCAAGAGGAAAAACTAAGCATTACAGGGCTAGAATTGTAGACAATTGCTCCTTGGAGACGATGCAAGACTAAGGAGGTTCTTTCTTTGTCATGGCGAGGTGTTTGTCAGGACACTTGGTTGACTTTTCTTGGTCGTTGGTGAGAAGGGTATCCCTTTCTCATGACCTAGGTTATGCCATATGCTTGTGTTGTTGCTAGTACTGGATTGGCAAGTTATCGCTTCTCCATCATCTTCCCACAAACGGCGTTAAGCTATAGACGTATGGATCTTACAGTTTCTTTGGACCGTTGGATGGCTTGGATATTTTATCAACAGGGAAATATCGCACGGCTCAGACAGCCAAACACCAAGAAGAGAGAGGGGGATGCAGAAGCTACAACAGCTGGGTACTCTTAGTTTTTGTTTCTTTCTAACCATATGGAACTCACATAGCCTAGATGAACCAGAGTACAGAGCATGAGAAAAGAAGGGAAAACCCGCATACAAGGAGGAGACAAGTTTGTAGAGGTTCCTATTGACAGCCTGTTACACTCAAGAGTTAGGTCATTAAAAGGGGATGCCACTAGAATTGGGGATACACTCAGAGTTAGCATCTATAGAGGCATAGTGGCGTGAGAGCCTATGAGGCCTTGCTGAAGATAGAGGCTTGGGTGCACCCGACGGGCAATGCTTGGCGGCAACAGTGACTACAAATCAAAGATCTTGCCCCAAGGTGTACCTTGAGAGAGACTCTAGAGGGTCACTGGCCCTCTGGCAGTTGAGGGCGAGGGGGCTTCAGCGCAATGTCGTTGGGTCAAGCCACCTAAGAATTTTCAACCGAGGTCTTGAGAGGATCTCACGGACTTCTTTATTGGGCTGTGACATGATGGCCCCACCGTGGAGAGGATCTCACTGGACTTCTTCCTGCAAGGAAAGTTCTCACCGAGGTTGATGTGTCCTGGGCGAACTCTCTGATACTTAGGTCAGTAGGTGTTTTGACATAAGGAGGAATGACTCTTAGAAATGGGAGGCATCCATGGTCTACTTGAGCAACCTAGCAAAGGTGGGGAAGAAAAATAGGAGCTTTCACCAGAATGGCGCTGCTCTCTAGTGGCCTCATGGTGGTGAGGTGTTTCAATGACCTTTTATGATGTGTATTGCATTGCATTTGTGTGGGGTTTTGATAGTCTCAAAGCTCACACCTAGAGGAGGTAGCGAAGACCTCCTTATATAGACTTTTGAGGCTCCAGTGCCAAGGAAGTCGACAGATATGAAAGGACTACATGGAGGGGGTCACTTTCTAGAGTGGCAGAGGTTAGCAGATATGTAGTGTATCATGGCCTCAAAAAGCCACGCTGATTTGTTGGCATTGGCAGGCCATAATGACATCTCAACTCCTAAGAGCCCAGCGGCTTGGACTGACTTCTATGGAATGAGGGCCATGTGGCTGATTTTGGGGTCGTGTCCACATTTCTATATGCCTTGGTTGGTGGGCAGGGCGACATTTGTGCTTCTCGAGAGATACGTACCTGACTTTGCTCTTGGTTTTAATGTAATGCTTTTAGATCTTTCGCTCTGACCTATGGGACTTGGCATTTTGGGACTTCTGTTGCTACTGCCATGTAAGATCTGAGCTTATCTGGCATGGTGTCAGGGCTAATGGCTTCATCTTGGTGACCGAGCCAAGACCTAGTGCTTGGATCAGGGGATCTAGCTTGGGCTTTCCGATGGCTGGGGATTGGGCTGAGGTCTTCCAGAGGAATGAGGCCAAGCAGGTGATCGAGGCTCTCTTTTGGCTAGGGGTTCGAGTTAAAGCTCTTTGACGACTTGTCGAGACTAAGGCCCTCTCTCTTCTTGGTGTTGTTCGGGGTCAAGCTAAGACTTGCCTCTGTCTTAATGACCAAGCTAACACTTCCCCTGGGATTCGAGTTAATACTCTTTCTTGTGATGGCTTGGGATCAGGCTATGTTGGGCAGTGAGACGGCTAGTCAGACAGGTGCTCTCTTGCGGCTCGGGATCGAGCGAGGGTTGAGAATGCGCCAAGGCTCAGGGTCGAGTTAATACTTGAGGACTCTTCAGCTAACACTCAGAGACTTCACACCGTTCACCTGGGGCTTTCCTCCCGCTCTAATGCCTCGCGAAGGGGCCCGTTTGGCACGTGGGGTGTGCCAGGCTCGACAGTGCCTTCTAGACCTTGAGACGCTCTAAATGAGCTGGGTAGTCTTAATGGACCTCTGGCCTTGTAAGCCGTGCCATGCTATTGGACTTCATTTGGGGACGGGAAACCCCCCCTCTACCGGGTATATTAGTATCGCTCAACAACATGTACTTTAAGGAGTTAATGATGAACGAGAGGTCCAAGGATCAAACTGTTTGTCAGTGGTTTGAGAAGAGGGAGGACCTCCTATCTTCTTTGTAGACATACATGTGAAGATTTACAGTTTTGTGGTCTTCTATGCACATACATGATAATTGATGAATTGGGTATGTGTTGAGCAGATGCAAAGAACGATCACAGTCAAGAGCGTGGGTGAATGGCAAGAGATATGGCAACTACGTAATCTCCATCAAGGCAAAGAGACATGTAAGAACTCCAGCAGGAACTGTTGAGGGCATTGTCAGATTCTGTGAGAGTCAAAACGCTGTCATTTGTTGTCATCAGTCAGATTCTACTCATTTTTAGATTGATGTGCTTCATAGTTATTCACTCTCTCTCTCAAAAATTTTGGCACTAGAGGTATGGCAACATGATTGCACTACTGTGTGGCACCTCCAGCACTCAAATCCACAAAGAGTAGGTGGGTGACAATGGAACTTGCCAATGAAATCCGGAGGCAGCAATAGACAACATCATTTTGACCTCCAAGTAGATCGAATTTGATTCAAGGGGTGCCATAGAGGATCCACATTCAGATATATGAGGTCCGAAGCACATTCACAGCAACCCTTTCCACCAAGCCAAGCTGTGCTCCCGGTCCAATGTAGCTTCGGAACAGTGGCTGACACTCTAATGTGACCAAAAGATCTCATATGAAGAACTAGAGAGGATGAAATACATCTCACATCAGGATTGGAGACAGATGAAGAGGATGAGGGGGGAAAGTAGATGTGAAGTTGTCTGCAGGTTGGAGCCACCTCCGGAAAATTTTCTGAGTCTGTAAATGGACCTTGAGATGCTCGAAAGAGAAGTGATGTGTTGGAAGGAAGCTACAGGAAGCCAAGTTTGTTTTGTGGCCTGATTGGAGGAGACCTTCCTGGGCTCCCATTCGAGGCCTCCCAACAAGGGAACGGAGGAGGAGCTTGGAGCTCGGGTGGAAGTAGCCGTGGTGAAGAACACTGTGAGTTGCAGAGGAGAAGAGAAGAAGAGCCAAAGGGATGGAGATATTCTAGGACATGGGACAATGCGACTAGTGGCCCTGTGACACCCCCAAATCTCTATTGATACTTGATGTAGCTATTACATTTGTATGAACGAGTTGAGCCACAATGTCGTCAGCCAGTCTCATAACACAAAATCACAGTAAGTATTTGGTAAAGGGAAAATTGTGTTCAACAAAATGCCAAGAAGGGTGCGTGTAACAAAACTGCTCTGAGGCCGATGAACTGGAGTTAACGGCCTTCAAACCAACTTAACTATGTTTGTTTGTTACAAGTTCCTCCCCTCCTTTTTCTAAGACCTTGAGCTCAAGGTCAAGGGAATAAAACTTTTGAATAAAAACCTTCATAATCTTCCCATGTATCCTCTTCTGCAGAATGATACTTCCATTGAATCAGTAATTGCATAGCTGTTTGATTGTTCCATTTTACCATTCTGTGGCCAAGTAAGAAAGCTGGTGCTTTATCAACTACAGGGAGGTGATCTGGCAAAGGATGAAGTGGAGTATCTTGTGAACCATGTTTCTTCTTTAATTGTGATAGATGGAATACAAGATGCTTGAGGCAACCGTCAGGCAATTGTAATTTGTATGCTGCCCTCCCAATTTGGCCAATAATTTTGTATGGACCATAATATTTTGCAGAGTTTATGATTATACTTGTAGACCACATATTGTTGTCTATATGGTTGAAATTTGAGATAGACCCAGACTCTGATAGAGTATCATTTATTTGTGCATTTTGTATCAGCCTCTTCATGCGTTGTTGTGCCTTTTGACGATGAATTTTCAATTCACTCAATATGCTATCCCTTGAGACGAGCATCTGCAACATCTTGGAGCTTGGAGGTTCCAAGTACATTTGACAGTCTGAAAATCTCTGTCCAAAATTGACTTGTGAACATTGCATCTCTATCTGAAACTATGTCTTGAGGGATACCATGTAATTTGACTACCGATGAAATAAACTCTTTGAGCACAGAAGGAGCGATGTAAGAATACTTAAGAGCAATAAAATGTGCATACTTTGATAGCCTATCCAAAACCACTCAATTGTAGTCTTATTGTGAGAGAGTGGCAATCCATCAATAAAATCCACACAAATGTGTGTCCAAATTTGTTTCAAAAAAGGAAAGGGTTGTTACATGCCTGCTGAAGACTGAGTAATAGATTTGTTTCTCTAGCAAGTATCACAATTTAAAATATATTGCTTGATTGTGATATTCATACCTTTTCAGTGAAAAGTTCTCTTGAGTAAGTGGAAAAAGACACCCTAAATGGCCCCTTCAGGAGAATCATGGTGAGGATGCAGTATAGTTGGAATTAAAGGAAATGTAGAAAATAGGTGCTTCCTGCCCTTGTAATACAAATTTTATCCCTTGTAAAGATATTAATGCCAAGTTTCCTATTGTTCCATGAGTCAACTAATTGCAAATAAATAGCATCATGTTTATAAGTAGACTAAATTTCTGTAAACCAATCTGGTACTACTATAGATATAGCATAACAATGAGGGTCCTCATGAATTCTTGATAGGGCATCAGCTAGCTACCCAGTGATGATGACCGGATTTATAATCTAATATGAAATCATATCCCAACAATTTTACTAGCCATCTCTGTCGAGCAGGGGTATGGAGTGGCTGCTACAAGAGATAGTGCATGCTTTGGTGATCTATTTTTATGACAAATTTCCTTCCAATCAAATAGGAGCGCCATTTTTGAATAGTAAAAATAATGGCCTCCATTTCCTTTTGATAGGTAGAAAGGCCATTTTATTTGGAGGAAAATGCTTGGCTGAGAAATGCCATTGGTTTTCCAGATTGCATCAATACTGCACCCATGCCAGTACCATGGGAATCACATTCTATAACAAAAGTATCCTTAAAGTTCGGCAAAGCAAGGATAGGTGTAGAAGTCATCATTACATCCTTGAATCGTTAAAAAACATTCTCAGCATCAGGAGACGACAGAAAAATGTCTTTCTTCAGTAAAAGTGGAGTTGTTATAAAGCCGTAGTGTTTAATAAATTTCTGATAATATCTAATAAGATAAAAAAAACAAAGCTTTCATAGATTTTGGCAAAGGCCAATTCTTAATTGATTGAAGTTTAGTATCCTCCATAGAAACCGTGGCGCCCCCTTTCTGAGATCCGATATCCGGTCCGGGGACATCACATCAAATCCAAATTGTTGTGAGCCAGAAAATCTACAAGACACTAAAGGCCAACCCATCTTTATTCCAAAAACAAATCATACCATTGCCATTTTACATGAGTACACCATAATTTACATTCATTGCAACACTATACATCCTTCTGTTCAAAATGACACTTTATATTACAAGCAGTAAGGGCTATTCCAAAAGTCTAATCTTTACATAAGCAAATTGCCATATACAGTATTTTCCTTTCTTCATTAAGTCAATATTTACATTCATTATGCAAAAGACTTCATTCTACCCTGTCCTGTATGCAGTAATTTTCAAGATGTTCTTAGGATCGACCTCTGACTTAGGCTGCATTTGGTAATGCAGGTTGACGGGATTCTAATCATTTGGAATTCCCGACAAGATAAAAGCCCAACCAAATGTCCCATGACCTCCTCGGCTTCCGTGTGTAATGAGATTCTCATGACAGAGAGAGATAGACAAAGCTCAAAATCTCCCTCTCCTTTTCCAAAACCTGGTTTCGGCCAACTTTTGGACAGGAAAAGGTGATTCCGAAATTTAAAAGACAGTTGTATCCCTATCATTTCCAGTTTTTATACCTTTTTGACGACTCCAAAAATGCTGCCCGCCTCTCTGTCACATGCTCGGTAAAAAGGCCCACATATTTCACAGGTTGGTAAAATGCCAAATGTGCCAATCCAATTGTCAAACACTGCCGACATTCACCCGGCAAAGCTCCCTGTGATTAATGAAGGTGCAGTTAGGAGGATTTTGAATTTTTTTCTCCTCCATCCAATCTGTACCTAATGCAGTCTTATTCTTTTTCAGAGTCAAACTCTTACACTTATTGACTTCCTCTAAGGCCGCGTTTGAGAGGTTGCTTTTTCATTTTCCACAAAATTCACTAACCGTACAACTGGTAGGTATACGGAGGATTTGTAATGATTTAAAATCTCACAAATCCTCTTTACACTTACTTTTGAGGATTTTAGGATGAGGCTAATTTTGTGTCTAAACTTCTCTCCTCTGACTTTTTTTTGAGGGCTCAAAAGTCCATACACATCGATCATTTGATAACGTTTAAAGGCTGTCGGGAGATTACACTCCGAAAGCAACGCCAGTGCGTGTTATCAAACGGTGCCTAATACCCAAATTTAAATAACTCGTAACTTACCTGTTCTCGATCTTCCTCTTGGCTTCTCCTTCTTCATCTTATCTTGCGTCTCTTCGTCTTCTTCTTCTTCTGTGTCTTACCTTCTTATTTTTCTTTTGCTTCCATCTTCTCTCACTTTCGTTCTCACCGCAACAGGAAGAAAGGGGAGGGAAGAATGAGGGAAACTAGAGAGAGATGAGGGAACGAGAGAGGGATGAGAGAATAAGAGAGAGAAGAGAGAAATGGGTGAGATGACAGAGACGAGTGCAATACTTAATTTTAGGGAAAATTACCTTTATACCCCTAAAACCTTGCAAAATTACCTCTATACCCCCACCTTTATCATTTTTACCGTAATACCCCAAAATCTATTAATCAAAGACCTTGTGCCCCTAGAGTTAAAATCAGGTTAGACGGGGGTAACGGACCATACAAGTGAACCATTTTACCCCAGTGCAGAGATAAAAAGAAAGAGAGTCATAAAGAGAGAGAGGGAGCACAGAGGAGGGGGCCACCGGTGCAAATAGAAAAGAGGGTGAGAGAGAGTGACGAGAGAGAGAGAGTGACGAGCAAGGGGGAGGGTGCTGGAGCAGGTCCTCCGGCGTCGACATCTCGCCAGGGATGCAAACAGAGAGAGAGGAGAGAGATAGAGAAGAGAGAGAGAGAGCAACGGGGAGGGGGAGGACATCCAGATGAGATATATATATATATATATAGAGTGTAGGGCTGGGGGAGGGAGGACGTCGGAGGGGGTCTCCCCCTCCGGCGCCGGTGTAGGCAGAAAGAGTGGGGGAGAGAGAGTGAGATAGAGAAAGAGAGAGATAGAAAGCGAGGGAGATGATGGGGTGAGAGAGAGAGTGGAGGGGGGCGTCCGGCGTCTGTGAAGATAGAAAGAGAGGACGGGAGAGAGAGATTGAGACAGAGAGAGATGATGGGGTGAGAGAGAGTGCAGGGGAGGGGGGACATCCCCTCCGGCGCCGGTGAAGATAGAAAGGGAGGATGAGAGAGAGAGATTGAAACAGAAAGAGAGAGAGAGAGAGAGAGAGAGAGATGACGGGGTGAGAGAGAGTGTGCAGGGGAGGAGGATGCCAGATGGGGTCTCCCCCTCTAACGCCGGTGAAGACAGAAATAGAGGACGAGAGAGAGAGAGAGAGAGAGATGAGGGGTGAGAAAGATGGAGTGCAGAGAAGGGGGACGCCGGAGGGGTCTCCCCCTCCGACGCCGGTGAAGACAGAAAGAGAGGACGAGAGAAGGAGAGAGATTGAGACAGAGAGAGTGCAGGGGGGGACACCGGAGGGTCTCCCCCTCCGACGCCAGTGAAGACATAAACAGAGGACGAGGGAGCGACTTTACTATTTCAAAAGTAAAAAAAAAAAGGAACTCGTTCCCACTCGGAGAGTGTTCCACTCTCTCTCATCCACCGGCCCACCCCTTTCTCTCTCCTCTCTCTCTCTCTACAATAGTGATACCAGCACCCTCCCTCTCTCTCTCTCTCCCTCCGCCCGCCTTCCTCTCCCATCCTTCCACCCCCACTCTCCCTCTAGATGTAGAGGATGCCAGAGGGAGAGATCCCTTCGGACCCCCTCCTCCCTCTCTCTCTCCCTCCCCCGACAACCCATGCTCTCTCTGGTCCCCCTCTCCTGTCACCCCCTCCACTGGCCCACCCCCTCTCTCTCTCTCTGCATTAGTGATACCAACGCCCTCCCCCTCTCTCTCTCCAACCGCCTTGCTCTCCCGGACTCCCACCTCTCTCTCTCTCTCTCTCGATACAAAGGATGCCAGAGGGAGAGATCCCTTCGGACACCCTCCACCCTCTCTCTCCCCCTCCCCCGACCGCCTACGCTCTCTCTGGTCCCCCTCTCCTGTCACCCCCTCTACTGGTCCACCCCCTCTCTCTCTCTCTTTGCATTAATGGATGCCGACACCCTCCCCTCTCTACCTCGCTCTGTACCCGGCAAGGGGTGCCGACTTCGGAAGGGGGGAGGGCGACGGAGTGCCTGTTCACTATCACCCCCCACCTCTCGCTCTTTCTCTCACCTTTTGATATTAGGTTAGAGATCTAACTAGGGATAGATTAGAGATTTCCACCCTCCTTACCCACCTTCGATCAACCAGTGTAACGGCTCAGTCATGGCAGGGGGACAATGGCACCATCTTAAGGATTTTGGGGTATTCCGGTAAATACGATAAAGGTGGGGATATAGATATAATTTCACAAGATTTTAAGGGTATATGCACAATTTTTCCTTAACTTTAAACCTTCTCCCACTCGACTGTCATTCAAATAGGAGATTTTTCTCTCTTTTATTTTTTTTCTTCCAAAACCCCAACCCTCCACGTTAGCCCTTAACTGCCTTCTCCCACAGAGCAACCGAATGCCCCCCTCCAAACGATCAAAATTGCATCATACCCCTCCTTGTTCTTACGATCACAAACCAAATTACAAAAGGCTCCTCAAGTTAGCCCCTCCTGGCCGACCAACCCAATGGCCGACCCCATGCATTTATGAGTGGCATTGTCGTAATTTCTCAAAATCATTTTAATCCTTCTTTGACATTTTTGACCTATTATATGTCAAAATTTACAATAATGTCCAACTTGAAATTTGTAGATAATTAGTTTAATATTGACCTTATTCTAACATTCTTACGTAAAATTATGTTATTAATAAATAAATTACTCATTTATGTTAATTAATATCGTTTAATGGACTCAAACTAATTAAGTGGACCAACATATTGGGCTTTGCTTAAGAGAATTCAATGTGTTTGGGCCAAGGAAGGAAGAATCGGATTAGATCGGCTGGGATCGGCCGATCCGGTCGGTTTTAGGCCCAGCCGAGCCGATCCGGTCGGTTTTAGGCCTAGCCGAGCCGATCCCGAGCCCTCCGATTCCGATTCTTCCTTGGGAGTCGACGGGAGAGGAGAGATGGGACAAAGTTTAGCCTGGATCAGTCAATCCCATGCAGGATCGGCCGATCTGGAGTGATCCCATTTAAAAAATAGAAAGGTTAAGGATGATCTGGATGATCCCGCCGTCGTTGACCTCCTTCTCTGCCGCCGCCCTGCCGTCGTCGAAGAAGAAGAAGAAGAAGAAGAAAAATAAAATACTTACCGTCACCGCCGATCCCCGTCGCCGGTACCTCCTCATCTTGCCTCGTCGACCTCCTCCGCCTCCTCCCGTGCCCCCTCCACCTCCTCCGCTTTCATTCTCCTGGGAACCTCCTCCGCTTTCATTCTCTTGGGAAAGTGGGAAAGGTTAAGTGGGGAAAAGAAAGGACGCGATAGATACAATGACCAGAAAAATGTAAGCGTAATAAAATGAATAGACATTTACATAAAACTCCCTGTAAAACTTAACGTCTTTGGGTGCGGCCAGGGATCGGGATCGCTCCAGGATCGGTCAGGGATCGATCCGGATCGGCCGATCCCACCGAGTTGGATCGGTTTTGGACCGGCCGATCCGATCCCGATACCCGAGTATGCCTTCCATGGTTTGGGCTACCTAAAATGAAGGTGTTACAAATCTCTCCCCTTAAAAAAATTTCATCCTCAAAATTTAAGTTTGATATCTACCAAATAATTGTGGGTATTTTCATTTCCTCCGAAATTTTCCATGAAGCTTCTTTTGTTTACTCTATACTATGAGCAATCACTTTAGTTGTGCACTCTGATTACCCATCCATCTAAGAGTGAAATACAAAATTGAATCTTAATTTAGTGCCAGGTGTATACTATAGACTCCTCCAAATTTTCATTGTAAACCTCGAATCTCGATTAAAAATAATAGATCCTGATACACCATGAAGTCTCACAATCTCCTTGATATGTAAGTGAGTCAAATTCTCTAATGTCTGGATTTCTTGCAATTACCAAAAAATAAGCTAATTCGATAAGCTTATCAACCATACATCATGCCTCTTCCTAGTCCTTGACAATCCTATCATAAAATCTATAGTGACATGTTATCATTTTCATTATGGAACCTCTATCACCTGTAGTGGCCCTAGTGACCTCTGATATTCGGCCTCGACGCTTGGAATGCTCGGTAGGAAACATTTGGAACATTCAACAGAAAATGCTCGAAACGCTCGACAAAAAACATTCGGAATGCTCGATAGAAAACGCTCTAAACACTCAGCAGAAAATGCTCAAAACGCTTAGCAAAAGATACTCGAAACACTCCTTGAATCCTCTCCCTTCGACGGCCTTTTCCGCCCACCTCAAGGGAGACTCGGTCAAACTTTCACCTCTTGAAAACTCTGCCTGCCTGTCACCAAGCTTTCTTTTGCTCGATCCCAATTTATAAATTCAAGTGCTACACAACATCGCCCAATGTTTGCACCTTCGCCTCTGAAAGTAATCCTCAGTGCGGACCTCCACTATTCAACCGCAGGATAAATGTAGCCAATATCACCTCATCTTGTTCTGCACATCTAATAGTCTTAAATATCTTTTCAATTTCTTTCGTCCAACTTTCTACAATTTCTAGTTGACTCTCCCCCTTAAAAAAGGAGGACTCATATTCTTAAATTGTTCTATTAAATTAGCTCATATGGCCCTATCATGATGTTTCTATATCCAAACTTGCAATTGGACTTGCCTCGTTGCTTAATTTTGAGCCTACGATTGTTTAGTCTGCACCAACTCTTGAAATATTTTAGCAAACACCCCTAAATTTGCCGATGGTACACACTAAGTGGGCACAACACCTTGCCCTCTTAGAAACTGCTCACCATGTGTTGTCTCTCAAACAACTCCAAATGACGTCCTATTTGAGGGTGCCACCTCTTCACGTGAAGGATCCACCATAACCTTATCACTTCCCGCCATACCCTACTAGGAAGAATTAACCTTAATTACTCTAACTCCAAAAGTTGACTTCAAATTCTCAAATATTTTTCTAAAAATCTCGTGATATGGTGTATAAATCCAATGGCTGCAGACAAATTCTAAACCTCACAACCTTGCTCTAATACCAATAATTGTGGCGCCCCTTTCTTGAGATTCGATATCCGATTTCGAGACATCACATCAAATCCAAAACATCGTGAGACAAGAAATTTGTGAGGTACTAAAGGCCAAACTATCTTTATTCCAAAAACAAATCATACCATTGCCATTTTACATGAGTGCACCACAATTTACATTAATTGCAACACTATACATCCTTCTGTTCAAAATGACACTTTCTATTACAAGTAGCTATTCCAAAAGTCTAATCTTTCAATAAGCAAACTTAAACCTACAAGAGCAAACTATTTTAACTATGCCACAAATTACCATATATAGTATTGTCCTTTCTTCATTAAGTCAATATTTACATTCATTATGCAATATTCTACCCTGCTATGTATGCAGTAGTCTCCAAGATGTCCCCGGGACCGACCTCTAACTTATTCTTTTTCAGAGCCAAACTCGTACATTTTTTGACTTCCTCTAATAACCAAATTTAAATAACTCATAACTTACCGATTCTCATCTTCCTCTTGACTTCTTCTTCATCATCATCATCATCATCTTCTTCTTCTTCTATGTCTTCCCTTCTTATTTTTCTTCTGCTTCCATCTTCTCTCACTCTTGTTCTCACCGCAAAAGGATGGAAGGGGAGGGGAAGAATGAGGGAAATGAGAGAGAGAGAAAGATGAGGGAATGGGAGAGGGATGAGAGAATAAGATAGAGAGGAGAGAGAAATGGGTGAGAGGACATAGACTAGGGACATGTTTAATTTTAAACCTCCTCCCATCCCACCACCATTCAAATAGGAGATTTTTTTTATTTATTTTTATTTTTCTCCAAAACCCCAAGCCTCCACATTAGCCCTTAAGCGCCTTCTCCCACACAACAACACAATGCCCCCTCTCCAAGCGATCCAAATTGCATCAAATCTCCTGTTTATTCTTACAATCACAAACCAAATCACCAAAAGGCTCCTCACGTTATCCCCTTCTGGCCGACCAACCCAATGGCCAATGCCCTCTCCCATGCATTTATGAGTGGTATTATCATAATTTTTCAAAATCGTTTTAATCCTTCTTTGACAATGTTGACCTATATGTTAAAATTTACAATAGTGCCCAACATAAAACTTATAGATAATTAAATTATCTTTCTAATAATTCTAATGTTGACCCAATTCCAACATTCTTACGTAAAGTTACATTATTAATAAATAAATTACTCATTTATATTAATTAATAAGATTTTTTGTATTAAAACCATTGTTAGACGTGAATTTACAAAAAAATCACTCTTGGAAAGGCATTAGCAACTATATCATTATGTAAATTCTAATTGTGCAAAAATGTCATCGTTGTAACCGCGCATTACCAGCTATGGGATAAACCATGGTTAATTTTAACTAGGGTAAGGAAATGTCGATACTACCCCAGGTTAAACAAGGGAGTTCGGGACTGTGTTTCATTCGTAACCCTATCTCCCTTCCTCCCACCTCCAACCCACTTCCATCCCCAATCCCGATCTCCCTGGAAACCCTAGTGGCTATCGAGGGACATTGCCCCTGGAGAACCTGTTATGCGGCTTGGAGAATAATAACCATCATGCGGCTTGGAGAAGAAGAAGCATCGTGCGCAGACGCGAAGGAAGAGGATGAGAAGAAGCATCGTGCGGCTTGAAGAAGAAGCAACATCGTACGCAAACGCGAAAGAAGAGTTGTGTGCCATCTCAAGATCTCGCGCAGTCCGTCTCCAACACACATTGCTCCATCACCATCTCACATGTTTCCTATCTGCCAAGTAAAATCTAACCAAACCTAACCAACTAAGGAGGAGCAGTGTGTAGCTCTTCGATCTTCCAGAGAAACCGTCTACGGCATGTGATGGAAGTAGAAGGAGGAGTTTATATAATATCGTAAAGCACTAAAAAGATATTTTTGTGTGTTTAGGTGTGGAGGGAAGCTTCTGCGTTTGAAAGGCCTCCATCGCCATAAGGCTTGAGTGGGAGGGGAAACTCCAGAGGAGCCTTTTTTAGGATAAAGTTGAAGATTGTGGGCCAGGTAAGTTTTTTAATGTATGATTTCTACACTTTGGATTCTCATGGGGGTGGGGCTACTGTAGACTGGATTCTACACATGTGAAGCACAATATGGGGTGATGAAAGTAAATGTGGGTTGAAGGTGGGGGCACTATCAGATGCATGTTTTTTAATGTACAGGGCAGTGGGGGTCACTATCATGTGGGGCACAGTATAGGGTGATGAAAATAAATGTGGGTTGAAGGTGGGGGGCACTGTCAGATGCATGTTTTTTAATGTGCAGGGCAGTAGGGGTCACTACCATGTGGGGGACAGAATGGGGTGATGAAAATAAATGTGGGTTGCAGGTGAGGGCACTGTCGTATGTAGTAATTTATCTTCTTTTATATGTTTGCATAATCTGTATTTGTTTTATGTCATATTATGTGTGCTTTTGTCATATTAATGTGTCTCTTCTGTGATATTAGGATGGATGAAGAGGCAGACCTATACACTTTGCTCGTCAAGTATGGGGGATATTGAAACAATGTTAAAGATGATCCTTCTAGACTATACCACCGTCTGATGAAGCAGAAAAGCTTTAGGATATATAGGAATTATGCTAGTCTTAAAGCTTTGCTACAACTTGTCTGCACATTGATAAAGTGGGAGAAAGATGATATAGTGAATATCATATGGAGGGTCCCCAGATGTAGACTTAAGAAGTACCAGAACATTGCGACTGATGCAGATGTCCTTATGATGTTTGATCATTGTGATCTGAAAGGGACTATAGAGATTGACATCACAGTAGAGTCTTTGTCCATTCATACACAGTCACAAGGTGGCCTTGGAAAGGATGCAAGGAAGCTGCCTACTAGAAGAAAAGCAAAGGAGAAGCAACCTGAGGTTGAAGAAGAAGTTGAGTTTGTGGAGTTAGAAGCTGTTGATTCTCCCTATGATATCAAAGAATACATGTCAATTGGGGATGAATTACACACACAAGTTGCACAGTCTGCAAATGTTGAAGACCCTACAGAACAGACTGAGATGGGTGATGTGGGGCAGGGAACTAGTGTCCCAAATGAAGAAATATCCAGGAAGGAAGAGGCTGAGGTTCAGGATCAAACCAGGAGGCAGGAAGATGATGAGGATGATGATTGTGACTCTGATTTTGAAGTAGAGTCTGCCATAGTCTCCCATCAAGTGATGAAGATTATGGTTCTTTCTATGTACATGAAGACATAGATTATGGCATTGAGATATTAGAAACTAATGATGAGTGCCCTAACATAGAGGTGGGTGCCAGATTCCAGAACACAGAAACATTTAAGTTAGCAATTCAGCAATATTGTGTGAAGAGTGATGGTTATTTAAGAATTTATAGGAGTGAGCAAGCAAAGCTTATATTAGAATGTGGTCATAGCAAGTGTCAGTGGAGATTGCATGCATCCAGGTTGCCCGATGAAGTAACTTTTGAAATTAAAACAATAAGGGGGAGCATATGTGTCCTGAGAATAACATGGCCGGAACAAGATGGCCGCACAAAAATGGGTGGCAGCCAAGGTTAAGGCATGGTTAAGGGTTGAAGGGGACATTGCCCCTGGAGAGCTGCATAGAAGACTCAAGGACAAGTACTATATTAACCTGCCATACCACAGGCTTTGGAGAGGAAAGGAGCTGGCATTGAGACAGATTCATGGTTCATGGGAAGAACTGTATGGCCGAGTGGGAGATTTAGCAGAGGAGCTTCTTAGTAAGAACCCCGGAAGTAGAGTTCAGTTTAACATAGATTTCTCAAGTTTTTTGTTGCCTTCAAGACTTGCACATTTCGATTTGTCAATGGTTGTAGGCCATTAATTGGGTTGGATGGTGCCATATTAAGAACAGATTTCTTGGGGCTATTTTAAATGCTACTGCTTTAGATGGGAATGATGGTCTCTTCCCAATTACTTTTGCTATTGTAGAGTCTGAGAGTGAGGATAGTTGGAGCTTGTTTCTAAACAACTTAAGAGAAGTTATTGGGGATGATCTGTAGGGCATGGTCCTAATTTCAGACAGACAGAAAGGTCTTGAAGAGGCTATCACGTTGCATTACCCAAACTGTGAGCACAGAACTTGTGTAACACATTTGTACAAAAAATTCAAAAGAAGTTTCCAGGGAAGTTTCTAGAAGGCTTGGTCTGGAATGCAACTAGATGCTTTACACAACAAGGCTTTGAGAAGTACATGCGGCCGATAAAGGAAGCAAGTGTTGATGCATATAACTACCTAAACTCAACTACTATTAAGGAGGTGAAATGGAGCAGGTGCATGTTTGGAAGGGAGGCTAAGTGCTATTATCTTACTAACAACCTTCTTGAGTCTTTTAATGCATTCATTGGGCAGACTAGATACAAGGTGATTCTGGATTGCATTGACTCCATCTGGCAACAAATAATGAAGACAATGGAGGCTAGGAGGAAGAAATATGTAAAATGGCAGGATGTCCTAGTGCCAAAAGTCTGGAGTCATATTGTGGAAATAAGTAGAGACTTAGGTGGGTTTGCAGTCTAGAAGTCCATACCTTTCTTTGAGGAGGTGAGCAGTCCAAATGAAAGAACATTAGTGAACATTAAAGACAGAATTTGTTCTTGTCAGAGGTGGCAGCTAACTGGTCTACCATGTGTGCATGTGGCCTCTTTTCATGCCACATGTAAGGGAGTGGATTGGGATGAATATATGGATAGATGCTATAGGACTGACAGGTATAGAGTAGCTTATTCTCTTCATATTGCTCCCATTCCTGATAGAATAATGTGCCCAAGACTCACACTAGAACATCCCATATTGCCTCCGAAAGCAAAACGGCCACCTTGAAGACCAAGAAAAAAGAGAATCAGAGATGCAGACGAAGGTCAGGTGAAGAGGACAAAAAGACACCACAAATGCAAGAGGTGTGGCCAGTTTGGCCATTATGCTAAGAAATGCAAGAACCCATTCAGTGCAACCCCTCCTGAAACTATGCAACCACCACTTGCTAGGTAATTGATATCCTCTTTACTTGATTTAAGCTTGCTATTAATTAATTTCTGCATGTTAAACAATATTGACATGAATTTAGCATTTTACTGTACTGACATTATTTAAGCTTACTATTTAATTGACCATAGACCCCCAGGCCGTCCAAGGAAGGATGCTGGCTCTTCAAATACTGCCCCTCAAACCATTCAACCACCACCTGCTAGGTAATTGATATATTCTTACTTGATTCAAGCTCGCTTTTAATTAATTTCTGAATGTTAAACTATGTTGACATGAATTTAGTATTGACCATAGGACCCCAGGCCATCCAAGGAAGAATGCTGGCTCTTCAAATACTACCCCTCAAAGCACTCATCCGGTGGCCAGGCCCAGGTAATTGTTATACTCTCTTTGGTTTGTTTGCTTCGAATTTAGTTTATGTCTACCTTAAACTACATTCATATTGTCATTCACCATAGGCCACCGGGGAGACCAAGGAAGGATGGTGGCTCTTCCTCTACTGCCAGTAGCACAGTCAAGAAAACTGGATGACCTTCAACCAAGTTCATTCCGACTTTTTCCTGTCAATTGTTGAAGGTGAGGAGGTATTATAAACTAACTTTTTTTGTTGCATTGTTACATGTCAGCAACTATTCCAAATAGAAGATTGGATGTGCTAAGCATGAGTTTTTCTACCCAAGGTTCTTATCTTGCCAGATTGCCTGCTGTGGGGTCCTAACCATCTTCTGCCAGTAATTTACTTGCCGTGGGATCTCAACCGTCTTCTGCCAATAATTTGCCTGCTCATAGATTGAATGTACCTGCTAAGGACATACAGGGAAACACTTCTGCGAGCAACGTCAATCAACCTAGTCCTAGCCTTCAATAGTATCACTATGGGCAGATGGTTTCATTCTGTGGATACAACAGGAACCTGACAAAGAGGCTAATGTTTTCTTTTTGTAAATGATGGTCATGCGATAGATCATGACATATTTTGATGTAATGAATTCTAAATATGCCGTGTATTTTGACGTGATGACTTTTAAAGACTTGTGAACAACTACGTTGTCTATTGGACATGTTGTTCCAAACTATGTTGTACTAACTTTTAAGTGGTTAATGTTATGTGTTGCCCATGCTATTTAAGGAGAATGTTTGCATTTGTTCATGTAATCACTTCATGGTTACCCAATTCATTTGGAGGCTGTTTAGATTAATCATTTCATGTTTACTCTGCTCCACATAGCAGTCTGAGAATGTTTCTTGTATAGCATACAAACAGCACAAGGTGTGAATGTTGTTTGGCTGGATAAGAGGGGAATAAGGTGTTGAAGGAGTTGGAGTCATTTCTTGGTCTAGGCTCTAGTGGAGCTGTAGGTTTGTGGTCCCAATCTGGAAAGCATTGTATGATCAAGTGGAGCTGTAGGCTTGAGGCACTTTTGTATCCATTAAATTACATTTGACTTTTGTGCAGTTGTCTTGTGATCATCCCCGTGCAAATACATTTATGACATTCTGATAATGTACTTGATGAATCTTCCTATCAAGTTAGTGAGTGCCCACATGGAATAGAAGATTGTTTTGATTGGGATCGTACATTATAGTGTGGAACTCATTGAAGGGGAGTGGACATATCACTATCTTCATCAACCTGAGTAGAAAGGTACTCTGAAACATGGTGTGCAAATAAGTGGGAACTGCTTGGTCCATATCAGTGGTCTGTCACTTCAGTGAACGGTGACAATGTGTGAAGGGTGACTTGGTTGAATGAATTTTAATTACAAAATAGAACTCGTTCATTGCATTTGGGCATCCAACAATTAGACAAAAGTCATTGAAAAACGTCTATCATTAACCAAGAGGCAATACATTTGGAAGTGACAAATACATGTCATTAACCAAGAGGCAATACATTTGGAAGTGACAAATACATGTACTTAAACTCTTATGAAAAGATACATCACAAACATGCAGACAACTACAATGATACATCTCTTGACTAACTTTCTTGTAGATTCTATCTTCTTCTCCAAAGCTCCATTCTGCTTTTCAATAAGTTCCTACAGAGCTAGAATTTGATACTTCACATCCACAGTGGAATGGTAAAAATCATTCACCCAGTTATAATAGTCGCAAACATTTGCAACCTATCCAAAAATCAGAAATTTAGTGATCAATCGTAAAAAATGTATCAAACTAACACCCTAAAATTAAGAAAAAAATATGAAATTAGTGTTTTATGTTACCCCCCATCTGGAGCATCCATAAAATCGCCGCCCTTTACTTCTTTCCCGGGTAGAGTTGAATGTCCGACATGGCCGGTGGCAAAAACACATGGGAGGTTCAACTTGTACATGGGGTGGTCGGAAAGAAATGCCAGTAGATGAACACTGGCTCATGTTCATGTTCAGAGCATAGGAAAATAGAGTGGGTGAAAAGAAGGTTAGAGGGTGGCGGAGTGGTGAATCCGGTACAATGGACAATGACCCACCTCTCCCAACAGGAGAAGAAGACCCTACCCGCCGGAGTTGAACGACGACCCTGCTCGCCAGAGAAGACGACCCTGCCCGCCGGAGAAGATGACCCTGCCGTTGGAGATGAAGAACCAGCCACCCGCTTCCTCCTTTATCGCGAGCTTCACCTAGAGCCAGATCGTACTAGCGGTGGGGATGGGATGGGAGGAAACCCCCGCTCTACATAACCCTTGAATAAGGATGTTTGAAAGAGGGGGCATTTGGGTCATTCCATGTTAAACTAACAGGAATATTAGAATCTCTATAGAATATTCATATTTTCGTTGATGGAAGTTAACACGGATGGCATTTTTGCACAATTAGGATTTACATAATGATATGCTTGCTAATGAATTTCCAAGAGTGATTTTTCTGCAAATTCACGTCTAACAATGGTTTTAATACAAAAAACCATAATTAATATCAATTAATGGACTCGAACAAATTAAGTAGGCTGACCTATTGAACTTTGCTTAAGAGAATTGAACATGTATTTGGGCTACCTAAAATCAAGATGTTATGGAAACTTCATGTTCATAAATAATATGTCCCAAGTATTCCACTTTTGAACTCCAAAAGCACATTTGGAGAGTTCAGCATCCAGTTGGTTGGCTCTAAGAACTTGTAGTAACTCCTTTAAGTGTTCAAATGAGAAACTCAATCCATGCTGTAAACCAATATGCCATCAAAAAATACCAGTACAAATTTTCGCAATAAAGGGCTGAAGACACTGTTCACAAGATGTTAGAGTGTAGAGGGTGCATTTAATAACCCAAAAGGCATTTTTGGGAACTCATAGTGATCTTCATGTGTGTAGAAGGCTGTTTTGTGAATTCCCCCAGGATCCATACGTATCTAACAATATCCAGAACAATCAAGTTTACAAAAGAATTTAGCCCTATACAATTCATCCAACAAATTATCTACTAAAGATATTGAGTACTTATCATTAACTGTATGTTGATTCAAAGCTCTATAATTAATGCACATTCTTCACCCCCCCATCTCTCTTCCAAATGAGTAAATCCGGAGCTACAAATGGGCTATTGCTATGTTGAAGGTGTGTGTGGCTCAAAAGTTCTTTGACCTGCTGCTCGATTATAGTTTTGTGAAAAGGTGAGTGTCGATATGGTGGAATTGGCACAGTTCTTCTTTCATCCAGGGAATCTTGCGATCAACTTGTCTAGCAGGTGGTAGTCCTTTTGGCTTTCCAAAAACATCATAATAGGACTGTGCCATATCAGCTGGGTATTTATAAAAATCCAAAATTGTTTGCATAGGTGTTGCCACAAAAGTTATTTGTATGGTACACAATTGTCCAGCACTTCTGATATGCTTCTAAAACTTTGTTGCAAACACAGTTTTCAACTAGTCATCAGTGATTCACTTGAAAATATAGGGTTTGTCTTTGTAATTGAATCTCATTGTCATGTCTGACACATTGAAAATGATATCTCCAAGGAGTTTCAGCCATGTTGCTCCTAAAACAATATCAATGCCACCCAAGGTAATGCCAATAAATCTAGTGTCAATGAGAGGCTAGGAAGTTGCAAGTGGACACCTGAACAGATTCCCTGTGAAGACAATTCAATACCAACTGCAATTTTCATAGAATGGATATCCAATTGAGTTACTTAAAGGCCTAACTTCTCAACAATAGACCCCTCCCCCCTCCTGCGCAGGTGGCAGGAGGGCGCGGGTTCGAGCCGCGCCTCCCACCGGGAGGCGCGGCCCCCACTTTCCCCTCCCCTAAAAAAAAATAAATAAATAAAAGGGTCCACGAAGTTGTGTGTACTGCCATTGTCAATGAATACAAATCAATGAGAATCTTCTAATCTGACCAATTAGCCTCATAGTGCCCAGAGAAGACAGTGTAGGTACAAATTGGGAAGAAAGAGGTGTGATGTCATGGGAATCTTCAATGTCTGGGTGTTCAAAAATAGGTTCTGAAGATGGAAGAACATACTCTTCAGGGTCAGGAGTTAATTGGATAGAGAACAACTTTTGGGCATTACAAGTGTGACCTCAGGACCACTTCTCATCACAATCCTAATACCAATCGATGTCACAGAAGGTTCGGAACCCTCAAAATACCAATACCAATGCCCAGTAATGGCATCACCTTCCGGATAAAAAAAAGCGCAAAGATCAGATTATGACCTTTAGGGATGCGATTGTAAGCAAAGTATTGATTAGCCTTATATTTCCACTCGGATGGTTCGCAGAGCCATCATAGTGAGGGAATTCATGGGATTTTGGCTTAAAAACACCCGAGGAGTCAAGAATCTCATTAAGAACAGAGCGATGGCTGCTTGGGACAACACCAGATTCAAGATCATTGACCCCCTTAACCAAACCACCAACCTCTTGTTGAATAGACGTTACCTATTCCTGCAGAGATGTCTGGAACTCATGCAACATAATGTTGAAGGATTCCAGACTTTCTGAAGCAGCAGCAACCATTGAAAAAAGATCCAGCCATGACAGAGGAAGAATTTGAAGCAGAGAGATCGCCAACGAAGTAGAGGAAGCAGGTGCCATCACTGACACTACTGTTGCCAAGAACACAGAGGTTGTCGGCGAGGTCGACAAAGCAGACGCCACCGCGGAGGTGCGACCGCCAAGAACTCAGTGGTGTCGGGAGGTGGCTCAGACACCAATTTAGAAGAGACCTTGTTGGCCTCCTGTTCGAGACCTCCCGGCAAGGGAACGGAGGAAGAGCTTCGAGCTCGAGTGGAGGTGGCCGTGGTGAAGGACACAGAGAGTTGTAGGGGTGGAGAAGAGAAGAGCCAGAGGGAGAGAGATACTCTAGGAAACGGCATAACAGTACTACTCAGCGATTGTTTGGTATCGGGATAATTTAAACGTAGAATAGTTATAAGTCATTTCAGGTTAATTTATTCTTATTCTCTAGTAAGTTTGATATATGAAACGATAAGTATGGGAATATTCTTATACTTCATTTGATAAAAAAATAAAGATACTAATAAGAATAAGTATTGAATAATTATCATATTATCTTTCTTATCTCGGGTTAAAATATATGAATGTTATTTTTTATTTAGATGAGATTAAAAAATTTATAATTTAATTTGTTTTAGTAAAAAATGATACTTAATTAAATTTTACATTCATAATTATGACTAATAAATACCATAAAATAGAATTTAATAGCTAATTGTTATTAATATTATTAAAATAATACAAAAAAATTCTTTTTAATCTAAGATGGTAAAAATAAAGATATTATTTATGATATTATGTTTTAAAAATTAGTTAGTAAAAATGAAATTAATAATTAATAATTATTTTATTCTTAATTATGAGTAATTAATTAAATAGTATAACTAAACTTTAACATATTTATGTAATATAATAATCATTCATAAAAATATTCAATTTAATATTAATATCATACTATGAGTAACATAATTCAAACTCTACTTTAATTATTCTTTATTAGTGATAATAAATTTTATAATTAAATATTTTGATTATATAATTGTCCATTAGTAATAATGAGACTACAAATATATCTATTATTTTTTACATTTAAAATAAATAGCACTAGTGATGTTAACTTTTTTCCTCCTTTAAAAGTATATTAGTGATCCTCATCACATTTCAATTAGTAATTATTGTTATTAATTAATATCAATATAATTAATTAATGTAATGCTCAAAGATTTGTAATTCATGGTCAACAATGTCCAATTATAAAAAAATTATTTTAATCTTTCTTTTTTTCCCTATCTTTGATTTGACTTACATAAAATATAATTACAAAATAGAATAATTCTTTGTAATTAAAGATATTGTATGATCACTCAAAATATGACCGATGTTGTAACTATTTATAATTAGATTCTTTGCTTTGGTTAAAATGGTGTGTTTTATATACTATTACACGTGCACATAAAGGACGAATAATTCACATATAATCTTAAAAAATAATTACATGTGCACCACAAAACATTCGTAGACAAGCAATCCATGTGAATATTAACCAAATGGTGTAAATGATCCTGACATAAGTAGCTTCACAATAAAAATAATTTACA
The DNA here is from genome assembly GCA_022559845.1 of Amorphophallus konjac. NCBI lineage: Eukaryota > Viridiplantae > Streptophyta > Magnoliopsida > Alismatales > Araceae > Amorphophallus > Amorphophallus konjac. The sequence continues at coordinate 441,675,145 of CM040126.1, forward strand.
AAAATGTATACTTTTACCAAAAAGAGTTTCATGTGTACATGTCCTCACAAATGATAGTCATAAAGAAAAACATATCACTTTTTATTACATAGCTTCAATTGATCAAATTTTGCCAACAAAATTTCACATAGCTTCACAGTTCGATCGGCTGAAAATTTTTCCATCTCGATTGTTCTTCTTAAATCTTCCACCAGTGCACGTTCTTCAATATGTCCGGTTGTAGATATGTTAGAGATTTCTGCCTACTGATTTGAACACTTTTCCTGAAAAATGTGTATGACATAATCACAAATTATAACATTGAGTGCAAGATATATGAACTTGAGAAGAGTAAGGAGATGAGGCTCAGAACAATATGAGATAATGTAATCACATGGATCATGTTCCATCATATTAGTTGGGGGTTATCGCTAAGCCATCCACCCAATCATCATTGCCTCATATATACCTGATAAGACAACGGCGAGAGTTTGACATTGGGACATTGAACTTTCGGAGCACTGAACAATGGGAAGGAGCAATTCACACACATTAATGTGTCTTCACTGAACCCACACACACACACACACACACATTGTATCCCCCCTGAACACGCACGCACACGCACACACACACACAGGTTAATATAGTCACACACACACATTGTCTCCCCCTTGAACACACACACACACACACACACACGTTAATATAGTCACACACACACATTGTCTCCCCCTTGAACACACACACACACACCCACACACACACACAGGTTGATGCAGTCATTACTGAAGATTCAGATTTAATACCATTTGGGTGCTCCAGGATTATATATAAAATGGACAAGTTTGGGCAAGGCGTTGAGTTTTGCTATTCATTAATAGACCGAAATAAGGACCTCAATTTCACTGATTTTTACTAAGCAGATGTTTCTAGAAATGGGTACCCTTAGTGGCTGTGACTATCTACAGTCATTGCCCGGTATGGGCTTGAGGAGAGCTCATGCACTTATATAGAAGCTTAAGAGTTTTGACAAGGTAATCAAAAACTTGAGATATAGTGCAGTTTCAGTTCTTCCACTTTATGAAGAAAGTTTCAAGAGAGATATATTGACTTTCCGCCATCAGAGAGTTTATGATCCAAAGAGTGAAGATATTGTGCATCTATCTGACATTCCTCATAATGTTGACCAAGATTTGGATTTTCTTGGCCCAGTGCTACCACAGGCTGTGGTCAAGGGCATTGCTAAGGGCAATATTGATCCATTCACTAAGTTACCATTCGAGGGGAGCATAACCCATGATGGTTGTACATGAAACAACACATATGCACTTAAGCATTTTAAACCTATACGTGAGGAGGGTGTCTGATAACCCCTCTAAATTACATATCGAACCCACAGCATTCAGCCAAGTTAAACCCAAGAGCAGGTTAATGCTAAAAGAAGCGGATTGTGCACAATTTGATGAGATGACCTTTAATCAAAAGCCTCCCATTTCAAAAAATAACAAGTGGCTCATTGGACAATTCTCAATTCCCTGCAGCATGTGCTACTGGGGACATGGATGACACCCCTACTTATTTGATGCTGAAAGGAAAATGCCCGACTTTTCACCATTCTTCAGTGATGATAAAACAGAGAAAATGGATCATGAATCTTTTCTGACCAAAGGATGTTAAGAGACAGTTAGGGGCGTCTAGTCCACTTTCAATATGGCGGTTCCTTCTCTTACCTGTTAACTTTGGCAATCTCTCCACCATCTCTGCTTTCTGTCCATCAATGGCTTTTGAGAGAAGCTAAGCAGAATCCGCCTTCTACAAGGTCCTTTGCCACAAGGACACATTAATACTTCATCCACCCACATGAAGAACCGACATGACTTATCATTCCCAAGCTGTGAGCAAATGTACATGAGAAAATGACATACATAACATGTAAACCAAAATAGTACGGTAGGGTAAAAATAACATACGCCAAGTGGGCAGTAATAATAGGGACGTTGGGGATTCTTGCTACTTTGAGAAATCTTGATAACACATTCCCCTATGCCACATTGACACTGAATAGGATCATACTTTGCCTCACCCATTAATTTTGAATCCTACTGGTTTTATCCTGAAAAAGAAGTATGTTATAAACACTTAATTATAATGAAGCATCGGTCAAGGACTTGTATTTGATATGTCATGTTATTTGGCTCAGATGGATAATATTCAAAAATGACAGTCATTGGAAGACAAGTGCTGCAGTCACTTCCCATAGAACCCCTATAGTAGCACCATCCATCCTCATAGTGGGGCTGCCATAAGACCATCCAACCCACTATCATCGGTGGGGCCTACAAATAGGGGAATGGAATGTGATGCCCTCACAATCCTCCTCATCACATCAATGCTCCTTCCCATCATCATAGCCCAACGTCATATGCAAGGACAATATTCCTGTAAGTAGTAGAAAATGTTAGATACACACCAAAATAGCAAATACGAGCACAAAGATATAACATAAATCTAATAACAAATCCAAGCATGTGCAGTGTAGTATAAGGCAGCAACTTATATTTGATATGTCATGTTATTTGGCTCAGATGGACAATATTCAAAAATGACAGTCATTGGAAGATAAGTGCTGCAGTCACCTCCCATAGAACCCCTACAGTAGCACCATCCATCCTCATAGTGGGGGCTGCCATAAGGCCATCCAAACCACTATCATCGGCGGGACCTACAAATAGGGGAATGGAATGCGATGCCCCCACAGTCCTCCTCATCACATAAATGCTCCTTCTCATCATCATAGCCCAACGTCCTATGCAAGGACAATATTCCTGTAAGTGTACACACACACACACCAAAATAGCAAATATGAGCACAGAGATATAACATCTAGTAACAAAACCAAGCATGTAAATTTGTAGCATCGACCGCGCATGTTGTGAAGTGTAGCAGCCTGAAACCCATATGTAGTGGCAATTGAGCCAGGCTACTCCAAAAAATTAAGTGAGTGTTCAAACGATCATATCCAAGATAGGGAGCAGATTGCAGAGTATAAAGTTGGTTGTTTGAAGGTCACCCCGCCCCCAAAAAAAAGAGCAGCAGTCATATCTGAGAAACTGTCAAGGAAATTATGTTATATATGCACATTCCAAATCATAAACAACTAAACATAAAACAATTGACAGAGAATAAAAGTGTCCAAACACACAACATATATAATGTCCAATTACACAACATGTAAAATTGACTAATTAAAAATGACAATATCATAATGTCACTCGTCATTTTGAGATTCCACCTGACGACGCCTGCAATAGATAAGTTATAGGTTACGTGTAAACATAACTGTGAAGGATATAAAATATTACAAATTAGGTTAACAGTGTAATAAATACCCCCGTGAACTATGATGGGCCCAAAGACGAGTTGACAAACGTTCCCAGAATCTTTCCCCTCTAGTAGCCTCTGTCCTACTGACATTATCCTCTTCATCGACCTCCTCATCACCAGGATTGTCCACGTTATCTTCGACTTGTTAGAAAATTAAATCAACACCTTGCTCCCTTCTAATGAAATTGTGGAGCACGCAACAAGCTATTACAATTCTAACTTGTGTCTTAATTGGATAATTATGACGTTTTACCAAAATTGTGAAACGTGATTTCAGGACACCAAAAGCACGCTCAACACAATTGCGTAGTTGTGCGTGCCTATGATTGAACAAATCTTTTTTATCCCTGTGTGCAACCATCCTCCTATTACCTCTGTACTCTGGCAGATGATATCTTGTGCCGCGGTACGGTGCTAAAAAGCGGGGGATGTTTGCGTATCCTGCATCCACCAACCAGAATTTTCCTATGACAACAAACGAGATGGAATTCTAATAAGTATGGGGAACGAAACATAGATAGATCTATCAATTGAATAACATTTACCTTCTGGTACGGTAAATCCACCTTTTTCAAGGGCCCACCTGAGGACTTTCATATCTGCAGCTGATCCCTCCCAACCCACAACAACATAACTAAACATTATATCAAAATTTACACATGCCATGACATTCTGGGATGTTTCACCCTTCCGATTTCGATAACGAGACTGGTCAGCCACCGGAACCTTTGCAAGTATATGTGTGCCATCAATTGCACCCAATGCATTCTGCTGACAAAGCAGAAGCATAATTAGTAACAATTAACAAACAGTCGAAGGAACCAATTAATGCATGCCTATTTGCTAATGATCATAAAGTGCATCACCTTGAAGAAGGGAAAAAATTTAGGATCATATCGAATTTTTGGATGTACTGGATCTTCAACAGACGGCTTCTATGACGACCCGAGACCCGGATACCGGGAGGAGCCCGATAACCCAAGACTCGAACCGACGCCCACGAGCCGGGAGGGCTCGGAAGGGCTAAAAAGGAGTGTGGAGGTACAAATGAATATGAAATAAAGCAGGACAATTCAATAATTAACAGAAATAAATAAACAACTACAGGAACAACAGAGTCCAGTCCAACAGAAAGTACAGTCTAAAGCAGTAAAAACGTACCACATGCCGAGTAAACACTCGGCCCGGTGAGCTGGCAACTAAGAACCTCCGTATTGCACCCTCGAACCTCGAGGAAGAACCGCCGCACCTGAAACACAGGGGTGAGCCTCCTGTCACTGGCCCAGTAGGGATCCCGCGGAACCCCAATTGAGAACAACGGCGGCACAAAAGCAGTAACTACGAAAGCATGAAATTAACTACGGTGGCCGGCAAAACCTCGGCTCTACAACTACTCCTACTGTACCAGAAAATACGACCTAATCTCCCGTCGGGGGACAACCAAGCCACGAACCCAACCACCCGATTCCACGATCCAGGACCACCAGACACGAACCGCCCTAGCCACGCTACTAGGAAAAATGCCACGATACCTCCGTAACGGAGGCCTGCCTTCACAAGGGCCCGAACCAAAACCACACGGTCAGGGAACACGGTCACGACCTCACCGTCGTGAACACAACGCTGTCTGGGGAAAGGCCCTTGGTGACGCTCACCGGAAACCCCAGACCTCAACTTCATGAACACTCTCGAAACCACTCACGAAGTCCCGTCTCGCGGATGGAAACAGAAATCGGTGCACGACAACTCACATCACGTGACAGAAGCACCACCCACTAGAAGAACGACCGGATGCGTCCCCTGACGTCTTACACCGCGTCACAAGTGTCTAGCTATGACGCCCCGGGCGTGAGACTCAGACACGCAACAAGTACCACAACAAGGACTAGCTGGGGTCACGCTCGTCAGCGCGTGTCCTAAGCCCCCAACTACGTGTGCACACACAGACCATCTGCTCTAGGTCGGGTCCTCTGGCTGGTTTTCCCCCCCACCGGACTCTGGTGGCAAAGGCAAGGGGCCCTACGGTAACCAGCCTAAAAACTGCCTCTCTCGGGTCAGCCGCTCAACCACTCCCAGGTGGGTCAGCACACGCGTGTCGTAAGAAGGCTACGACTAGTGGACGTGTCACTGAACGTGGACACTGAAAACCACGCACACACTCATTGCGAGTATCGCGAAGTAACAGGTGGCACGACGCCACCAGACTCTAGATGGTCCACTAGACCTACAAAACCCAACGGCCTTTGAGTCACAAGACTCGGAGTCGAGACCGTTGCACATGACAACACTAAGCCGTCAATCTGGCCTAATCCCTAGGTCTAAAACAACGATGGGAAGACTCACGAGGCAGTTCACAACCGCCGGGACCCATCCCTCGAGGATGGAACTTAAGAAAAACTCCAGCTCCAGGCTGGGAGACTGGACTCACCGTCCAAGGCCACACGCTTGGCCCACTCGGAAGCCACCTTCCAGAGAAGCAACAACTTGCGGGGAAACCTCACTGCACTCACACCGATACACGGTGACTCGATCTAGCAAGAACACGGAAGCCCGGAACACCTGGGGTCACCCGGACCCGCCAAGCCCACGGGCACACTTATCAAGGTAACACAGTAACGATACCCACGGGGTGTCCGGGACACTCATGAGGCCAAAGGTCGACCAATGGGTCACAACCGGGTCGACCGGAGACCAACATAACACAATCGGAACACTAGAAGGTCGCCCGGACCCTTAAACTCACGGGCACGTTAATCGAGTTAAACGGAACCTCCAGACACCCAAAGACACGGTCACGAAACTCCACGGGGTGTCCGGGACACACACGGCCCAAGGGGAGCACGAGACAGCAGGACAGATCGCGTTAGGATCACCTAGTGTGACAAGACAGGTCGCGCTAGGAACCCCTAGCGCGATAAGGCAGAACGCGCTAGGACCCTAAAACGCGACAGGAACCGCCTAACTGTTCATCTTCTCCGATGAACGCGCCCTATCGGGGCGGCACGACCCTCAAGAATGCGCTACCTGAGACTAGCATGTTCTCAGTCCGTGCCCGGAAGAACAGGAAAACAGCGAGAAATCTATTCCACGCCCCATTCACCCCCAGGTGAAGGGGAAACAAAAGGGAAGACATTCCCCAACCTCTCCAGCACCGAGAGGACCCATTTAAACCCCAAAAACACGATCAAAACATAAGATTCAGCTCACACACCCCAAAACATGCATTTTCCCCCAAAACGCCCAAACAAACCCGCTCGACTCACCACGGCCTACAAAACTCGCAGGAAATGAAGTACTCGGGTTGAGGGTCCATCTCCCTGCCTCCACCGAAGATTCGACGCACCGTGGATGCCGATCCACGAAGAAACGCCATTCAAACCCTCGCCGGTTCACGATCCCACGAACCGCCTCCACCATCGCGATCCTCATCCCGTGCCCGTCGCTCCACATCCTACAAGCCACGCCGCCCCGCCCTCGCCGCCTCCGTCGGCCGCCCGAAGTGAGAGGGGGAGAGGAGAGAACGTGAGAGAAGAGAGAGGGAGGGAAGAGAGAAATGAGAGATGGGGGGAGAGAGAAAAAGGAGGTTAATATATAGAAATTCTGGAAATTCTTAAAAATACCGAAAAATAGAAAATCACGTTTCCGCGATCCTCGGAACGCACCGATCGTAACGGTACCACTCGCGCCCTGGTGAACGGCCCGATTCACCCGCAACGAGGTTCCGAAGGAATTACCTAAACACACACCGGGAATCGAAAAACACACGCGGAAAGGCCGCGGAACGCTTCCGGGCCTCCGAAACAACTCTGGATCGCGCCGACCCGAACACGAAAGATGTCCGAAATGAAATTTCAGACACAACGGAGTCGGACACTCCGAGAAACCAGATCCGGGACCCACGAAAAAGGATCCTAAAAATGTGGGGCATTACATCCCTCCCCCTTAAAGAAATTTCATCCTCGAAATTTAGGACCAGCACCAAGCCACAGGGGAAGAACGCCTTGACCAACTGACAACGCTGTCGGGGCCTCAGCACAGAAAAAAAACCTCGATTCACGTGAAAGCACCAATCAGGAGGGATATGGCCAGACCATAATCACGAACAATGTCACACTCCGCACACCGCACACACATAGGCCACCAGAGCAGGCATAACACAAAGGCACAAGTCTGGTATCACCTCAGACACAACGGAAACCACTCATGGCATCGCTGCCACCCTCTCGCCCACCATGGGAACGAATCCTCGCCACAAGAACCAATCCACCGGTCAACGCCCACGCTCGGCGGACCAACCTAACACCATCATCTCTGCCAACTGACCACCACAAATTTGTCGGCTCCACGCCGAGGACCACTCCACACTCGGCAAGCCGAACGTCACAACAGCACGGGACCAACTCTGTCAGAACTCAAACCTCGACAAAGCTCAGATCCCATCTCGGAAAACACACCTCAGAAACAGCCACCAAAAGGCCTCGCTGGCACACGGCTCTCTCCCTTCTCGAGCCCCTACAACCAGCATCTTCTGTCCATGAAAGACCATCCACTGGTCACCAGACATTCGTCAACGGGAAACCTCTGCTTGCTCAGGTTCTTCCTTCTTTCCTGGTCCTCCACCAGATCCGAATGGAACATTCCAAACCTCGGCAAGCCATCTGTTGACTCTCGCATAAACCACCACCACATCCAGATGGATCCCCGCGCCAACTCTACCCTTCAGGGGAGCACGGCGGGACCCAAAGACTCTATCTCCCCTCGGTCTTCACGTCACTCGACTCAAACTTACGGGGAATTCTCCCTTGTTGGCCACAGACTGAAGATCAATATCCCACGTCAACGTCTCATCAGAGACCTCCACACACAGGCATCGACCACCATCCTGTCTCATCGAATCCTATCTCATCAAAACCTCCATCTCAATTAATCCAAGAGGACGCCTGCCAATCCCGACTCCCGCTCTTATCACAAAGCCACGGGACACACAACCTCTTACAATCTACGACACACTTCTCCATAACAAGACCTCATCCGCGAACGCAACATCCAACGCAAGAACAGGGTACTCATGCGGCAACCTCGCTAGCACACTTCCCCAACTCTCCACCTACCAGTGCCATGAACCATAATATCTCAAGCAACGGCACGGCAACAACATGTCTCATGTCGCCAGAGACAACGCATATCAAGGAACCAATCCTCCGCTGCTCTACTCCTCAAGAAATCCGCCCGCAGCAACCAATGCTACGATCCGTGCACTCTGATCCACACGCACAGCCACCACATCGACAACTCGGGATCCACCAACTCGACAACTATCTGCAACCCCGCAGGCTCCGATCCTCCGCTCATCGGGAACCACAACACCGACTGCAAATCTCGCGAACACCGCCCAGCCGGCACTCGTCCTTCCGAAACAGCGCCAACACCCTTACACATCAGGGAACGGGCAACGCTTCGCACAGGCAATCGCCTTGCCAAAAATACGGAACACGTCTCACACGGATTTCATGGCACACAAAGGCCAACCAATCTGGACGCACAATGCAAGACGACGAACCTTAACCAACCGCGATCTCCTCCAACCAAGGGAAGAACTCCTTACACTCCCGACCAACAGAAGGAAAACTCCACGCTCGACCTGACCTCGAGCCATGCGCATGCTGGGAACAGCACCTTCCAGTACCAAGAAAACCATCACTTCCGTCAGGTCAGCTCCTCCGACAACACTTACCAAGTGTCCCGTCGGACCACGATCACAACATCTCTCGATGCACCACCGCTGCAATTCCCCGAACTGCAACACGCCATGCCAAGAGCCGCAACGCGAGCCATAATCGACAACCGTCAACGCTCAGATCTCGAGCCAAGTCCTGGGCGAACACAACCCATTCACACACAAGAGCGCAGGAGCAAGACTTACTGAAAATCACAGCCCAATCCTGCCTCGAAATTCGCAAAATAATCAGGACCGACACGTCATTTCTAACGCCACATAGCATAACAAGAACATCGGCTCGACAATCAGCAGCTCAACCAGAAAACCTTCCGCTCACTCGAGCACAATTCTCGACCAGAGCACCTGCTCCAACACCTCAAACCACAACCTCAGGGCCTCAGGGGCTGGACAATCCTCAGACTAGAGTGCCCAAACTCAACAACAGCTCCCTCAGAGCACACTCACAGCCACTTAACGGCAAACGGTCCTCGCCAGCCACCTGACCTAGCTGCAGACTCCTCGAACGCAACACCACAGCAACACACCCGCCGTCAACCTCTGCCCAACGCAACACGACCAGGGCCACCACCCAAGGGAGAAAGCTCTCGACCTCGATCCGCAGACCCCACGCTGGCACGAAAGCCGCGAACAGCAACCACCCTCACCGCGCCGCACAACGCTCTCAAGCTCTCAAGCGAGAAACAAAGCGAAAAATATGCACGAAACCCTATGCCAGCTACCGACTATATTGGACCTTACGGACTCTGATCACTGCAATATCTCGAATTTCTATGTACGTCCACAACAACGCTCTGATACCAACTGTGACGACCCGAGATCTGGATACCGGGAGGAGCCCAATAACCCGAGACTCGAACCGTCGCCCACGAGCTGGGAGGGCTCGGAAGGGCTAAAAAGGAGTGTGGAGGTACAAAGGAATATGAAATAAAGCAGGACAATTCAACAATTAACAGAAATAAATAAACAACTACATCTACAATAGAGTCCAGTCCAACAGAAAGTACAGCCTAAAGCAGTAAAAACGTACCACATGCCGAGTGAACACTCGGCCCGGCGAGCTGGCAACTAAGAACCTCCGTACTGCACCCTCGAACCTCGAGGAAGAACTGCCGCACCTGAAACGTAGGGGTGAGCCTCCTGTCACTGGACCAGTAGGGATCCTGCGGAACCCCAACTGAGAACAACGGCGGCACAAAAGCAGTAACTACGAAAGTAGGAAAGTAACTACGGTGGCCGGCAAAATCTCGGCTCTACAACTACTCCTACTATACCAGAAAACAAGACCTAGTCTCCCGTCGGGGGACAACCAAGCCACGAACCCAACCACCCGATTCCACGATCGGGGACCACCAGACACGAACCGCCCTAGCCACGCTACTAGGAAAAATGCCACGATACCTCCGTAACGGAGGCCTGCCCTCACAAGGGCCCGAGCCAAAACCATACGGTCAGGGAACACGGTCACGACCTCACCGTCGTGAACACAACGTTGTCTGGGGAAAGGCCCTCGGTGACGCTCACCAAAAACCCCAGACCTCCATGAACACTCCCGAAACCACTCATGAAGTCCCGTCTCGCGGACGGAAACAGAACCCGGTGCACGACAACTCACGTCACGTGACAGAAGCACCACCCACTAGAAGAACGACCGGATGCGTCCCCTGACGTCTTACACTGCGTCACAAGTGTCTAGCTATGACGCCCTGGGCGTGAGACTTAGACACGCAACAAGTACCACAACAGAGACTAGCTGGGGTCACGCTCATCAGCACGTGTCCTAAGCCCCCAACTACGTGTGCACACACAGACCATCTGCTCTAGGTCAGGTCCTCTAGCTGGTTTCCCCCCCCCCCCCCACCGGACTCTGGTGGCAAAGGCAAGGGGCCCTACGGTAACCAGCCTAAAAACCACCTCCCTCGGGTCAGCCGCTCCACCACTCCCAGGTGGGTCAGCACACGCGTGCCGTAAGAAGGCTACGACTAGTGGACGTGTCACCGAACGTGGACACTGAAAACCACGCACACACGCATTGCGAATATCGCGAAGTAACAGGTGGCACGACGCCACCAGACTCTAGATGGTCCACTAGACCTACAAAACCCAACGGCCTTTGAGTCACAAGACTCGGAGTCGAGATCGTTGCACATGACAGCAGTAAGCCGTCAATCTGGCCTAATCCCTAGGTCCAAAACAACGATGGGAAGACTCACGAGGCAGTTCACAACCGCCGGGACCCATCCCCCGAGGAGGGAACTTAAGAAAAACTCCAGCTCTAGGCTGGGAGACTGGACTCACCATCCAAGGCCACACGCTTGGCCCACTCGGAAGCCACCTTCCAGAGAAGCAATTGTAATGTTTCGCACAGCACCTACGGGCGACGCAGCGGATAACAAAAATTCCATTTGCCCGATCCCGGTGTCATTGAAAGCTTAATCTGTGCTCTAATCGGTGTTTCTAATACCCTAATTACGGGTTGTGTGTTTCACCTTGCGCGGAACGACGCTGTCCGCTAAGCCCGATGCAGAAAAACCGAACCGCACAGCTGTACGGCCTCTAGAGATGATCCACACGGATCCTTGCACAGTGACGGTACCTCCCCGGCACGACCTTCCCCAGCTCAATCACCTTCAGGAGAGAGAGAGAGCAAGAGGGAGAAAGGGGGAGGTTAATTCTCTCCCTTAAGCTTAATGCTTGTTAGCTTAAGGGAAGGAAGGAAGCAAGAGTTCGAATGAACTCACGTATGTGGCTATATATAGAGTTTAGGTTTATTAGAAAAGGGTTCTAAAAGACCAAAACTGTATATATGTCTTTTATCATATTATACATATGTATTAGACTCCGTTTACACTCCTTTCCAAAAGGAATTAAATGGAAATAATACATACACTTGTATAATAATTATCCGTCACCCAAGAATCCATTGTGTGTGATCCTCTAGGCCCATAGTCACTCTAGTTTAAGGTCCATTAACTTCTAATTTTCAATTAGAAGTAAATTAAACGTATTCTTCGCTTCTACTAGAGCCGAACAATAGTTTAATTTATTCCGAACCTTTGATCACGTTGGGTCAAGCAAATCCGCGTGATCCTAGATGACCCCGGGTTTAAACCAACCTGTCTGGTACCTGTAAGTACACAGTTACCGCATCGATATAATCCCTCGCTCCTTCTATGAGTCTGGTACGATCGAGGGTACGGTTTCTGTCAAACCCCATGATCGTGCCATTTGACTATGACCTCCTTAAAGTGTATGACGTCCGTTCTAAACGAACTCACACGACCCTGGCCAGGGATTTAACGGAGCGTCAATGTCATGACCCATTAACTGTCTGATATATACCCGACAGTGAGCGATCCCCTCTTGACCATTGATGATCTTCACACGTATCCTGGAGTGGTTAATGACTCGGCAACTCATGACTTATGGTTAAAGTCACTTAGCTAAGTAATTAAACCATTCCAGTCCTCGTGTAAGATCCGATCAATGTCTCAGGTCAAAGGACCAACGATGCTACTGAGACCGTTGGATCTTTAGTTGACATTAGGTATAATCAACCATCTGAAGATCCAATAGCGGATCAGTTCAGTGCACATCCTCCAAGGACATACACCTACACATATGTGTTGGTGCCCCGCACCAATGACCATGAGACTGGTCACTGACACATCATGTGTACTGGTTTAATAGGTAATCAAAGTCCCCGAGTGATTACCATCCAACCAGGAATAATTTAAGGTATGTGTACATGTAAAGTCAATCTCATGTTCGAGATCCCATCTCGAGCTGACTTTATAACCACATATCCTAGGGACAACGTAAAGTAACACAATCGCATATTTACGCTCAAACACCACTTTATTAATGAACAAGATCGTACAACTATTGGGCCTACCCGACCCGAAATTGGCCTGTAGCACACCAACACTAACAATCTCCCACTTGAACTACAGCCAATTGCCCACAACTTTGAGGCCCATCTTATCCCGATGACGCTCAAATACAGTCTGTGTCAAAGGCTTAGTCGGTGGATCTGCTATGTTGTCTTCTGACGGTACACGCTCTACCATCACATCTCCACGATCAACAATCTCCCGAATAAGGTGAAAGCGCCTGAGAATATGCTTTGACCTTTGGTGAGATCTCGGTTCCTTCGCCTGGGCGATGGCCCCATTATTATCACAAAATAATGGGATGGGAGCTGTTATCTCGGGAACTACGCCGAGTTCCAAGATGAATTTCTTCATCCAGATGGCTTCTCCAACTGACTGCCCCTCCATTCAACATGAATACAAATTCAGACATGGATTTGCAGTTATCTGTATCTGACTAGAAACTAGAATCTGTGTAAGCTCTAAGCTATAGGTCATCTCCTCCATAAAGTAGAAAAAGATCCTTAGCCCTTCGCAGGTACTTAAGGATGCCCTTTACTGCCTTCCAGTGCTCTTCGCCTGGATTTACCTGATATCTACTGACAATGCTTAAAGCATTGGCAACATCAGGCCGTGTACATAGCATTGCATACATGATTGACCCTATCGCTGAATCATAGGGTACCTTATTCACGTGTGTCACCTCCTCAGAAGTTTTAGGACTTATCCCCTTGGATAGGCCAATTCCATGTCTCATGGGAATGAGACCTCTCTTGGAATTTTCCATCCTAAACCTTTTGAGGATAGTGTCTATGTACATGGATTGGGATAATCCTAGCATCCTTTTAGATCTATCTCGATAGATCCTTATGCCCAGCACATAGGATGCTTCTCCCAAATCCTTCATGGAGAAGGTCTTGGACATCCAAGACTTGGTTGATGTCAACATCTCTACATCATTCTCAATGAGTAAGATGTCATCAACATAAAGGACCAAGAAGGTCACTGAGCTCCCACTGACCTTCTTGTAAACACATGGTTCATCTTCATTCCGAATGAAGTTGAAAGATTTGACAGCCTCGTCAAATCTTAAGTTCCAGCTTCTAGATGCCTGCATTAATCCATAAATGGACCTTTAAAGTTTGCATACCTTATTAGGATGTAGCTTGGAGGTGAATCCTTCATGCTGTACCATGTACACCTCTTCTGATAGATTTCCATTAAGAAAAGCTGTCTTCACATCCATTTGCCAGATCTCATAATCCAGGTATGCAGCAATGGCAAGGAGGATTCTGATTGACTTAACCATGGCTACTGGCGAAAACGTCTCGTCATAGTCAATGCATTGCCTTTGACGATATCCTTTCGCCACTAGTCTAGTCTTGTATGTGTCAATCTGTCTATCTGCACCGATTTTCCTTTTGAAAATCTATTTGCAGCCGATAGGGACCTTCCCTTCGGGTACATCAACTAAGTTCTAAACTTTGTTGGTGTACATGGACTGGATCTCTGAATCCATTGCCTCTTGCCATTTCTCGGAGTCTACACTACGGATCGCCTCCTGGTACGACTGAGGATCATCATCCTCATCGATACATACCTTAGAGGACCCCTCTGAGACATGTCCAACATATCTCTCAGGTTCTCTCGGTAGCATACCAGATCTCCGTAGTGTCAATGTTTCACTTTGAATAGGGTCAACCGATACCGTCTCATCTAATGAGTTTGTGCCTATGGGTTGTGGTTCTTGGACCTCGTCCAATTCTATCTGGCTCCCACTGTTTTTCTGGAGTAGATATTCTCTTTCCAGAAATACAGCTCTCTTGGCCATTAAGACCCTTTGCTCAGAAGGGTGATAGAAATAATATCCAAACGTCTCATTTGGATATCTCACAAACCTACACTTATCGGTTCTCAACTCAAACTTATCACTCTCGTTCTTCTTTACATGAGCAGGACACCCCCAAATTTTAATGTGATTAAAATTTAGTTTCCTGCCCTTCCATATCTCATATGGTATAGAAGGACCTGATTTACTTGAGATCCTATTCAATAAATAAGCCGCAGTCTCTAACGCATAGCCCCAGAGAGACAAGGGTAGTCCTGACATAGACATCATGGATCAGACCATGTCTAACAAGATCATGTTTCTCCTTTCGGATACACCATTGTGCTGTGGTGTATACGGTGGTGTCCACTGAGAAACTATTCCATGGTCTTTAAGATAAGAAGTGAATTCATGGCTTAAGTATTCACCTCCTCGATCCGATCGAAGAGCCTTAATACTTTTGCCAGTCTGTTTCTCTACTTCATTCTTGTATTCCTTAAACTTCTCAAAGGTTTGTGACTTATGTCTCATTAAATACACATAGCCATATCTAGAGAAGTCATCAATAAAAGAAATGAAATAGAGATAACCTCCTTTTGCTTCTATGGACATGGGTCCACACACATCCGAGTGTATGAGCTCGAGAAGGTCAACATCACTCTCTCCATGTCCACCAAAGGGAGCCTTAGTCATTTTCCCCATGCGACACGACTCACAGGTATCAAATGGCTTGTATTCGAATGAATTCAAATACCCATTTGAGTGTAAGTGAGAGACTCTTTTCTCACCTACATGACCAAGTCTGCAATGCCATAGATATGCAGAATTCACTTCATCAGCATTGGAAATTTGCATAACATTAGAACGTGTATCTAATACATATAGACCATTGACTAATGAACCATTGGCTATAACCAAACCATTATTCATTATACAGCACCCAGTGCTATTAAAAGCCAATGTACATCCAATGTTATACAAGCCAGAGATTGAAATAATGTTCTTAATAATATTAGGAACATAATAACAGTCATTCAGCTCTAGAATGACTCCTGAATGTAAACTGAGGCGTGCAGTCCCGACAGCTTTGGCAGAAACCAAAACTCCATTGCCGATCCTCAGTTCAATCTCCTTTTTGCCCAATCGCCTTCTATTTGCCAGTACCTGCACAGAATTGCAGATATGAGATGCACATCCAGTATCCAATACCCATGATGTGGATTCCATATATGACAAATTAAGGTCTATGACAAAAATACCTTCATTTAGAATTGCCTTGCAATTCCTTTTCCAATGCCCAGTTTCCCCGCATCGAAAACATTTGTCTTCCTTTTCATTCTTCTTGCCCTTCCCTTTGTCAACTTTGGTGAGTTGCTTACCCGTGGCCTTTTTCTTTCCCTTCCCTTTGTTACTCGTGACGGATATTTGAGAGGCCTTCCTTTTCTTGTTGGCCCGGCCAATAACCATTACAGACGAAGATGGTTTATCTTTCTGCATGGTTCCTTCAGCACTCTTTAACATATTGAGCAGCTCTGGGAGAGTTGCTTCAATCCTGTTCATGTTAAAGTTCATGATGAAGGAAGAAAAGGAATCGGGCAATGACTGGAGTATAAGATCAATGCATAGTTCAAGATCCAACTTGAACCCCAATGCATTGAGTCTTTCAATCCACTCCATCATTTTCAGTACATGGGCCTGCACTGATGAACCCTCAGACATCCGTGTCCTGAAAAGCCTTTTTGAGATGTCATACCTCTCAATCCTACCCTGCTCCCCGAAGAGCTGGCGTAGATTGAGAAGTATACTTCTACAATCAGTCTTTTCAAATTGCCTCTGTAGCTCGGGAGCCATAGAGGCCAACATGTAACATTGGGCAAGGGATGAGTCCTCAGACCACTTGGCATAAGCCAGTAACTCGCCCTCGTCGGCATCAGGAGCTGGCTCAGAATGAACCGTGTCCAACACGTACGCAATCTTTTCGGCGGTAAGGACTATGCGTAGATTACGCAGCCAATCCGAGTAATTCGGTCCAGTTAATCTATTTGCATCCAAGATGCCGCGGAGGGGGTTGGACGACGACATTGTAATCTGGATAAGAAATAAAAGACAACTTAGCATGTGTTCAAATTCTAACTTAGATGTGGTTTTTCTATCTTAATTAGTCCCACTATTTTTCGATCGGACTATATAACCCTCAGTATATAGAACGGGAGATCATCGAGATCTACCTAGTGGGTCGGAATCCCAACGAGACTGATGTACGACCTTGTGGAAAGCACAACAAGCCATACACCATCTCAAGGGCAGTCAACAAGCACTTGCATCTAATACAATATCCGATATTCGACCCCCGAGAAATCATCCCCTTGTGGAAAGCACAACAAAGGATATTCTCGGTTAGATCTAACCATCATTACTACATAGCAATGAGTTCATGACCCGACCCTTGTGGAAAGCACAACAAGGCCGAGTTCAATTCCTCACCCCATTGAGGTCGAGCCTTGGAGTTTAATCCCGCCCCCAAACTCATGGACCTTGTGGAAAGCACAACAAATCCATGAAATGAAGACGTTCATTCACTCCATAATGATGGAGGGCCACGACGACTCCTAGAGCCACGCTTACCAGATCTAAAATTTAATCATGAGGGAATTTAGTTTTATCTTGATCTCACCCTAGGTGGTAATATAAATATATCCAATATATTTACCGTACCTAGTAGTTTGCACAAAATAAATGCATCCAATGCAAAATAAACGCAAGTGATCATGGACTTTAACCCTAATGTAACTAAGACATCCGGCCCGCTTCCGAAGCAGCTGGATCGTCCTCATCGGGTGTGCTCTGCGCTTTCAAACTCCGACGCCGCATCAATTACAACTTTTACACGGCACACAGGCCGGAAAAATTAAATTACATCATCATCATCATCATCATCATCATCATCAGAGCCTTATCCCAATTAATTGGGGTCGGCTACATGAATCCTGTTCCGCCAAAGATTTCTATCAAGTGCAATATTCATATTTAAACTCAAGGAACTAATGTCCTTCCTAATAACATCGCACCATCTCATTTTAGGCCTTCCTCGAGCTCTTTTGCTAGCATCCACTAAGATTTGATCACATCTTTTAACCGGCGCTGAGTTAGGGCGACGAAACACATGTCCAAACCACCTGAGTCTATTTTCTCTCATTTTACTATCAATTGGAGCTATCCCTAAGTCCTTACGGATGCGCTCATTCCTAATCTTGTCTTTCTTAGTCTTGTCACACATCCATCTCAACATCCTCATCTCCGCTACACACATTTTGTGGATGTGTTCCTTTCGTACTGCCCAACACTCGGTACCATATAACAGAGCAGGTCTCACAGCCGTTCTATAAAACCTCCCTTTGAGTTTCACAGGCATACGACGATCACAAAGGACACCTGATGCACTTCTCCATCTTAACCAGCCTGCCTTAATCCTATGTGTAACGTCATCATAAATCTCCCCATTAATTCTCTTGTATGATAGACCCTAAGTATCGAAAGCTACTACTCTTCGGAATGTTATGTCCGTCAATTAGAACCATGTCTTCCTGAACCACACTCCCATTACTAAAATTACAGTGCATAAATTCTGACTTGCTCCTACTAATTTTAAAACCTTTAGACTCCAAGGCAAGTCTCCAACGCTCTAACTTAGCATTTAGAGCATCAATACTCTCATCAATTAAAACAATATCGTCTGCAAATAGCATACACCAAGGGATATCATCATGCAATTGTTTAGTTACTTCATCCATAACTAAGGCAAAGAGATACGGACTTAGTGCAGAACCTTGATGCAAACCTATAGAAACGGGAAATTCACCAGTCTCCCCAGCAATAGTTCGAACACTAGTAATAGCACCGTCGTACATATCCTTAATCAAATCAACGTATCCTTGAGAGATTCCTTTCTTTCTTAATGTCCACCAAATCAATTCTCTCGGTACTCGATCGTACGCCTTCTCTAAATCAAGAAAAACTATATACAAATCTTTTCTCATCTCTCTATACTTCTCCATTAGCTGCCGTAGCAAGAAAATAGCTTCTGTAGTAGATCTATTTGGCATAAAACCAAACTGATTTTCCGACACAGTAGTCATACCACGGAGGCGTTTATCAATTACTCTTTCCCAAAGTTTCATAGTATGACTCATAAGCTTAATTCCACGATAATTATTACAACTTTGAATATCTCCTTTATTTTTATAGAAAGGAACTACAACACTTTTTCTCCAAACTTCTGGCATTCTTCGTTCCTTTAAAATTAAATTACATGTGACTCAAATTCCAGCAGCCCTCAGGGCGAGTACAACAATTGAGGAAGATAGAAGTACATTAGAATTTTAACAGAGAGAGAAAGGAGGTTCGCAGACCCCAATTAATTACATTAATCCAAGTCCATGATCACTTGCCAACCCATTCAAATAAAATCAATCAAGGTTTATTTTCTGAAAATAATCCTTACTTTGAATTTGAAAATGGGATGTGCAAACAAAAACAGGCTAGCTTTGTTTAATTTTAAAAATCAAAGCATGATTAACTAAAATTAAACATACAAGCAGGCCAATACAAGGTAAATAAAGTAACGCACGTAAAGAACCATCATTTTCTATAGGGGCATCTAATTGAGATAATTAATTAAATTTAAATTTAAATTTAATTATCCAATAATCAAATTTAAATTCAAAATTTAAACATGCCAATAATTTAAATTTAAATTCAAACTAATTATCCAATAATTTTTGTTTGAAAATAAATTTAAAATAATGCAATTATGCTCAATTAGTAATTTTCTAAAATTCAAAATTTGAATTTAACAATTATCTAATAATTAAAATTCAAATAATTGAATTTTCCACATTTAACTTCAATAAAATTCAAATTTTGAATTTTCTAATTATCTAATAATTAAAAATTCAAAAATTAAAATTTACTGAAGTAACTTCAATTATTATCATTTTATCCCAAGGTAAATAGTAATTAACTCACCTCGGTAAATGCAACACGGTTAAATAAAAATTAACATTTGTCATTGATCATTGAGATAACACTATTTAACCTATTCGATAAAATTCTATTTAATTTACTGTGCATTTTAATATATATATCTAATATATATATTTATATATGCATCAATAAATTAAAATAATAATAAGTAAAATTTTTAATAAAAAAAACTTGTTTTTATTTATTTCGCGGCCCCTGCAGGGGGGGGGCGCGGCCGCCCACGCGGAAGGCGTGGGCGGGCGCGCAAAATTTGCAAATTGATGAAACCCGGCGGACGAATTTTCCATGCGTGGCGGGCGCCCGCCGAGTGGCGGGCGTCGCCCGCCACGCGGCGCGCCCGCAGGCGGGCGCCGCCCCGCCCGCCCCCGCGGTCAGCGCCCACAGGCGCTCACCGCGGGTGCCGCGTGCGCCTCCCACGCGGCGCACGCGGCGGGCGCACTGCGCCCAGGGCGCAGTGCGCCCAAACGGGTCAATAAAAAAATTTTCAATGCCCCTAAAATATGGTTCTAAACGGCGATAAAAACACCGACCAGAGCGCGAACCTGGCTCTGATACCACTGTAAGGTTTCGCACAGCACCTACGGGCGACGCAGCGGATAACAAAAATTTCATTTACCCGATCCCGGTGTCATGGAAAGCTTAATTTGTGCTCTAATCGGTGTTTCTAATACCCTAATTACGGGTTGCGTGTTTCACCTTGCGCGGAACGACGCTGTCCGCTAAGCCCGATACAGAAAAACCGAACCGCACAGCTGTACGGCCTCTAGAGATGATCCACACGGATCCTTGCGCAGCGACGGTACCTCCCCGGCACGACCTTCCCCAGCTCAATCACCTTCAGGAGAGAGAGAGAGCAAGAGAGAGAAAGGGGGAAGTTAATTCTCTCCCTTAAGCTTAATGCTTGTTAGCTTAAGGGAAGGAAGGAAGCAAGAGTTCGAATGAACTCACGTATGTGGCTATATATAGAGTTTAGGTTTATTAGAAAAGGGTTCTAAAAGACCAAAACTGTATATATGTCCTTTATCATATTATACATATGTATTAGACTCCGTTTACACTCCTTTCCAAAAGGAATTAAATGGAAATAATACATACACTTGTATAATAATTATCCGTCACCCAAGAATCCATTGTGTGTGATCCTCTAGGCCCATAGTCACTCTAGTTTAAGGTCCATTAACTTCTAATTTCCAATTAGAAGTAAATTAAACGTATTCTTCGCTTCTACTAGAGCCGAACAATAGTTTAATTTATTCCGAACCTTTGATCACGTTGGGTCAAGCAAATCCGCGTGATCCTAGATGACCCCGGGTTTAAACCAACCTGTCTGGTACCTGTAAGTCCACAGTTACTGCATCGATATAATCCCTCGCTCCTTCTATGAGTCTGGTACGATCGAGGGTACGGTTTCTGTCAAACCCCATGATCGTGCCATTTGACTATGACCTCCTTAAAGTGTATGACGTCCGTTCTAAACGAACTCACACGACCCTGGCCAGGGATTTAACGGAGCGTCAATGTCATGACCCATTAACTGTCTGATATATACCCGACAGTGAGCGATCCCCTCTTGACCATTGATGATCTTCACACGTATCATGGAGTGGTTAATGACTCGGCAACTCATGACTTATGGTTAAAGTCACTTAGCTAAGTAATTAAACCATTCCAGTCCTCGTGTAAGATCCGATCAATGTCTCAGGTCAAAGGACCAACGATGCTACTGAGACCGTTGGATCTTTAGTTGACATTAGGTATAATCAACCATCTGAAGATCCAATAGCGGATCAGTTCAGTGCACATCCTCCAAGGACATACACCTACACATATGTGTTGGTGCCCCGCACCAATGACCATGAGACTGGTCACTGACACATCATGTGTACTGGTTTAATAGGTAATCAAAGTCCCCGAGTGATTACCATCCAACCAGGAACAATTTAAGGTATGTGTACATGTAAAGTCAATCTCATGTTCGAGATCCCATCTCGAGCTGACTTTATAACCACATATCCTAGGGACAACGTAAAGTAACACAATCGCATATTTACGCTCAAACACCACTTTATTAATGAACAAGATCGTACAACTATTGGGCCTACCCGACCCGAAATTGGCCTGTAGCACACCAACACTAACAGCAACGACTTGCGGGGAAACCTCACCGCACTCACACCGATACACGATAACTCGATCTAGCAAGAACACGGAAGCCCGGAACACCTGGGGTTTCCCAGACCCGTCAAGCCCATGGGCACACTTATCGAGATAACACTGTACCTCCAGACACCTCCAAAACACGGTAACGAAACCACGGGGTGTCCGGGACACTCATGAGGCCAAAGGTCGACCACTGGGTCACAACCGGGTCGACCGGAGACCAACACAATACAATCGGAACACTAGAAGGTCGCCCGGACCCTTAAACTCATGGGCACGCTAATCGAGCTAAACGGAACCTCCAGACACCCAAAGACACGGTCACAGAACTCCACGGGGTGTCCGGGACACACACGGCCCAAGGGGAGCACGAGACAGCAGGACAGATCGCGCTAGGATCACCTAGCGAGACGAGACAGGTCGCGCTAGGAACCCCTAGCGCGACGAGACAGGTCGCGCTAGGAACCCCTAGCGCGACTAGGAAGATCGCGCTAGGGGTTCCTAGCGCGACAAGGCAGAACGCGCTAGGACCCTATAGCGTGACAGGAACCGCCTAACTGTTCATCTTCTCCTATGAACGTGCCCTATCGGGGCGGCGCGACCCTCAAGAACGTGCTACCTGAGACTAGCGCGTTCTCAATCTACGCCCGAAAGAACGGGAAAACGGCGGGAAATCCATTCCACGCCCCATTCACCCCCAGGTGAAGGGGAAACAAAAGGGAAGACATTCCCCAACCTCTCCAGCACCGAGAGGACCCATTTAAACCCCAAAAACACGATCAAAACACAAGATTCGGCTCACACACCCCAAAACATGCATTTTCCCCCAAAACACCCAAAAAAACCCGCTCGACTCACCACGGCCTACAAAACTCGCGGGAAATGAAGTACGCGGGTTGAGGGTCCATCTCCCTACCTCCACCGAAGATTCGACGCGCCGTAGATGCCGATCCACGAAGAAACGCCATTCAAACCATCACCGGTTCACGATCCCACGAACCGCCTCCACCATCGCGATCCTCGTCCCGTGCCCGTCGCTCCACATCCCACGAGCCACGCCGCCCTAGCCTCACCGCCTCCGTCGGCCACCCGGAGTGAGAGGGGGAGAGGAGAGAACATGAGAGAAGAGAGAGGGAGGGATGAGAGATGGGGGGAGAGAGAAAAAGGAGGTTAATATATAGAAAATCCAGAAATTCTCAAAAATACCAAAAAATAGAAAATCACGTTTTCGCGATCCTCGGAACGCACCGATCACAACGGTACCACTCGCGCCCTAGTGAACGGTCTGGTTCACCCGCAACGAGGTTCCGAAGGAATTACCGAAACACACACCGGGAATCGAAAAACACACGCGGAAAGGCCGCGGAACGCTTCCGGGCCTCCGAAACAACTCCGGATCGCGCCGACCCAAACATGAAAGCTGTCCGAAATAAAATTTCGGACACAGCGGAGTCAGACACTCTGAGAAACCAGATCCGGGACCCACAAACAAGGATCCGAAAAATCTGGGTCATTACAGCTTCTTAATATAGTCATGGCGCAAGGATAACACTACCATGAGTACATTGTTAAAATGTCGACTTATCGTCTCTCCTGAATGTTGGAACCATTCTCTGAGTAATCTATTGCCAACTCCATGTCCAACCTCGAGGAGAAATATAGCTAATTGCTCACTGGCAGACATATTTTTGGTGTCATTAAGTACACCCCTTTCCATCAATTTGTCCCTTAACCTTAAGAATAAGTGAGGATGCACTCGAAAAGTAGAGTATGATCTATCAACATGACCGGCCATTAATTGTTTAACCCACTTATGACCTCGACCAACATCTGTGTGCATTGGGGTCCTAGGGATACATATGTCGGAGGACAACATTTGAATGAGAACTATATGTTCAACTTCGTCCCAATAGTTCTCCTCATCCCACATAAACTTAATGACCGTGTCAAGTGATGGACCAGTGCCAATAGTTCCCAAGTCCATTGATAATGGAAAATAAAATATCCTACAAAACATAAACAAGCAGCATTTATAAGTGTGCAATAGCGTACGAAGAACCAATTCATGGAAATGAAGCATCATTAAAGCTAAAGCTAATTTCATTAAATAAGTAACTGTGAATAAATAAAACTACACATGTAATTGTAAGTTTAAAAAGGATATCAATGAAGATTTCAATAGTATCCTAGACGGGTAAATATCCATCCCAATTTCAAATCTTCTAGAAGAGACGTGAAGATGGAACGATCCTCGGTAGACTTGATAAGCTCAATAGCTCTATAAATATCCTGATGAGGAAGTCCAGGTAAGTTGACGAGCATATTAATTACCTCATCCATTGGCGGTATAGCTTTTTTCTGAAGTTGGAGCATCTCTCTTGCCAAGGTCAACCTTTCATGACCCAATTCTACTAACTTGTCAATTAAATCCTCATTACCCTGGGAACTCCGCTTCCTCTTCTTATTTATATTACTAGATGAAGGAATGGTATTGGCCATAGAGGGACTGGCCGCGAATGTCTCAACATTTGGAGGTTCCCTTTGCGATGGTTGCTGATTATTTTCCGGGGTATCAGTGTCATTGAAGAAAGTGTTAATATTGAAATGTAGCCCTGATTCTTGTTCCAAAGCTTGCTGCTCCTCATCACCAGGGTCACTACGTGTGTCTAGGTAAGAGGAACCTTCATTACATACGGTGTCATCCCCTCTTGACATGGAATTTGAGCAAATCACCTCCATTTGATCGAAAATCACAAAAGGTTTCCCTTGAATTGATTTGTACTCTTTATTGGTCTGAAAAATAAACAGACATGTTGATCAAATTAAAGAAAGTTAAGTAAAACAATTAACTATGCAATACGTATGTTACATACCGCTATGAGATCATCCCAAGTTTCCTCTGTGCATGGTGTTGGCATTTTCTTGTCATCATCACATCCCCATCCTGACCTATTCTTTATAGTCACAATTAAATAATGTCTTTTCTTCAGATTTTTAAACCAATTTTTCAAAATCTCCATTGAGTATCCTAACTTGGTCAACTCATTGAATTTTTTTATTGTTTCCTTCCATGCCTCCTTTGTGAAATTTCCAATAGCGAAACCGTCGTTGCTCACCTTGTGTTCTACCAAGAGATCTACAAAAATCAAATCTGCTTCGTTGCTCCAATTCGCCACTCTACTTTTCCCATCTTTAGATGCACTCATACTTATTTCAAAAAATATAATTAATCATTAGGAAAAGAGAACTGAGGCGAATCCAAATACAACACATGACTGTGAAATAAATTTCAGGCTAACACGACCACAGAGAAGGAGCCCACACACCACCGGGGAAGGAGCAATGAAGGGGAAGTAGACGTCAACAGGAAGGAGCAGTCCGGAGTAGAAGACAATTAATCATAAGAACCTGGGAATGAGGCCAATGCAAATGAGCCCAAATGACTATTAAATGAAGATAATATGAAGCACCTGAAGAGCTGAAAACTGCAGAAGATAATATCCCCTAACCAAAATTATTAGCATGGACTAAAGTATTAATATGACAATAATATGAAGCAATCCAACATCATAATCTGAAGTATCTTATAACATGTCAACATCATAAGTTGGCAACGCTCCACAGAAAATTCCACATGATTTGCAGGAGGGTGGAAGTTTCACCATTATGGGCATACGGAAATGAAGGGCTAACAGATAATTAGTGTGCTAATTTAGAACTGAGGTTCATTTTGGAGGCCGGACGGAACTCATATCACACGAACCCCAACCAACAGGAACTGTGGCACATTTTGGAGGCCAGAGAGAACCATGAAGTGAATAGAATTCCAAATGCAATGAAACTTCTAGCAGTCTTCAATCCTTTAAAAGAATGAAATCCTAACACTAATCAGTCCCACAGCCGTATTCAAACAAAGGCACTGATCAAATAAGATCGTTCAAATTGGCCAGTTCTTCCTTCTTTTGTTAAACATAATTACATATATAGCCCAGAATCTAATCTATCATATACTACACTATATCATATATTCTTATATTGCCATGTACACCCTCAAAATAAACAATATTGATTCACTTATGGCCCTCTGGTTCCAGTACCATCAGATATGGCTGAATATTTCATTGGGAACATAACAGAAACAAAACAAGGAATAAAATGCAAGATTTTGTGTCGTGTACATGGTTGAAAATCCCATTTCAACACATCTGAAACATAGATGTGGAATAAAAATATAAGGCTCTGGGAAGTTATGCAGTTAGAGGTGCAAATGAACAGAGAACTTGATTTATAAAGCTGATGGTAAAAAGCCTTTATTCTTGACCATATATGCTCAAAATATAGAAAAGCCTTTATTCTTGACCATATTGTGGATGCTTATTCCTATGACAAATCGGCATGAAGCTGCGATGTCTACTCTCAGGGGTGGATAGAAGTGAGGTGGGGAAGAGGAGTGGAAAAGAGGTGGTGTGGATAGTTGCCACTGTGGAGAACTTGTTGGCAACTGCCAATGCTGAAGTGTCGTCCAGGGTTGTGATACTGGGTGCAAGAGTGCTGCTAAATGCTTGCACTGTACGCTCATGGGCATAGGAAGAAGGGCTCCACCCCCAAAATACACATTATAAAAATAGTTGCTGATGCAACTTCAAACTTTTACAACTCTTCTCTTCAAACGTCTGATAGTGATACATCTTTTCTCCCATGTTTGATATCGTTTATATGTGCCACATATTTTCCTTTGTTTGCTTATTTTCTCAGAGATGTTAGATTGCTGCAGCATTTCAATCTCTTCAATGAGCTTCCCACTCGGCATAAATATGTAAAAGCAAATTAGGGCCATTCAGCTTTCATTATTTATGCATTTTCTTTGTTTGATTCTGGATATCTGAGTACAGAGTATTTTCTTTTAGAAACTCATTCCAGATTCCAATCTCAGGACTATGGCCATCGTGTTAGACTAGCAACTCATGCAAACTTTAAGGAATTTGTCTTGACTGCTGGTTTGAAAATTTTCCCCTTGGGTGGTGATCCTATAAAGTTCTACCTGAGTGTGAGATACTTACCTGTATATGAACATTTTTGTAGGTTGTAACTTGTAGCCAACAGAGGACCAACTGACTTTGTGTATGATATTTTCTTTTTCTGTATTTTGAGCAGATTGGTCAAGAATATGATCAAGAATAACATCATATTCACGAAACTCAGATGCCATAGAATCCATATTCTCCCTCTCAGGATGATCAGTCATATCCAACATCATACTAACAATAACATACTAACAATAACATGCTAACGAGTCTACATCATACTAACATCATACTAACAATAACAATAGACTAATTTTGATGTATAAAAGATAATATCTAACATCATACTAACAATAACATGAAATATGACATGCGCTAAACAAAATTATTAGCATGGCACAAAAAATACTTGTGAATATTAAACATGTTATACATCAAAATAGATTCATAAAAATAGTCTTCCAAAAGACCATGATACACATTCAATCAAGACATTCCCAGTACAATGGTACGCCAAATATCTTATACAGGGAGGGAGCAAGCCCACAAATCGGAAGAGAAGGAGCACTGAAGGGGAATGAGACGTCAACAGGAAGCACCAGTCCACGGCGTTGGGGGAAGGGGCTACCTGCAACCTCTTTTTACAAAATAGATAGTTAGCAGTAACACACATGCATAAATGACAATGGGAACATAGTGGGGGGGGGGGGGGTCGTCTCCGGCTAACAGAGATCGAAAGCCATCACCAGTAAGTGCAATTAATCACAAGAGAGGGAGATAGTTGAGAGAGAGGTCGATCCGGGGTCTAGGGTTTGTGGAGGGCGCGCATTTAATCACAAGAGAGGGAGATAGGTCGATCTGGGGTCTAGGGTTTGAGGAGGGCAAGTGCAGCTAATCACAATAGAGGGGAGGAGATGATCGAAAGCCAACACCAGCCGAGGGGAGAGGTCCACCAGCGACGATCTGAGGAGGCGATGCACAACACAGGGAAGACATCCACCGGGAGAGCACGATTGCTAGAGGGGAGACCGACCTCCCTCGCGGATGGCACGAGCCGGAGCCGGTGACGAGAGGAGCTAAAACGGCCGGGAGGGAGTCGACTGGAGTCGATCGACGGTGAGCTCGATCGATCGCGCCTGCAGAGCACGGAGGCGAAAGAGGGGAGGCAGAGAGCACTCGCGAGAGACGATGAACAGTGCGATCGGCGAGGGCACGGCTCCGAGGTCATTCAGGGGACAGGAACGGGGATGCGGAGCGGGGGATAACTCATTCCAAGTTTTACTTGGAATGAGTTATCCATGGAAATAACCCGGGTTTTGGCTTAACCCGGGTTCTACGTAACCCAACATATCCTGATGTTTTTATGCTCTACCAAACGGTGAACGCGGGATATCCTTGCCATATCCCTCTACCAAACGACCCCTTAATGTGTTGTTTTGTATCGGGATAATTTTGGAAGAGAATAGACGTAAGTTATTCTAAGATAATTTATTTCTATTCTTATTCTCGTGTATATTTAGTATACATTGAGATAAGATGAAATGAGATTGAAAAAATAAAGTTAAATCATTTTAACAAAAGATTAGAATGACTTATATCCGTTTCCAACTTTAAAATCGAGGTTAATCCTATTTTCCTTAACCTCCCTTATCTCTGCTCTTTTTAGCCATACCAAATATAGACTAAGATTAGATCGGAGATATCCTCGCTCTAACCCCGTACCAAACTACCCAAGGCTGATGGCTACCTATCAAGTACTGAAAGTTTGGAGATCCTCTCTCAAAGCTCTTTCCCCCAAGGATCACCTTATTACTGCCGAGGCCATATTGCTTCATTGAAAAAAAAAAGATAATTGAAAAAAGAACAATTGAAACTGATTGAAGGGTGGATGTTGCTATGTTCTTAAATGCATTTTGGTCCTTTTGGGTCATTGGACGTCCATTGTTTGCACACAATTTTTGTGTCTGATAAAGGAAAACGACAATTAAATGGGGTATGTATTCTTCAATATATAGCATGTATAATTTAGGAATAATCATAAGTATACCTCTATGTTATGTTCGATAAAGAAAAACAACAATTAAAATGGCTACACGTTTTCTTCGAGGGCGATTTTGATAATTAGAGTAAGTTAACTTTGATGGCCCAAAAAATATATTCTTTAGATTTTCAAATTTTTGATTTGATATTTTATCATAATCAAGGTTGGATAATATGATGTTTGGTTGTTATTTTTTTTCTTTATTTCTCATATTTAAAAAAGAGAGTAGAGATCTTCTAATCTTATTTGACGTTCCTTTTTTAAATTTTAAAGAAAAAAACTCATCTAATATAAATTTTCTTCAAAAAAATAAATCTAAAATAAATTTAAAAAAAAACTCACGAGACCTCGGGACTCCCTCTTCCCTCCCACGCGCGACCCCCCTCCCCCCCCCTCCCCAGCGGCCCCCCTCCCCCGCGGCCGGCGCCCCTGCGCAGCCCCCCTCCCCTCCCCCGCGGCCCCCCTCCCCCACGGCCGGCGTCCCCTCCCCCTTCCCCGCGGCTCCCCCTCCCATCCCCTCTCCTCTCCTCCTCCTCCTCCTTCCTCTTCCTACTATGCTCGTTCTGTGGCGACAGGAGCAGCTGCTGCTGCTGCAGGGGAACCTTGGAGAAGAAGGGCTTGCAGAGCTCCTCCAGCTCGTGGAGGGCCGTCTGTGTGGCGAAGAGCTCCGAAAAGTAAAGCAGAAGGTCGTCCTCTTCTCCCCTCCCTTCCTGCGGGACGACAGAGGGGAACGAAGAGAAAGGAACCGCCTTCGCCGTCGTCGTCGTCGTCGTCGCCGCCCTCGCCGGCCCGCAGCACCCTCTAACCACCGCCGGGGAGAGTGCTGCCGGTGCGATGGCGGACCCGTGGCTACGACGTGCCGGAAGGGCCTGGCAGCAGCGGCATGGGTCGGTGCGAGCCGGATGGGGTGCCTGGCACGCGGCGGCGGCGGAGCTCGATGGCGGCGTGGACTGTGGCAGCAGTGCTAGCTCGCGGTGGACGGCCGGAAGTGGCCGGCTGTGGACGGGTTCGCATGTGGGGTTGCTCACCGCGAACGAAGGAGAACAGAGATGTAAGGGGGGGAAGACTTCCGTAAATGAAAGAGGAATAGGCAGGAAAGGGGTGGACGGGGACGTCGGGGAGAGGGGAGGGGGATGCCGGGGAGGGTGAGGGAGGGAGAGGGAGGGGGACGCCGGGGAGAGGGGACGGGAACGGGCCGGGACGTCGGGGAGAGGGGAGGGGGACGCCGGGGAGGGTGAGGGAGGGAAAGAAGAACCGGCGGTGGGAAGATGGAGGAGAGAGGAGGAAAAGCAGAACCGGTGGGGAATCCGGCCAGGAAGAAGAACGTAGAGAGAGGATTTTGACCGCTCACTTATTGTATGTTTTCTTTTCTCAAATAAATTTATTTAAAATTTAAAAACTATAATATTTTTGTCAAACAAAGAATGACTCGTTTTAATTAATTTTAAAATTTAAGTTAAAAATTGATATGTCATGATTTTTAAGATAGAAATATTTTTTTAAAAAATATTCTCAAACATCCTATAAGACATTATGTGTGATAACTCTGCAATCTAACTCGATTAAGGAGGAATAACTCACCCTAATTAACCCTTATTCGACTATAAAGTCGCCCCAATAACACGTGTGTAATTTAGGAATAAGCACAAGGATATCTCTATAATCATATAGATTCTATTTTATACCCAATATTCTTTGTATTAACATATACACTGTCATAATAAACCATATTTCACCATGTTTATCTATAACATCACTTGTCATTTGTTTAACTTAATTTTAAATTGATTAAAAGATTAAAAAAATAATCTACCCTTATTTAGTCTTCTCACATAATTAAAATGATGACATATATCTCCCTGTAATCTTTCTTAATCTTGTATGCCTCTCTAAAATCGTATATTTTATATTTACGGTATAATATTCTATTAAATCCGTTGGCATTGAAACGTGAGGGATATAGCTGAAATAATATTACTTGTTTTGGGTGTATATGTAAAGAACATAGGTACATAAAATAGAATAAACAATATTCTGATTCATTATGTAATTATCTCTATACCTTTATTTTAAAAGATACTTAAAAATATTGGAAGCATCTTATAATAAGTAATTAAGTATTTCCAAATTGGGATTTTTGCATATTAATCCCTACAAATTTATCGAATTGCCGATTAGTCCCTCAAATCTGACTATTATTTGAATAACCCCTGTAATTATCTCCGTTATTCAAATAAGTCCCTGCCGTTATTTTAAATCCATAAAAATTAAATAAACCAGAGTTAAGTTGACTCGATATTAGGAAAAGACTAACTAGCCCTTAGTTAGTCATGCGTGTGTGTGTGAGAGAGAGAGAGAGGCCAGCCGGAGGCGGTGCAGACATGTGTGTGTCTCAGAGAGAGAGAGAGAGAGAGAGAGGCCAGCCGGAGGCGGTGCAGACGCAAGGAAGGCGGCCGGCGATGGCGAACAGGGAAGGCAACGCTCCTCCCTCCGGCTGCCCTCCCCCCTCCCCATGTGTCCTCCCTTCTCCTCCCCCTCCGGTCTCCCTCCCCCCTCCCCGGCCCCCTCCTCCCCCTCCGGCCGCCCTCCCCCTACGACCTCCCTTCCCCCTGCTACCTCCCCCCTCCCCGGCCCTCCGGCCCCCTCCTCCCCCTCCGGCCGCCCAACCCCCTCCCCCTGCGACCTCCCTTCTCCTCCCCCTCCGGCCTCCCTCCCCCCTGCTACCTGCCCCCTCCTCCCCAGCCCTCCGGCCCCCTCCTCCCCCTCCGGCCGCCCTCCCCCCTCCCCCTGCGACCTCCCTTCCCCTCCCCCTGCTACCTCCCCCCTCCCAGGCCCTCCGGCCCCCTCCTCCCCCTCTGGCCGCCCAACCCCCTCCCCCTGCGACCTCCCTTCTCCTCCCCCTCCGGCCTCCCTCCCCCCTGCTACCTGCCCCCTCCTCCCCAGCCCTCCGGCCCCCTCCTCCCCCTCCGGCCGCCCTCCCCCCTCCCCCTGCGACCTCCCTTCCCCCTTGCTACCTCCCCCCTCCTCGGCCCTCCGCCCCCTCCTCCCCCTCCGGCCGCCCTCCCCCCTCCCCATGCGACCTCCCTTCCCCCCTGTTACCTCCCCCCTCCCCGGCCCTCCGGCCCCCTCCTCCCCCTCCGGCCGCCCAACCCCCTCCCCCTGCGACCTCCCTTCTCCTCCCCCTCCGGCCTCCCTCCCCCCTGCTACATGCCCCCTCCTCCCCAACCCTCCGGCCGCCCTCCCCCCTCCCCATGCGACCTCCCTTCCCCTCCCCCTGCGACCTCCCTTCCCCCCTGCTACCTCCCCCCTCCCCGGCCCTCCGGCCCCCTCCTCCCCCTCCGGCCGCCCTCCCCCCTCCCCCTGCGACCTCCCTTCCCCTCCCCCTCCGGCCTCCCTCCCCCCTGCTACCTCCCCCCTCCCCGGCCCTTCCAAGACCCATTAGAGATGAAAGCAGAAGGATCCATCGTGCTGAAGAAGAAACTTTGAGAGAGGTCGACACTTTCATCAGAAGTGTCGACACTTTTAAGCTTCCAGAACCAATTCCTTCAAGGCTTCATGTTAGAAGTGTCGACACTTCTGGGCTTCCAGAACCAATTGATGTTGTAACCTTTTGATGAAACTTTGGTACTACCAGTACAAAAGCAAAACCATTGTGCCATTTTCCAGTATAATCGCTGCATTTTGGTCCATTTGTTATCCAACCAAATTGTGGAAAATGATGCATATAGATGTCAAGCTGCGGATGACCCGATTTAAAACATGCATACACGTCTGGCAACCTTGTATGCTCTCCATTATTACAACTGGATGAGTGGAGGGTTGTGCAACAGTTTGTGGAATTAATACAGTTCACATGCTAGAGATGACAGAAGAAAGAGATGATGATCCCTTTTGCGGTTAAAATTAAGTAGAAGTTAGACTAGATAAACCATGCTGAGTTGAATGTGGAGGGGGAGAAAATCCATATAATTTCATTTGGGTGACAAAGAAGCAAAGCATGATTATTGTTGGTATATTCAACTATGATAACTTCAGAAAAATGATAATAGATAAAACTTATCAGCCCACTGCCATGAAAGGTCGACCTCTCCATCAAGGAGGGTCGACCTCTCCGTCAACTTCCAAAAGCACTTCCATTAGTTCAAAGGAGAGAGAGAGTACTTTTGTTGGTAGTAAATCTTCTCATGTTCAGAGGAGAATCAGTTTATTCGGGAAATAGATAAAATAACAGATAATAATAGCTAAAAGTTAATAGTATTATAGTTATCATAAGCACTTTTTTGAGATTTTTGAACGAAGTAGATATTCTAATTTATTCGGGAAGAACTCATTCTTACTCGATGTGACATATGGAGGTATAAGTGAGACAAGAACATCTCAACACAGATGGGGGGCCCACCCAGACAGACAGGTGAGAGGTGGGCATGATCTTCTTCGTGCTGCTGCTATAGTTATCGCCTCTGGCTCTCTCTGCATCTCGTTAGCGAATATGTAAATGCAGTGGCCAACAGTGGTGGGGTAGAGACCAAGAGATCTGGCGGGTTATTGTTGTAGTTGTCATAGAATGGATCTCGTGATGGAGGTACCAGATTCTCAGGATTTCTTTACGTTTTGGAACCCCTCTTATTAAAAAGAGAGCATCCCAATGGCTTTCTTTGGCTGGTAAACGCTTCCATGAAATGCAAGGGGCGTGATGGCAATGGCCGATTTGGAAGGGTTACATGGCCTTCAATGCAAATTACAGAACTTGCAGAAACTAATGTGTGTGAGAAGGGAAAAATGTTTCCACTTTCAAAATCAGAAATAGACGCGGAAAAGCACACATGGGGCAGTGCGTCTGCGGCGGGGCTCTGCGGTGGCCAGTGGGGCGTCGGCGGTGGGGCGTCTGTGTCGACCGGTGGGGCGTCTGCGGTTGGGACAGTCCTCTAGAGGCCTTGCGGTGGGGCATCTGCGGCGGCCGGTGGGGGTAGTCCGTAGATTGCAACGGCGGTGGGGCGTCTGCAGCTGCGTATGGGGGCGGTGGGGTGTGCGGTGGCAGGTGGTGGGGTGAAGGGTTTCACATGGAGAGGGTTATGATAAGGGTAGTTTAGGATTTTTCAACTTTTTTTAACGGAAAGATGGAATATTCCATCAAATATCCAACTGTTTTAACGTCAATGAACTACATGGGCCTTTCTGCTAGAGTTACATGATTTTAAGGATTTTTTAAACAATAGTGAGATTTTAGGGACTTAAAATTAATTCGTCGTATTTGCAAGGACTAATATGCAAAAAAACCCTTCCAAATTATATCATATTTTGGGACGACCGTGTAAATATGTGCCGGTGAGAGGTATTCATGCAATTGCAACGTTAATTTGGATGGCCAAGAACGCTGTTTCCAACCTTCCACCCCAGCCCCCGCAGTAGTCCAGTCTGCCCGCTGTGTACACCAAAAAACGCAGGGGACGGAGAAGAAACGCAGCTCGGCGGCACAAGGAAAGGGACGATGAGCGTTCCGGGTTCTGCATACAAGCTCCTCATCTCCTGCCCCTCCGGCATCTCTCGCTCCCAGGTTCTTCGTGACTGTAATTTTTTCTTCTTAGGATTACATCTTGCATAGATTAAGAGCATCGGTTTTTCGTGCTTCTCCGTGATGCATATTAATTGTCTTGTGGTTGGTGTGCGTCTTTTTGTCTTTCTATTGCTGTATTTCCTTGATCAACCTCTGAATTGGCTTCACCTGCAAATTCTGTGGCGGTAGTTAAAGATGGAGGGGAATGGGTAGTGCGCCTTAGATCTGGAAAAACCCTAGGTATTGCAAAATGTTCATGAAGAAAACGTCTAGGTTGTCCACTTAAATCCGTTTCATGGCGTTTTCAAAATATTCCCTTGTAGTTGTCAATAATAGAATCCCATTAGGATGATAGAACTATCTGCATATTTTTGTTTGGGTTTCACCCATCCGGATATGGCCCACTTTGTCGGTCACAGTATTGGGCTGCACAATCAGGGGGCTACACTTGAGGTTTGCTCAATGCAGTACATATTAGGCTTACTGTGTTCTAACATAACTCATATATGCCTTGCAGGTTTCTTGTATGGGTGTTATGGGAGGGAGGAGGGTTAGTTTACTCTAGTAGTTTGCTGTGTTCTTTATTTTTTATTCTATACTATGGGATCCTATTTTCTCTTTCCATATTCATCCATTACACATACTGGTAGTATTTTGCGTTGCAAAATCGAGATTCTGTTATACCACTACCTCTTGAACATTTGAATGCTGCCACTCACTACTGCTTATCTAAACCTATTGCCTCATGCACCTACTTCAAAACTTTGCAGTCAAGGTCCACGAAAGAAAACAATAATTATACTAATGTGATTAGACCGTTGTGCATCATCATTTTGGTTGATAGGATGTATAAAAGTTAAATTTGTAATCTCTCTTCACACTCATATATTTGATGGTTTTAATCTCTTCTTTGTGTTAAATGAAGGTTACTGTCGATTTTAGTGCATCTTATGACAGGATCCCACATCCAGATAGCAATTTAGAGAAATCTATAGATGAGGTATGCTTTGCTTTTTCTTTTTTCCTGAAAAATATATTCTTTCTTCACCTACTCACATCCAGATGTAATTTCATTTTATCTTTGACATCATTGATTTTTGCATTTGTGCTTCAAAACTATGCAAATTGCTAGAAGGATTGAACAATCAATCAGTGAATCTGCCATAGTACTTTTCCGTCAACCTTCATCTAGAATCTAGTCAAGGATCCCATGAATTTAGCAGAAGTGCTTGAAACACCAACTCTTTTCTTCTCTCATCTTATTGGTCCCCGCATGCCAGTAGATTTGTTGGTAGTTAGGTGGATCCTACTGAAACAGATTGCATTTAACTTCAGGTGAAATTATTGAAAGAAAGCAATATTTTGACCAGTAAGCAAGCTCGTAAAGGAATTATATGTTCCTGTTAGGATGTTCCAATAGTCACTTGGATAAATGGCTCACTATCTTCGCTGATTAAGAGTTTCTTTTGTTTCAGAAACAACATCTATGTAGTCCAAGGTGTGAGGTGACCGAGGCGACCAAGGGGGTCGCCTCATGCCTCAAAGGCCTAGGCCATGACCTAGGTGTTTGAGGCGTTTTATTAAAAATATATATATACAATTCAAAAAATATTAATATATGCCTAAATATCAAAGAAATACATGCATACAATCAAGGTTTTCAATAAAATTAACAATAATTAAGATTTGAAGCAAAAATACATACATACAAATAAGATAAGATTTGAATAAAGGAGGTTTAAACCAAGACTGGACCAAAAGAAGAAGAAGACTGAGAGTCAGGTATTTGAGGCGAAAGTGAGGCGGTTTGGGACCGTCTCGCCGCCTCAAACCCCTAGGCGAGTGCCTAGGCGTGCCTCTGACTACATAGAACAGCATAAGAAAACATTCATTCTTTTTTCACAATGAGTCATATATAGGTATTTTATGAAACGTATGGAATGACTTATGGTTGTTGTTGTTGTTTAGTCCCATACCGAAAATCCATGGCAGTCTTTCCTCTATACATGTGGGAGATTATCTCAACTCAATGCCTAGGTTTGGGTTGACTTCGGGCCTTAACATGGTATTAGAACCTTGTTTATCCATTGGATCCATATGTGGACACTTGACCTACCCGTGATATACCCCAAACCTGTTGGTTCAGCGCGAGGGGGGGGGGGTGATGCTGAACAAGACTTGTGACATTGGGCAATGGGTCGTATTTGTGTGTCACGCGATGGCATCATTTTCACGGACGATGATTGGAGCCACAAAAGAGTCATTTAGTGGGGTCTAATGTTGTAGTCTCGGATTTTCTAAGTTTGCAATTTTTATAGTTGTATGAGGCTCATTGGGAGCCAATTTAGTGCCTTTTCTATATTTTCTGTATTTTGGTGCGATTATCGCACTATTTTCTTGAGTCCAGGGGTATTTGAGTCTTTGGGGAGTCATGGTAGGGTTAGGGTTTGCCTAACCAATATGAATAGTCATGTAGTCCTCTTTTTCAATTTATGAAGAATTTTGAATCCGAATTTTGATGAATTCTTGTGTATTATGTATTCTCCGAGAGGGAGTTGTGAGCGCCCTGAGAGAGGGAGGCCGCAAGGGCCACTACCCAAACCCTAGCTGCCGTACACCCTCCCTCCATCTTCTTTCTTCTTCCTCACCGCAAACCGCTGTCTCCTTCTCCCTCCTCCTGCGGCCCCCATCTCCTTCTTCTCCCTGTAAGCGGACAGGGCACCAGGCCTGCCCACCGACCAGTGCCCTCACCCAGCACCGGTGCTGGATGCTGCCGCTACGCGACCCAGCCATGGCTTCCTCCAGTGCCACCTGCGGCCTAACCCCGCCACCGACCCCCTCCCCTTTCCCTATTCCTACGCCAACCTCGCCGCCACTGCACACAACCCTCTCTCTGCTTGCACTGGCACCGTCGCCCCCAGGTCCTGCTGTCGCTCAACAATCGGCCGCCGACCTTCTCGCTCCTGTTCTTCCTCTTTCTCCTCTGACACGACCGACAAGCTGCAACCCCTCCGCCAATAGACAACACCCACCCTCTTCTCTCTCTCCCTCTCTATATGGTGCGCACCCCCCAATCCCCACCCCCAACGAGCGCAGACCAAGGCATGCTGATAGGCACCACCCTCCCTTGTACGGCAGCAGCTTCCCGAGAACTCCACGCCGTCGTCTCGAGCGACCCACAACATTGTAAGGGTCCATCAACTCCAGAGAGAGGGAGAGGCAGGCTCGATCCATATGGGATTTGCCTTCCGTTCTGCATCTAGGGGTGTTGTGGTTTAGTCCCATACCGGAAATCCATGTGCGTCTTTCCTCTATATGTGTGGAGGATTTCCTCAACTCAATGCCTAGGTTTTGAGTTGAGTTTGGACCTTAACAATGCTCATAGATTCCTTCTGTTGTTAGCTGCCTTCTGCTTATTTGTTGAACTGAAAAGGTGTACTCCACTCAGATTTTGCAAGTCCTTCAAAGTTTACAAATATTTTACACACTGTCAGTGATATAAATATTTGGCAAAATTATCTGTATACACCTATAATCTTCTAATATTACCCTTATATCCATACCTTTATGGTATTTACCCCAATACCCCTCAAATCTCTTAACCCGAGTTGATTTTGTACTCGACAGTGGTAACTCCCCCCTGTGAAATGTCATTTTTACCCCTTCACCCTCTCTCTCTCTCTCTCTAGGCGGTTGGGGTGTCACCGGATGCCACCAAATGTCACTCTCTCTGCCCTCTCTCTCTTGGCAGCACCGAAGGTGGCCACCGCTCTCTCCTTCTCTCTCTCTCTTTCTCTCTCTGTGGGTTCCTTGCCCTCCACATCTGCAGCAGGGCAACTCTACCGCCGCATGCTGGAGGCCTCCCTCTCTCTCGCGGTGGCCCACTATTGCAGAGAGAGAGAGAGAGAGAGAGCCGAGTGAGAGGGTTCGAGGGAAGAAGATGATATCGGCAAAGGTGGTGCTGATGTCGACGGGCATGTTGTCGGCGGCGGTGGCACTGGGGATGACCCTGCCGGCCATGTCCCCCTTCCTCTGGTCCAAGGTGCAGTGGGTCTACAGATCGCTGTTGGTCTGGCTGATGCTTCCGTACCTCTACTTGGTCATCAACGGCATCATCATCTACATCACGGCCTCGTCCCGGTTCCAAAAGGTGGATGCACAGGAGGAGGGCCTATGGCGTGTGCGAGAGCGCGAGAGCGAGAGAGCGAGAGAGAGAGAGAGAGAGAGGGCAGTGGAGCTGCCCACGCTGCAGATCGGGACGGCTAGGAACCCGCAGAGAGAGAGAGAGACTTTGGTGTGCACAGGGGGAGACAAGGAGAGAGAGAGCCCGAGAGAGAGGGGGCCTTGGGGAGGGAGAGAGAGATATACAACTAGGGGTAAGTTAGTCATTTGTCCCTGTTGACTCACTTGAGGTTAATTATCGTGAGTGTCTATTGACGGGAGGGGTACAAAGCGTCTATTATAAAGATTTGAAGGGTATTAAGATAAATGCCATAAAGTCAGGGGTATAAGGGTAATATTAGAAGATTTCAGGGGTATACAGTTAATTTTCCCAAAATATTTCTGATTATTAATGCCATCACTTGATGTTGTCTTTCATTCTAAAATTCTGCTCTACTTCTGTCCGTACATCAAATATACTGATTCCTTGGATGGATAATTTTTCCTTTTCTTTTTTCTTTTTAATGCAGGCTCTCTTAATTTGAAATCATTTTTCCACAGATGTGGAGTCGACGGATGCAAGACAATCAATCACTATACAATGGTCAGAAGTTTAGGGTATCTCTCTCTCTCTCACTCTCAGATACACACAGACACACACAATAAGCGTGCAGCATGGTATAACAGGAAACAAAACATTGATGCCACGTGGCATAATTGGAGCAGTTTGGATCCAACATTTCAAGACCATTGATGCCTTGTGGAGCAGGAAACGAAACATTGCAGAATTGATGAAAGAGTGGAGAAAATGTAATCCCTCAGAGACTGAACAGGAAATATGGGATGTGTGTCATCCAGCCATGATGTGGTGTATCTGGAGAGAGAAATAATACTCTTAAGAGAATAGTTTAGACATCTTT
Organism: Amorphophallus konjac; assembly: GCA_022559845.1. Classification (NCBI taxonomy): domain Eukaryota; kingdom Viridiplantae; phylum Streptophyta; class Magnoliopsida; order Alismatales; family Araceae; genus Amorphophallus; species Amorphophallus konjac. The sequence goes on from CM040126.1 coordinate 441,714,851, forward strand.
CCATCATTATCAAGGATTGCATCAAGTATCTTTAAGATTGGAGCTTTAGTGTAAAGGCTCTAGAATTGGATTGTACAATTCTATCTGACAAGGAATTATATTCCGGAATGAGAGCGAGAGCGAAGGGGGAGGGGGTAGGCTCTTGTACAATATGTTGGATTGTGAAGGGCTCTAGACTTGTACAATCTAATATATTGTAAAGGGCCCTAGGTTAGCCCCACAGGCTCATGTACAATTTTTGTATACAACCTACCACCACACTAATAAACCCCAGTCATAGCCTATCGGCACCTGTATCTTGAATCTATTGTTAAACTATCAATGGTTCACGATCCATTATTTTGAAAAAGGTATGTGAACTTTAGTCAAGGACTCTGCTAGTTTACAATGATTTGTATGTTATGGGTCTAAAATTGGAAACAGCCTCTTTGCCAAAAAGCAGGGGGAAGGCCGCATACATCTGCCCCTCTCTAGACCCTGCACATGCTGGCTTTTTTTTTTCATTTGCACCAAGAGTTGGGAGTTGACTATCAGCAGTTTTCATATTTTGGATTCGGTGGTATTTACTGATATGTATTACTTGTGTGGTTATTTTATTCAATGTCTCTCAAGTTAATATGTTTGTTTTATTAGTGATTCATTGGCCAAGTTCTTTGGGTTCCTCGGCAAGAGGGTTTTTCTGGGATCTTTTTTTCCTTGGATTTTGATATAATTTCTTTCCGATAATGAGTCATCTTCAAGAAAAGGTTCATCTGGAAGTCTAGTATAAATTGGTTGATGCTCTACTGCTATATTCATATATTTTGTTTTTGTCTTGCATGTAAGTATTTGACCCAACTTTTCACCCTAATAATACAGTATGGGGGATGCACCTTGAAGAGCACAGATGGTTCAAGGGAAAACTCCGTCTGCCTAAAGCTTGGTTTAACAGACTATAGGTCTGCCTCTTTTAACTGATTTTTTTTGCACTTTCTTTGCAGTGGATCCTAAGATAGGGTAGATATTAACTTGAATCTTGAACTTGAACTGTAATTGTGGAAACCTATGGAGGAAGTTATCTGGAATTTCATTGTATTGAATAGGATAATCTTGCATTCTGGCCTGAAAAATACACAAGTATTTTGTTCCATACAAGGACACACATATAGGTTAACAAATGTGAGATGCAGTTTTTCTATACACTTGGATTCCCACTTTTTATTTTCAATAATTAGGGAAAACTGAGACTGGCTGAGTTCACCGGTCCCTCCCCAGCCAGCAGCTAAACTTGCATGGTATGTTGAACCCTCCAAGCCAATGTTCAATCTGCAGCCACCTAGACTGCTGGTGCACTGCCCTGTCTCTGTCTGCTGGAGGAGCCCTTGGTCCTTTGCAGCTTGCCAAAGCTAATGGCCCTCTGGTTAAATTTACTGAATTGCAGAACCTGCGCAAACTTTCTCTTATAATGTTTCCACCCCCACCCTTTTCTCTTGAAAATACCCTCCCACACCACTTGGATCCTTACTTGTGATCATTTAACTGCAATTGGGGGCTTTGATTCTGCCATATCTCTAGTGACTAATCCTTGGATCATGTGATGATGACGTTATAGGTCGAGTCCAAGACAAGAGGTCCCTCCCATCACAGAAACACAGAATAAGCAGACAAATCAATTTTATGTCATCGTGGCTGTCATTTTTATTGTCCATGGCCTTCTTATGCTTATCATCAGCCGCATAGGGTAGTGAACTGGCCCCAGAGGCATGGGTTGTGGGGGGCATAGCGGTTGCGGTGGTGGAAGGGAGGGATGGCCTGACAAATGAGTGCAGTGGATTGCTTGAGTACTGCCTCTTCAAAAAGTTCATATAAACGGCATGCTGAGAGCTCCTCCTCATCTATCATCATTGTTGTCCTCCATAAAACTGCAGAAATGTCTGGTTACCCCTTAAAGTTCTGAGAAATTGAATCACTTCCATGGAAGAAGACCCCAAAACTTTCATGTTGTCTTGGTATGAACCTTTGCCATTGATATTCCACTGACTTCATTCATGCTATCCCTCTGTAAGAATAACCAAAGGAAGTGGGAAACAATACTGAAGTACAGGAAATGCCCATGCAATTTTACAAGGATGATAATAGATTGGAAGCCTGGACGATGGAAGGGGCACAGGATGACAATACCAGCGTTGGTGGGTAGAAACATCAATAGAATTTGTGCAGTTACTCTAATTTATGCATACCATCAGATGATCATGGAGCTTTTTTTTTTAACTGTAATATTTGATACTCAATAGGGATTTGGAGAAGGTGAGGCTGACATCAATAACGTGAGGTTTGTCAGCTGCTTCTCATAAAATGAAGAAGAGTTCTAGTATCAAGTATTCACCAAAAGTCCTAAAACTTCTCATGAATGCCTGGTATGGGACTAAATGGCTTTTGTCAGTAGTGTCAAAACTAATAGGCCAACCAAATAGGGCATTGGTTTTTGTCTGTCATGGAAAATTGAGCCAGGAAAGGGGTGCAAAAGAAGATTGCAAGCTCATCTTAAATGATAGGATTGAAGATAATTACATATGGAAATGTTTAGAGATGCACATATCAACAAATTGTTTTTTTCTTAAATTTTTTTATCAATATTTTGATGAATTGTCTGAAGTCATTTTGTCTTACTTGCAACTAGTTCCTGTGCTGGCTCTTCATTCTGATGTCTTCCTGTTATCCAGGACATTTGTGGGAACAAATCTGAATCCTCTCTGGGAGAATTTTCTTGCTCCCTCTGAAGGTAATGATAGTTTTAGTTTGCATGAAAGTTGGTTTCATCTATGTCATCCAGAATCGTGCTTGATCATCACTGAGTGGCGTGCTACTAATGCTCTTTATTACTGTTGTTTAAGCAGATTTTTTAGGTACATGTTTACTGATAGTTTATATGGTCCAAAGAATTGCCATTTCTTTAAGAAACCTCTAAATACATGAACCTAAAGTTGTGCATGAACGGTTAACTATTGTTTTTGATGCAAATTGATATTTCATCATAGATTTAAAAATTCATTCCTAAGCTTATTTGTGCATTTTTTTTTGTAGATGATTCCATACGGTGCCAGCACATGGCAAGCCCTTTGGGTAATGGTGCAATTGTAGAGACTTCTGACAAAAAGATTCTTGTCTTACAGCGGAGTTTTAAGGTTGGAGAATTTCCAGGATATTTTGTGTTCCCTGGAGGCCATTCAGAGGTACTTCACTGGACATTCTGAAGTATTTTATCAGAAAACTACTCTATGCCAAATGATCATGTCCAATGCTATTAATTTACAATCCATAAGCATCATAAAAAATGCAGAGAATCAAGGAATCATGAAAAGAATAAATGAGTTCTCAACCATGGAGAACGATAAAATGATATAGGCATCAGTTGTACTGTTCATGCCCACCTAGGTCTATTAGATGTGATCCACATCACAGAAATACCAATTACAAGGCTTAGATATTTATGTTAGTATCCAAAACATTAATATGATGTGTTGAACTTCCTTTGCAATTCTCAACTTGGATGCTGTTCCCCAATTTAGAGAAAGATGTGATTTGGATCAGACTTCAATCTGGTCCAGAAAATCACTGATCTGGATGACTCCAGCCGGGAAGAAAACTGCAAAAAAGGAGACGGAGGAAAGAGAGGAGACAAGCTACACATGAGTGCATGCCAATGCATGAGCATGCATGCATGCACACACACACAGAGACACAATGCACTTCTGGGGGGTGGGGTATTGTCTGCGGATGGTGTCAGGCACTTTCTCTTCCTCTGTTTTCTATCACAGGCTAATGTCATCAGAAAGAAGACAAAAAGCAGGAGGTGCAGCTGCCAAGAGCGCTACCAGAAGGTAAAACAGTGGTTCTGGCACTAATGCAGTCAGGATTGGACCATGTTGACAGTAAAGGGGTTCTTTCTGCTGTGGCCTGCTGCCCACCCTCATCTCTGCTTTTCTTTCCTGGGGCAAATCTACACAAAAGTATGACATAGTATAATTTTTTTGAAGGGACTAAAATGCAATATATTATTCCCTAAAGGTCTTCATTTCTTTTTTCTTACAGTTTAGTCCTGAGTGTTGTCAAAAGTGGATTGGACACAGCTGATCCTAATCATATCGGCTGGTTTCGCATTCTGAGCCAATGTTTATCTGTAAATGCCCAACCCAATTGCCAACAGGTTAGCAACACGAAGACAGTTGAACCCCACAACCCACATCCTGAGATGTCAAGTGTGGCTGCTGGATGCAACTCCCATGCATGCCGAGACTTTTAAGTTCACATGCTTACAATGGTCTATATGGGCCATGATTTTCACCTCACAGCTGTCTATGCTCTGTCTCTCAGAATCTGGCACATGATTCATTGCTGTCAAGCTCACCCAAAAACCAAACTATGATCACAAATTCAGTCATTATCGCATGTCATGCTTCTTCCACTCATGGTTTTTCCACTTCTTATATAGCACCATTAAAATCAGTCAACCCCCTCATGGGATTCGGTTCCTGGTGTCCTTTCCTCGTATTTTCATTGCTATCGATGGGAAAGGAGAAGGGGAGTGAGGAGGTGAGCCACTTTTCTTTCACTAGGGCCCAATTTGATAACAGATTAGTATAGGGGTGGGTGGCCTACCCCGGGTGGCGTGCCCGCCCCCTATCCTAACCCACCCCGGGTAAGCCATTCCACCTCTTTTATGGGAATGAGAAAGTCCATCCTAACCCCTATCCGACCCCGGTTAAGGAAAAATGGACCAAAGTAGAACAACTCACCTGACCCTGGTTAAGCCATCCTAACTGGTTTTATTCCGTTATCAAAGTGGGCCTATATGTACACAAGGTGATGCGGGACGGACACGCGACTCGACTCCAAATGGGTATGCGACCCTCGGACTCTAAGCAAGCTCGTGATCGTCCCTTTTCGAGGGAAGCGTCGGACGTGCGCGGTTGAGAAACCGGCAAGAGCTAGGGTGGTCAATTCGCACTTTCGTGCCCGGATCGGGTCACGGGACGGTCTTGCTCTCTCTTGCAGCAGCGGTGATTATCAATATATAGCGAGCTAGATTAACCTAACATGCTCTCTAGCAGTGGCATAAACAAGCATATATGAAATAAAGCAAAGTGCCAAGCAAGGAGCGAATACGATACCTCCACGCTCTCGGCGTGGGGAAGACGATCCCGGCCGATCTCGTACTCCCGGAACAAATATTACACAATAATGACAGCAATGAAATATTGCCCACTCCACGCAGGGAGGTAAAGGGCTACACAAGTGGGTCCCGGGAGTAGCGGGTTCGGGTTGACGGGCGGCTTCTTACGACGCTTCGGCGACACACGTACTCACGGCCGTGGGACCCGCGTGCTGGTCGGTGGGGCCGCGTGGGGCCGAGATGGCTCCGCTGTGGTGGGGACACCTTGGTGGGCGCCCCCTGGGACGGCGGCACGCTGGATCGTCGGTTGGAGGCCGGGCGGCTCCGATCGGCACCGGTCGGAAAGTGTGCCCACGGATCTGCTGCTTCTGTTTTCAGGCGCGCGCTCCGGCGAGATCGGCTGCTGTGATCAATCCTGATGTCGGATCGAGGCACAGGAGGTACTGTTGGAAAGTTCTTTCGAAGTCCTTCAACCTAGGACCAGAGAGACGAACTGGATCTGCACGGATCTGGCCTTTGTTGATTTTTGAAGTTGCTGTTGGATAGTTCCCGAAATCTCAGAACAGCAGGGAAGTTTCCTGAGAACTGCCTTTGACCGCGGGGTAGACCTCAGATTCAGATCTTGAGCTCTTCTTTAAAGTTGTAGAGAATTGAACAAGGAAGACGGGAATATTTTTTGTGAAAGGTGTTGTGGAGAATTGAATTTTCTGGAGATTTTATACTGGACTGTGGTCGGATCGGGATTGATGAAGACAGAACTGATTTTGGGAAGAAGATGGAATTTTTAAAAATAGATGGAGGTCTGTGGAAATTCCACGAAAAATTGGGGATGGAGAGGATGGTGGACAGAACTTCCAGTAAATTTGGGAGCTCCTGGGAAAATCAAAGAGTGGTCCGAATGTGGGAAACTCAGGGTTGCTGTCACTGTAGACAGAAACCTGGCAGTTCTGGGAGAGATTGAAGACCGAAAATGGAAAAATAGCAAAAGAAGGATTTCGGACGTGAAATTTTTTGTGGAGATGGGGATTCAAGATAAGAACACACTCTGAAAATTTCAGCTCCAGAAGATGTCGAGGTGGAGAGCAGAAATTCTCGTAGTGGCCTTCTGTCCAGCAAGACAGAACCTTGGAGATGGCTTCGCGGCGGCTCGATGGCGGCACGAACGGCGGCGGCGGCACCAGAGATGAAGATCAGAGGTAGAGGGGAGGTGATAGAAGGGATAACCACTCTAGAAATCTGGAGGATGGGGAGGGAACCAGAGGAGAGAGGGAAGGGGGCGCAAATGCTCTTGGGCTTCACAAACTTTTTCTCTTCATTAATTCATAAATAATGGAAATACATAGCTTATATACTAATTGGAAAATGACACCTAATACCCTCAGATTTAGGGTTAGAACTAATTAGTTCTAATCCAAATTTACAAAAAATAAAAATGGAGATAGGGAGGGGGGCGCCCACTTGACCAAGGGGGGGACAAGGTTGAAAGGTAGGTAACCTACCTTTGAATTTTTAATCCTTTTGTCTACCCATGTGTCATTTGACATTCAAACCTTCTAGATGGCCACCTAGGATGGTTGACCAACCCCACATGGCCTAGGTGGACCAATGGGAAAGGGCTGGTGGCCCCCTTGCTTGGACCTACTGGCATTTTGCATATAAACCCACTAAGACTTCCAATTGCGTACCCATATAACACAAGGGTATTCATACAAATATGAAGGACATAAATGCAAACAAAATGTGGACGGTCTTGTTTCGATGTCCCCATCAATTCTCCCCGGGTGGGAAGAACTCGACCCCGTCGAGTAAAGGGGTGACTGCTCGAGTAGCTCCGGCGGATCCGTCACCGTACCAAGTAGCGCGGGTACGCTCCACTCCAAGTGATCGTCACCTGCTCATTCCGTATATACTCGATATGTGCATGCTGCTATGGGAAGAGGCTAGTGGTGGAACACTCCGGGGTGGGGTCACTCTTAAGGGGAAGGAGGCGGCTCGAAGACTCACTAGGAATCACCGCTGGGTCCCTGTAGGTGACTAGATCTGGGGCATAGATGTAGAAATGATCCCATACTCATCGAGCGAGTCCACTCGTCTCTCACTCATAAGAGACCGACAACGAGCTTGCACAAGACACATGCAGACTCACCATGCACTAACACACGTATGCAAACCACACAAACAATCTACTCAAAACACACCACACAAACAAACCACACAAAGAAAACACACTGACTCATATATGACCCTAGACTTAAGACGGTAACATCAACCCCACTAAGTGGTCGCATCCTGAGCTGCGGCAGACTCCTCTAGACCTTCCACTTCATAGTACTCATCGGCTAGTGCCGAATCGGCCTCATAGGTGACAAGCTCGAGCCCAGAAGGCGAGGTTTCTCCAACCCCTAGGGCTAGTGTGGTACGAGTGGGACATTGGTTGGCAAAGTGGCCAAACCCATGGCAATGGAAACACTGTAGACGGGATCTACTACTCTCTCCGATGAGAGGGGCCTTACCCTTATCCTCCTGACGGGTAGGGGGTGTGGGCAACAAGGGTGGAGGTGCCGGTGCCAGAGGACGGGTTATGGGTGCCGGGGGACGGGCAACGGGTGCCGGTGGTTGGGGTGGAGGTAGATCCCGTGGAGGGGGAGGTCGAGGTCTAGGAGCGAAGTGCTCCTGACGGGCGGGCTCATGAGGACGAGCCATGGGTCCCCTCGGGTATGAGCCTAAGGAACCGCGCGAATCAGCACTACGGGAAGGAGCGGAGCCCCACCGTGGAATAGACTCGAACTCTCCCTCAAATTGCTCCATCTCGAGAGCAACTTGGTATGCATCCTCCAACTTGTCCACCTTGCGGCGGAGAAGCTCATACCGTAGGTGCGGCCGTAGACCACGCCGAAATCGGGAGACGGTAAGGGAGTCTTCCTCCGTGGCATCACATCGCAAGTAGTATTCATCGAACTCGGCGATGTAATCAGAGACGGACCGATCTCCTTGAGTGAGACTTTGCCACCTCTCTATGAGACGCTGGCGGTAGGAGGTAGGGAGGTACTTCTTCCTAAGCTTTTCCCTCATTTCGGTCCAAGTATCTATCGGAGGCTCATGACGATGAAACAATAGGTTCTCCATATTCCTCCAATATGTTTGTGCTTGGCCTAAGAGTTTCATCCTGGCAAACTTGACCTTCCGTTGGTCCGACATCTCGAACCACTCAAAATATCGATCCATGTCAGCCTCCCAATCAAGATAGACCTTCGGGTCTAAGGACCCGTCAAAGGTGGGAGGGTCGGCCCGAACGGTCCTAAGGGCCCGTTCATCTATATCTTGGTCGTGGGTACGCCGTGTAGGATGACGATCACGACCATATCCCCGATGCTCATTATCGGACTCATAGTCATGCACCTCGGGGATTTCACGCCTCCTAACATCTACCCTTTGAACCCTTGGAATCGCGGGTTGATGAACCGGCTCCGGTTGACCTTGTGTAGGCGGAGGGGGTGCCTCAACTGGGGCTCTCGGGGGTACCTCGGTTGGGGCTCCCTCTAATGTGTCAACTCTCCCTACTAGGCCCTGAACGGACTGATCCGACTCGACGGCCTTATCCTCTAAGACCTTCATCCTTTCTTCCAGTCGGGTACCTAAGCCATTCATCCTCGTACTCAACCCGTCCATTCTATCCATTCGAGTACTTAACCCATCCATGTGTGTATTCAACCCTCGCATTTCTCCCATAAGGGCTTGGAACATTTCGGCCACCGACGACGCATCGAGACTAGGGGCTCGGGGGTCCGCCATAGGTGGTGGTGGAGGTGAGTACTGTGTACCTCTACGAGTGGGCATACAAGGACACACGGGGACACCGACTAATGCAAACACGGACTAAAGTAAAGATGATGCACCTAGACTTAACTAAGACTCGTCACGTGGCGGAGTTAATCGATCCGAAGATCACTCGCGCAAGTGTGCGGCCTTCCCGATAGGCGTAGCCTAACGTTCGGACAACACCTTTTGATATACCGAGTAAAGGGATGTAAATGCGACCCAAAAAGACACTTTTTTTTTTTAAAAAAAAATGATGATCCTAGATTCGACTTAGACCGTGCAATACTTATGCAATGACGGATGCAACGACTACCCTAGACTCAACTAGCTTTGATACCAAACTGATGCGGGACGGACACGCGACTCGACTCCAAATGGGTATGCGACCCTCGGACTCTAAGCAAGCTCGCGATCGTCCCTTTTCGAGGGAAGCGTCGGACGTGCGCGGTTGAGAAACCGGCAAGAGCTAGGGCGGTCAATTCTTACTTTCGTGCCCGGATCGGGTCACGGGACGGTCTCGCTCTCTCTCGCAGCAGCGGTGATTATCAATATATAGCGAGCTAGATTAACCTAACATGCTCTCTAGCAGCGGCATAAACAAGCATATATGAAATAAAGCAAAGTGCTAAGCAAGGAGCGAATACGATACCTCCACGCTCTCGGCGTGGGGAAGACGATTCCGGTCGATCTCGTACTCTCGGAACAAATATTACACAATAATGACAACAATGAAATATTGCCCACTCCACGCAGGGAGGTAAAGGGCTACACAAGTGGGTCCCGGGAGTAGCGGGTTCGGGTTGACGGGCGGCTTCTTGCGACGCTTCGGCGACACACGTACTCACGGCCGTGGGACCCGCTTGCTGGTCGGTGGGGCCGCGTGCGGCCGGGATGGCTCCGCTGTGGTGGGGACACCTTGGTGGGGGCCCCCTGGGACGGCGGCACGCTGGATCGTCGGTCGGAGGCCGGGCGGCTCCGATCGGCACCGGTCGGAAAGTGTGCCCACGGATCTGCTGCTTCTATTTTCAGGCGCGCGCTCCGACGAGATCGGTTGTTGCGATCAATCCTGATGTCGGATCGAGGCACAGGAGGTACTGTTGGAAAGTTCTTTCGAAGTCCTTCAACCTAGGACCAGAGAGACGAACTGGATCTGCACGGATCTGGCCTTTGTTGATTTTTGAAGTTGCTGTTGGATAGTTCCCGAAATCTCAGAACAGCAGGGAAGTTTCTTGAGAACTGCCTTTGACTGCGGGGTAGACCTCAAATTCAGATCTTGAGCTCTTCTTTAAAGTTGTAGAGAATTGAACAAGGAAGACGGGAATATTTTTTGTGAAAGGTGTTGTGGAGAATTGATTTTTCTGGAGATTTTATACTGGACTGTGGTCGGATCAGGACTGATGAAGACAGAACTGATTTTGGGAAGAAGATGGAATTTCTAAAAATAGATGGAGGTCTGTGGAAATTCCACGAAAAATTGGGGATGGAGAGGATGGTGGACAGAACTTCCAGTAAATTTGGGAGCTCCTGAAAAAATCAAAGAGTGGTCCGAATGTGGGAAACTCAGGGTTGCTGTCACTGTAGACAGAAATCTGGCAGTTCTGGGAGAGATTGAAGACCGAAAATGGAAAAATAGCAAAAGAAGGATTTCGGACGTGAAATTTTTTGTGGAGATGGGGATTCAAGATAAGAACACACTCTGAAAATTTCAGCTCCAGAAGATGTCGAGGTGGAGAGCAGAAATTCTCGTAGTGGCCTTCTGTCCAGCAAGACAGAACCTTGGAGATGACTTCGCGGCGGCTCGATGGCGGCACGAACGGCGGCGGCGGCACCAGAGATGAAGATCAGAGGTAGAGGGGAGGTGATAGAAGGGATAACCACTCTAGAAATCTGGAGGATGGGGAGGGAACAAGAGGAGAGAGGGAAGGGGGCGCAAATGCTCTTGGGCTTCACAAACTTTTTCTCTTCATTAATTCATAAATAATGGAAATACATAGCTTATATACTAATTGGAAAATGACACCTAATACCCTCAGATCTAGGGTCAGAACTAATTAGTTATAATCCAAATTTTACAAAAAATAAAAATGGAAATAGGGAGGGGGGCGCCCCCTTGACCAAGGGGGGGACAAGGTTGAAAGGTAGGTAACCTACCTTTGAATTTTTAATCCCTTTGTCTACCCATGTGTCATTTGACATTCAAACCTTCTAGATGGCCACCTAAGATGGTTGACCAGCCCCACATGGCTTAGGTGGACCAATGGGAAAGGGCTGGTGGCCCCCTTGCTTGGACCTACTGGCATTTTGCATATAAACCCACTAAGACTTACAATTGCGTACCCATATAACACAAGGGTATTCATACAAATATGAAAGGACATAAATGCGAACAAAATGTGGACGGTCTTGCTTCGATGTCCCCATCACAAGGTGGATGGAAAGGAAAGGAGATGGAAAGTGGCAGATTTGATGGAAAGGCAGGGATAGTCATGTCAAGTAGAACTGTAGAAGAATGATTTTCCTCTGTTTGCTGCTTGAAATGGTATATTGGCCATTTCCTTTTTTTGGTTTAAAGGTCTAAACAAAGTGTGGCTAAATATTTTCAGGAGTCATTTCTAATTCTCTTTTGTTGATCCCATTTATTTAAAGAGGTATTTCTTATTGTAAATTTGTCTTTTGGTAGGAATGAACTCATGCTTATTTAGAGAACTAGGAATTCGTTTTTATGGATAATGTCATATGCATGAGTTCGTGGCCTCATAGTGCCTTATTTTTGCACGGTGGCAAAATGGTGAGCCAGGTAGAGGATCAACTGAACCATATACCTTTTCACCTGGGATTGTTTCCTGCAAGTAAATAGCAAAACTGACATGCTTGAAAAAGGCTCAAGAAATCTGCATAAAAACCTGATAGGCTCACAATTATCTTCTTTAAGCTATATGGTTTTCTGAAGGTTTCAGATTCTTACTGTAATGGCTCTACCATGAGATTGTGGCAGCGGGATTTCTTGGAAGGGTGAGCACATGTTTCTGAATTGCAGTTTGTTGAACTGAACTACATTAGAACATTTTTTTGGATGTCTGGTGAAAGTGAAATCGTGGAAAAACATATCCACTTTTGCTGGCTTGCTAAGCCATCCTCCCCTAGCTTTTTCATTGGATTAGGTTCAACCTGCATTGTGTTGCCACTGTGTTATTTTAAAGCCATGTCATGTCCATGCTGCTTCTGTGATGTATGACATAGGCGTTTAAATACAATGTCAATGTTCTTGGCCATCTGAAGCCTCCTAGCTTTCAGACATCTTCTGTTCAGCTTTGTGCAGCCGCTGTATTGTTAAAGTTGTTATCTCATGATTGGCAGCCAAATGAAGTAGGTATATCTGCACATTCAACTCATGAGGCCTTGACAGATCCTGTGCTTTTAAATCAGAAGGTTGCAGAGGAGATGTTTGATGGCATTATCCGTGAAGTGGTGGAAGAAATTGGGGTTCCTGCCCCATCTCTAGTAAGCTCAATTAATACCACAGCTAATTGCTAATAAGTCTCATCATATGATGCTTCCTTTGTGTGAGGAAAGAAAATAATGACCCTGTAGCCTTTGTTCTTTCCACGTTCATATGCTAGTATATGTGTCAGTGGGCACATTTACAGCATCTGTGGAGGGATCATATTGGTCATGGCATTTTATGTAAAATTATTTTCTTCAACTGGACGGAAGAAAAGATTCTCTCTGGCAATTATCTACTCTACACAAGAAATCTTCAAATATCCTATGTATTTTCAGAATTATCTAGTGTCTGAGAAACTTTTGATGACCCACTAATTTAGATTTTTTTAGTGCCTGCTGTTAGTTTCAAATACAAGTGTGCACTTATTGAGCTGAGTGACAGGATATGGCAGGGAGGGAAGGGGGGAGTGGGCGAGGTGTGGTTAGATGAGGCGAGAGCAGGGGAGGGCTGGAGGGGAAAGGAGTGGAGAGAGGGAGATCTTTCTGGGTCATGGAGACAGAGCGAGGGGGATTTTTCTTTGGGCTCGGGGTGGGATGGGGGAATGGAGAGAGGAAGGTAGAGACTAGAGAGTGAGATTCTTCTTTTAGATGGGAAGGGAAGGGGCTATTTTTTCCCAGGAGGAGAGTTCACAATCGTCAGAAGAAATTGGTTAGATCTGCATTTTGTTTGCGCACATTAAAATATCACTGCATGAAAATGGCTGGCAAGCTTGGAAGACGCATTGACATTTTTCTTCTTAGATATAAGGTATCATATGCGCTATGGCTAGTGCTAACCCGATGAAGAGCCATACCTATCTCTGCCTCGACCTGGAGTGTCCTTTATGCCTCTGATTCCTTTCCATGCATGCAACATAAAGCTGGCACTAAACTCTACTCTAGGACATGGCCATTATTTTCTAGTTTGAACAGTCTGCGTTCCTCTTTCTCTATGTTTGCAATTGTTTAACACGCGGGAATTAACATGGAAAAATAGATCGAATTAATTGAGATAATATTTTTTTTGAAAGTGGGTGGTACCACTATTGTATTAAATTAAAAAAATGGGATTTACAAGTATAGACAAAAAATACCCAAAACGGGATTTACAAGTATAGACAAAAATATCCTATACAAAGGGTCACACAAAGCAAGTGTGGAACACTCTAACCCCCCAACAAAGCAAAAAGAAGTGGGTTGAGGGAATTCACATCACAAAGGAGCTCAGCCCATTCTCTCATTCTATCACAAATAAAAGAGACAACTGACTCCACAACTCTCGACTCCCTTCTAAAGATCCGATATTTGTGTTCGCCCCAAATCATCCATAGAGTGGCATGGAGGATGAGCCACCACACCGTCATATTGCCTCCAAGGGCCCAAGGCCTACCCTAATGCTGCATTAGGTGGTGCACCTGGTTGTACCAATCGAAACCATTGTGAGTCCTCCTAGCAAGCTCTTCTCACACCCTCTGTGAATAGGTACAGCCTACAATAGGTGGTCCAGGGTCTCAATGTCCACATCGCACAAGCAACAAGTCGACTGGACACCCAGGAGTAACCAACTCACTTTGTCTCAAGTAGGTAGTCTCCCATGAGAGATCCTCCAAGTGAGAAGTTTCATCTTCAGTGGAGTCTTCAGTTTCCAAACCTGAGAGAAGAGATTATGTCAAACACCACAGTCAGAGACAATGGCATAGGCTGAGATGACCGAAAAGGTACCCTCCTTTCCCCACCTTCAAGACCATTCATCTTCTCTGTCAGGCAGAGGATGAAATGAGAGAAGGAAGGAGAGAAGGTCATGGAGCTGCTCTAACTTATCATCCCTGAGGTCCCTCCTGAAGGTCGGACCCCAGGTACCCCCAAAAAGGTGGGAGTTGAACGCCTGGGGAATCGACCCCAAAGGGGCATCTGAGACAGCAAAAAGACTGGGGAAGGAGGCCTTCAAGGTGAAGTTTTCGCACCATCTGTCCTTCCAGAAGAGAGTCTGGTCACCTCTATCAAGATAGACTCGGACACCGGAGTAGATGAAGTCCTTGCAAGTAAAGATGTCGCACCAAAGAGGGGAGGTCCTGTGTTGAGGGATAGGACCTAGGTCCCATAGTCTCCTCTTGCCATAGTATTTTTGCTATATCACCTGCGTCCACAGCCCATCCTCCTCTGCCTCTAGCCTCCATAACCACTTACACAAGAGGGCGAGATTGAAGTTCCTCACATCTTTAATCCCCATCCCTTCCACCTCCTTACCTGTCACCACCCTCCCCCAAGTAATGTCATGTCACCCCTTGCATCTTCCACCATTGCCATACCAAAAGAACCTTCCTTGAATAGAGTCAATCTTCTTGGCCATCGTCTTCGGGATCCGGAACATAGAGAGAAAATAGATCAGAAGGCTATCAAGCACAACTCTGCACAAGACAAGTCTGCCCCCATAAGATAACAACCCTTTCAGTTTTTGATTTTCACGCTGCAATTCCTCTAGCATGACATCCTGGACATTATCTTCGTGCTCATTTGTGTCGCTCGAGTTCTCATAGTCACGAGCATTACAGATTTCTTCCGACGTCCCTTCAGCATACTCTTGACCCTACTGATTGGACAGAGAAGCGACAGCGCGATTCAACTGTGCCACGGCCCGAGATACCGAACGAGACTTTTTCAAGGATAACAGTGACTCGTTCAGATCATTGGATGTTTCTTCTGGCTACTTGCCGGTGGTGTAACAAGTGCGTACCTCGACGGCATCATTGGTCACTTGTACCACCCGCTTCTTTCTCGGCGGTTGTGCTCCCGGACGGGCAGGTGCCCCCAGCCTGTCGAAGACTGACACTTGAGACACAAGCCTCAATTAAGTGATTAGCTTCTACTTGGGTTGGCCCTAAGGGTGATGAGTATCGGGACTTTTTGTAAACCCTTACCCCTTTTCACTTTTGCTCGTGAGGGCGTAAAGCTTTAACCTCTGGAGTCGTGAGATTTCGGCTCGTTGCCAGTTTGCCGAACTTCGTGCTTGCTATAAGTCTGACATGCGGATGGGCCTCCTTGCTCTGGTTCGTTTAATGGCACGGGCCTCCTCTTTGGTGACCCAAATCTTCTTTATACGAACTTGGCGCTTCTCCACCGGGTTGCTTCCTGACTTGGGTTTGGGAGTTTTGGATTTAAGCTGACACATTTGCCCCCGGTTTCCTACCGGTGCACCGGATTTCTTCAATTTCGCCTTGTTTTCTCCAGCTTGCCAGAGAAACTCAAAGCGATTGGAGGTGGAAACGGTTGGGACGTACTTGTCCCGAGGCAGGATCAACTTGCCTCCATTGAACCGTATGCGCAAATTTCCGACAATGACCATCTTGTCGGAGTGAGAGACGGCTGCTGTGGGTTTCTTGCTTTTGCAGCACCCCCGTTGAGTAGGAGCGGAGTTGATGGTGATGTGATTGACCGAGAACACCCGATCAGTGGTGGACTGGGGCTTGGTGCCCTTAGTAGGTGTAGGCACGACCTCCTTCTCTTCGGCCAGGCCATAGGTACGACACCCAGGCAGTAGGGTGAGCCGACAACTACTGGGAAGTCACCAAATACCAACGTGGTCGCCAGGTATCCGAACTTGGTATGGTTGGCAATGACTTGCGGTCCATAAGTGGCAGCTACCATTGTCTTCTTCTTGATGTTCGCTTAGTACAGTACAACCACCCTCCTCTTCCTCTCCTGTAAAAAGAAAAAGGGCATCACAACCTTGGCAAAGGTTAGGATCTTCTTTGACAAAAAGAAGAAAGGCGATAAATGTCCCACCAGGCGTGCTAGTTTGTTTAACATGCAGAAATTAACATGAAAAAATAGATCAAATAAATTGAGTTAAATTGCAGGGAATATAAAGAAAATTAATTATTTTATGCCCATTGATTGGGCATTTATGCACATTTGTTGGCCATTTGCATGGCATGTGCGATGTTAATCTCGCACATTAGGTTTATCAAACAATTAGGGTTCGTGTGTTGGATCTTTTTCCGTTGATCGGAGTCGGTGTTAATTTATATCGACATAAAGTCCGAACACCTTTATTTAACTGCCAAAGAAGTCATCAACCTTCACAATATTAGTTGTGATATTGAGGGTGTATTTGCAATTATTGTAGCAAACACCCTTGAAGGGATGAGACCATTTCATAATGAGGGTAGAATTGTAATTTGGTTTAAGCTAGGGTTGGCTTTCAAGGGTTGGAGTAATTTGATTATTTGAGTAGTGGTTGAAGGCTATCTCACAATTCTGTGTCATTCAAGGTTTTAATTGTAATTAGGTAAGGACAGGGGCATATTTGCAGTTTTGTACTAGCTAGGGGTTTATGTGCAGTTTTGTACTGACGAAGATTGGTTACAGCTTGGTGCTAGCTAAGGTTTTATTGTAGTTTGATACTGGCTTGGGTTTGTTTGCAATTTGATACTAGTAGGGTATATTTGCAATTCTTGGACTGGCTAGGGGTGTAGTTTAACTCCCGGAGGGTATATATATACAATTGAACCATGCCAAAGAAGGGCATTTGCACAATTGATAGAAAACCAAGGTATTCTTGTAATTTTTGAAAAGAATATAGGATACTTGGACAAATACAAGACTTTTTGTCCAATTGTAGATTTTATAGGATTTTTCTCCAAAACTACGAGACATATCTACAATTTTTAAAACTTGTAGGACACTTCTACAATTGCAAGGCATTGCAAGGGTTTTCTTGTATTTTTGGGGATATTTTTATAATTTTTGATTAATTCAAAAAATTACATGATTTTCCCCAAAAAAATTATAAAGATAATTACATAATAAAACCCCAGGGGCATTAGTGTAAACCTAATGGTATTTATAAAATATACCCTTATGTGGGTCTTCACAAAAACACAAAGCTCCAAGCGCTCCTTTGCTCCGTAGGTTGCTCCTCAAGATCTCTCTCTTGAAAGTCTTGTCCAAAATGAGACTCGAGTTGGGGGGGGGGTTATTTTATAGACAAAGGGAGTCAATTGGGACCGGATAAGCCCCGCGGGGGACCTACCGTTTCCGGACCTACCTAGTCCGGTCTCGGCCAAGAGGTGGAGAGGAGGGGACTATAAGCCCCCCCCCCCCCCCCCAATTTTTAATTTTCCTTGGGTTTGGTGTCTTGCCACATGGAGCAGAGAAAACGACTTCTCCTTCGTGCTTTGTGTTTGATTTTCTTGCTCCTTCTGCGCCATTTATGAGGGAGGGAGGTTCCATCTTGCCGTGATGACTTGCCGACGTGTGCCGGACATTCCATAGGTGACACGGAAAATTTCCTTTTAGTTTTTCCTTGTTTGTGAGGGTTGTTCCCTTCATGCCAGGTATCCTTGGGACATGTAATTAGTCCATAATCATGACGGCCTTGGCTTTATGACATTTATTGATCGTCATCGGACTTGTTTAATTTTATTATTCATCTCAATTAATTCGAGAAAAATGATGGGCTCAACAGCGACATTGCACTTTTGTTCATCGGAGCTGGAGATAACAGATTTCTCTGTATTTGGATTGTTATTAGACCAAAGGGTTCAAAGCATTATTCCTTATTTAGAGGAAGAGGAAAACCCTCAGCTTGGGCACCTATTTTTCTTTCATGATGACCTGTCATGATGTCTGTAATCAGAAATTTGGAATAAATACACTAGTTGCCAATATGCAAGAAATTCAAATCCATGTTGGCCATCAACTGCCAATGTTTATAGGATGAAATAATCATATAGATTTACTAACAAGAGAATAGCATTCTTTGTTTTGGGGAAGGGATTGTCAATGCGGATATTTCTTTATGGATTTTGTTTAACTTACAACCTTTAAGTTATAGACTTGAAATGAAATTTTAGAACTAGAGTAAGGACGGAGGAAGTTTTTTGTTACTCCTGATATTTAATTTATAATACACTAATTATTCTAGGTTATTTAACATTTTTTCTGAGCAACTTTTGCAAATGCAAAGTACTTTTAAATGCAGTTGCCCTTTTTTTCTTTTGAAAAGTGGGTAGCAGTTGCCCATTGTTGAGATTGCAACACTGCTAGATCTTACTTTGGAGGCTTTGGAGGTGGTTCTGGTGTAATCTACACTTGGTTCCTAACGATTTAAGTCAACATGCAGACAGATCCAGTATTCATTGGGATCTCTTGCAGGGAGCTAAATGTACGACCAACGGCTTTCTTCTTTCTCAAGTGTAATCTCGAATCAGAAGTGGTTCATAAGCTCTATTCCAATGCTCAAGATGGCTACGAATCCACACAGCTTTACGCTATGTCAAGGGTTAGTGCTATCTTCTGTTTCTCCATTTATAGTTCCAAATAACATCTAGAGATTGTAGACATATTCTCCTCCCTTTCTTCTTCAGGTGCATATAAGCTACTGTTAGATGTATCAAACATGGCATTCATACATACATAATGTCATACATATCATCAATTGATAAACATAGTATCACATTTGTCATGAAGCTTAGTCTCCATTTACTAGTGTATGTCAAGAATATTCACCATAATGTCTAGAATGTAATGGCTAACCAATGGAAAGAGCAGAACAAGACTAAAATGCCCAACATTCATTCTTTTTTAATTTTAAAATACAGCCAAATTCTCTCCCTTTCTCCAACAGCGAACACTCTGCAAGCTGCCGGAGTGTCACTCCACTTACCAATCTCTGGAGATGGCTAGTGAGAAAGTGTGGGAGACGATCCTAGACCATACCGTAACTGGAGCTTTTAGTTAAAGGGAACAACTTGCTTAAAACTTAACCAGATCTAGTATGGTTAAGGGGACAGAGGGTAATGGTATAGCAAATATGGTAATATCCTCCTATACACAGATGGTGTACATGATATTATGCCGTAATTGTGGCTTATCTGATATTTTGCATCTTGCAGTAAATTATATGAAATTAACCCTTCCTCTATTTCACTTCTCATTAGTTTTCTTAACTTACAGAGTGATATAGACAGTGTGACCTTGAAAATTCCTGGCTGCCATCGAGGTGGATATGCATTGTATGAATTTATGGCGGCCTCAGGAGATTCATAAACTCTTAGCGCTCATGGATGTTGGTGTTCGGTTCGACCTTTGTTAACTACAAGGTACAAATTACTTGTTTCTCCCATTCTCCAGTTTCTTTCTTTCATTGTTATTGCTAATAATACCACTTTCATCTATTGTAGCAGAAAGTTCCACCTGTTCAGTTAAATTGATGTCTTTTTGCCTCCTAAAATATGGCTTATGGAGCAATTTCCTGAACAATCTGGCTGTAACCTGATGTAATTATTCCGAAAGTTGAGAAATATTATATGGCCGGTCATTTAGTACGATGTGTTACTATGGTATGTTCTTGGAGAAGTGTGATCTTTTCACTGAAGCTGATCATCAACATTGATATATATTTTATCAGAATTCGCTTTCAAGTTGCAGCTTTTGAAGCTTTTTTTGATCAGTTTTGCTACGGCCAGAATCTAAATCAGTTTCATAGAAAAACCTGGTTGTGATTTGCGTGCTGCTGCTTCAGGGAAACACAATAGATTAGGCTAAACTGTTCTTCTATTCAGTTTGAGAGGGTACAGATCGACCATATATGGTGGCACTTGACCCCGTGTCATTGATAGACCGACGGCTTTTTGATGGACTCCTGGTGGAAAGTTCTCCGAGTGTGCTTCTTCAGGAATGGACTTGGGTTCTATATCCATACCTTCTTTACAATTAAAATGGCAGATTTGCCATGGCAAGAGTATGTAAGTTGACTTGCACCTCTTAACATGTAAAGAATTTGATGGGAGTAGACTTAACTAATGTTGGAGGGTTACCCTAGATAATATCTCCCTTATACCTCCATTTTTCAACATGAAAAATACTGCGTAGGAGTTGATTTGACTGATTCTGCTAACGCTCTAATCAATCTTTCCTCGCGTAATATCATTTTTATGCAACCTAGAAAGTTTTGGTTTGAAGTTTCCGGTTAGGAATTGAAATATCTCATAGATTAACTTTTATGATCTTCTATCACCCTTAGAACAACGGGGATGAAACGTAAGGAAGTCGAAAAATACTTCCGACGGCAATGTTGAATGTATGCAAACTTTTTATATAAAATAATTGGATTGGAAGTTACAGAAGTTCAAAGATACTTCTAATTGAAAGTTGCATCAGAGATGCCCTAACTCAAAAGCACATGGGGAAAAGTTTACTTTTCAAAATTTAACAAGATTCTTTTAAATTTCAGAATTCTTAAGTTCTAACCTGCCTTAGTTGAGGTGAGCTTGAACTCAAAATCTCCATAGGACATGCACCTATTAGCGCAACACGTCGCCATTTATCAAACCTGCTGTCCACGATTCATTTCCATGGAGGCTGTTCAGATTGTATTCTATTTTAGGGACTTCATTATCCATGATTCATTTCCATTGAAGTTCAATTTTCTTTTTTAAGCATTTTTTAGTTAACACTACCATCTGTCACCCTAGGGATGAACTCTTGTTATCCCAATATTTATTTTTGGCCTCCCATAATGGCACATTTATTTAATAAGCTATCTTTTTTAGGACTCTTTTTCAAAGAGCTTGAAGTGGTTATCTTAATGTTTATCTTCTTTTTTTTTCCATATCGAATCACCCAATCTCCTTCAACAGCCCAGGCCTTTAAAAAGCCAAAAAGAAACAGACGCTTTCCAGGAGATCCATGCAAAAGTTCCAGACACTAGAAATGTGCAACTATTAATATACAAAATTACTTATTTACGTGATGAATAACATTTCTGGCCACTCGCCAAGCATTTCCCAAAAATTGGTACAACAATGATATACAAATGGCAACAGGACCAACTTGATGCCCGTACACCTCATCTCAGAGATCAAAAAAAATACAAAGAATGCCTATCAATGTAAAGCACCGCTGACCAATGATGAATCTCAGTAGTCTGTGAAGTATAGAATTCAAGCTTGGAAGATCTAATCCATGGATTAGCAATCAATGGTTGGCAAAGGCATCTTCCAGTAATTCCATGAGTTGAAGTCCTCCTGCGGAAAATGTCCAAAAATATAAGCATCATCCAGGGTTAAGTTTGTGACAAGATTTGAATATGCAGAATTGGAAAAAAAAATGAAGCTTGTTCACCAATATGAAACTAGAGCATTCACATAAATGCAAAGCAAAACAGTATCAATGAATGCGACAATACCTGCATTCAGTGCTTTTCAAACTTTGTTTTCTTGGGTCACTCAGTTTGCCGCATAAGCTCGGGAATCATGGCTACTGGTAGTATTAATAACATAGTAATATAAGACACAAACACACTACGGGGTGTTAAAATTTCAGGGTCTAATGGTAGCCTCACTTGTATGTGCTTCAGAATATTCATAAGAGCCAGGAAGGATACCTGGCCAAGGGAGGCACGACTTGCTACTTGCTAGACTCACAATATATAAGTGTACAAGGTCACTGGTCGTATCAAGAACATAGTAACATAATACACAAACACACGATGGGGCAAAATGTGTTAAAATTTCAGGGTCTAATGGTAGCCTCACTTGTATGTGCTTCAGAATAGACATAAGAGCCAGGAAGGATACCTGGCCAAGGGAGGCACGACTTGCTAGACTAACAATATATAAAAGTGTACGAGGTCCTGTGACACTCAAAAGAAGAATTGCAACATCAAGTTTCAATGCCCGACTTGGAAACCTCAAAACCGAGTGATCATATGTCGATGTGAAACCTCATAAATGGTGGCTCAGTTCCAGCTCACAGAACTGAGAAACTTCACATCTGCGCTGGCTGGAAAGCTCTTAGGAAATTCACAAATGATGAATGCAGGTAAATAGGATATGAAAAGGAAGACAATTTTCTCAAATTTAAGAGCTTCCAATGCAAGCTTTTGGAAAACCAGCAGCCCATCATTGAAGCATATGACGAATATCAAATCTGAGAGGGATGCCAAAGGGAATGGGAAACCAACAATTACCCACCCTTTGCACATTCCTAGAGCTACTCGGATGACTACTAAATTGTCCTGATGAGAGAAGCCCCAAAGAAAAGTTTAGTCCCAAGATCCCCTAAAGCCATCTGATGTTTCCCACCTCCGCCCATGCAATGAGGGGAGCATGCTGCTGCTGATGCCCAAAGGTCATCCAAGCAGCCGTGAAGATAACCACAAGCCTGGAAAGTGCATCAGAACTTCCAATCTACAGTGAGATGATTCATAGCAAGGGGTTCCTCATGGCAGATGCATGCTCCAGCATGGTCATGCCACAAAGGATTCTCTGATCCACCTACTATTAGGAGTTGGGCATTTACTGTTAGATCCCAAGAAAAAAAGGCCATGACTCTCCAATCACCACAGAGACCAAGTCACATTAAGGATCGCTTCCAAGTATGAGTCATGTTTGATGAGTAAGAATTAACAGCCAGTAGCAAGGAACGGAAACGGGAACTCTTCTGCAAGTTACTTGGTTGAAGAATGGACCTTGCCAAAATGAACCAGCACTGTCACCTATGGGGAACAGATGAAGATGATCTTTTTTGTCTGGTATGATAAACAGTTTCCATGTTCTTCGCTTCTTGCAGAAATGGTTAAAATTTCAAGCATGTGATTTTGCCTTGGGGAGTTTGTGGCCAACAGCTATTTGTCTGTGACCTTGGGGATAACTTTGAAGCATCTAAAGGATCCTTCGAATCTGCCCACATCTGGATCGGGATCCCTAAACTCCCTTAAATTCAAGAAATCACAAGCTCTAATTCATATAGCTGGAATGGCAGGTAATGTTATCAAACCTGATTATGGAAAAGAATTTTTTATTGGAAAAGCTCCAGATCAATTTAAGGACTCTATGGCTTCCTACAAAGTGCAAATTTGCCCAAGCTTTTCTGATGTTGATCATCAGCAACCGATCACACCTGGCATTTGGCCAAGTTCACAAAAGTGGACACAAGATCAGCTAATGTTCTGGCATGAACACTTTTCTCTTGTTTGCTTTTACTGTGGTCACGTATGACACAAGTTTCGGGCTTGTCCGTGGCAACCACCACAGCCAATGTCTCAAGCACCATCTCATCAGATGTTGAAGACGGAAGATTCCAGAAGTAGCTAATTTTCCTGCATCTACTTCAGAAAAAGAGCATGAAGAAGTCCAACAGAAGACCAAGATCTACCCTCACGGTTAAACTACAGCTTAACATTCACAACTTCTGGTGGTCTCATTAAAAAGCTAACCTGCTCAGCCACTGAAGTAGGCGGGAACATATCATTGACCAATGTGTGCAATGACGTATATGACTTCACATCAATGCAGTGATTAATAGCCACTTCACCCTGTTAAAGGCAAATGAATATATTTAGGAATCAATCACATTACTTCACTTCATCATGGAATTTTAGAAGAAACAATGTACCTTTGGATTGATAATAAAGATTTTTCCCTTTGAAATCCCCATTTTTCGATAACTGAGCTCATCAGTATCTCTGTTCCCAAAGCCCGCATAGAATGGATTGTAATCAGAAGGGAAAAGTGCCCTGATATCCTGTCACATAGACATTACAGAGAGAATGAAAACTAAATAAAAGGATAGAGATAAAACTGAGAGAAAGATACATTTATTCTGCAGGCCAAAAGAGTATAAATGAATGGTCATTACAGGGTTTGTTATATACATCTCAATATACAATAGCATTTTGGCCCAATAGCTTCCTTTAAAAACGGAAAACCCAAGTATAGCATGATCAACACCATAAAACTACTAAGACAATTACAAGCAAAAGAAAATCCACACTTTTGGCAGGCATGCCAATGCATTATCATTTTGCTCACCTCCAAACATGCAATCTTGAATTCATGAGGAGCCCTGCGAATAACTGCCACCAACCAAAATTGAAAATCATATCAGAAAAGTAGAAGAAATCAATCAATTTGATGAACCATCATTTTCAGTGAGCACAAGTTGCATAGACACGCACTGAACCTCAAACAGGAAAGAAAAAATTATGTCCCTAGTTGTCATGCTCAAGCTCCAAAAGATCCGAAGGACCATATGAAAGTAGCCACTTTTAGAAGATTACAAGGCACATTTGATCTCTCTATATCTAGAAATGTATTATGCATGTGCCTACTGTATATATTTATATTTATTATGTATGTTATGTATATACATGTACATCAATGCTTGTATATGCATTATTGCACATAATTTGGAATGTAATTTCAGTCGAAAATAAGCACAAAATGAGCTGAGAGGTAGATAGGTACTACAAAGTGGTGGTAACGATGTAAGGATGCCTTGCAGCAAGACAGGAAGGACAAAATGTTGTCGCCTAAGAGAGATTATATGATTGACGAGTAGCAATGAACATTAAAAGGGGTCTCATAAAGCAGCTGTATCACCTTTCTGTTCTACGGATTCAAGTGTTGGGCTCTGGAGAAGGCAAACAAAATAAGATGGCTACAAGAAAGGCAAGGTGGATCATTGTAAAGAGAACTGGAACCAAAAAGGATAATTCAGGAAAATTGGGAATGGCAAATATAGAGGAGAAAATGAAAGCTAAGTGAGGCAGTTCACACATATCCACCATATGATAGAATTGGTTATGGTCAAGAGGGAAATAATCATCCAAGGAGAGGGACCAAAAGAAGAGGAATACCAAGAAAACTTTTATATGATTTTTCACGAATTGATACAAAAATGTCTGGAATTGTCACGGGTGGTTGCTCAAGAAAGATACTAAAGAACCATTAGAGTTGTAGGTGCTAGCATGGCAGATTAAACACACATTTATTTTTCCCCCTATTGGATGTTGAGGATAACACCAGATTGATGAGAAGATCCCAGGCAGGGCAAGGCACCCATGACCACCCTCATCATTTCAATCCTGGGCTAGTTTGGACACAGCCTCTCCTGCGGCCAGAAGTTGTAGCAAATTGGACCTAGTCCCTCTCAATGCAACCACAGAAATCAAAAAAGCCATTCAAGTTATGCAATTTGAAAGGAGAATCTTATAACCTGCAAAAAAGGCATCATGGCTTAAGAATCTCACTCCGAAAAAGATTCATGTTTTAGTAAACATCCTATTCAAGTGTTTTGTCCCTAATTTTTATTTGTTTGTTTCCTTACATCAGCCATGATCGAATGACGTGAGAGATCTTCGCAAAAATGTCCAATTTCTGGTCACTGGCCAAACAAGGTTTTTCATATACCTAAGAAGGCTCCGTGACCTAATGCATGTAAAATATATCAAATTTCTGACAGTAAAACTTGAATCTTCAGATCTGATAAACACCAAGCAATGCCAGAGTAACAATACAACAATTCAGTATAGGTTATCACCTTCACGATACAATGAAGGAAATAGTCCATCAGGTGAAATGACAACAGGTCCGCTAGGCAATGCCTTCCCATCCTGCATGAATAAAAAAGCTCAATAATTCAGGATGGACAACCTGAGCAAACAGTTGAACATACTATATCAGAATATCAGCCTTATGGTCTAGCCAAGACCCGAGGAACCACAGCTGAAGTATAGCAAAATCTCTAGGGGATTCACAATAAACAGATCGAATACACTAATAATATGATTAAATGAACCCCTTGATGCCTTCTGATTTTTCTTTGTCCAAGTTCAAGCAACCAAATGAAGAGCAACAAATAATACTGCCTAAGTGATACGAATGTCGATCGATCTCTAGGAGGTACCTCTCTCGCTCTGTGATAGAGAAGGGGTGAGTCGGCTAGTTGGAAGCTTCAAGGAGCTTGAAGAGGACAGCCTCTGCTTCGGCCACTCGTCGTTGGTGGTCGTTGTGAGTGCAGTTGTTGGGGTCTCCTCACGGTCGGCCATCCCGGCAGTCGTGGAGGTGAACCTAGCCGGAGAGAGAGTTCCGGTAAGGGTTCACTGCAGGGAATGACTTGGTACAGTAAAAATGTGCAAAAGTAACATGTCTGCTGACACAGGAATCGTACGAGGTGAGAGCGGGGCGAGAGGAACAGCCAGAGGGGATGCCGGTGGTCGCCTCGGGGGCCAACCGGACACTGGGGAGTTGCTCAAGGATGTTCAGAGATCGTCTCAAACATCCGGAGAACGCGTCTAAGGGCCTGGGAGCAAAATAGTCAGGATCTAGATACTTCCAATGCCTTAGAAGAGGGCATCTTCAGGTCAATGCACAGGGAGGATCCGGTGCAGGGCTTGTGGGGAAGAAGGCACCGGCAGGCTTTCTGCAGAAGGTTGTCTGGCAGGAGGGATTCTCGATCCTTTGCCAAGGTGGTGCGAGGCTCGACGGCAAGAATGGCCACAGTCAAGGTTTTCCGTCTTGAATATAGGTTCCGTCTCGGAAAGGCATAAGACAAGAGATCTCGGAGAGATTTCAGAAAATCTCGGGAGATCGGGTTTGGTGATTTCGGAATTTTTTTTTCATATATAACCTATTTCTAAGAAAAATGTTAATTTTTTTTACTAACCACTCAATTTCACAAACATATTTTTCTAATTGACAATTCAATTTTACAAAATAAAGAGTAATGATAGCAATAACAAATCCATTCACATCCATCAATGTCAATATACATAAAAAGTTACACCAAAAAGATATACATAAAATGGTACATGAATCATAAACTGAAGAATACATCAAAAGCCATAAAAATGGTACATGTATCTCTGTCTTCCCCCCTCTCTGTCTCCCTCTCTCAGATAGAGAGAAGGGGGAGACGAGGGGAGAGAGAGATGAGAGAGAGGGAGACAGAGAGATTGATCGAGAGAGGGTGGGGGAGAGAGAGAGAGAGAGAGGATGAGAGAGTCCGAGGGGGAGAGAGAGAGCGCTCAAGGGGGTCGAGGTAGGGTGAGACAGGGAGAGAGGAAGGAGGAAGCGCGAGGGGGTGGAGAAGATCTCGATTTCGGGACTTCGTTTCTCATGATCTTTGGAGAGAGAGATCTCAGACATCTCGTAAGAGATGGCAAATCATGGGCACAATGGCCTTCTTGGTGGAATGGGTGGAAGCACGCCTCCCCTGGCTGGAGCGTTGTTTATGAATTACATCCCTCAAAGGCCGAACACATCTGGACGAGGTGAGGAAGGCGCTGGTCGACGAGGGAGGCGGAGAAGGATGGGAGGTAAAGGCTTCTTAGGCAACGGAGAAGTGGCGGAAGATGTGAGAAAACTGCTTGAGGTCAGAGTCCTCTAGGGAAGTAGCTGCCTTCTGCGGGTGGCTAAATGGGAGAGATGGCAGGGAACTTACCCCGACCCTCGAGTGATATGAATGTCGATCGATCTCTAGGGGGACCTCTCTCTCTCTCTCTCTCTCTGTGATAGAGAAGGGGTGAGTCGGGTAGTTGGAAGCTTCAAGGTGCTTGAAGAGGACGCCTCTGCTTCAGCCACTCGTCGTCGGTGGTCGGTGTAAGTGCAGTTGTCGGGGTTTCCTCACAGTCGGCCATCCCGGCAGTCATGGAGGTGAACCTAGCCAGAGAGATAGTTCCGGTAAGGGTTCACTGCAGGGGAGAAGCCCGGAGGGAGGCGGCGGCAAAGGGATTAGGGCATCACAAAGCCCGTCTGGAGTTTGAAGAAGACGGTTTGGCAGGAATTCAAAAATTGAACCCATCACCCGGTTCGCTGGGAGGCTCAGGATGATTTGGAACCGCTAACTCCGGTTTGCCGGGTTCAGTCCTATCCTGACAGGCCGGATTGGGTAAATGGGATTTCACCCGTAACTTACCCAAAAGATGTGGACCTCCTCCGGGCTTGACAGGACACACACAAGAGTGTCCCTGCTACCCGATAGGCCTATCCCAACCAAAGATCTGGCCCAACGATGAAGGAGCTCTCCCTGGCGTAGGCAGGAGAGGTTCAGTTCGAGGATCGGGGGCAGACTGAATTCGGGCCACTTGAAAGGCAAGCTCCGGCGACCTATTCGGTCGGATCGGCCCCTGCTATATACAGGGATGGCTTGCCTGAGCCTCCAGACCATCTCCCTGCCTCCGGCAGGCGGTTTTCTATGGAAGATCAAGGCCGGACAGTGCTCGTGCCGTCGGTGGGACAAATCCAGGCGACTCTCAGGACTAACAAGGGAATCCTGCCCCTGGCAGACATCCTGTTCCCCGGTGATGGTGTCCCCGCCGTCTCCGGCAAGAGGAACTCCATCGACGATCAAGGGCGGACAGCTATTGCTCCGCTGCAAGGTAGCTATCCGGTGTAATCGAGGACCATAAGCTATTCAAATTCAGACGAGGAATTTGACACAAGTTCAACAAGGGCAGGATTTCTCATTCCATAGAAGAAAAGCTAGAGGTAAGTGAGCCTACAAAGGACCACCGCTTATCCAATTAATTGCCAATTGCGGCAGCAGACTTGAACCAATCGTTTGGCCAGTTCCGATTCAAAATACGAGGCTATGGATATAGTTACGTTTGGTCTGGAAGCAAGGAAAGATGAGCTAATCGTTCAATCAATATAACTTTCTTCCCTGTCTAATGTTCTCAAAGGTCTTTGTTTCCATGTAGAAACAAATTGTTGACCAAGAAGGAAATCTTCCTTTCGATCTTGTACTCTACCAATCAAGAGGTAGACTGAACACCATTCGTTGCTTCAACCTCTTTTCTCATGGTAGCTAGGAGAGACAGTAGAAGAGGGAGATTCGCTGCAGCGGTTGCCTTGGCTGCAGAGGAAAGGCGATTGCTTTGTAATGGTTGGTAAAAAAAAATCTTTTCTTTCATTTTCGTGGATAACATTGATCCACAATCTTTTCTCAGATTAACCAATCAGGAATAACCAGCTCCTACCCACTCAAGTGATGTTTTTTTGCCCCCCCTTGGCTAAATTCCTATATTTCTTCAATATAACTGCCTTGGCTTGACAGGCTCAACACGGTTCCACAGTTCCTCAGGCCCGACTCGGCGTGGTGCAACACGTTCCTCTGTTCTTTTGGCTTGTTATAGTTCAACCCAATTTCTCCCATTTTAGAATGGCTCCAGTGGCTACATTTATGTTAAGTCTGGTCGCTCGGGCCGTTGTACCTTTTGATTATGGTATGGTATTGTCAGATCCGAACATAGGGCTACTTTATTTGTTTGCCATATCTTCGCTAGGTGTTTATGGAATTATTACAGCAGGTCGGTCTAGTAATTAGGGGGGCGGCCGTTCGGTCGCCTATGATACTAGGACCAATTGGTCAAAAATGGGTTTGTGCCGCAGGTGTTGAACGATCTACTCTACACAGGTGTGGGCTTACAGGGCTAGGGTGCGCTTAGAACTAGTAGTTTCCCCTGGATTCTTCTAATGTGATTGCTCTCAAGCGGGAAGGACCCCGGATGCACCCAAGGCTGGTCCATCTCTGCTGCAGACGGCCCCCTCCTTGGAGACCCAGGGGAACTACAGTGATGGGGTGGAGGGAGCGCCGACCAGGTGGCTGGTGCTGTCCACTATGACTCTCACGATCAGGGAGAGTGATGGCTCTGCCAACCTGAAGACGGTACAGTGGACCGACATCGGTCGCCATAGTATGGACTTAGCAAGTGCTATAGGCTTGGGGATGTGCTATGGAGCAAGAACTACTCCTGCGCCCCGTCCCCTCCAGATCTAGGTGGCAGAAGATGATCTAGTGTTGGCGCCTAACTCTCACAGGAAACTGGCACATATCGAAGAATCCATCACAGAGGAAGAAAGAGTGGAGGATTCCCTGCTGGAGGGGGAGAACTTCAGCGGGAGGGAGGAAGGAAGCCTGGGGAAGGAAGAGGTGAAGGAGATTATACGTAGGGTTGAGAGGTTTGTGAGGGAACAGGTCAGGGAAGTGGCTAACCTCGTTGGGGTATCCTGTGATGGTATTGACAAAGATGTGAGATCGTTGTTATGTAAAATTCAGAAAATGTGGTTGCTAAGCCTAGCTGGGGGTGCTGGGGCAGGGAAAAATGTTAGAAGAGGGGAAGGGCAAAGGGAAGAAGAGGTAAAGGAGGCAGAAGAGGAGCAGGGAAGGGAGGCAGGGGAGAGTCAACTTCCAGTCCAATGCATATTGTCTCATGGAATGTGAGAGCGGTGTGTGGCCCGGAGAAAAGACGGGCGGTGAGGGAGTTTGTGTGGAGGTGAAAAATTAATATCCTTTGTATACAAGAAGCTAAGTTGGAGGGGGATGCGGAGGGAGTAATGAGGGAGATAGGAGAGAGGAAGCTATCTAAAGGGGTGGTGTCCCCAACTGTGGGTGCTTAGAGGGGTATTATGATTATTTGGAATGAGATTGTGGTGGAGGAGGCGGCGGAAGCAAGGAAGGTGGACCGCTTCGCTATCTCTCTTACATTCCGCAATTTGTATGATAGCTTTACTTGGGAGCTTTATAGTGTTTATGGCCCTCAAGGCAAGGAGGAGAAGAAAAACTTGTGGAAGGAGCTGCTTCAGCATCATCACAGTTCGAGTAGACTGTGGTGCATTGAAGGTGACTTCAATGCAGTTGCTTTTGTAGGAGAAAGATCGGGTTCTTCTACGGTGACAAGGGAGATGGAAGATTTCAGAGAGTTTTTTGAGGAGGCTGGTACGCCCTCTTCACTTGGTCCAACCTCAAAGTAGGCCAGCTATTCCCAAGGCTGGACAGGTTTTTGGTGTCTGTGGATTGGGAGGATCACTTCCCACATCTTCAAGCTGAATGCTTGACCAAACCAATTTCGGATCACAAGTCCATTCTCCTGAGAACCAACAGCAGATTCAATAGGCATTGTACTTTCAAGATGGAGAAGTAATGGCTGAAAGAGGACTTTATCTAGTGGTCAAGAGAAGCTGGACAGCACCTAGACTGCAGAAATCAGCTATGGCAATAATGATCATCAAGTTAAAAGAGTTGACTCGGGGGCTCTCTTCTTGGGGAAGTTCCAAAACCATCCCAGGAAAAGCTGCCAAGGGCAGACTAAATGGAGCTACTTCAGGGATTTGATGCATTGGAGGAAGCTAACCTTCTAGATGAGCAAGACAGAATCATGAGAGAGGCAGCAAGGAAGGAGCTTCATGACATCCTCCTCAAGGAGGAGATCTATTGGAAGCAAAGGTCTAGAGAGAGATGGCTGAAGGAGGGGGACAACAATATTGTATACTTCCACAAAAATGTTTCTGGAAGGTAGAGAATGAATTCCATCAAGAGCCTTCAGCATAGGGACAGAATTTTTTCCAGCATGGCTGATATTAAGCAGTATGTGGACTTTTGCACTTCCCTTTTATCTGAGGAGGACTATTGGTATGCGTCTTTTATGGACCTTTAGTGGCCAGTTATTTCAGAGAAGGACAGAGCCATGCTTTCTTCGTCCTCTATCAAAGAGATAAGAGGATTTAGAGCGGGAGTTTTCTCTTTGCCTGGGGACAAAACCCCTGGACCAGATGCCTTCCCAATGTTCTTCTTTCAGAAGTGTGAAGATACCATCCTTGCTGATCTTGTGGAAGCAGTGTTGAAATTCCAAGAGGGTAAAATTGAGCTTAGCAGTATCAACAAGACTTTTATTGTTCTCATCCCTACGAAGGAGGGGGCAGACTCCCTCAAGGATTAAAGACCCAAAGTTTGCTCAACAGCATTTACAAGATTGTCTCCAAACTGCTCGCTTCCAGATTGGTAAGAGTGGTGGAAAAAGTGGTCAACAGTAATTGGTAAGAGTGGTGGAAAAAGTGGTCAACAGTAATCAAAGTGCCCTTATGAAAGGGAGGCAGATCTAGGAAAAAAATTGTTGGCCCAAGAGATCATTCATTCGTTCAAGGTTCTTAAGAAGAAAGGTATGATATTAAAATTGGACTTTCAGAAGGCTTATGACAGTCAACTGGCAGTCTCTCCTTCAAGTGCTTCATGGTATGGGCTTTGGTGAGAAGTGGATTGGTTGGATCAAGGCTTGTATTACTTCGCTCTCCTTTAGGGTGATTGTTGATGGGGGAGCTCACCTCCTTTCATAGTGGGAAAGGTCTATGACAAGGAGATTCTCTCTCTCCTCTACTTTTTGTACGTGTTTCTAACATCTTGAGCAGGATTCGGCTGAGAGCAGAAAAGGAGGGACTCATCACAGGGTTCTGAGTTAGGAACTAGGGAAGTCACATCTCACATCTTTAGCATGCAAATGATATTGTTCTCTTCTTCTCTGAGGGAGAAAAGTAGCTACTTACTGCCAGCTTCATACTTGAACTGTTGGAGGAGGTCAGTGGAGTTAAAGGTCAACTTTCACAAGAGCGAGCTGCTAGGGATTCATATAGGAGAGCATACCTTGCGGAGGGCTGCCCTCATCCTTGGCTATCAAATTGGCCAGTTCCCGATCACATATTTGGGCCTTCCTTTGGCTGACGAAGTCATTAGGTGCAAAGATTGGCAGCTGGTTATTCAGAAATTTGGGTCAAGGTTGGTTGGATGGAAAGGAAGACTGCTCTCTTACGGGAGAAGGACAGTTCCGTGCAACTCAACGTTGGAAAATCTACCGGTTTACTTTTTTTCCATGTTTCGGATTCCTTACTCGGATGCAAAACTTCAAAGTATTCAATGCAAATTCTTCTGGCAGGGCGGTGCAGATAGAATAAAAGGCTAACATGATGTCAACTGGGGGCGAGTTTGTCAAGCCAAGAGAAATGGTCCAATCGACTTCAAAGATATTAGGCTGTTTAACATGGCTCTTCTTGCTAAATGGTTGTGAAAGATTGGTACTGTAGAGAATGACCTATAGCTTCAACTCATTAAGGATAAATATTATCCAAGAAGTCGAGCGTGGGACCTGACACCTGTTAGAGTGTGGAGTCAGAACTCATGCGCCCTTGCACGGGATCACACTCTGCCTCAGGAGCGCATCCACTGCTCCAGGGGAGCATCCTCAGCGTCAAGGGAGCATGGCGAGCACATATTATCTCTGGGGAGCAATCGCTGCTCCAGGAGAGCATCCTCAATGTCGGGGGAGCATGCATTGCGGGCTCAAGGCAAGTCGATGTCTCTTGGAGAAGGTCGACCTGCATGATGCACCGACCTGGTCTTGGCAATACATTAACCTGACTGATGGTGGGGGAGCATTTGCAGCCGCTGGAGCGCATACTCGGTCTCAGGAGAGCTTTCTGGGTGATAGGCGAGCATGCACGTCTAATGGACCCCGGAATAGGATTTCTGTTTAACAGGGGCATTGTTGTCCTTAATACTTTGACTAATGACGCCCTAATCTCCTAGTATAAAAGGGTGGACTCTCTCCTTGTATTGTAACCTAGTTGATGATTATTAGTGGATTACTGCTGCGGCCGTGGACGTAAGAGGTATCTTGCCTCCGAACCACGTAAAAAATCCCTGTGTTCTTGTGGTTTTGATTTCTTTTCTCCTTTCTTCTTCCTCCTCGTCTGGGTACTCTATATCCCTAACAACTGGTATCAGAGCCTTGTTCTGGTTCGAGGAGAACAGTGGGAGCAATGGCGGCGGATGAAGAAAAGGTGAGGATCGACAAGTTCGATGGCAAGGACTTCGATTTCTGGAAGATGTAGATCGAAGACTACTTGTATCAGAAGAAGGTTGCATGAGCCGCTTCTTGGAACGATGCCGACAGGGATGAAGAAAGAAGATTGGGATCTACTAGACAGACAAGCACTCGGAGTTGTTCGTTTGACGTTGACGTCGCCTTCAACATCGTGAACGAGAAGACCACGGCAGGATTGATGAAGGCGCTATCAAATATGTATGAAAAGCCCTCGGCTTCAAACAAGGTATATTTGATGCGTCGTTTATTTAATCTGAAGATGGCAGAAGGTGCTTCTGTTACAGATCACATCAATGAATTCAATGTGATTACAACTCAGTTGAGTTCTGTAGAAATAAGCTTTGATGATGAGATTCGGGCCTTGATTCTTTTATCCTCCTTACATGAAAGTTGGGGTGCTACTGTGACGGCTGTAAGTAGTTCTTCCGATTCAAGCAAATTGAAGCTTAATGAGGTTCGAGACCTGATTCTAAGCGAAGATATTCGCAGAAGGGAATCCGGTGAAGTCTCAGGTTCTGCTCTGAATACAGAGAGCAGGGGAAGAACAAACCAGCGCGGACAAAATAGGAGCAGATCCAAGTCCAAGAAAAGGAGTCAGTCTAAGCCCCGCGGAGATGGCTGTTGGAATTGTGGTAAGAAAGGACATTTGAAAAGGGACTGCAGACTCTTGAAGAAAAAGAATCAGAGTCAGAAACAAGAAGAAGATTCTGCGAATGCTACGACAGAGGAGGTCCATGATGCACTTATCTTAAGTGTTAATAGTCCCATTGAATCATCGATTCTAGACTCCGGAACATCCTTCCACTCTACCTCACATAAAGAAAGTATGCAAAATTATGTTGTTGGAAACTTTGGGAAGGTTTATCTTGCTGATGATGAGCCATTAGACATTGTGGGGAAGGGTGATGTTCAGTTGAAGACAGCAAACGGGACTGTGTGGAAGTTGAAGAATGTCAGACATATTCCAGGCTTGAGAAGAAATTTGATCTCCATTGGTCAGCTTGATGATGAAGGATATGTCACTACCTTTGTTAGTGGGTGCTGGAAAATAACCAAAGGTGCCATGGTTATAGCACGAGGTAACAAGACTGGAACCCTTTATATGACCGCAAACAACAAAGACACAGTGGCAGTGGCAAATTCAGAAGTTGAATCCAAGACCTGACACTGCAGACTTGGACACATGAATGAGAAAGGAATGAAGGTGCTGGCAGCAAAGGGGAAGTTGGGTGATTTGAAGTCCATAGACATTGGGCTATGTGAAGACTGTATCTTCGGAAAGCAGAAAAAAGTCACTTTCTCCAAAGCTGGAAGAAGTTCTAAGCTAGAAAGGTTAGAACTTGTACACACAGATGTGTGGGGACCAGCCCCTGTACGATCTCTTGGAGGCTCACTCTATTATGTCACATTCATCGATGACTCCACTCGGAAGGTATGAGTTTATTTTCTTAAAAATAAATCTGATGTTTTCTCTACCTTTGTGAAGTGGAAGGCAGAAGTGGAAAATCAAACTGGCGCAAAGATCAAGTGTCTAAGGTCTGATAATGGCGGAGAGTACAACAGCAAGGAATTCAAAGATTTCTGTGCATTGCATGGCATTCGTATGGAGAAAACAATTCCAAATACTCCACAACAGAACGGGGTTGCTGAACGCATGAACAGAACCCTAAATGAAAGAGCTAGAAGCATGATATTACATGCTGGCCTACCGAAGACCTTCTGGGCAGATGCAATCAGCTGTGCGGCTTACCTGATTAATAGAGGACCTAGTGTTCCTCTAAATGGTGAGATACCAGAAGAGGCTTGGACCGGTAAGCAGGTAATTCTTTCGCACTTGAGAGTATTTGGTTGTGTTTCATATGTGCATATTGATTCAAATGACAGAGACAAGTTAGACCCCAAGTCAAAAAGGTGTTTTTTCATTGGATGTGGTTCTAATGATTTTGGATACCGTTTCTGGGATGATAAGAATAGGAAAATCATTAGAGAAAGGAATGTTATATTCAATGAAAATTTACTGTACAAGCACAGATCTGTTATGAAATCTGAAGATGCAGGCCAAGAAATTCAGAAATCTGGACATGTTGAGTTGGAGGAAATTTCAGAAGATGATGTGTTGAAGGGATTTCAAGGAAATCCTGAAAACACTGTAGTGCAACCAGAGTTAATCACACCCGAGGTTCAACCAAGAAAATCAAGCAGATTGCCTAAACCGACTGAGCGGTTTTCTCCTTCTTTGTACTATTTGTTGTTGACTGATGCTGGTGAACCTGAGTGTTTTGATGAAGCTATGCAGGTGGAAGATTCTATCAAGTGGGAGTTGGCAATGAAAGATGAGATGAACTCCTTACACAAAAATAAAACTTGGGTGTTGACTGAACTACCACCTGGCAAGAGAGCTTTGCACAACAAAAGTAAGAGGTACAAAACAAGGTTGGTTGTGAAAGGCTTCCAACAGAAGGAAGGTATTGATTATACTGAAATTTTCTCTCCAGTTGTCAAGTTAACTACCATTAGATTGGTGTTGAGCATTGTTACTGCTGAAAACCTGCACCTAGAACAACTTGATGTTCAGACTGCTTTCCTCCATGGTAATTTGGAGGAGGATATCTATATGGTACAACCGGAAGGTTTTCATGAACATGGTAAAGAAAACCTTGTTTGCAAATTAAACAAAAGTTTATATGGTCTGAAACAAGCCCCCAGACAGTGGTACAAGAAATTTGATGGATTCATATGTAACAATGGTTTCATTAGATGCAACATGGATCATTGTTGTTATCTTAAGAAGTTTGATAATTGTTATATCATATTGCTGTTGTACGTGGATGATATGCTTATTGCAGGATCAAGTATGACAGAGATTGACAATTTGAAAATGCAATTATCAAAGGAATTTGCTATGAAGGACTTAGGAGCAGCAAAGCAAATTCTTGGGACAAGAATTGTAAGTGATAGAACAGCTGGCACTGTGAAGCTATCTCAAGAAAGTTACATCCAGAAAGTGTTGAGCAGATTCAACATGCAGGATGCAAAACAAGTTAACACTCCTTCGGCAAGTCACTTCAAGCTGTCTAAAGAGCAGTCACCAAAGTCTGCTGAAGAGCGTGAGTCCATGAAGAAAAATCCTTATGCATCAGCTGTAGGAAGTCTGATGTATGCCATGATTTGTACCAGGCGGGATATAGCACATGCAGTGGGAGTTGTGAGCAGACATATGGCAGATCCGGGCAAGCAACACTGGGAGGCAGTGAAATGGATTCTGAGATACCTAAAAGGCACCTCAGGTAAGTCACTTTGTTTCAGGAAAAGTGATGTTATCCTACAAGGTTTTGTTGATTCAGATCTTGGTGGTGATCTGGACACCAGAAGAAGTACCGTTGGCTATGTTTACACCTTGGGTGGCACTGCAGTAAGTTGGGTTTCAAAACTTCAGAAGGTTGTTGCTCTCTCAACAACAGAAGCAGAGTATGTTGCTATCTCTGAAGCTAGCAAAGAGATGGTATGGCTGAAATTTTTTTTGAAGGAGTTGGGCAAGGAACAAAGCAATAGTGTGATGTTTTGTGACAGTCAAAGTGCAATTCACCTTGCCAAGAACCCAATCTTTCATGCAAGGACTAAGCACATACAACTGAAGTATCACTTCATTCGTGATTTGCTTGAAGATGGTGTTTTGTTGCTGGAGAAAATACTTGGTGCAGAGAATCCAACAGACATGTTCACCAAGGTGGTAACCACAGAGAAACTGAGGCTGTGCAAAGCCTCAGTTGGCCTCCATGGATAATTGATGGAGGGATGCCGTAGCAGCATTTCCATTGTTATTTTGAGCAGGGTTAATACATTGAGTTGTTTGCTTTCTTTGGAGTTCAGACTCCAAGTGGGAGATTGTTAGAGTGTGGAGTCAGAACTCATGCGCCCTTACACGGAATCACACTCTGCCTCAGGAGCGTATCCACTGCTCCAGGGGAGCATCCTCAGCGTCAAGGGAGTATGGCGAGCACATATTGTCTCTGGGGAGCAATCGCTGCTCCAGGGGAGCATCCTCAATGTCGGGGGAGCATGCATTGCGGGCTCAAGGTAAGTCGATGTCTCTTGGAGAAGGTCGACCTGCATGATGCACCGACCTGGTCTTGGCAATACATTAACCTGACTGATGGTGGTGGAGCATTTGCAGCCGCTGGAGCGCATACTCGGTCTCAGAAGAGCTTTCTGGATGACAGGCGAGCATGCACGTCTAATGGACCCCGGAAGAGGATTTCTGTTTAACAGGGACATTGTTGTCCTTAATACTCTGACTAATAACGCCCTAATCTCCTAGTATAAAAGGGTGGGCTCTCTCCTTGTATTGTAACCTAGTTGGTGATTATTAGTGGATTACTACTGCGGCCGTGGACGTAGGAGGTATCTTACCTCCGAACCACGTAAAAAATCCCTGTGTTCTTGTGATTTTGATTTCTTTTCTCCTTTCTTCTTCCTCCTCTGTTGGTTGTCCTCCTCGTCTGGGTACTCTATATCCCTAACAACACCTTCACAAGCTTACTTACTATCACTAGTCTTGAAAGGTATCCTACAAGTTGTTGATGTTATCCAAGCCTCGTTGCAGATTAAAATTGAGAATGGACAGGTGGCCGGACAAATGGTGTGGAAGAAGTACCCCGGCGAGCAAGTTTCCCAAACTCTTTCACATTGCTACTGACAAGCAGATGTTGGTGTGTCAAGCATATGACTCCAGGAATGGGCGGTGTCCAAATTTTAGACGTAGGCTGAAGGATGATGAGATCTCATAGGTGTTTGACCTCTTGGCCTTACTCCAAAGTGTCCCCCTGGATTCCACTTCCAGAGATTAGTGGGTTTGGAGGTGGAGCCCTTCGAGAGTGTTCTCTATTCATTCGGCATATTCCTTTATTGCGGACAGGGTATCAGACACCCTATGTTCCACCAAGTTGGGAGGCCAGCCACTCCTCTTAAGGTTAAGATCTTGATGTGGAGGATTTCCCTTCGCCATCTTCCTACACATGATAGACTGTCCATGTTCATGGAGAACATGAAAACCGGTGCCACGTGTGGGAGAGAAGAGGAATTTTTGGACGACTTGTTCATAGATTGTGACTTTGCTACTAAAGTTTGGAACCATATCTGCAGTAAGTTCACATGTGCCAAACTTGTTGAAGGCCCCATGGTTGTCAAGGTGCCCAAGACGACCAAGGCAGTGGCCCACCCCCTTACAGCTTAGGTGACAAGGTGAGGCGCCTAGGCAACGCCTAGTTTATATAACTAAATATAATGCAAGAGAACTACTACTATACATTTTCTACCAATAAGTTTCATCTTTAGTTAATAGAAAATTTGATATTCACAATTCTTCAACATAAACCTATATTTTAAAAAGTAAAAAGAGAATAAATGACAAACAATAACAAATTAATAAGGAGAAAACTAATAAGAATTTGTGAATACCTATCAATCAATATAAAAAATTTTAATCTAAAATTTGATATCAAATAATTATTCTTTATATTAAAAGGAAGCATAAATATGACACATTTCTGAATAAATTATACGCACATCAACAATAATTTCATACTTTTTCACTCGTGAATTATTAAAAAGAAACAAAAATGGTACTAACTTCAAAAAAAGAACAATGCAAATATGAATCAATGCCCTTAGGAGGAGGGAAGAGAAACCAACAGGGAGAAGAATCTGAGAGAAAAGGGATCTCTTTCTAATCTTGACATATCATTTGTCAATTTTCAAAATTACCCCTAAACTTTTGCCCAAATACTAAAATAAACCTCAAAATAAGGAGTGGATGTCCTACCAAGGCAGGCTAGGCGAGCCCAAGGTGGCCTATGTGCATCAAGGCAGCCAAGTGAGTGCCTTAATGGGCTGCTCGTCTAGACACCTGGTCGCTTTGGCAGCCTTGAAACGCCTTGTCGCCTAGGCGACGTCTTGAAAACAATGAAAAGCCATGTGGCAAAATTAATCACTAATTGGAAAGTGCATTGGGGCGCCAAGATTGGTTGTCAACTGGGGTGGCTGTTCTTGCACGCAATTGGAGAGGAATCACAAAATTTTCAAAAGAGAAGCTCATGATCAGACAAGATGACTAGATTTGATTTTCTCTGTTGTGAAAAGTTGGGGGGACACATTTTGTAAAGTGGATAAATGTAACTCTCTTTTTGGATTTTCGAGGTCAAACTCACTTTGGCTACCCACTTACTCGACCTCCACCCCAGTCGCAACCGTGTACAGTCCAAGTTAGTGGAGTGCCGAGGAGAGCTCGAAAGTCAAACACACCTCGGGGATCCTACCATGGGGAGTGCGTGGGCTGGCGGGATCCCAGTTCACCCTCGTGCCCCTAAGTAGAATTGAACCCAAGATCTCACGTTCCCACGTGAAGTCTTGAACCAACCCACCTAGAGGCCGCACTAAATGTAAATCTCTTATTTTACCTTTGTTGTGTGGATAGGGAGACCTCTATCACATCTCTTGTATAGGGGAGTTTTGGGGAATTACTCCCTGCTTACCTGCACATTCTTCTTCTTTTAACATATGACATGGTACATCCACCTTAAAAAAAACAGTAAAAATGTGCATAAAATACAATGTTAACTATAGCCAAAGTATTCTTTCGGAAATTGCAAGCACATAAATGATCTGCCAAAAAAGGCCCCGAGGTGTTACAGCTAACCTGTCTGCCACAGGCTCACCAAGGATTCAGATAGATAGAGAGAAAGAAGGGGGGACACCATCTGTACCTGTTTAAGATTGAGGAGGAAACTTCTGGTAAGATATGCTTGAACAATGGCACGTGCACTCAGAAACAGAAGCTGATAACCATTTTCCTGGTGTTAGTTGCAGTACAAAAAAATGATTAGTTTAATGATAAGCTCTTCTCTTCACTTTGTTACAAAATAAACCATGTTAGATTACCCCAAATAAAATAGACAAAATTGAGATGAAAGAGACAAAGGAATGCAGTATTATCATCTCAATTAAAATATAAACAAGGCAAAGTGAAACCACAAACATCCCCTAATATAAAGCACATGCCTTTCATACTAATAACATGCGAAGAGAAATGAGAATCATTCCTGAACTAAGGAAAAGAGAAGTACAATAAAAACTTCTCTTCAAATGATTCTAACAATCATTGAAATACAAACCACATTATGCTAGTCTACCTATTGGCCACACTGCAGCCTTGTATCCCTGAGTACCCCAAAAATAAAAGATGAAGGTATCCATAACTTATGATGAACAAGAACCAGGTAAGCATTTCTGTATACATGATAAATGTAAACTAGCATTTTTGCAAAATCAAAATCAGACTTCTCATACAGTAGCTGAATGTGGATTCAGATATTCCCAATCGCTACAAATATGCAAAATAGTTCCCAACAGCCCATTATTTTTCTTTCATTACGTACATATTCCAAGACAAGTAAAATGCTGACTGAAGTATTAAATAGGTGAAGTCATAATCAGTTGCCAATAAGGTTAATCTAACACAGGCATACAAAATGTTCAATCAAGTGGTAAATTGTCATTATGGATTC
Source organism: Amorphophallus konjac (assembly GCA_022559845.1). NCBI lineage: Eukaryota > Viridiplantae > Streptophyta > Magnoliopsida > Alismatales > Araceae > Amorphophallus > Amorphophallus konjac. The sequence continues at coordinate 441,756,306 of CM040126.1, forward strand.
CCAAGAAAAATATCTACACTTGTCACAAATATGGCTGTCAATGATAAACATTATTTTCCAACATATGCAAACATTGAATTCGTTTTCTGATATCCAAGACCATATTTCATAGCCAGTGACAGAAAATTGTTATGAAATATTATACATAGTACAAACACATGCATATATGCAATATAAACACATCAGATCCTAGACGGATAGAACAAGACAAATATAAGTGACTGGTTGATACATGTGACCAGTTAGCATTTTTAACCCTCCCACTCTCTGCAGTGGAAGCCCACACCCAATCTGTTGACAAACAAAAGTTGAATTGTATACAGCAGGTAAGATGAAACACAATACATACCTTGATTGCAGAGAATAGTCGAGCAACCCCAGATTGTGTCCAATCTCTTCCAACTAAAGGCATGAATTGACCTAGGACATCAGACCTAGAGGACTGGACAAAGTAAGGCACTGTAGTTGATCTACCTCAAAAAACATGGTGTAAAAAGAGACAGATCAATTTGAAAGCTAGTTTACAATGTTCCATCAGAGAAGGTACTTGTTTACACGCGAAATGTTTTTTAAAACAATCCAGTTCGTTGGATGAATATGCATATGTTTTGGCTAATTAGCATGCATATTGTAATTTTTGCGTGCGTGTTTTATCAAACAATTTAGGGTTCGTGTACAAGGACCTTTCCCCACCTACCGGGGTCGGTGTTAATTTACATCGGACTGAGTCCGAATACCTTTGATTAACTGCCAAAGATCTTCTTGCCTTTGCGGTACCGGCTTTGCCAAAAATTTTAGTCCTAGGGAAGAATTCCCTTGCCCTAAAATAGGACATCATTGCAATTATTCCTTCACGTGAGGGCTTATTTGCAATTTTCCTTTTTTTTGGAAGAGTTTAGATGCGATTTACCCTCTTGGAGGGACTTGCATGTAATTTTTCCCTTTGGAGGAGCTTTTATGCAAATTTCCCTTTTGGAGGGGACTTGTATGCAATTTACCCTAAAATTAGGGTTTATATGTAATTTACCCTTGATTTTGGGTTTCCGTGCAATTTTACCATTGATTTAGGGTTTATATGCAATTTGCCCTAAAATTAGGGTTTACCTCCCATTTACCTTTAAATCAGAGTTCCTGTGCAATTTTACCCTTGATTTAGGGTTTATAATCAATTTGCCCTAAAATTAGGGTTTATCTGCCATTTACCCTTAAATCAGGGTTTCTATGCAATTTTACCCTTAAAGGTTTGAGGAACGTGGCTTTCTTCTGAAATTTTAAAATTTTGCATAGATTTTCTGGACGTTTCCGTAATTTCATGAATTTTTAGGGTATAGCCGTAATTTTCAAATCTTGGGGTTTGAGCATCAATTTTAAACATATTTAGATAACCTTCAACATTTCCCAAAAGAATTTTTGAACTATAAAATTTTTGCACAATTTTGAGGACATATTTGTAATTTCATAGAATACAAGGGTAAACTTGCAATTTTGCGCATATTGGGGCCTTCATATAACCTTGAACATGAAAGTTTAACATTTTTGGATACTTGCATGATCAGAGCAACCCAATCTTATAGATTGGATCCATTTGGATTCATGACACACATTATGGGCTCACATGAGGGTATTTTGGTAAGTACCCCTTTAAGTGAGTCTTTTGTACAAAAAATAGGGTTTAACACTTCAAAAAAACTTCAACAGAGGGAGACGCCACCTGCTGCCTGCACTCCAAGCTGCTGCTACCACTCCAAGCTCCACTCCAAGCTCCAATCTCCAATCTCGGAAGAAGTCTCTCTTCTTTTCCCTTGGCTTTGGGTTCCTTTTATAGGGGTTAGAGGAGTAAACCTGGAGGTAAGACCTCCAGGTATGGCTGACCCCTCACCTTCTTCTTATTTTCCCTTTTTTTTATGCATATTGTGTGAGAAAGAGATAAAAGGGGGGCGGAGGAGGCACCCTCGGGTCTACAGACCCGGGGGACCTTCCTCCGGGTTCTCCCCCCCCCCCTTTTTTTTGCTGTTTCTTCTCTTTCTTTTTTTTGGTTCTGCCCACAGCACAGCAGAGAGAGGCAGGGGGAGAGGCCGATGGCCCTCTCCCATGGGCGCACACAACCCGGAGGTGCCACCTCCGGGTTCTGGGGGCGCACACAACCCGGAGGTGCCACCTCCGGGTCTGCAACACCCGGGGGTGGTTCCCCCGGTCTGCAACACCCGGAGGTGGGCACCTCCAGGTTTTCTTCTTCCTGCTTTTTTTTTCCTGTTCAGACCGCAGCAGAGGGAGGAAATTGCAGACCCGGAGGCGCCACCTCAGAGTGTGCAGAACTCGGAGATGGGCCTCCCGGGTCTGCTCAAGAGAGGAAGAAAAGGGGGTGGCCCTGGTCCTCAGTCCAGTCAACTAAAAAAAAAACTATAAAAGCCACCTTGACCTGTCCTTTCCCACATTTTTTGAAGCCTTCCGCTCCTTTCAGCAGAACAGTACACCGACAGTCCTTTTCTTTTGATTTTTGTTGACTTCTCGGACTCGTACTGCTGTCCTTGTCACTAGAGCGCAGGGAAAACCTTGTGGTACCTTAGAAACGCCTCCCGAACGCCGGGGGCCACGATTTGCTTGACTTCTTGCTGCAGAGGTGTGATTTCAACACCGCCTGCCATGTGTTCGACAAAATATCTGTGTGTTAAAACACTAATCTTTGCATGAAACTTTGCCCAATGAGATGTCGAGGGCGCTTAAACTTAGACCCACTATAACGGCTGCGATTTAAATCACTTAACGCCATCATTTAGGGGAGTTGTTTCAGGTGTTCGATGAAATTCCCGTGTGTTAAAAACACACTACTTCTTGCGCTGATCTTCGCCCAATGAGGTGCCGAGGGCGTTTAAACTCAAACCCACTATAACGGCTGCGATTTGAATCGCTTGACGCCATCATTTAGCGGAGTTAATTTCAACTGTTCGATGGAATGACTGTGTGTTAAAACATGCAGTCCTCTAACATAAAACTCTGCCCGACGAGATGCCAAGAGCATTTAAACTTGATTCGTGTATGACGGTCTAAGTTTAAACTTCTTCAAATCGTCATGTAAATTTAATTTATTTACTTTTTCTTGGCTCTAAAATTATCAGAAAATTTATTGCTGAACATTATGGGGTCCAACAAATGTCCCCCCACGGGGCGCCCGTCGGAGCCAAAAGTGACGACAGGCTCCGACGGGCGCCCCGTGCGCTTTGATGGTGATGTTTACTTTGACTGCTTGCTATCTTCAATCAACTTGCTGTCCTTTAAGTAATATTTTCTTTGTTATATTGGACTAACTTTCTCTTCTTTTGTTTTTGTTCTCTTTGTTGCAGACAATCATTATTTCTCGTGTTCGTGAGAGCCGCGCACGAGGAGGTGCTGAGAGGGATAGAGATTCAGCTCCCTCTTTATCAAAAATCTTAATGCCACCAATGAGTCCTCCCCGGATGTCAAAACATAATATCTTCTCTCTTGATCGCGACTTAGACATGGTTGATGAAGGGCCTCTTCCTGAAGATACCTCTGAAGGAGGAGAGGTTGACCTTTCTCTGATTGTGAGACACAAAGGGATCTATCAGTACCAACGAGTTGGGGACTACCCTCGGCACTTCCCGCTGGACAAGTACCTATTTGCATTCATTCAGAGTTATGTCTCATAGCATACGGATGAGGACGATCCTTGTTTACCGGCTGAGCGTCGTCACTTGGACATGGCTATTCTAGAGCGCCGGGATAACATGTTGGGCATCTGCGCCACTTTATTATCGAACTTTCCCTTGGGCTTCACACGCCGGGCTCAGTTTCCAGTGGCTGATCAACTTGGGTTCTTCAATTCTGATATCAGTTGTCATACCCACTCGCGCAATCTGACACCCGCTATTTGGGAGCTGTTTGGTTAGCATAGGCCCAGCTCTACTAGTGTCGTTGGATTGTTCTTGACCCCTTCAGGCTCACAGTTTGCCGGAGAGAGGTACGAAAAATCATGCTTACTAGACCGGATAATGAGTGGGTCTTCTCCCAGCTGGTATGGGAAATGGTCAGTGATCCCTTCACATCAATTCCATTTGGGAGGTTGCATCATTATGGCGAGGCCCTAAATCTTGTTGGGATTCACCACGCGGTCACTGCTACTTTGTATGATTATCCTTGCCACACCGGACTTCTTCAGGCTTTAGCAGAAAGATTTAATAGCCGGTGGAATATTTTGCCACGACTGAGGGAGAAACAACACTTGACTTATGAAGTTTTCACAAAATTTCTGGTTTGCCCATCTCCGGGTGTCCTTATGAAGAGGTGACATTGAATGATTTGCATAGAAGTCAAAGCACTGGTACAGGGCCGTCCGCTCCTGACTAGGGCAGGAGTGTTTCTTCATCTGGGAGTGCAATGTTGAGAGGAGAGTCTGCCAGGACTAGGTGTGCCACTAGAAACTCTGACATTCCTTGTCCTTTAATTGCCTTTTGCGGGATGAAGGTTATGTTAAATTCCATGAGGAGTAACGCCCATGTTTCAAGTCTCCCTGATAGTACAGGCTATTTAAGGAGGAACTTGAGTGGGTCGTACTTTGAAATTAACTCCACCCGATGGGATAAGAGATAATGTCTTAACTTCTTCACGGTGAATACCAGCGCCAAGCATATATTCTCCATTGGAGAATAGCGGTGTTCAGGGCCAACCAGCTTTCTACTAAGGTAGAATAGCGGTTGCTCTTTGCCTTCTTCAGTTATTTATGCCAGTAATGCTCCCAGAGAAACATCCATGGTAGCAATGTAGAGTATGAGTGGCTTCCCTTTGATTGGTGCTCCCAACACCGGGGGAGTGAGAATGTATTCTTTGATTTGCTCGAATGCATTCTGGCACTCCTCGTCCCATATGAATAGTGCGCCCTTTTTCATCGATTTCCCAAAAGGTGCGCATCTTCCTGAGATGTTGGATATGAAGCGTCTGATGTAGACAAGCCTCCCCTAGAGAAACCTCAATTCAATTATGTTTATGGGCGGTGGCAACTCCCAAATTACCTTGATTTTATCGAGGTCTATTTCTATTCTCCGATATCTAACGATAAAACCGAGAAACTTGCCGCTTAAAACTCCAAAAGTGCACTTCATGGGGTTCATCTTGAGTTGAAATTGACGGAGCCTTTCAAAAACTCGACACAAGTCGACCAGGTGATCTTTCCGCCTTTGGGTTTTGACGACGAGGTCATCAACATAACACTTGACCAAGTCGTGGAGCATTTCATCAAAGATTTTGGTCATTGCCCTTTAGTATGTGGCGTCGGCGTTCTTCAAGCCGAAGGGCATCCTTTTGTAATTGAAGATCCCTTTGGGGGATCGGAATGCCGTATGCTCTTTGTCTTCGATGGCCATTCGGATCTGGTTGTAACCTGATGATCCATCCATAAGGATAGAGCTTTATGTCCTGTGGTCATATCGACCATGGTTTCAATGATCAAAATAGGAAATCGTCCTTCGAACATGCTTTATTTAAGTCCATGTAGTCAATACAGACTCGACTTGGCCATTCTTCTTTTTGACAGGGACTATATTGGCGAGCCAGACTGGATAGATACAGGGCTCTATAAGTCCACCTTAGAAGCTTGTCAACTTAGCATTTACTTTAACTCGAGTTCATGACGCATACGCCTTTGAACTTGCTTGACGGGTTTAGCCATGGGGAGTATTGCCAATTCATGCTCTGCGACGAAGGCTCCGGCCCAGGCATTTCTTTATAAGTCCAGGCAAAGCAGTCTTTGTACTCCAATAGGAATTGTTTGTATGCCTACCTTTCTTCCTCATTGAGGGCACTGATAAAATTGGCCAGAGATCATCAGCATCCCTGAGGCTGAGCTCGACTAGTTCATCTACAGTCGCTTGCCTACCATCTTCAAGTTCGTGCGGAGCTGGCTGCAGATCGATGAAATCCTCGCCGTCGTCTGACCTGACAACGTGAACATCGTAATATTCCAGGTTGTTGACAATGGACAACTGAAGCTGTTGGTCTTGATTTTCAAGTGCCACTTCTTTTTGGTGTTTATTTGGGGAGTCACTGGGCTCCTCGTCAGAGTTTGACTTACTGGAGGGAGGTGACAACCCTATAGTGTCGACAGAATAGTAGACTTTAAAGTTTACTTCTCGGTTATGGGCAAGACCTCTTGCATCTTCTAGAGACAGGAAGCTGTCCCGGGAGTAGTTCCTTCACCACAAATTTAGGTAGTGCATGGGCAGCTAAAGCAAATATTTGTTTAGCCGAGGACTTCGACCGATCCCACTGATGAGGTTGCGGGGGAGACACCCGATGATTCTTAATTTGGATGACCCCTGATTGTATTAAGCTTTCAACTTTGTCCTTGAAGACATAGCGGTCTTCCGTGGAGTGGCCCGGCATGCGGTCATACCAACAAAAATTGGTCTCTTTGACCCTGCTTTCCTTGGCTGGCTTCCGAGGTTTTGTCAATTTTATAAGCTCCTGTGTCATGCAAAATTCGAACAATGGCACGGTGTGCGCCTTAATGAAGGAATATGGTGTCTCCATCTGCTGTGCCAGCGTTATAACAGGAGACTTTCCCTTGACATCTTCATAGGCCCTACTCGAGCCCTTAGGATGAATATCTATAGGGGAAAGGCATATGCCACTTGTCCCTTTCTTAATGGCAGGATGGACCTTAGTGGGCTTGATTTCACCGACGGGCGTTTTGGCCGTCGTCATTAAAGAATTGACATTTGTCGCATATCCCGAATTAGTTTGGCACTATAATGAGGATACGAGATGCCTGAGCAAGACATCCTGTTCTCGCAATAATTCTTGGACGAGACTTCCATGCTTGGTTTTCCCGCTTCAAACCCTCCAAGGTGGTGGCCGGGTCCTCCCGTTGTTCATTTGTGGGGGCGTTAGTCATGACTAACGCGGGTTCCTCTAGTTCCCCAAGGTCAAGCCCAGCCAATTGGCCTAAAGCCACTTGCCCAACATCTTCAAGTTCTCGCAAGGCGGGTTGTAATATGATGAAATCTTCTTCGCCATCTGGACCGCTTGCGTGGACGTCCAAGTTGCTGATATCGGGCGACTGAAGCTGGCCATTGTGATTTTCATGTGTCGGTTTCCCTTGATGTTTAGTTACGTAGGCGTTGACCTTCTAACCGGGGCTTGAGACGATGGCAGAGGGTGACAGCCCTATGGTATTGACGGCACAATAGACTTTGAAGTCTGTCTCTAGATCATAGCCCAACCCTCTTCTATCTTTCTTGGAGAAAGGAGACTGCCCTCTGACTTGGGAGGGGTACCACAATTGCCGAAAGTAGTTGCGTTGGGAAGTTTCCTGCATTTGCAGGATGTTCTACTTCTGACACATCTCTTTAATATATTCAGGCATATTGTCCATTTCTTGGACAAGTTCAGGGGCATTCTTAGAGATCCACTCCAGCCAAAATCATCGTCAGGAGGAGCTTGAGGTACTAAGTCTCCCTTATAAAAGACAATGGGCTTAGCGACCTTGTTGGTCTTCTTCTTTCCCTCTCCTTGATATGTGACGATAAACGTCTTCAATTGCTCTACTTTATGCCCCTCCCTTTGAAACGACAGCTGCATGCATGTCGGAGGCAGAGATATGTTTTTGTCAATTGTTCGACAATTGAAGTTGGCTTCAAAATTGATCTCCCGTCTTTCCAGATGAGCTAGCTTGGCATTAACAGAGCCGGGTTGTATGTTAAGCCGATGCAGCCTGACGAGGTCCTCGTTCACAACGAAGAGCTCCTTTTCATCTTCTTCTTCTTCCACAACAACCTTTTGCTTGCCATTATCCTTGACTTTGACAGGAAGATCGATGGTGGGTTCCCCGAAATATAATTGAGCGTCTGTCAAGTTGCACTCATTTGGACAGAACAGGGCTCAGTCAGCAAAGACTGTATGCTGCTCTTCGCCTTTTGCATACTTAATACATTGATGAAGTGTTGAAGGGACGACCCAATTTTCATGCAATCAGGGTCTCCCAAGCAAGGTCTTATATGACGTGTTAGCATCAATAATGTAGAAGGTGACCTTAGTGACAAAATTGTCCATGGTCACTTACACTTCTACTTTGCCCAATGCATCCTCTAAATTTTAGTTGAATCCTGAGATTCTAACATCGTTGACCCTTTGTAGGTAGGGCACGAGAAATAAAGACTTGAAAGTCTTAAACGGCATTATGTTGACAGATGCCCCGAAATCCACTAGAATTCGGTTCAATTCATGGCCATTTATCTTCCCTTACATATACAGAGGACGATTGTGGCAAGAGGAAGACAACAACATGTCTTTATCTGTGAAAGTGACAGTCGCTGCAAGAGCTTCATATGCTTGAGCCTGGAGTTCAACCACTTGAGCCTCATAAACTTCTGGCTTTTGGAGTATCTTCACGAGGGCCTCCCTGAGCTCTTTACTCCAAGCAATGGCCTCCCATATGGTGACATAGGTTGGCATCCACTTCATGTGCTGGATGATCTTACGATCAGCCCACGCACGGGCTTGATCCAGTGGAGGGACCATCTCTGAAAGGGGCTTAGGTTGATGATTGGGCTTCTTACTTTACTCAGCTTTCGCTTGATCGTTTGGCTCTTCTTCGAATAATGGAGCCAAGAATCTTCTTCTGGAGGAGGCGGCTCAAGGTCGTCCTTGCCAGAAAGACCCGGTTGAGCTGGATCGGTTGGTTTTTCCTGTGGGGCTAATTTTGTAGGCTCATCTTCCTTATCTGACAAATCAAACAAGGTAGCAGCCCTAACTTGAGTTTGAGCTGGATCAGCAGGTTTTTGCGGGGTTGGCTTTATTGTCTCATCTTCCTCATCTGATGGGTCGAAGAAGAAGGTGTCAGCCCGAATTTGAACTTCAGGAATAGGACCTGGGTCTTCACCTCGAAAAACGATGACCTTTTGAGAGTACGTTGAATTAGCATTCTCGCTATTAGAGGATGTCGGATGCCTTCCTCACCCACGGCCACGACCTCTACCGCGACCGCGGTTTCGGAGCTCTACGTTACGACGGCGGTAGGTGGCCATAGTAATCCTATCCCCAACTACGAGAAGGTGACATTGTCTCCGCTTGGTGCCTGTAGACTTTCCGGTGGGCGTATTGACACCATATTACATGAGAAGTTCTTCAACATTCCTTCTAACTTCTCTATGGTAAGTTCCTCATCTTTATAGAAGATGGAAAGTTCCTCCGGGATAGGAAGCCTCTCGCCCTACTGTGCTTGCTGGTACGTTTGCCAGAGCGAGTTCTTGAGATGAGCCTTTCGCTCCAATTCTTCCCATGCAATATATTTATCGAGGGGAATAACTTTAGTGGGCGTGGAAGGAACATATTCCTCGAGTTCATCAATAAATTTCTGCAGCTTTTGTAGAGGAGTTAGTTCCTTAAGGGCCTCCATGGCAGTAACTTGTTCGGCTTGTTGCTTTAATTTTCTCTTTAAATTCTTCTTTATATTCTTCTCTTGCTTTTTAGCTCGCGCTAATTCGACAGTAGAATGGACGTCCACTTTTGCAGGAGGTTGGCAGGTGCCCCTGGCATTGGAGCTATTGAACTTGCCTTTCCTTTTCAAGGGTTTAGGGTGACCATGTTTCTTTGGGGTCATATCGACCCAGCCGGCTTTTTCTTCCTGCCCCCGGAATGTGGCATTAATTGCTTGATTGACTATTTCGGATGGCAACTCTTGGAATTCCGCCATATAAAGGCCCAAGTTTTGGGATGATGACGTTACATGGGGCTTCACGCTTGCCAACTTTTATCTTGGTATGGGACTTTGCTCGAGGAGGTCAGACTTGACTCTGTCCTTCTGACTTGAAACAGAGAATAAGATGTGGTTATTCAGTTGAAGATTGCTCTTCTGGCCTTGTTCTGCATGTAATCTGAGGCTTTCTTCCTGGCTTTGGCCTCCTTGGCTCTGCCCGGGGGTTAACTTGAGATCCCCATGCTGGGTCGGGCTTTTTTGGCTTTGTCGAGTACTAGCCTTGAGGTCCTCTTGTTGAGGTTTGCTTTTTGGGCTTAGCTTGGCATTCATCTTGAGCTTTTCTTGCTGAGAACTACCTTTCCAACTTGGGCGGGAACTCTTTTCTCGTAGTTGAGGAGAATCTTGGGCTTCTTTTCAGGCCACCATGTCCTCTTTGTTGACAAACGGGGCAGGTGGACCTTACCTCTCGCTCTTGGGATTTGCTTCAGGGCGATGTTGGGGAGGATCACGCACTAGGATTTCTTTCCCTCCCAGAAGAATCTCGAGTATCCTCTAGGTTTCCTCCTTCGGAAAGGGCAAGGACTTTTAAGTCCTGCCACGGTCACCATTCAAGACATTCTGTTGTGGATCGACCCGAACTGGGACCAGCCTCCTGTGCTTCCAGCTTGGAGGGTGTGTGGGAAGTTGATGCATGTATGACATTTACCGAGAAAATTGATCGGTCCCGCGGGGGAGACCTTGAGGGCCCATGAAGGGGACCATCTATATTTATTACCCGCCGGGTAATTAAATCCTCCACAATGTCTTTGAAGGCAAGGCAGTCATAGACGACCTGACCCATGACGCGATGATACAGGCAATAACTATGTCCTGCCTGATACCAGTGCCTGGATCATTGTCCAATGCGGGGAACTGTATCAATCCCTCTCTCCAGCAAATATGAAATATCTCCAAACTTTTATACCGAGGGAAAGAGTATAACTTTTGTCGGGCTTCATTGGTAGATGAGTCCGCTGAATCCTCGGACAACCATCCTCCAGATCTTGACAACCTTCGAGGTTCTACTGTGTTCTCTGAGTTGCGGGTAGAGGCTGGGACGGACTGTCCCGTTGAAGGTGCCGGGGAAAGTGCTGACAACCGGTCATCAATACGTTCCACAAGCCGCAGCAGACTCTGCTGGTTGCGTTGTAGTTGTCTGACCTCCTTTTAAATCTTTCGAGCAGTCTTTCGAATGGCTAGGCATTCAGACATAAGAGAGATATGCCCCTTTATGAAGCTTCTTGTGGCCCAATAAGGAGGGTTGGCTGAAGCTCGTTAGCCATAAACCTCGCCTGGCTCTTTCCCGTGACTTTATGAATGACATTTATCGAGAAGTTTAATTCTTCCCACATGTGAGGTCGAGGCGTGCATCCTTAGACACAGCCTTGATTTAAAATTTTCTCGGCGACTTCTCTAAGACTTTTCCTTGTCATGTTGTCTCCTTGAATATCGATCTCCCCCTTCTGAATGAGGGTTTCAATACAATCTCACACCTCCTTACATTTCCCGACGGGGTGAGATATTGTGGCGTGGTATTCACAATACCGAGGATGCCTTTTCTCGACCTTCGTGTAATTTGGTCATGTGCCATGATCCAACCCTCCTTAAGTAGGCGGTCAAATATCTTCTTGGTATTCTCCTTCGGAAAGGAGCACTGATGGGAGGGCCTCCAACCTGGATACCACAAAGTGGGTTTGGTTCGGCTGGGGCTAGCTTCCTCTGTTTTTGGCTCAGGGAATGTGAAGACCGCCGCCATGTGGTTCCCATTGATTGAATGGTGGATTATATTGGCTGACCGAGTCGGCCGAACCCAAGCATGGGGTTGTGGAGGATCCACCAAATTGCTCTTGATCGTGATGAGTCGGTTTTGGATCATCTTCTCCACCTTATCCTTGAACACATAACAATTTTCAATGGTATGACCCAATATGCGATGATATACGCAGTAATTGGGATCATCCGATTTATTTACGTCCTTCTGTTTCTTGGGATCCGGCAGGGATATCAACTTGTTCTTCAGACAAAGATTGAAAAGTCTTTTGGTATGTGCTTTCTTAAAGGAATAAGGAGTTTCCATACGCTCAGACAATCTTGTTGATGCCTTCGCTTCGGGCTTCCTGCCAAAGTTGCTAGGAGTCAGTCGCTTCATCGGACCCGTTTGCGGGGGAGAAATCGATAGCATTTGCCTCCTTGCCCACAGCACTGCGCTCCTTAGAACCCTTACCCTTCGAGGGGGTGAACGTTGGGCTATCGGCGAAAAATATTTCTATCTCCGCAATGACCGAATTCAATTGGTCGAAACCTTTGATATTTGCCCCCTACAACTTTTCACTGACTTATGCCGACAAGCCCCTTCGACATATTGTTATTGCATCCTCTTGAGAAGAGGGTTATCGCATCTCATGTTGAAATCCCTCCAACGCTTGATAAAATCAAGCGTGGTTTCCCCCTTCTTCTGCTTGAGTGAGCATAGCTCTACAAAGGAGACTTTTCTTTCGACTGCTTAGAACCGATCAATGAACTTCTTCTGTAGATCGGCCCAGTCAGCCACAGAATTGGGCTTCAACCTTGAGTACCATTGGAAGGCACTGCCCGTGAGTGAGGTTGCAAAGTAGCGAAGGAGGTATGACTCCTCAAGTGCAAGATCACCCATGGCCGTTATATAATAGGCCAAGTGTTCATGTAGAGACCCCAGTCCGTTGAACTTCTATAGCTTTGGTGCTTTTGGGCAGTCCGGTGGAAGCTTTTTGAATTGATGGTGGCGTGGGTATGGCACACTGTATAAATCAACAGTGGCAATGCCCTCGCCACGCTGGGCGAACTTATCTTCAACAATCTTTTCTATCATACACCGTTGGGCGATGGCATCTTCTACTGCCAGTGTCTGAGAAGATTGGAGATTAAGTGAAGCACGAAACGGTTCGGTCCCTGCTTCAACAGCTACATTAGAGGGTGCCGCTATTTGTCGATTGGCTACAGCGGGAATACCCAATCATTGCTCCCGCCGGAGATTCTGATTGTGGACCGGTGTTTGAGGTCTTTGGACATTCGCATTCATTTGCCGCTACATCTCAAGCATGAGATTCGTCATCTCTATGTGCCAACGCTGCATGGTTTCAAACTTAGCATCGTCAGACATTGCTTGGAATGCAACTCTTGTGGGCGGTTCAAACAACAGATTAACATATCCACCCATGGGTTGGGCTCCTCCTTCTCCATGGGCGCTTACAACTTCATCAGGATTATTTTCTTCTTGGGCCAAATTCTCATCTTGGTGCAATGCCTACTCTTGGACTTGACCCTGATGTTGACCCTGGCTGGAGGTCCCTGCTTGGCCACTAAATTGGGCTTGAAGGCTTCTTCTGGCGGCGTTTCGGGTATTAAGATACACTACGTCCGCTACAGGATTTTCAGTTGGGTCATTGGGGTTGACTGGGATGCCAGCGGCCTCCATCGGCTCCCGGCCGAAGACGTAGTAGGTGTAGACCTTCATGCTGCCCCCGGCTTCAGGCATTTGAATCACCTTCTTCTTTCTTGGTGGTTGGGCCGTCGAGCGGACTGGTGCCCCCAACCTGTCAAAGATTGAGATGCGTGTTGTCGGGGCCTCGACATGTGTCATTTGTCCTGCTCGGACTGGCGCCGAGGCTTGAGTAAGATTGGGCTTGCAATAGACTCCTTTTCTTTTTTGTCCCCAGGGGCACGAAGGCTTGATATCCCAGTATGACGAAGAGGGGTCTCCCTGCCGTTCCTAAGCTTGATCGGGCTTAGCTGCCTGGGCTCGTTTGACGGCGCGGGCCTCCTATTTGGTGATCCACATCTGTTTCATCTTCTGAGGGCGCTCCTTGGTTATGTTGCCCCCGTGGTTGATCTTGGACCCCTTTTTGAAATCGGGTTTGTCGTTGCGCACCTTATGGAGGAGCACGAAACGGTTAGAGGTTGGAATGGTTAGGATATAGTTGTCTTGTGGGAGTATCAGCTCGCTGCCGTCGAGCCGAACACACAAGCTCCCGACGAGGACCGTTTTACCGGAGCGGGAAATTGCCGTTGCGGGCTTCTTATTTTGGTGGGACCGGCAGCTCCCCCATTTACTAGGGGCAGAGCTGTGTGAGACTACATTGATCGAGAAAACTCGGTCTTGTAAGAGGCGGGGCTCAACGCCCCTAGCTGACATAGCGTCGGCCAGAGCGGCCGACTCTTCTTGTGGAGCGGGGACGACCCCTAGGAAGAAAGGAGAGCCCACGACTGAGGAAAATCCTCGAAAGCAATTGGAGTCGCCAGATAGTCACATCTGGCATGGGTGGCGACAACGAGCGGTCCGTACGTCACCGTGGCCATTGAGGATTGAGAAGATCACTTTCTTTCAAACTTAGCGACGAAGCCGGAAGCTTTGCTACTCCCTCCTACAAGGGCAAACGAGGGGAATGAGCACCTTCACAAAGGCATTTAAAGATCTTTGGGCAGAAAGATGAAAGACATGAAGGGTCCCATCAGGCATGCCAGTTTGTTAACACACGAAATTTTTTTTAAAAAAAATCCAATTCGTTGGATGAATATGCATATATTTTGGCTAATTAGCATGCATATTGTAATTTTCGCACGCGTGTTTTATCAGACGATTTAAGGTTCGTGTACAAAGACCTTTCCCAACTGACCGGGGTCGGTGTTAATTTACATCAAGCCAAGTCCGATTACCTTTGATTGACTACCTAAGATCTTTTTGCCTTTGCGGTACCGGCTTTGCCAAAATTTTAATTCTAGGGAAGAATTCCCTTGCCCCAAGATAAAGCATCATTGCAATTATTCCTTCACGTGAGAGCTTATTTGAAATTTTCCCTTTTTTGAAAGAGTTTAGATGCGATTTACTATCTTGGAGGGACTTATATGCAATTTTCTCCTTTGGAGGGGCTTGTATGCAATTTTTCCTTTTGGAGGGGACTTGTATGCAATTTACCCTAAAGTTAGGGTTTATATGTAATTTACCCTTGATTTTGGGTTTCCGTGCAATTTTACCATTGATTTAGGGTTTATATGCAATTTGCCCTAAAATTAGGGTTTACCTCCCATTTACCTTTAAATCAGAGTTCCTATGCAATTTTACCCTTGATTTAGGGTTTATATGCAATTTACCCTAAAATTAGCGTTTATCTACCATTTACCCTTAAATCAGGGTTTCTATGCAATTTCACCCTTAAAGGTTTGAGGAACGTGCCTCTCTTCTGAAATTTTAAAATTTTGCATAGATTTTCTGGACGTTTCCGTAATTTCATGAATTTTTAGGGTATAGCCGTAATTTTCAAATCTTGGGGTTTGAGCATCAATTTTAAACATATTTAGATAACCTTCAACATTTCCCAAAAGAATTTTTGAACTATAAAATTTTTGCACAATTTTGAGGACATTTATAATTTCATAGAATACAAGGGTAAAATTGCAATTTTGCGCATATTGGGGCCTTCATATAACCTTGAACATGAAAGTTTAACATTTTTGGATACTTGCATGATCAGAGTAACCCAATCTTATAGCTTGGATCCATTTGGATTCATGACACACATTATGGGCTCACATGAGGGTATTTTGGTAAAGTACCCTTTAAGTGAGTCTTTTGTACAAAAAATAGGGTTTAACAGTTAACACTTCAAAAAAACTTCAACAGAGGGAGACGCCACCTGCTGCCTGCGCTCCAAGCTGCTGCTACTGCTCCCAAGCTCTGCTCCAAGCTCCAATCTCAGAAGAACTCTCTTCTTTTCCCTTGGCTTTGGGCTCCTTTTATAGGGGTTAGAGGAGTAAACCCGGAGGTAAGACCTCCAGGTATGACTGACCCCTCACCTTCTTCTTCTTTTCCTTTTTTTTTTGAATGCATACTGTGTGAGAGAGAGAAAGAAAAGGGGGCGGAGGAGGCACCCCCGGGTCTGCAGACCTGGGGGGGTCTCCCTTTTTTTCTGGCTGTTTCTGTTTCTTCTCTTCTTTTTTTTTGGTTCTGCCCACAGCACAGCAGAGAGAGGCAGGGGGAGGGGCCGATGGGCCCTCTCCCATGGGCGCACACAACCCGGAGGTGCCACCTCCAGGTGTGCAGAACCCGGAGGGACCACCTCCGGGTGTGCAGCACCCGGGGGTGGCTCCCCCGGTCTGCAACACCCGGAGGTGCCACCTCCGGGTTCTCTTCTTCCTGCCTTTTTTTCCCCCTGTTCAGACCGCAGCAGAGGGAGGAAACCCGGAGGTGGGCCTCCTGGGTCTGCTCAAGAGAGGAAGAAAAGGGGGCGGCCCTAGTCCTCAGTCCAGTCAACTAAAAAAAACTATAAAAGCCACCTTGACCTGTCCTTTTCCACCATTTTTTGAAGCCTTCCGCTCCTTTCAGCAGAACAGTACACCGGCGGTCTTTTTCTTTTGATTTTTGTTGACTTATTGGACTCGTACTGCTGTCCTTGTCACTGGAGCGCAGGGATAGCTTTGTGGTACCTTAGAAATGCCTCCCGAACGCTGGGGGCCACGATTTGTTTGACTTCTTGCTGTGGAAGTGTGATTTCATCACCGCCCGACATGTGTTCAACAAAATACCTGTGTGTTAAAACACACAAATCTTTACATGAAACTTCGCCCAATGAGATGCCGAGGGCGCTTGAACTTAGACCCACTATAACGGTTGCGATTTAAATCACTTAACGCCATCACTTAGGGGAGTTGTTTCAGGTGTTCGATGAACTTCCTGTGTTAAAAACACACTACTTCTTGCATTGATCTTCGCCCAATGAGGTGCCGAGGGCGTTTGAACTCAAACCCACTATAACGGCTGCGATTTGAATCGCTTGACACCGTCACTTATCGGAGTTAATTTCAACTGTTCGATAGAATGACTGTGTGTTAAAACATGCAGTCCTCTTATATAAAACTCTGTCTGGCGAGATGCCAAGGGCATTTAAACTTGATCCATGTGCGACAGTCTAAGTTTAAACTTCTTCAAATCGTCATGTAAATTTAATTTATTTACTTTTTCTTGGCTCTGAAATTAATCAGAAAATTTCTTGCTGAACATTGTGGGGTCCAACAGTACTAACACATGGAGAAAAGTTCAAGCATGTTCCTACAAAACACAGATGAAAAGGAAATGCTTTTCTCTCATCAGTGATTCCATATAGTTGTGGAAATATGGTCTTTTGTGTGTGGTGGTGTTGTCGTTGTTGCTGTTGGTGGTAGTGGTGAGGTTCTTGTTTTTCTTTTACAGTACAGCCTTGTGAGGGTACACCTTTTGGGTTCTTCAAGAGGAAAACGATACTTGTGCATGTTCTCATTTTTCACTTAACCATACATGGTGCCATTTACTTTCTCAAGAAAGTTTTCCTTCATGATTTGAACCGCATGCCACATTACAACAGCCTTGCCTCCATGTTTAGTACAAATGCATTTGCTAATAAGAGAATATATATAATTAGAAGATTAAAAATTTGTGAACTTGTCAATATACTTTTCTTGGTGATTCATGTAATCTTGTAGTCTCAGTTACAACAAGTTTATAATCCATGTAAACCCACTATGCCCGTTCAAATCATGTGAAAGACCCCATCACCATATTAGGGAGTAAAGTTCATGCTGTAGAAGAAGGCTTACTTAGTTATAGTTCCATCAACATCAGATATAACTATCCGTGCATTCCACTTCCATAAGTAAATATGAGCATCAACCTGTCACCAGCTTGAAAAGGAACTATTATCACAATTTTACATGAATTACCTGTAGATATACACTATATGCATATACAGAATGGATGAATGACAAAATACAGCAAACCTGTTGTTTCCCGAGAACTCTGGTTGAGAAACTGAAGGCAATCGTGTTTTGACCATCCTTCAGCTTCAGAGATGCAATCTGCTCAGTGGTTGGAATGTTGGTTCGCATGAACTGCTTGCGAGGGGATTCGTTATCAGTAACACTAGATGACACCATTGACTCATCATGTGGGCCCTGAAAACCTGAATCAGTATCCACAAAGGCATCTTCAGCCGAAGAATTACTATTCGTATGCTGAAGACTTTTGACCCTCCTGAATGGAATAGGCCAGAGTCTCCATCCGCGACTGGAGGGCGACGGGGAGAGAGCACGTATATCTTGACTGGCTTCTGATGCCTCTTCCTCTTCGACAGGAATAATTTTTTTCAGATCAAGTGAAAAATCCAAACCAAATGCTGCCATTCCAAGGACAAGAGGAGCTGCTATATCCCATGGCAGGTATTTCTCTTTAAACCTCACAATAAGGTTTCCATTCTTGACTATTTCTGACCCCGATGATTCAAACTCCTCCTTTGAAATACGATGGGCTTCAAAGGCCTCACTCGCAGAATTCCTGCCCATGCCAGGACGTAAAAGATTTCCACAAAGGGATATCTCAAAACCTGATTAATAAAAAGGTAAATGGCTATATGTGAAATGTCAGCCTCAATATGTTGGAAATATGAAAATTCTATGCTAGCAACAAAAGAAAATTGGGATACTTACCCAAGCTGAGCATGTTCCTTTTGGGTTCTGAGATTTCAGGTCTACTGCATTCTTCTTTGATAGCAGACTGCTCCTGGCTATTTCCCGTGTGATCATACTTCAGTTCCACATTCACGCTTAATGACTCCATGGAGATGGACATGGAAGCTGCAGACTCTGAATTCTCAATCACCATGCTCTCCTCGTGGGACTCCATTTGCACATTCATTGCTAACAAGACATCACCGGGAGGGTTATCAGAATTCAAGTGTGGTCTCTGTTCACTTGAGCTTTCATCCACTGTGACACTGTTTACAGCTTCCTCAATTTCAGTCCTTACATTTGAGGTAGCCTCACATGAAGATTCAGATCTTAGATATGGGGAGTTTACACCATCACTGACTTGACAATTGCCACCAGTTCCCATGTCTTCTGTCATTTGATACTTGGGAAGAAAATTATCTGATGAATTTTCATGACCATCTTTTCCATTTGTAGGAACAGAAGATGAATCAGAACCTGGAGAATCACAATATTTTGCTTCTGATGTTATTTCTGAGAACTCCAGGCAACTCATGAACCTATCATTCCCTTTCATCCCCAGGTTAGCATTCTCGGAACTAGTATTCTCTTCAAATCTAACCCCAGTGCATTTAAGTCCTTGATGGTGGTCAAACAACTGCACATCTTCCTCGGATTTTCCAGATGCACTTCTTAAGGTATCCCCGCAGTCATGTGTGGAAGCATCTAAATCATCGAACAGACCTGCTTCCCATTCATCCCCACCAGAAGCGAAATGCTCAGTAGAGCCTTCACCAGGACCTAGGTGAAACTGAGGTGTGCTCAACTGCACATTTTCCATGCTCTCTTCATTTGAAGAAATCGGTGCTGTCAGCACATGGCCATCCACACTGACCAACACCATTTCTGAATTCAAGTCTTCAGAAGATTTGACCAAATCTTCCACATCATTCAAACTCCCATAATGATATGTACTATATTCTGTAGAACCAACAGAATTTCC
This sequence comes from Amorphophallus konjac, assembly GCA_022559845.1. NCBI lineage: Eukaryota > Viridiplantae > Streptophyta > Magnoliopsida > Alismatales > Araceae > Amorphophallus > Amorphophallus konjac. The sequence goes on from CM040126.1 coordinate 441,775,547, forward strand.
CTCCAAAGGATTCTCAGCATTGTAACCATATAATGGTGCATTAGTCTCCTCTTCTATGTTGTATTCATCATTTTCCTGACTAACACTACTGATTACATTACCATCTTGAATTGAATCAGGTAGATCAGAACTACTACATATCTGTTCACTTCCCTCTGTGTCCTTATTTCCTGATTCTTCTCTCACAAAGTAAGCTTCACCAGAATTATCTAGGTACATGTGGAAATCAGCTTCAACGCCATTGACAGATATGCGGACAATCTTTTCAGCACCTTTGAGGACACCCTGAAATTTACCAAAGCGTACATACCATGGGGTGCTACGGTAGGTCCCATCCTCCTGTTCAACCACAATGATATCAACAGCACCACCAAATGGGTGGAAAGGTGTTGCAACAGAGTATACACCCTGAGTAATCAAGCTCCCAACCCTGCTGACCACATTCATTGTGATTGGAGGGAATGCTGAGACCTCATTACATGGAACCCTTTGAACTGGAACCCAGGCCTCCAAATAATGGCAAAGTCATTGGGCTGTTGCCCCACAGGAAGAAAGACAACGAAGAGGATCCCCTATTCGTTAAATTATTGTTGCTTGATCCCTGAACTGTTGTTTTTCTCGTTGGGATGTCTGCCAAAATAAAAGGAATTCAGAATGTAGCTTGGAAAAACCAAATTCAGATGTATTTTAACTGAATCATCATCTAAAGTTCTAAACAAACATCTCTTTTTTTTTCTTTTTGAAGGTGGTTCAATCAATCATGCAATTTCAAATGACGAGAAAAAGGTGCATGCTTCAGTCACTTAACTCACTTTCTACTCCAAGCCCGTGCAGATAAATGTTAGATTTTGCCTGATTTACTTTATGGAATGCTCAACTCACACATTGTATTCTAAGTAAACCCATTTCAATCTTTTCTTCTAGGCCTGACTAAACGCCGTATGCCAGTTTTGTCTTTGGCTAAAGTTGAAAGATAATCTTACGGATGGACAACTTTCAATTTCCTTAAGTTGTCAAGATCTCTAAAAAATGCTCATTCAGCCAGCTTCTCACCTTTCTATTCAATTACTACACAGTCAAGCGCCAGACAAACCCAGTCCTCACACTTGTCCCCTAAAACGTTGCAGAATTCTCCACAAAACCAAGAAAAAAAAGCGGAAATTGGATGGCCACCATAAATTCGATGGTCTTCGAAGATTTCCACGAACCCAAGTGCCAACCTACGCTAAACCACCACGCTAATTAATCACCCAAACATATGAAAACAAAAAATATGAATATGTTAGTTTCCAGCCAACGGAATCCCACACCTTTCTGAAACGTATGATTGGAAACCCCAGCAAGATATCACGCTAAGCCTCCCTTGTCGCCCCACAAGGCGCAAACAAACCCACGGACACGCCGAACAATCCAAACCAAGAATTAACCCTACAAGAAGAGGAAACCAACAATTTAATCGCCCCACAAAAGCCACTTCGTACATCCCTACCCACCCACCCCCCTAGAAACCATGAGATCAAGATTAAAAAACAAAAAACAAAAACGAACAGCTAATTAGCCAACAAACAAAAGACGCCAAAGCCGAGAGACGTGCACGGCACTCCCCCCCCCCCCAACACACACAAGAAGACCCATATGGTCAAAAATCGCCCATTCTCGCCCCGAATTGAAACCCTAACACGTTACTTGCTCCATGACAGAACGGAGCCGGAGACGCGGGGAGGAGAATAGGGGGAGCAGGACGCGCACCTGGATGCTCGAGAGAGAGAGAGATGGTGGTGGTGGTCGAAGGGACGGGGCTTCAGATGGGAGAGCATTTATTTTGTCGCGGTTGGGCAGCGCTTCGGCTTTTGTTGTTCTTGTTGCCTTGATGGTCCTCGACGTTATGAAGGAAGTCGGCTCGGGCATGTGAGGCGTGGCGATTGGATTAAATGGTGCCAGTTTGGTGCGTCGTCGACGCCTGCACCTCCCCCGCCTTTTATAGGTACCTACCTGCCCCGGGTGGAAGTTTTCCAAATTTGACCTTGATCGTTTTGGAAAACTACGGGATGGCTTAACTTTGTAAGGGTGCCATTACCCAACGCGTAGATGCCATTGTCCCTCACCTCCGGCTTTTACCAACCCGGTTTGATGGAATGGAATATGGAACCCCCTTCTGTAGATGCCAACTACGTATGGACTGGGTACGCCCGGGGTAGCCAAAATGGCGAAAGTACCCCTGCCTAGTCAGCCAGATGGGGGGGCCCAACACGTCCCGGCGGAGAATGCAACACGAGGCGTTAAACTGAAGGTTAATTCCATGTACACCCTCAAAATATGAAAACTATCATCTTTAACCATCAAATATCATATATATTATTATTTTAACGTATACGTAATTATTAACTAAAATTTTAAAAAATATCGCTAATGTTCATATAACTCCGAACATCCCCACATAGACCCTAGATTTTCTTTTTATTCAATAATATTTATAAAAAAACATATGTTATTTGATAGCTAAAGATGGTCATCATGATATTTTTTATGTGAAAAGTGTGTAGACGATGTTAACTTTCAGATAAATGACGTATTCACATTGTTCATGTTAAGATTTGTCTGTCCGATCGTATCGACGGTATTAAATTTTATAGATACGATATGATACGAGATCGTACCGTATTACATCGATTTTTTATCAATATAATATGATATGGGATCGTACCGATTCATATCGACATGTGTCACAAATGAAGAATTATTTAATAAAAATAAATTATTTAAAAATATAATAAAAAATATTTGTAATTTAGTGATTAGTGGGTGTGTTGGTTATGTGTGAGGTTAAAGGTATGAACCTCACAATTGTCACAAGTTTTTTGACTTATTTTTTTAAAGAATAATGAAAAAATAAGAAAATGATGTGACTAGCAAATTTTGAACTTGATTCTCAAGGTTTAAAAAAACACTCTCAATCAAATTATCTATGAAAATATATTTAACATAAAATAATATACATAATCTTTAAAAAAATATAAGTAACGTATCGATTGCATATCACACATCGATTGTATCGATCTTTGACTGATACGATTCGGTACGAATAATTTATCCCGTATCGAATCGATTCGTAAAATCTTATTCCACGGATGACATATCAACTAGATCTTCTATCCTTTTGCAATAACGCCGTGGACTCCTGATTTGATGGTGTAGACTTTGTATTGCTATCACTTTTTATCATTTATTTATTACTTCTATCCTAATCATCTAATTTGAGATTAATATCCAACTTAAGTTTGATATTTTTTGAACTTAAGATGCATCGCCTAATGTTAGAACTGGAGATCAAAAAAGAGAAATGTAACTTTCCAAAAAAAAGAGAGAGAAATGTAACAAACTAGATGACAAGAAGTGAAATATTATAATAGTTTTAATAGTTTTATATAAGATAAAGCAAGTATATAACTCCATTATAATTTTATATTTTTGGGTCAAAGAAATGAGGTTGGTGTCAACCTACGAAAAACATACTTAATTTTCATAATGCACGGAACCATTGGTCTATTATTTCTGCCTGTTCGGATTGTGTTTAATTTAATTTCTCTCCCACTTCTATGAACTCGCCCGTAAAAAAATCAAACTAAATCCCATTTATTTTAACGAAGAGTGGTTAATTTTATTTTTAAATTTTTACATATGTATACTCTCGTAAAGTTCAATTTTATCAAATATATCTCTCGTCTAAACATATTATCATGAATACCCTTCATTTGGATAAAAATGTTATAGTTATACCCCTTTAATCTACTGTCGTCGACGGAGGAGAATATTACGTGAAATATGTCGTCCCCGATCGTTAGATCTAGGATATATTTGACAAAATCGAACTTTACAGAGATATATATATATATATATATATATATAAATCTTACTCTTTAACTCGCACTTAATTCGGATTAAACACGTTAACACACAAGAGTTACGGCGATGACATAGTCGTGACATTATCTATATTTTAAAGATATCTATGATAATATGCTCTCATGAAAGGTATATTTGACAAAATCAAATTTTATAAAAATATATATGTAAAAAAAAATTTCCCCGTCACCTGCAATAAACATAAAGATATTTGGGGGCAGATTTTAGTGGGTCTGAAATTAGGGATCGTGAAAAAGAGTGTCTTGGAAGTTAAACGACGTTAGTCACGAGAGACTTAAAAGAATATATAATTTTGAAGCCAAGCATTAACCAAAACCATCTAAAAAATGAGTAGAAGTAAAATTTCTGAATTTAAAATTCCGAATTTATATAGTTTTGGAGTACAGTAAATGGAAACCGGTTAAAAGGCTGACGACATAAAAGTCCAGTATGATTTTAAACTCCAACAACTTACAACACTCCACGCATAAAACGAATAGCGTAAAATGCCATATGAGACTCCAAACATGAGCAAGGAACATCTTCTTACCATATTTTAGTATGTTCAACCAATTTTACACCATCCTAGACACCCCTAAAAAGGTAAAACAAGACAGCCCTGAAAAGGTAAAACAAAGGAGACAATGCATTCCAAACTTTAGTCATTAAAAGATATGGCACTATAATATATATTAAAAGATATGGCACTATAATATATATATATATATATATATATATATATATATCTAGTTATCTCAACTAATTTAATTGGCTAACGCCAAACTTTCAACATTAGAAACTAAGGGAAGTGACATTATACAGTCCAAAGACTCTGGGTCAATGTCATCCCACTTTTCTACCAATGGACGTTCAGCTAAAGTAGGAGATCACTATAAACTCTCTCTCTCTCTCTTTCTTAATTGGCTAATGCCAATCTTTCAACGGTAGAAACTAAGGGAAATGATATTATCAAGTCCAAATCCTAGGCTACAATATCTCATCACTATAAAATCTCTTTCTCTCTCTCTCTCTCTCTCTCTTTGACATTATCAAGTCCAAAGTAAGCCTATGCGTCAATATCCCACTTTTCTACCAATGGAGATTCAGCTAATTAAGGTAGGAGATCACTATAAATCTCTCTCTCTCTCTAACATTATCAAGTCCAAAGCCTATGCGTCAATATCCCACTTTTCTACCAACGGAGGTTCATCAAGCCCGGCACCTACGTTCGCACGGCTCACATCAGTTTCAGCAGACAGCCGTCACTATATATAGCGGGCTAGCGGCGGCGCCAACCACTGCCAACGTGCTTCCATGCTGGGCCAGTGGTTGGCCGGTGCCCAACCACCAGCGTGCTATTTCTTGTCGCAACTCGCAAGCACTACACTGCACCCCACCTCCTTCGTTAAGCAAGCTACACCCTGTGGAGGAGTGGCTGTAGGGCCATGACAAACCAGCTCCATACTGTGAGATCTAGAGGCCATGTGGTGCTGGTATCGAGCAATATATATATATATATATATATAGAGAGAGAGAGAGAGAGAGAGGTGGAACTTTGAGTTCTAGTTTTCCAAATCTCTATGTACAGGGGAAGCATGAATATGTGGTTTCTAATTCCAAAAAAAAAACATGGGGAAACTGGCCATAGTCCTCAATGTAAATAGAGTTAGTCTTGTTTCACATCCAAGTTTGTTACACACGTGGGGGGTGCGCATCAAGTTCTCTCTCTCTTTTTAAAAATACGAGGAGGCGAGGAGCCACCTTTTTATCTGTCCTCACAATTCGATCTCAAGATCTGACGGTTCAAAATAATTTAAAAGGGAAATAATACGTTATACATATTTGATTTTTTATTTTTATTTTTTTAAAAAAATGAGTCATCCAATCTTGGGATGATTTATACGGACATATAGAAGAGGTGAGCTCCACCACAGCGTATTTATAAAAAAAACTTGTCGCATGGGGTGTTTGATTATTATTTTTTAGATATTTTCTCTCTCACAATTTATTTTGAGAAAAGAAAAAGAGAGTTAACTCTTCGTTATTTTTTTTAAATAAAAATTTACTCTTTTCTTATTTTTTTTCAAAAGAGCTATATCTCTGATAACCTCTTTCTCTCTCGCACACATGTGTCACTCCTCTTTCTCTTCCTCCCATAATCACTTCTCTCTCTCTCTCATTATTATCACCTATCTCTCTCTCTCTTCAACCATCTCTCAACGAGGAAATTTCATACTCTAGATTTTGTCAAACATGTCAAAAGTTAAAATTTTATAAATTTAAAAATTATGACAAAAATCATAGAGAAATATTTAAATAAATATTCTTAAAAAAATTACTCCGGAACATCCTATTAAGGTGTGATTAAAGTGTGGAGTAAACTTGAGACGATCTGACGGTGGTCGGCGGGGATTGGTGGGCAACAATGGCAGTGAGCGGCATCATATAACAATAGGGCCATGACGGCAGACGGCAGACGACAAGATGACAAACAAGGCTTGCGCCATACTCAGGAAGTCAGGAGCCCCATTTCGGCGCAACCTTCTTCCCCCCCCCCCCCCCAATCCCCTTCTCTTCTTGGAAACCCTCTCGCTCTGTAGCCTCCAGAGTTTCTCTCATCTGACGGTGTTCCTCCTCAGCGATCTCGACGACGACAACAGCAATCTCAGCGACGCCACCTGCGACGGCGATCTCGACAACGGTGACCATGACGGAGATCTCAGTACGTTGTCTCTCTCTCTCTCTCCCTCTCTTCTCTCTCTCTCCCTCTCTGCACACCCCACCCAGGGGCGCCGGCGCCGGAGCCGGAGCCGGCACTCTCTCTCTCCCTGCGCTGGGTTGGGGTGCCCAGCGCCCCCCCCCCCACCCCTCCAGCTCCATCTTTCATCACCTGTGTAATCCTCAATATCGACATGATATATGAACTAACTATATTGGCCGAGTATTCCTCTTCTATCTTAATTTGATGTCAGAGCCCTTCTGCTCTTTCCCAGATAAACTACTAAAACGCCTACTTACTGATGATTCTGCAGCCTGATATGATGAACAGCTCCAGCAATTGATTTGCCCCTCCTGCACTTTGACAACATGATTCTATAGGTTTCACAAAGTGATTCTGCAAGTTTCCTATAATGTGTGTTTATCGTGTGGATCTAAAAACATATCTGAATTACCCAAAAGCAGATAGAAGTGTAAATGGGCAGGAGTGCACTACAGAATGCAACTATTTCACCATTCAGCTAGCCTTTCATATTATGATCTCCAATCATATAGTGTTGGTTTGGTGCTTGGTTTGGCTATCTTTCTTACCAGTTTCTTTTATTTTCTTGTCCTATTTGGAGTGTCCCCCTTATCTCTTAATTTGGAGGGAACTCATTCGCAGATATTGACAGGTCACCAGAGTAATCAGCTGTTTAGTTAGATTTTTCATTTCTTAACGTCCATTTGTAACTCAGCATATGAGACAATAGATTACTCGTGTTTTAGTAGAAGGCATCCTGCCAGGTGTTATGGTATGTGTTTGGCTTCTCCATGGTTGAGAAAGAAAGAAAAAGACTCCCTGGTTGAGAGTGACTTTATGCATATGTAAGTTCTGTTTAATTCTGATATATGTGTTGAGGAGAGGTGTTCGGATGTGATGACTGACCTGGCCAATCCCGGGTTTTGGGACCCACGTCCCTTGCTCGCACTAGGTTACCTGCAGCCTGCAGTTGTGGGAACCATCCAGCCGTCCTGCCTTGTTTTACGGTTACCCTATTTGAAGCACTCTCTTTACTCCTGTTCTTTTGGCTATGTGAGATAGAGAGAGGTGAGATACAGCAGAAGGCAGCGGCTGCAACCCTAAAGCAGAGGGTGCTGCATTCTGTGTGTGTGCTTTGAGAGGGAGAGGGTGATTGTATGAGAGAAGAGTCCCCGACCCGCATCCTGAAGAAGAGGAAGACACATTGCCTTCTCTCCTTGCTCCACCATCGTTCTTCTCACCTTAGAAACTCGTCGGCTTCAAGAGTGTCGTCTGGAGAAGGTCTGGGAGTTCGTGAGTATGTCTTCTTCCTCGGAGAAGCCAACCAATGGCGATGTAAGGTTGCTTCTCCGTCTATTGTACTTCTTCACATTATAGTGAGTTTCTCTAGGCGCTCTCCCCGTGGATGTGGGTGACCTCGTGTCTCCGAATCACGTAAATCTGATGTCCATCCTCTTGTGCGATTGTCTTCACTTCATGTTTTGAATTTGGTACGAAACGAAGATTGATTCTGCTGTGTGGAGGACGAACAACACAAAACATTGTATAGAACGTTGGAAACGGTCGATCGATTCGACGCGATCGATTGCTTTTATGCTCAGAGAAAGTCTTAGTAAGTACTGAAATTCTGGTCGACCTTGCGATCGATCGTTTTTTCTAATCAGATTCTTCTCATAACTTACTGGACTTTTCTGGTCGACTGCCACGACAGTTCCGATCGGCCGCTTTTGTTCTATTCTCCAAATCTACCTTTGTTCTTGATTTGGTCTGCCGTGTAAGGGTGTTCCGTCTACGGGGACTACTCCGCTTCTTGTGTTGCTCGGCGATGTTTGTCTCTATCACAACATTTAGTGTCAGAGCATTAGTTCTATGATCTCCTCAATGCTCACTCAAAATGGCAGCAAAGTTTAAAGTTGCTAACAAGATAGACTATGGTCTTTGGCATAAGACGATCAAGGTGTTCCTTGTGCAGAACAGTTTACACAAGGCTATTCTCGGGGAAAGAGAAATCCGGCATACAAGATGAGAATGAATCAAGGAGCATGGGAGAGCAACCCAAGGAGGCGTCCAAGTGTGTGCAGTGCAAAGTGTTAGTGTGCGTGCATAAAGGAAAATAAATGGTACTATACCTATACCCCTGTCATGGTTGTGCTTGTGTCTGAAGTTGTGTAAATGCTCAAGGGTGTTGTTTCCAGAAGTTTGAAATTGTATAAATAGCCCTGCTAAGGCTATTGTTTCCAGAAGTTTGAACTTGTATAAATACTCCTGTTTAGGGGTGTTGTTTCCAAAAATCATAAATTGTATAAATGTCACTGTTTTAGGTGAATTCTGAAATCAAAAATTGTGCCAATTGCCCTGTTCTGGTTGAAATCTATAGAAAATCAGAAATTATGCAAATGTCCATATTCTGGGTGAAATCTGAAAAAAACAGAAATTGTATACATGTCCCCTGACAGGTGTATCTATTAAAACAGAAATATAAAAATAGCAATTGCATATATGCCCTCAGGGGTATCTTCCCAAACTTCTCTTCAATTTAATCCAAGTTAATCCCATTTGATGCATCCGATCTTGATCATAAGCCAACCTAATGGCCAATCTTCGTCATAACCCGATCCAAAGGCCGGATCGTGATAAAACTCCGATCCAAGTCGAGCGTGATCAAATTCAAATCTAACGATCTGACAACAATCATATTGAAAAATCAATGGTCTGTTCTTGATTAAAAGCAAATCCAACAATCAGATCGTGACAAAAAATAAATCGAGTATTTGGATCTTGACCAGAAGTAAATTTAACAGTCAAATCTCGACTAGGGATAAATCCAATGGTCCGATCGTGAGCCAGAATAAATATGAGGATCCGATCTTGACCAGAAGCATAATCCAACGACCTAATTGTGATCAGATACAAAATCTGATAGTCCACTACATTTATATCTCTATTTAGGGTTGTCAATGGGTCGAGCTTAGGTTGGCTTTGCCCAGGCCTGACCCATCACTTTTAAAGTCCAATCCTGGCTCTATTTTTTAAATAAAATGTAAGGCCTGACTTTCGCCTGGCTCAGGCCCGACAAATTAAATGAAAAAGATCAATGATATATATATAAGAATATAAAATTTACGATCTCACTAAATTAATTAGATTTTATATGTTAATTTGTTTAGAAAGAGTGTTTTTAATTTTCTAATTAAGTAAAATAATAAATTTTAATTATTTAATTAAGTAAAATAAAAAATTCAATGAGAAAAAGAAAAAAAAAGAAACGGGCCAGGTCGGACTTGCTTGTGGGCCGAATTAAAAGCCCGAGCTCGACCCGCGAGCCTTCACGAGCCTAACTTTTAGGTCCGACTAAAGGTCCACAGGCTGAAAAGGTGCTGGTGGCCTAGCCCGAAGTCGCCCGTCGGGCCAGTGCAGCACATTGACAACCTTATTGTTAACTCTTGTAAATTAATTTCAACAATTTTGGTGATAACAAAACTATTAAAATAAAAAAGGAAAAGCAACTAAAACAATAAGAAGAAGAAAAGCTTAAAAATTGAAGAAATATGGCTAAACATAACATAGACGCTAGCTGAGAAGCTATCAAATCACATAGGCGTTAAAAGGGACTTAGGCGCAACAAAATTTGACTAGGTCAATATGGGCGCATGCTTAGGCGAACTTAAAATAACTTAGGCGTTGAAACACTTCGCCTATCATGAATATTTCGCTTATCTTCTTAACTTAAGCGCAGGCTTAACAGACTTCGTCTATTTTATCATTATAAACGCTACGATCTCACTTAGGTGATACTAAGTTCACTAAGGTGCTGAATTGCCTATCCGATACATCGCCTATCTCATCCTTTTACTTCGCCCATCTTAAACCAAACAAAGTAAGGCATATAGACACACAACACTCCGCCTATCTTCATATAGGCGCTCAAACCACTTAGTTGGCTATTGAACTTAGTCGGACACATAGTCGCTTGCATTTTGCCTATCTTCTTAAAGTCTCAAATAACTTAGGCGCTGATATGATAGTCGCTTGCATATCGCCTATTTTTCACTTTGACTATCACAATGAACTCCACATAGACGTTGGAACCTCAACAAATTGAAAACTTTGCCTATCTTAACAAATGGACTTTGCCTATCTTATTTGAATCACCTATCTTACACAACTATCTGTCTGGTTATATTTTCTCTATTATTTCTAATTGCTGCAGTATAAAATATTTTGAAAATCTATTGTCTTCAGTTGTCGACCTTGTATTTCCATCATTCTTAAGACAACTGCATTCCAAAAAATCAAGAAATTAGCATAAGCTAATCTTCATACTGAAAGGTGTAAAATAACTGTCTCATATATTCTAGCTTATCTGATTAAATATTTGATTGGTCTTCTGAAGACATGGCTATTTGCTCTCTATGTTCTTATAAATAGTTGTTGTCAAATAAGAAAATACTTAGTCAATAAAATAAGTACGCATATCTTCTTAAGCTGATTAAGTCCATTGTGAGAGATACTCCAAATTCAAAATGTATTTAATGTAGCCGAATAAACATTAAATGATGTCCATACAAAAGACATATTCTCACGAAATCTTTAAAGATACATTTAACTGACAACCTTGGTAGGACAATCCTTTTTCGCTTGTTTCAAGAAATAACAAGATAAAACGATAGGAAGACTGGCGCATGTTAGTCTATAATAAACAAGGGAATGTATTCTATTATATCGTGACCACTTATTCTTAATGACATTTCCTTCTACATGATAGCTTAAGAAAAAGAAGAAGACATTACTACCAGATTGCGTCTCAAAAAAGAAATACAAAAGAAACTGACTGGAGCAGATTTGTCTTTGACAACCAAATACGATGCTACAAGAAAAACAAAGGTCGATACATATTTAGTCTAACGATCTTTATTTTGTGTCTAACGAATACTTGGTTCTATCTAAACGATCGATAGCTTGTATCTAACGGAACCAAGACCAGTAAAGAATTATAAATATGCAGTCTGAACCATGAAGTAAGAACACAAGAGAGAATATCACGAAGAAAGCATTCCAGTGAGATCCTTACTTCTAGCTTAAATCATTCATTGCAAAAGTGTTGAGAGTTTCCAAAGCAAATTCCTTCCTCAATAGATTTTCAGTTACGAACTCAAGAAGAGAAAGTCTCAAGCATTCATTCTGCAACATCTTCGAAAGCCTTCCACGCCACTCTGATCTTTGTCAAAAGACTTCCGTTCTTTCTGTTCAAGATAGCTGCATTATCATTATGTTTCTTTTTATCTTGAACAATCTTGCACTTATTGTATACAACTCTACCTATTAAGAGGCTATATCTGTGTAAACTCACTTAACAGTGATTCACTTCTCCTTGAGGGGAGAAGTTCCTTACTTGAAAGCAAGAGTGCCTTGTGGACACCCAAAAAATTCACTACCGAGAACTCCGGGTCTCGTCGAGCCGAACAAACTCTATATCTCATCTGATCGGGACGAAAATACACCTGGCGGTTCGTCACCTGATAAGAAAGCTTCCCAATATGAAGAAATATCCATGCCCCCTCAAAGCAGGGTGCCGAAGGCAATATCAACATAAAACCTGAGTGACTCGATCGGGGCACACATTATGTCAGAAAGGTCTGTGGGAGGCCGAAGAGCTTCCCAATGGGGGCGAAAATACTTTGAGTGATTGCCCACTTGATGAAGACACTCTCCACGTGCATGGAGTAGGCTTGAGGACACAACTCACAGTGTCGAAGATCAAATCAGGATAAAACCCGAGTAATCTGGCACGGGTTCGGTACGTGTCGGAAACCACTCGGAATTGCAAACCGAGGCCCGGGAGCTTCGAAATAAACACTCATATACAGTTGGTGGTCTGCCACCTGATGAGGAAGCTTCCTGGGCTTAGGAAATATCCCTGGTCCCCCATAACAGGGTGCCGAAGGCAATATCAGCATAAAACCCGAGTGACCCGATCGGGGCACACATTATGCCGAAAAGGTCCGTGGGAGGCCGAAGTGATGCCCAATGAGGGCGAAAACACTTTGAGTGATTGCCCACTCGATGAAGACGCTCTCCACATGCATGGAGCAGGCTTGAGGGCACAATTCACAGTGCCGAAGGCCGAATCAGGATGAAACCCGAGTAGTCTGACGCGAGTTTGGCACGTGTCAGAAACCACTCGGAATTGTAAACCGAAGCCCGAGAGCTTTGAAATAAACACTCCGGAAGTGGGTCAGTAAGGCCAAGGCAGTACTGGACGTCAAGTGTTCGTCTGAGCCAGTTCGGAATCAACGAGGCAAAGGAGAATATAAAATTCACCAAAACACCCCCCCTTTGCCAAGTGAACCGGCACAAAAAAGTAAGCCCCCTTTGTGGTGGGGACACCGGGTCTACTACCGGACCCACTACTCGGAGCCGACGCCGCACCGCCCCGACTGCACCGAGCTTATTGCTCGGCGACTCGCTTGAAGACTCGGCGTCCTGAGTACGTATCCGTACGTATGTGTGTATGTATCGTGTGTATTTTACTATGGTGGTATTTATATTTTAACCACCAAAATATTATATGTTTATTGAGTCAAAATATTATATTTAAACCTACAAAGTCAAAAGTGGGCGGGTGAGTTTTGTCTTATTAGGCATGGGTATAAATGTTATTAGGAAAAATTTATGGGTGTAATTGTTATAGCCTCCTCCTATATAAGGAAGGTTAAGGCCTTAAGGGTGTATGTTTTGATATGATGAATTGAAGAAAGATTGTTGTACGTGAGAGGGCTCCTCTCTTGTGATGTTCCCTTCCCTCTTTTCTCCATTTGTGAGATTTGAGTGTGTCGTCCGGTGTGAGACCGTCCGGCGTGAGGCCGAGCTGCGCGAGGTAGCAAGTTATCCGTCCTATTCGTGATTCCAGAGTTGCCGCCGATCCTGCCCCCGACATCATCCACGTCAGATTTGGTATCAGAGCCCAACAACGGCGTCTCCGTCAGGCCCTGACGTCCCCGTCGTCTCCTCTTCTCTCTCTCGGTTGCTAGAGAGTGGAAAAAAAAGGAGAATATCTTATTGTTGATAGAGAGGAGAAAGAGTTTTGAAAAAAAAAGAGAGAGAAAAAAAAGTAGCTGGAAGATCTTGAGAGGAAAAAAAATTTGAAAAAAATCCTCTCTCTCTCTCTCTCTCTCTCTCTCTTGCGAACAGGCCGCCCACGCCCTTTGACTCGCCGACGAACAGGCCGCCCCCCTTCGCGGGCCGCCCATGAAGCCCACGCCCCCTCCGCGTTCGGTAGCCGCATTGCCGAGTTGGTCAGTCACCACCAACTAAAGGGTTTGAAAGTCATAAAAAAGTTTAAAAAAAACGTGTGGAGAAAAAAAGGTTTAAAAAATGGGTAGGTGAAGTCTCGAAAAAAAAAAAGGGGTTTGAAAAGTCATAAAGAGAGAGTTGAACAAAAAAGGGGTTGAAAAAAAAGTTGAAAAAAGAGGTTGAAAGTTGAAAAAAAGAGAGAGTTGAATATATATATATATTTGAGGTATATATAATCTTATATATATATATACATATATATATTTATATATATATTTATATATATATTTATATATTCTTGCATTAATTTATTGATCGTGACACCCAAGTCTGCAAAGAAGGCTCAAATAACGCTCGAGTCACTTGGGCATCGACAGATGGCCCGTGACTTACGGATTGTAATTGACCGTGAGTCTCACTGCGCGGAGAAATCTTGGATTGATTTGTTCCCCTGCGCGAAAAAATTTAAGTTAAGTAGTTTTGTAATAAATTAAATCCTCCCTACGCAGAGTGAATTCATTGTAACCACGAAGCTTCGTCGACGCCGTGCGGGCACGCACGTCCCTGCTCGCCTTCGTCTCCGGTCGGAGCTTGACTTCTCAGTCAGCTAGGTACGCGCTCCAAACTTGATCATTTAGTATCTTTTCAATTGCCGCGCGACGAAGTGAGCGAGAGCCCGATCCATATAGTCAGTCTCCTGAGTGCATCGCTGTGGACGGAAAGAAAGAGCTTGCTTGCGCCAATCCTTAGGCCCTAGACTGCCGTATTAGAGCACCCTAATTGTTAGGAGGTAGTTCCACAACTACTCCGCCTACGGGTTAACAACTTTTTCTGACCGATCCCTTCAAATTGACCCTTTACATATCAGCTGGGTCCACACCTTGCTACTTGTCGGTCCCAGGATTGCATCATCTAGGTCCGAGCTCGTGCATGTCATGTCGATCTAGGAATTCATCAGGCCGTCTAGGACGTATGGAACAAGAGAGAGATATGGCCGATCCTGACCTCATCGTCCAGTTTGAGGAAATGGATGCAATATTTGATAGCACGCATGTCGAGTACATGCAGGTCGGAGACATTACCGAGAGTTCTAGCCAGAAAAGATTGGGTGTAGTTTGCTATATCTCAACACCCCAGGAGGATGATTGGCGTTGAACCTCCATCTTCCAAACTTACATCATGGTGAACTCTCATCCCTGCAAGGTGATCCTTGACAACGGGAGCTGTATCAATGCAGTCTCTTTAGACTTTGTCTCCCGTTTAGGTCTACCTACGCACCCTCATCCAAGGCCATACAACGTGGCTTGGGTCGATGACACTTCTATCTCAGTCACCACCACATGTGTCATTCCCATCCAATTCCAGTCCTACCAAGGACAAATCTTATGTGACGTAATGTCTATGAAGGTCGGGAGCGTCATCTTAGGACGACCATAGATCTATGATGTAAACCTTGCTACATTTGGTCGGTCCCATCAATGTTCCTTCTCCCACAATGGGAGGACGATTCAGTTATACCCAACACCCCCAAAGGTGACCTCGGGTAAGAGTTCCACCTCCACTCCCACTGGAACTCCTGAAATTCAGGAGAATCCCCAAACTCCCACTGAAGGGAAACCTCCCCTTCCCTCTTCTCCTGTATCTATCACACCCATTGCTACAGTCCCTAAGGTTGATCCTGACCTAGTTAGGCGCCTTGACCCCATAAATGTCAGTGAACTAAACAGAGATGTTGCTGAGGGTGCCCCTATTCGGACTGTTGACGTCACCATCACACCTAGGGAGTCTCAAGTCTCAGTCACAACTGAAGTCCCGGTAATACTATAGGACTCCCAAGGCATCGTCCCCGAGGACTTGCCTTCTCGACTCCCTCCCATGCGTAATGAACAACACGCTATTGAGCTTGCCCCTGGGTCCACCCTACCCAACCTTCCCCTCGAGTCTAGAATGTCCAAGTCAGCCGAAGAGTTTGCACAGCATGTTAAGAGTCTGCATGAGTCAGCTGATTTGCATAAGCGTCACCATGAATTTCAAGAAGGTGACTTGGTTATGATGCGGGTCCGGCCCGAACGACTCCCCTCCGGAGCCGTTAAACAGTTGCAAACCCATAACGATGGTCCCTTTTCGATCCTGCAGAAGATTGGCTCCAACGGTTATGTTGTGGACTTACCTCACGAATATGGGATTAACTCTACTTTTAATGTGGCAGACCTAGTGGCCTACAAGGAACCCACATCGATTCCTAGTGATCCTTTCGAGCCTTCTCCTCCCATTGAGAGTGAGCCCACCCATGTGCGTCCTACAGCCTCGAGAGCACCGCGCGAGCAAATTGAGAGGATACTGGATGAGCAGGTGACCACTATACGGAGCAGGGTGTACCAGCGCTACCTTATCCGCTGGCAGGACCGTCCACCTTCTACTGATTCCTGGATCAGCCGGGAAGATCTCCAGTGCCCCGATCCAGATCTGTTGAAGCACTACCAGAGCAGTATCCCCCCTTACTCGACGGAGTCGAGTTCCAGCCACCCCGGGAGGGTTGGTGGGGACACCGGGTCTACTACCGGACCCACTACTCGGAGCCGACACCGCACCACCCCGACTGCACCGAGCTTATGGCTCGGCGACTCGCTCGAAGACTCGACGTCCTGAGTACGTATCCGTACGTATGTGTGTATGTATTGTGTGTATTTTACTATGGTGGTATTTGTATTTTAACCACCAAAATATTATATTTTTATTGAATCAAAATATTATATTTAAACCCACAAAGTCAAAAGTGGGTGGGTGGGTTTTGTCTTATTAGGCATGGGTATAAATGTTATTAGGAAAAGTTTATGGGTGTAATTGTTATAGCCTCCTCCTATATAAGGAAGGCTAAAGGTGTATGTTTTGATATGATGAATTGAAGAAAGATTGTTGTACGTGAGAGAGCTCCTCTCTTGTGCTATTTCCTTCCCTCTTTTCTCCATTTGTGAGATTTGAGTGTGTCTCCCGGTGTGAGACCGTCCGGCGTGAGGTCGAGCTGCGCGAGATAGCAAGTTATCCGTCCTGTTCGTGATTCTGGAGTTGCCGTCAATCCTGCCCCCGACACCGTCCGCGTCACCTTGGCCAAGTGAACTGGCACAAAAAGCAACCCCCTCTTGGCCTCTTGATACGGCACACCTCAAGCTCCCCCCTTGGCCAAGTGAACCGGCACAAAAAAGTAAGCCTCCCTTGGCCAAGTGAACCGGCACAAAAAGCAACCCCCTCTTGGCCTCTTGATATGGCACACCTCAAGCTCCCCCCTTGGCCAAGTGAACCGGCACAAAAAGCAACCCCCTCTTGGCCTCTTGATATGGCACACCTCAAGCTCCCTCCAAGCCAAGTGATACGGCACACCTATGTAGACACCCATTTTTGACCCACAAGCTGAGCCTTTTCTTGTTCTCCTAAGTTGACGCCCCAATTGATCCTTAATTGGTTGACTTTCTGGTCTATTTTTGAGATATTTCTGTCCATTTTCAGCCCTTGAATTCAATCTTTGTGCCTTGGATGTCGGCCCGAGGTCTTGGCTAGCCTATTATTGACGCGGTCATAATTGATGCCGCGTTATGTTGTTATCGCGCAATAATATCCAACCGCGTTCATATAAAATTCATGTCAAGATGGATGTCGTTAATTCTTAATGTAGCGACTTTTCACAAGGGCGCTATTTCTTTTAAATTAAATTAAATTAATTTAGCGTCAGAGATCTCATCGCTAATTCATTTTTTATTTACTTAACGCCGCGTATCGTGTTATCGCGATAGCTAATCATCGCGGTCATCACGTAGGGCATGTTCGTGAAGTCTTTGACTCTTTGACCAACCGACTTTGACCAGTCAACCATGATCGCGGATGATCGTGAGGGCGCGTTAACTCCAGATCGCGGTGCTTACCTTGATCGCATTCTCAGTCGGAAACCCTGTCCGACCGAAACTCGCCCTTTCCGATTTTTGATCTCTCTTTGGGAAGGTTTCGGAGCTCGAATCAGTCATGGAAGGTTCCTAATCCCTTTAGGAATCTTTCCCCCTAACTAATCGGCAGGATTACCTAATTTTGGGCCTCCAATTCCTCCAATCTCTTGGATTCTGACCTAGGGTTTCTAGGTTCACCTTCTTCTATAAATTCAACCCATGGCTGTCGATTTCAGGGGATGCATCTCTGGAGATTCGACCATAGAGGGGAGGGCGAGGCTATGCTTCATTGAGGATCCTTAATCCCTCGCCCTTCTCTTGTTCAGGGAGTATTTAGGGCATTTGTTCTTGTTCTTCTTTGTTTTCTTTCCTCCTCCCTTAGTGTGTTTAATTCGTTTTATTCTCTGCATAGCATCGCTTGATATCTTCAAGTTAGCTTCTTTTATCAAACACACGCATACGTACACACACCAAACATATTTTTTGCCCTCCCATAGGGGTTTAAAACCACTAAACCCCCATGTGATCTAGCCCTCCTTATGTATGTTTTTATTGGAAATAAGGATAGATCCTACACTTAATCGTGTTCTAATGGGTTTTCTCTTTGTGGCTTTCATTGTTTTACAGGCATAAGAAGAAGGAAATGTGAGGCCCTTGCACCTCGGTCGGCCCTGGAGTAAGGAAGGAATCAACCGACATCCCGCTGCTGCTCTGATAATGTGACGGTTACTTTTACCGCGTTCCTCAAGAACGTGCCTAGAAGAAGTGCCGCATTAATCAACAGGCCATCCTTCGGCCTTCTTTCAATTTCCGAGGTAAGTAGCGTGCCCCTCTTCTTTAGTCTTACATTATTTGGCATGTTGTAGGCTTCGGTGGCGATCACGGATTTTATTTATCTATCTTCTATTGCATGCGCCCCACCCCCTTTCATCATTCACTTATCATCATTGTTTTGACGCTTTTTTCCACCATTTATTCATCATTATTTTTTTGGGGTGGTCGATTTTTTGATCTACAACCTCAAGCTCCCTCCAAGCCAAGTGATACGACACATCCAATGCTCCCTCCTTGCATGAACCGGCGCAGGCTTCCCCTTTTAAGCATGTGAACCGGCGCCAAGAACTTGCGGCCCTTTGAATCGACGCACAGGCCTTCTCCATCTTCTGTATACGTGAGTCGGCGCCCCCCTCAGTTGAACATGTGAACCGGCGTGCATGAATCGGCGCCATCCAACCACCCAGTGAGTCGACGTGAGGGACGTCCCGTCGTCCACGCGGTACTCTATTTCTCCGATGGAGTTTCTCAGGCGAAACAATAGGAAGAAAGAGGAGAATAAGAAGCCCCATCTGTCGGCCTCCAGCGAAGCATTCAAGGTCAGCCCACTGGGCCATCAGAGAAATCCCCAACTGGAGAAGTTCTCCTGCAATGACCAACGGGCAAAGCCCTTTACCCACAGGCAGACCAACGATCAGAGATCTCAGGCGCTAAAAATGGTTATCTTCGAGCACCACAACGGAACGTCAACGTCGCCACCTGCCGTCCTCGACCAATCCCATGGAGACATCTTCCCTACCCTCGGCATTCCCTACGTTCAGGCCACTCAATGGCTTCGATCAAATTGAAGAGAGAAGGAGAGGTGGAGCTTCGAACCTTCACGCCCCCTCCTATAAAAAGGATTTGAACTCCGTCGAGCAAGAGGTTGGTCATTCGACAAGCAAAAGAGAGGAGCAGGGGCCACTTGGAGAAGCCAAGAAGAGAAGAAGAAGAGTGAGGGGGAGAGGGAAAGAGAGGTGAGATCAGAGTGAGGGGGAGCTTATGCTCCGTTTCCCACCCCCCATCGATGTGTTCTGTCTGCATTCTACCTCATTTCCTTGTCTTTTCTTTTTGCTATGATGTACGTTTGACCTGTATACTCTTATGGTGAATAAAAAGTCTGTTGTGACGAATGCTATGGATTTTGGTTTTGCCCCTTCTCGTCTCCTCTCTCTCCCTCAAGCATGCCTCTTCCATCTTCTACCCGGTTCTAAACATTCTGCTCTCCTCCTCCACATATGATGTTATCCGTTTCCACGCTGATCACTCTAGGTTCCCCGAGACTTACTTTTCCATAGTATGGCCTCTAGAGAGCCCCGCTTAAAGAGTGAACAGCAACGGCCGTCTGCCTAGCAACATATTGCACCTACGTCCCAGAATTTCGGAAAGTGCGGCCTGTGGGCCACTGGGATCCCTTGAAGGCTAGCCCTCGGGTTCCCACGTTCACTCTGGGTCATGGGGTATCTATCTTTGGCTCACCCGAAAATCTCTGAGGCCGTCTCGGATCCCTCCGTGGGCGAGTCTCGATTTTACACCCCGCATAATCTGGGTACGGGGGAGGTGCTGCCGAATTTTCGCTAGGAACACGATTAACAAAATACACGAACGATTAACCAACGCTAACCATAAGAATAAGTCTGAACCAAAAAAAAAGAATGAAAATGAGCTAAAGGACCCTTGGATTCTCATGATAACATCTCTCTATACTTTAAACTCAATGTAAAAAGTTCTGTCTGGGCCTGTCCGCGCACTGTTGCATCGACTCCCTGTAGCTCCGCGTCAACACACCTGTAAGAAACCAACCAAAACACAACTAAAAGGTAAAGAGTGAGAACGGGGGTGATCCGGCACCCGTCCGTGCGCGCCGGATCAACCCCTTCTCACGCCGGTTCAATCATCTTAAAAAAAAAACAACAACAACAAACAGCAAGAGGAGAAGCGGGAGTGAACCGGCGCGCCCATTGGCGCGTCGGATCACCTCCGCCTCTCTCTCTTCCACTTCCTGTGCCGTTTCATTCCCCCGTTATATATATATATATATATATATATATATATATATATATATATATATATATATATATGTACGTATGTATTCATATGAGAAATATTCACATGGGGCGGCCCATGGTAAATCCCCATGACAATTTACCATGGGGCCGGGATCTGGACCGTTAAATGCATGGGGCCGACATATAGGGAGATCATCTCCCATGCATATAAGTGCCCAGATTCCGGCACCATGGTAATTTATCAGCCCCATGTGAATATATATATATATATATTTATATATAAACACCCAAACAAAGTCAAAACCAAAGGAGAGGGAGGTGATCCGGCTCGCAAAAGCGCGTAATATCACTCTCCCCCTTCTCCACGCCATCTCACCCACCCATTCCCTGCTCTCTCTCTCTCTCTCTCTCTCTCTCTCTCTCTCTCTCTCTCTCTCTCTCTCTCTCTCTCTCTCTCTCTCTATATATATATATATATATATATATATATATATATATATATATATATATATATATATATATACTCTCTCTCACAATCCACACACCCACACGCTAACATACACGCCTACCCCCACACACCTTCACATTCCCACTCACGTCTCTCCCTCTCTTATACCCCGTGCGCCGATTCACACACTATTCCTCCCACTCACATTTCTCCTTTCCCTGTCACCCATGTGCCGATTCACACACCCTCGTATTCACACACACTCCCGTGCTAACACACGTGCACTCGTGCCCAAACTAACACACGTAACATACCTCCCCTCCCCCATTCTCTCATATTTAACAAAAAAGAAACAAATCCCACCTAACACTCTTTCACAACACGCACACACTTTATAATACACTCACACACACCCATTCATGTAAACCCACATGCCAAAAAAAAATGCCCAAGGTGCTCACGCGGGTGAATCGGCGCGGGCACTGTTCTCTTTTTTATTTACCCCTTATTTTTCTTATTTCCACTCGTGTACTTTATTCAACAAAAAAATCAAAGTAAAAGAAGGATAATATAACAAAATAATATTAAGAAAATATAATAAATATGTATAAGAAAGCTAAAACAAAAATGACATAATAAAACCAAAAATAAAAATGCGCCCATGCATACAAAAAAGAGAGAGGGAGAAATTAAATCAAGTAACTAATAATAATAATATATAATAATAATAATAATAATAATAATAATAACAACAAAGTATCTCATGGCATCCGCTCCGGAACTCCCGCTTTCTCGGACCCGGTGAAGGGAATATAAAAGATGTCCCATTAAATCGGGCTTGGATCTCGGGGACCACCTCGATACGACAATGACTCAAACATTGCCCCGGGCCAATAGCTCAATTAAGCGGACCCGTCTCCACTGGGATCTAATCTTGCTCTTATATCGAATTTGTCGTATACTCGACAGACACATGCACATGTTTGATTTCCGTCTTCATCGCACTTTAAACATCGACTTCAATCCGAATACGAAAGGGTCCATAAACGACCAACATAACTCAAATGTTTTCGCCCCGATGCGGGGGCATCTTAACAAAAGCCGAGATTTCTAGCGTGTCATTACATGAACGTTAATTTCAGGTCATAGGGCCCATTTTCCTGGTAATCAATCAAGGGTTTTCCCCTCTCCGAGGGGATGTAATTAACGTCGTGGCCTTTACGGCACGACGGGTTTCTGTTCGGACACGATATCCATAATCATCTTATCAGTCAGACGGCGGGCACCAGTGGCTTCCTCGAAGCCCGAATAAATCGTCACTATGTGACTGACATGCCCACGCACCAAATAAATCACATAAACGAATAAACAGACGAATAAATAAATAAAACAAACAGATATTCCCAAAAAGTGCATCCACATGTCACGCGGCGGCGACGTGGGAATGGATCGACGGCACTCCGGGACGCGAACAGGACGGGACGGATAACTGCTATCTCACACAGCTCGGCCTCACGCCGGACGGTCTCACACCGGGCGACACACTCAAATCTCACAAAATGAGAGAGAGGGAAGGAAATAGCACAAGAGAGGGAACTCTCACGTACAACCAAAGCTTCATTCAATTCATATATGATTCATACGTAACAAGCATTGACCTCCTTATATAGGAAAGGCCCTATTACATTTATACCTTCACACTTTTACTTATTTGTCTATATATCCTAGCCTAATAAAACAAGGTCACCAACCCACTAAAGACTTTGTGGGTTTTAATCAAATAAAATATAGAAATTACACACATGTTATTTGACTAGTCTAATACACACAAAATATATAAAAATACGTGTATCACTCAATACACACAAATACGTATACTCAAAGATATAAATACACACACAAGTATAACTACTCAGTATGCCGGGTCTTCAATCAAGTCTCCGAGCCATAAGCTCGGTGTCGGGGCAGTGCGACGTCGGCTCCGAGTAGTGGGCCCAGTAGTGGACCCAGTGTCCCCACCAACCCTCCCGGGGCGACTGGAACTCGACTCCGTCGAGTAAGGGGGGACACTACTGTGGTAGTGCTCCAGCAGATCTGGATCGAGACGCTGGAGATCTTCCCGACTGATCCAGGAATCATCAAAAGGTGGACGGTCCCGTCAGCGGACAAGGTAGCGCTGCTACACCCTGCTCCGTGTAGTGGTCACCTGCTCATCCAGTATCCTCTCAATGTGCTCGCGCGGTACTCTCGAGGCTGTGGGACGCACAGGGATGGGCTCACTCTCAATGGGAGGAGAAGGCTCGAAAGGGTCACTAGGAATCGCTGTGGGTTCCTTGTAGGCTACTAGATCTGCCACATTAAAGGTCGAGCTAATCCCATATTCGGGAGGTAAGTCCACAACATAAGCATTGGAGCCAATCTTCCGCATAATTGGGAAGGGTCCATCACTACGGACTTGCAACTTTTTAATGGCTCCCGAGGGGAGTCGTTCGGGTCGGACCCATACCATAATCAAGTCACCTTCTTGAAATTCATGGTGACGCCTATGCGAATCAGCCACTTTTTTATAAGTCTCATTACTGAGGTTGATGTGCTTGCTAATTGATTCGTGCAGACTCGTGACATGCTGTGCAAACTCTTCAGCTGACTTGGATATCCTAGACTCGAGGGGAAGGGGAATGAGATCCACAGGTTTCCTAGGTTTGTATCCATGCACGACCTCAAATGGACTCATACCTATGGATCGATTGACCGAACTGTTGTATGCAAATTCGGCTCTGGGCAAAAGAAGATCCCAAGTGCCAGAATGTTCCCCTACAAGACACCTCAACAGATTCCCTAAACTCCTATTGACGACCTCAGTTTGCCCATCAGTTTGGGGATGATAGGCAATGAAAAACTTCAGTTTGGTGTCAACTAGGTGCCAAAGTGTCTTCCAAAATAGCTAGTGAACCGGACATCCCGGTCAGACACGATGGTTTGGGGGAGACCATGCAGACGCACGACTTCATCAAAGAATAAATGGGCTACTCTAGATGCATCAGATGTTTTGGAACATGCAATGAAGTGGGCCATCTTAGAGAACCTATCAACGACAACAAAGATGGAATCATGCTTATGAGCAGTGCGTGGTAACCCAAGGATAAAATCCATGCCCACATCAACCCATGGTCGATCAGGAACGGGGAGAGGAGTGTAGAGACCAGTGTTCTGTTTGACCTGTTTGGCCATCGTGCATGTCCTGCACTGGGCTACAATCTTGGCCACATCTCTCTTCAGGCCAGGCTAATAGAAGTGCTCCTCCACAGAATGGATGGTCTTGTTACGGCCAAAGTGACCAGCAAGACCTCCAGCATGCATTTCCCAGACTAGAAAGTCCCGAACAGAAGTCCTCGGGACACAGAGTTGCTGCCCTCGAAACAGAAAACCATCCTGGAGTAGATAGTCAGCAAATGCTGTCGAGGATCCAGCAGACAGAGCAGAATAGGTAGGGTCAAAATCAGGACACTCTCCATAGAGTTCCTTCATGCGATCAAATCCCGTGACCTCTACCCGAACAGTGGAAAGAAGGGAGACCCTTCGACTTAAGGCGTCGGCCACCTTATTGTCCTTTCCAGCCTTATGATTTAGGACAAATGTGAAAGACTGGAGGAATTCTACCCACCGTCCATGCCTAGGGTTTAAACCCTTATGAGAGCTAAGGAATTTCAAAGCCTCGTGGTCCGAGTATAAGACAAACTCTTGTGGTAAGAGATAGTGTCCCCAGTGTTTGAGGGCTTGGACCATGGCATAAAACTCCTTATCATATGTAGAGTATCGAAGCTTTGAATCAGAAAGCTTCTCACTGAAATAAGCCACAGGGTGGCTCTCCTGGCTAAGCACCCCACCTATTCCTACGCCAGATGCATCACAGGAAACCTCAAAGACTTTGGAAAAGTCTGGTAGGCGGAGGACAGGGGCTATGGTCATAAACTCCTTTATGGCCAGAAAAGCCTGAGAGGCGGCTTTGGTCCACTCAAAATTCCCCTTACAGATGCAATCCGTAATGGGTGCCATAATGGTGCTAAATCCCTGGATGAAGCGTCTGTAGAAGGTGGCTAGCCCGTGGAAACTACGAACGTCATGGACATTCTGGGGCTCCGGCCAGTCTACTATAGCTCGGACCTTTGATGGGTCCACAGACACTCCTTGACTAGAAACCACAAATCCAAGGAAAGTGACCCGGTCTGTCATGAATTCACATTTCTTGAGATTGACAAATAGGGTTTCTCTCCTCAAAGTCTCGCAGACTTCCCTCAAATGATGGATGTGGTCCTGAGAGTTGTGGCTATAGATGAGAATGTCGTCAAAGTAGACGACAACAAAGCGACCAATGAGGGGTCGAAGGGTTTCCGTCATAAGCCGCATGAATGTGCTGGGGGCATTGGATAGCCCAAACGGCATGACGAGCCACTCATACAGACCTTCTTTGGTTTTGAAGGTTGTCTTCCACTCGTCCCCTGGTCGAATCCAGACATGGTGGTAGCCACTTTTCAAGTCAATCTTGGAAAAGATAGTGGCTTCACTCATCATGTCAAGCATGTCATCAAGACGGGGAATGAGAAACCTATACTTGACAGTGATCTTATTGATGGCGCGGCTGTCAACACACATCCGTCATGTGCCATCCTTCTTGGGTGTGAGCAAGACAGGGACCGCACATGGGCTCTTGCTTACCCTGAGGAAACCTTTGTGGATAAGGTCCTCGACAATCCTTTGGAGCTCAGCATGCTCCTTGGGGTTCAACCTGTAGTGGGGAAGGTTGGGTAGGGTGGACCCAGGGACAAGATTAATGGCGTGTTGAACATCACGCATGGGAGGGAGTGTTGAAGACAAGTCTTCCGGGAAGATATCTTAGAAGTCCTGCAGGGTTGCTTGGACTTCAGGTGGGATGGAGACTTGGGACTCCTCAGGGGTAATGGTGACGACAACAGCCCAAACAGGGGCACCCTCGGCAATCTCTCTATTCATCTCATGAACACCTATGAAGTTAAGGTGCCTAATCGGGTCATGGTCAACCTTAGGGGCCTTAGGGATGGATATGACAGGTGTAGGAGAGGAGGGAATGTGAAGCTTCCCTTTGGTGGGGGTTGGGGCATTCTCCCGAATTTTAGGGGATGCAGCGGGTGTGAAGGTAGGACTCTTTCCCGTTGCCACCTTTGGGGGTGTTTGGAGCAACTGAATCCTCTTCCCATTGTGGGAGAAGGAACACTCATTAGACCGACCGAATGTAGTAAGGTCTACATCGTAGATCCATGGCCGTCCTAAGATGATGCTCCCGACCTTCATAGGCACTACATCGCATAGGATTTGTCCTTGGTAGGACTGGAACTGGATGGGAATGACACATGTAGTGGTCACTGGGATAGACGTGTCGTCAACCCAAGCCACGTTGTATGGCCTCGGATGAGGATGGGTAGGTAGACCTAGACGAGATACAAAGTCTGAAGAGAATGCATTGATACAGCTCCCGTTGTCAAAGATCACCTTGCAGGGTTGGGTTTTGACCATGATGTAGGTTTGGAAGATGGAGGTTCGACGCCAGTCGTCCTCATGTGGGTGTGCGAGGATGCAGCGAACTATACCTAGTCTTCCCTGGTTTGAACTTTCGGTAATTTCCCCCACTTGCATGTACTCGACATGCGTTCCATCATACCCTACATCTAATTCCTCAAACTGGGCCACGAGATCAGGGTCAGGCTCATACCTCTCAAGAGTTTCTCCTTCCTGAGGTGGAAGCTCCATAGACTGGGGGTCGGTGATGACCAAGGCTCGGGTGGGGCAATTGGTGGCAATATGCCCTAAGTTATGACACATGAAGCAGCGGACTCCCGAGACAGGGGCTGGTTGGGAGGTGCTAGGGACGACTCCCTTTCCCTTGTCATCTCTCCTCTCAACTGGTGGAGTATACTCCAGCCTAGGCACAGCTGCGGGTGCAGGTAATGGGTTCCGTGGGAAAGGAGCCGTAGGGGCAACGGCCCTAAGTGGGGCAGCAGTAGGGACGTAAGAGGTGGAGGGGCCAGCTCTCTCAGTATAGCGGACTATGGGGTTTCGGGTTTCGGGTTTCAGGTTGGCGGTAGATGGGAACCCGAGGTGGGACCACCCTTTGAAACCTCTCAACATCTCGTGCAACCTGGTAGGCGTGCTCGAGGGTGTTAACCTCCCGTAAGAATAATTCCCGCTGAATACTCTCGTGTAGGCCAGCCCTAAACCGAGAGAGGGTGACGGAGGCATCCTCCATG
Organism: Amorphophallus konjac; assembly: GCA_022559845.1. NCBI lineage: Eukaryota > Viridiplantae > Streptophyta > Magnoliopsida > Alismatales > Araceae > Amorphophallus > Amorphophallus konjac. Next base: position 441,802,969 of record CM040126.1, read on the forward strand.
ACTCGACTCCGAAGGAAGAAGTCATCAAATTTGGTGATGTACTCGTCCACAGACTTTCCATCTTGGGTGAGTTTCTGCCATTGGTCTAAAAGACGCTGATGGTAGGAAGGTGGCAGATACTTCTCCCTCAATTTCTCCTTCATTTCTTCCCACGTGTTAATATGCTCCTCCCGTCTCCTGGCTAGGAGATTTTCAACGTTACACCAGTAAGTTTTGGCTTGACCGAGGAGTTTCATTTTGGCAAATCTCACCCTTGTGGCAGGGGTCATGCGGCGATGCCAATCAAAATATTGGTCCATCCCGGTCTCCCACTTAAGGTATGTAGCGGGGTTGAGGGACCCATCAAAACTCGGAACATCAATCTTGACGTTCCGTAGGATAATATCCTCATCATCGTGGTCTCTCTCTCGAGGCGTACGGGCCTCTTGCTCTCTACCTTGGGGAGCCTGATTCGGGCAGGCTTGCTCCCTATCCTCCCTAGGATTGGTTACGGGATTGCCGTGGCCATTCACTCGAACTTCCTCTCCCTTTAGTTGATCCTATAAAGCTCGGATCCTCTCATCTAGCTCTGCTCGTAGTTGGCCTATGGATTCCTCAAAATGGGTCAGAAGATTATGCTCAAGCTGAGCCAACATAGCACTCACGCTCTTCTGATCCATGTGGGATTGTAGAGTTGAAGGACGCTCTAGACGGCCGGATGAATTCCTAGACTAACGTGGCATGCACGACCTCAGACCTAAATGGTGCAGTCCTGGGACCGATAATTAGCAAGGTGTGGACCCGGCTGATATGCAAAGGGTCAATTTGAAGGGATTGGTCAGGGAAAGTTGCTCGCCCGCAGGCGAAGTAGTTGTGGAACTACCTCCTGACAATTAGGGGGCCCTAATGTGACAGTCTAGGGCCTAATGATGGGTACATACAAGCTCTCGCTTTCCGTCCACAGCGATGCACTCAGGAGACTGGCTGCATGGATCGGGCTCTCTCTCACTTCGCGCGGCAATTGAAAGGATACTAAATGAGTAAGTGAGGGGAGCACGTACCTAGCTAGACTGAAAAGTCTAACTCCGACCGGAGACGAAGGCGAGCGGGGACGTGCGTGCCCGCACGGCGTCGAAGAAGCTTCACCGGTTACAAAGAATTCACTCCTCGCAGGGAGGTTGCAGTTGTTACAAAACCGCGTGACTTAAACTTTCCCACGCAGGGGAACAAATTAGTCAAATTTCTCCACGCAGGGAGACTCAGAGGTACCCACGTTCCGAAATTTACGGATCTTCTGTCGGCTTCCGGGCGACTCAGACACGGGCCGAGCCGTAAAAGTGGACTCAGGTATCACAAGAAATAATAAGTTAAACAGATAAGAATATATATATATATATATATATATATATATATATATATAAGATTATATATATCACAAAATATATATATATATATATATATATTTAACTTATATTCAAAAACCTCTTTTTTAATCAAATATTATATATAAATATCCTATATCTATTTGATACACATTCTTTTTCAACCTCCTTTTTGACTTTTCTTTTTTTTAACTTTTTTTTTCAAACCAATTTTTTTTTTCAAACCTTACCCCAATCTCATGCGTGTGTCTCTCGTCGGTGACTAAAAGTCACCAAAGGAGGTGGTCAACACGGGGAAGGGGGAGGGGGAGAAGCCAGCGCAGGCGGGCGCTGGTCAGCACGCGGGGCAAGTCGACGGCAGCCAGGCTAGGCGGGCTCGGTGCGGGTGCAGAGCGGGCGCGGGCCCGTGCGCGGGCGGGCGCGGGCACGCCTGCGGGCGCAAACGGCGAGGCAGCAGCGGCCGGGCAGCCAGGTGGCAGCCGCAGGCGCAGACGGGGGCGGCGGCGCGCGACGCAGGCGCAGGGGCAGACGGGCGCAGGGCGCCAGGCGGCAGTGACAGGGCGCAGGGCGGGGCGCTCGCGCTGGGCGCGGGCGGACGCGCGCAGGCGGGCGGGCAAGGCCGCGGGCAGACGTGGGCGCAGGCGCCGGCCGGGCTCGCAGGCGCGGGAGCGGCAGCTGGCGAGCGCGCGCGGTGCGCTCGGGCGGGCGCTGGACACGCGCGGCGAGGCACTCGCGTTGGGCAGGTGCGGGCGCAGGGGTGAGCACGGCGGCGGCAGGCGGTGGGGGGGGGGGGGAACCGTTGCGGCCGCAGAAGAATTCAAAGGGGGGGCACGGGCGACAAGGCCGGCCCCCCTGCGAACTCTCTGTTTTTTTCCTATTTCTCTCGCACCTAAGAGACTCCGCGAGAGAGAGAGAGAGAGAGAGAGAGAGAGAGAGAGAGAGAGAGAGAGAGAGAGAGAGAAGTACAGAGGGAGAGAGAGAGTAACAGACAGGGAGATTAACCCGAGAGGGAGGGAGAGATTAAGAGAGAGACATAGAGAAGGAATTCTAATTTTTTTTCTTTTCTCCAATACGTTTATCAACCGAGCTCAACTAAAAAAAAATTTTCTATATTTTTTTTCCAACTTCTATTTCAACCGAGAGCTTCCTCTTTCTTCTTCTTCTTCTTTTTTTTTTCTTCTAACAATCTAGAGAGAGAAATAGAGGAACGTCGGGGTCGTCGGGGTCGTTGGAGACGCCGTAGTTGGGCTCTGATACCAATTTGACGCGGCGGCGACGTGGGAATAGATTGACGGCACTCCGGGACGCGAACAGGACGGGACGGATAACTGCTATCTCACACAGCTCGGCCTCACGCCGGACGGTCTCACACCGGGCGACACACGCAAATCTCACAAAATGAGAGAGAGGGAAGGAAATAGCACAAGAGAGGGAACTCTCACGTACAACCAAAGCTTCATTCAATTCATATATGATTCATACGTAACAAGCATTGGCCTCCTTATATAGGAAAGGCCCTATTACATTTATACCTTCACACTTTTACTTATTTGCCTATATATCCTAGCCTAATAAAACAAGGCCACCAACCCACTAAAGACTTTGTGGGTTTTAATCAAATAAAATATAGAAATTACACACATGTTATTTGACTAGTCTAATACACACAAAATATATAAAAATACGTGTATCACTCAATACACACAAATACGTATACTCAAAGATATAAATACACACACAAGTATAACTACTCAGTATGTCGGGTCTTCAATCGAGTCTCCGAGCCATAAGCTCGGTGTCGGGGCAGTGCGGCGTCGGCTCTGAGTAGTGGGCCCAGTAGTGGACCCGGTGTCCCCACCAACATGCCTACAGGAGACTTGAAATCCTAGGTTTAGCTGTGCCATGAAAGCAGTTTGGACTCTAGTGAGTGAGTGCCTGAGGTGTAGCTAAACACCAGTAGAAATAGTTAGGTTTTACAAGCCTACAAGTTAGCAAGGGCTCTTGTATAAAAGTGCCCGTGGTGAGCTGAACACTTGGCCAAAAATTACCCTTATAATATTCCCTGTTAAGGGAGTTAGTGGAAAGCCTAGTGATTGCTAGGTACTAGACGTAGGGTTGATTGGAGATCAACGCCGAACTAGTATAAAACTCATGTGTCTCCTGTGTGTTTGCTGTTGCACTTTCATTTCTTCGCACTATATTTCTGCAGCAGTCAAGTTATCTTAGAATAATATGTATGAGTACTGTTTTATCATATTTGCTTTAACTCTTAGCTCATCTTACTGCGATTATTTTTCACTAACCCATTCACCCCTCTCTGGATTAACGGCTATATCTAGACAACAAGTGGTATCAGAGGCCAGGTTATCATATTTTAAAGATCCAACGATCTGAGTAAAGATTATATATGGTTGAGATGGCAGAAGGTTAATTCGTCAACCATCCTCCATTGTTCGATAGCTCTGATTACTCCTACAAGAAGACTCGTATAGAGGTTTTCCTTAAGGGAAAAAATTACGATCTATGGACGATAGTTGAAGATGGTGACCTTATTGTCACCGAGCCCAGAGAATAAATAACTACAACCGATAAAGTTAATCTTTCATTGAATGCCAGGGCCAAATACTATCTGTGTTGTACGATGTCTAGAACTGAGTTTAATAGAGTTTTAACTTACAAATCATCAAAAAGAAGTCTGGGAGAAACTGAGAATTATATATGAAGGAACAAATAAAGTCAAAGAAATAACAATAGACATTCTTGTGTCCCAATATGAGCTGTTTAAGATGAAGTCCACAGAGACTATCTCTCAGATGTATTGCAAATTCACAAACATCACAAATGGGCTCGTTGCACTCGAAAAGGAATATAAATCCAGTGACGTGGTGAGGAAAATCCTCAGATCCATGTCAAGCAGCTGGATTTCTAAAGTAACAGCTATCGAAGAAGCAAATGACCTATCACATATGTCACTAGAGAAACTGATTGGGTCACTCATGGCTCACGAAATTAATATGCAACGATTAGGTGAAACCTCCACCAGCAGAAAAACGAATGCACTCAAGGCTAGAAGATCTGATATATAATCAGAAGGAGAAATGCTCGTGGATTCAGATGATGAAGCAGTTATGCTCTTCAGAAGACTACAACGGAACATGAGAAGAAGTTATAGAAACATGGTCAGTCTTCGAAGTTTCAGATGAAGAAGCAATCAAGAAATGAAGAAAAAAAGAGAGAAGAAATTATTTGTTATGAATGCAATAAACCATGGCATCTAAGGATAGACTTCCCAAAACTCAAGGAGTCTGATGAGAAGGCAAAGAGATAAGATAATGTAAAGAAATACAAGAAGCATTCTAACAGAAAGGCTATGACAACAGCATGAGAAGATGAGGATACTACTTCTGGCAACTCTACTTCAAGTTCAGAATACGAAGCAAACCTAACCTTGATGGAAGACCATGATAGAAAATCGGATCTGGTATACAACTCTAATATTAGCTCAGATTCTGATTCAGAATATTCATTAGAAGATGCTCTAGAAGAATTATATGAGAAATATAAAATTGTGAGTAAAGAACTGAAAAATCTTAAAACAGAACATCAGAAGTTGAAAAATGAAAAATACTCACAATGTGATTCCTTGAACTCTAAAGTCATTGAATTAACTAAAGAAAATGGAGAATTGATGTGTAAACTCGAACAATGTCTTGATGAACTTAGTGCTAACTCCACCCTATTGTCTGAAAACATAAGTTTTATAAAAGATCAACGGCTACCAAAAGAATGGAAATATGCTAAAAGTCATCCAAAGGAAAACATAATTGGAGATCCACATGCCGAGATAAGGACCAGAGGAAATACTCTTACATGCGACTATTTAGCCTTTGTTTCACAGATAGAACCCAGAAATTATAGATGAAGCTCCACAAGATGACGCGTGGGTTCTTGCCATGTAAGAGGAACTACACTAATTCACGAGAAATCAAGTATGGAGTTGTTGACATGCTAAAATTAACGCTAAAATTAACGGTGAAAGAATTCACGTCTTTCCAGACACGCTAAAAGAATTTATGTGTCTCCAAAGAGACGCATATTAATATGTAATCCTTTCTTTGATGCTAACACATTTTGCCGTTTCTTATTTTTCATGGATGGGCGAAGAAGACAAAGAAGAAAAGAAAGACAATATAGAAGAAAAAGAAGAAGAGCAAAGGGTTGATCCGACGCCCCCCCGAGGGCTGATCCGGTGGCCTCCAAAGGGTCACCCGACGACCTTCAAAGGCATTGACCCGGCGGCCATAGAAGAAAGAAGAAGAAGAGAAGGGGATGGTTGATCACCCCCCCCCCCCCGACGGCCTCCAAAGGGTCACCCGGCGCCACCCCGCTCCCACTCATCCGACGACGCTCAAAGGCCTGATCTGGAGGCCAACCCCAGCTCATCCGGCGGCAAGGCCACTCCCTCTTATTCCGTGGCGCGAAGGGAAGGAACATGCCACCTCTGCTCCCTTTGTCTTGCGGTGCGAAAGGAACGAACACGCCACTATCTGTGCCTCTACGATGCGGGAAACGAGAAGGCCTCGCCACGTATGCTACGAGCCATGCCCCATGCGGCGGAAGCAGAAAGAAAAGAAAAAAAACACACATCAATGGCTGCCGTGGCGTGTATAAAAGAAGAAGAAAATGACGAAGAACGGGCTCTCTGGCTGGTCTCTCTCTCTTTCGGACTCTCTGCCCAACAGGAAGCAACGAAGAAAAAAAAAGAGAGTGAAGTGCAGTCTGTGCGAAAAAGGGAGTAGCGCGAAGAGAGGGGAGTGAGCGCTGAAGAAGCAGGGATCCGAGGAGAGAGGGGAGGAGAGAAAGGGATCCATTCAAGGGTGGGTCTCTATTTTTTTCTTCCTCTTTCTTTCTCGGTTTGCTTTTTCATGCCCAGTTGGGCTATATCCGATGTAATCTTTTCTCTGATGAATGAATGAAGTTCGAGAGCCTTTGCACCCGATTTATGAATATGCTCATAGCTCTCTCGATTCTCATTTCCTCTCTGCCATGTTTGCTCCCCCCTCCTTGAATAAATGTGTTCTTTCCGTCGATACCATGGTAGGTAGCATTCCGAAATTTGCTCAAAGTAATGAGCAGGATCCCGGATCGCAAATCACCTGGAGCGTTAATTTGCTATTTTCTCCCCTCTGTTTATCCTAAGTTCCTGATTCCCAGGGGATGCCCTGATAGGTCTACTCGTGTCCATTCGTCAAAAAAAAGCTCCAGGAGTAAAAGGGATTGATCCGACGGCGAACACGCGTCGGATCGGTTTTATCCCTGATCCGACGCGCTGTCTAGCCGCCGTATCACCCCATCTTCTCTTTTTTATTTGTTTCATTTCCTCTTACTTCAGCCGCCGTATCACCCCATCTTCTCTTTTTGTTGTTGTTTCATTTCCTCTTACTTCAACCGCCGGATCACCCTTTCTTTGTTTTGTTTTGTTTTTTTTGCTGTTTCATGTCATTTTCCTTTAGCCGCCGTATCACCTTTGGACTCCCCTAGCCTTCTTGATGCGGGACAGAAGTGGGGGGGTCTTCTTCTTTCTTCTGATCATAGTCGCGCTATACCCATTACGCGCGTTCTGAAGAACGCGCTATATCGTTTACGCGCGTTCACAGACAGTAGCAGAACGAAGAACTTCGACGTTGGGGCTCCCGTGGATGACTCTAGGGGATCAAAACACAAGGGGACAACACACAGGAGGATAGAGAACACACGGGGGATGCTTAAAACGAAATCAAACCAAGCAAATCCTATCTAGGATAACTTTTGTGAAGGTGGGTGTGAACGGCAAGGGAAGGAGGGTGGACATAGATGATGTTAGGGCCTTGAAGAGGCTTGGCTGGGGCCTCACACCCGAACCCATCGCAGGTACGGTGCAGTCGAGCTCCATCCAGATCATAACAACACCCTTGGCGGAGATGGGGGGGTGGAATCGAGGTTGGAAGAAGATCAAAGCTCCGAATGGAGCCTCACACTCGACCCCGTCTCAGAGCCGATGCACCCGGGGCTTCGATAATCCTCCATTGAAGGGGAAAAGGAGATGATCAGAGGGACAGAATTGGGCCTCGCACCCATAGAGGGTCGGAGGAAGGGGGGTTTCCAAAGATTTTGAGGGATAGCCATGGGCTACACTCAAGAACACTCATACTTCGATTTCATTCATTCATTCTTTTTCATATTGCTTAATCAAACGAAAGGGATACATATATAGGGAAAGGGGAAGACAAAACGACGCTAACACGTTGATTTACAACCATGGAAGACAGCTAACATCGAAGACTTTGAGGAATTCGGCGTCGGGAAGTTAGACTGGCTGCACCCACGTGTCTGCCAGAGATCGCGCTAGGGGAACCTAGCGCATTCTTCAGGTCACGCTAGGGACCTATAGCGCCTTCTTCAAGATTGCGCTTGGGACCTGTAGCGCCTTCATGTTTGGCCTGGCAGCTTGCTCGATTTGCTTCGGCTTGACGGCTGGCTTGATTCCCATCAAAACCCCTCCACTTGGAAAGGTTCGTCCTCGAACCTCGTAGCTCAAGATCTCAGTCTGTGAGAACAGCCTGGTTCCCTAAGATCTGATACCAATTTGATGCGGGACAGAAGTGGGGGGTCTTCTTCTTTCTTATGATCATAGTCGCGCTATACACATTACGCGCGTTCTGAAGAACGCGCTATATCGTTTACGCGCGTTCACAGACAGCAGCAGAACGAAGAACCTCGACGTTGGGGCTCCCGTGGATGACTCTAGGGGATCAAAACACAAGGGGACAACACACAGGAGGATAGAGAACACACGGGGGATGCTTAAAACGAAATCAAACCAAGTAAATCCTATCTAGGATAACTTTTGTGAAGGTGGGTGTGAACGGCAAGGGAAGGAGGGTGGACGTAGATGATGTTAGGGCCTTGAAGAGGCTTGGTTGGGGCCTCACACCCGAACCCATCGCAGGTACGGTGCAGCCGAGCTCCATCCAGATCATAACAACACCCTTGGCGGAGGTGGGGGGGTGGAATCGAGGTTGGAAGAAGATCAAAGCTCCGAATGGAGCCTCACACTCGACCCCGTCTCAGAGCCGATGCACCCGGGGCTTCGATCATCCTCCATTGAAGGGGAAAAGGAGAGGATCAGAGGGACAGAATTGGGCCTCGCACCCAGAGAGGGTCGGAGGAAGGGGGGTTTCCAAAGATTTGGAGGGATAGCCATGGGCTACACTCAAGAACACTCATACTTCGATTTCATTCATTCATTCTTTTTCATATTACTTAATCAAACGAAAGGGATACATATGTAGGGAAAGGGGAAGACAAAACGACGCTAACACGTCGATTTACAACCATGGAAGACAGCTAACATCAAAGACTTTGAGGAATTCGGCGCCGGGAAGTTGGACTGGCTGCACCCACGTGTCTGTCGGAGATCGCGCTAGGGGAACCTAGCGCCTTCTTTAGGTCACGCTAGGGACCTATAGCGCCTTCTTCAAGATTGCGCTTGGGACCTATAGCGCCTTCATATTTGGCCTGGCAGCTTGCTCGATTTACTTCGGCTTGACGGCTGGCTTGATTCCCATCACTTCTGGATTTCGATTTAGGTTGGATTAATCCCAATCCCGACAGGGGTTTGCTGAGTCCTCACAGCATGATCCCTGATCGAAGAGAGGGATATAAATGTTCCGATTTATACCACCCATTTCCTCAGAGCTTACGGAGAGGCCGTTATGGATGTTGTCGCTTTCATGCACATCTTTGTTATTACGGGACCGTCTTGGATTCTCCGTAGACGAGCACCCTCTTTACACCCTCCCCGACGTCTCTGGTCCGGGGGAGGTGCTGCCGAAATTTCACCAAGACTTTATGCCGATAAATAAAAGGAATAAACAAAAGAAAACAATAATAATAAATTAAAAATGATGAGATGATGAAATTAATTCATAAAAAGAAAATACACAACAAAAAATATAAAAATAATAAAAAAAGGAATGAATAAATAATAATAATAATAATAATAGAAGTAAACATATGCAGTTATGCTTAAGAGATCCAAAAAGAAAGAAGAAAGAAGAGAATAGTTGTGATCAAAGAAAAGAAAATAAAAAAAGAAGAAGAGAGGTAAAAAAAACGACGAAGGCTTGATCCGGCGTGGGGGGGGGGGGTGCCGCCAGATCGTGGCACCACATGGGGTGCCATCCGGTGGCACCCTCCCCCCATTCCCCCTTATTATAAAAACAAAAAAACACACACACTCACAGCACTCCACATGCACTTAAAAAAGAAAAGATAAAAAGATAAAAGTGATAGATAAGTAAAAAAATAACGACAACAAACAAACCAATAACGGCCAAATAAATAACAACAAAGGAAATAAAGAAATATATGTACATGATATACATATAAATAATAATAAAAATAAAATGATGAGCAAGAATATATGCAATAAGGTTAAAAAATGCACACGTACAATCCAACGGGTAACAATAAAAAAAATGATGAAAACGGAGAATCTCTACTCATCGATGCAGAGTGAGTCGACACAGCCAATGCTGTGAGGTCGACTCACCCTCTTCCAAACAGTCTCTAATTGAAAACAAAAAAAATGAATGATACATCATGAACAATAACGTTAACAAATGATAATATAATGATGAAGATAATGATATGAAAAATAACAATGAATCCAATGCTAATCTAATGATAATCATGGCATAAAAGCATAATAATAATAAATATGAATGTAAATGCCATCCTTAATATGGTAATGGTGTTTGATCCGGAGCCCTCACCTTCCTAAACCCGGTGTGAAGGAGATATCAATGATGTCCCGACAAGTCGTGCTTGGACCTCGGGGGCCACCCCCCATCATGGCCATGGCCCGACTTTGTCCCGGGCCAATAGTCCACTAAATCTAATTCATTTTCACTGGGGTCTAACCCTGATTGTTTATTGTTTAAACATCAAACTTGTCGTGCCTCGGCAGACATCTGGCTAGGTCTTATTTACCTGTCTGTCCTGTTTCTAACTCGGACTCCTGTCCGAACATGAAATGGTCAATAAGATGACCAACATGATTTGAATGCTTTACCCCCTAATATGGGGTGCTCTTATGTGATTTAATATATCCTTCGATTATTTCATTAATGCCAATTTCATATTATAGGGCCCCTTCTCCTGGCGACTAATCAAAGGTTTAATTTCTCCTCTCCGAGGAGATGTAATTAACGTCGTGACCTTTATGGCACGGCGGGTTTTAGTCCCGACACGATACCCACATTGTCTGATTAGTCAGACGGCGCACACTAATGGCTCCGTACCACCTCAGTATTTGGAGTCCAGACAAATTGTCACTTCGTGACTGGCACGTCCACGCACTGATAAACCGAAATGAAATAAACCAAGAATAAAAAGATGATAAAACGATATTAAAAGATGAGCAATAAAAAGTACGTCCACAAGTCTGGCACGCCTGGTGGGACTAGAACTTTCCTTCATCTTCTCGCCAGGATTAGGGGCCCGTCGGCCTCCTCCTAAGATTCTAACTCCTTGGTTTGAAATTGCAGGGAGGTCGCTTTCAGATTCTAATGGCGGTCACGTTCAGACCCCTCGTCGTCGACAGTCATGCTAAGCATGGTTACCTTACTGTGCCGACCAAGTTCGACGATTTCCCTCCCGTTGTTGGCTTCCCCAACTTCCTGGGAGTAGCATTTATGGAGCTCCTGGATGCCCAGGAGGTGAAGCTCGTGGCCTCCGATGTTGTAGAGGCCTCACCAAAGAAGATGGAGGTGATGGGCTGCTACGTCCACCACGCTGACTCCCACGCTTCAAACAGTAAGAGGTGCAGTGCGGCCGCTAGGAGGGTGGTCAAGAAGAAAGCCGGTACGCTGCAAGGCCGGATATCCATTTCGGGCAAATCTGTGCTGATCGGAGGCGTCCGAGTATTTCTGAACGGCCAACATGCCAGAACCATACCCGATAGGGTAATTCCAACGGTACCAGTGCACAACTCCTTCCAGGCACTGGCCCAAAGCAAGACAGACCGCTTCGAGTCCAAATCAAAGGGAGGGTTTGTAATGCCCCGGATTTTTCGGATATTTTCGGATCATTTTAGTGGGTCTCGGAGTGTATTTTGTGCTTTACACGTGTTTTTCCCTGATGTGCCTTCGGAACTCTTTGCAGGGCGAACCGTGGCGTTCTACGACTCCGGGACAGTACCACTGCGTTGTGTTCCTTCCGAGGATCGCGGAGGTAATTTTTCGTAATTTTCTGAATTTATCGAATTTTCGGGTTTTCCTATATATACTAACCCTTTCCTCTCTCCCCCTCTCATTCTCTCTTTCTCACTCTCTCTCTTCTCTCACGCCCTCTTTCTCCCCTCTCTTCTCCGGCGGCCGACGGAGCGAGGCGGGGGTGAGGCGGAGGCGGCGCGGGCGAGGACGCGGGCGAGGATGGGCGAGGATCGAGGCGGTGGAGGTGCGTGGGAGCTCGTGGCGCGGTCACGAGCCGGCGAGGGTTTCACGGCGTTTCTTCGCGGATCGGTGAGCTCGGGGCGCGAAATCTTCGGTGGAGGTAGGGTGATGGTTCCCCAGCTCGTGCACTTCCTTTCCCGCGAGTTTCGTAGGCCGTGGTGAGCCGAGAGGGTGGAATCGGGGTTTTTGGGCAAAACCCATGTTTTAGGGCTTGTGGGCTGATCTCCCGTTTCATTGCGTTTTTGGCCGATCCGAGGCCGTAGATGCATGCTAGGGGCTTCTGGGGAGCTTCTCCCTTGTTTTCCCCCTCTCCTGTGGAGGTATGGGGGCGTGGGACGAGTTTTGGGTCGTTTCCCGCCGTAGCGTTCTCGGAAGGGAGTGACGGTCCTTCCAGTGGCCGTCACTTGGTGTAACGCGCCTGGGCAGGGCCGTTACATCCCCCTTCTGTTGGCCTTTGGTGGTCTGTGGGTGTGACGGTCCCACGGTAGACCGTCAGGTGCTGTGACGCACCAGGGCTAGACCGTTAGAGTCTCTGACCGTTGGTTTTCGGGTCAGGCGTGTGACGCACCAGGGTTGGCGCGTCACAGCCTTGTGACGCCCCAGGATGGGTGCGTCACATTCCCTGTTACCCAGCTGAGGGCTGGGGGTGTGACGGTGCCCTCTGGACCGTTACATGCTTGTAACGCGCCCAGGGTGGGCCGTCAGAGCTGTTTTATCCGTTGAGGAGGGCAGCGTGTGTGACGCGCCAGGCCAGACGCGCTACATCCGTGTAACGCGTTGAGGCAGGCGCGTTACATCCTGCTTTCACGCTGAGCGCGTGAGGCATGTAACGCACCAGGGAGAGCGCGTTACATTCGTGTAATGCGCTGGGCCAGGCGCGTGTACATCCTGCGTTCTTTGGGCCGTGTGACGGTCTGCGTTCGACCGCCAGGTGGAAGTGACGGTCCCGCCTAGACCGTTACAGCCGTGTGACGGTCTAGGGCTAGACCGTCAGGCTCTGTGTTGCACCGAGGCGAGTTTCTGTATTCTCCGCCTTGCTCCGCGATGTGTGGATCCCCGGTCGACCCGGTTGGGACCCAGTGGTCGACCTGCGGTCTCGTGAGTGTCCTAGACACCCGTGGGATTCTGTGTCCGTGTTTTGAGGGTGTCGGGAGGACCGTGTTACCTCGTTTGGCGTGCCCAGAGGGTTGAGAGCCCGGGTGACTTCTCGTGTGTTGGGCTTTCGAGTTCGCTCGATCGAGTCACCGTGTATCGGTGTGAGTGCGGTGGGGTCTCCCCCGCGTGTCGTGGGTTTTCTTTGGAAGGCGATTCCCGTGTGGGCCAGGTGCTTGGCCTTGGACTGCGAGTCCAGTTATCCGGCCTGGGGCTGGAGGTTTCCCGCTTGCTTCAAGATGGGAAATCGTCGTGGCGGCTTGTGTGCTGCCTTGGGAATCGTGCTTCTGCGTTTTCCGTGTGGCCCGTGTGAGTGGCCTTAGTCCTTTGCGTTCCCTCTCCGAGGGAGTGGTCTTGGCGACTCGTGTGTTGTCTCGGCACTCGTGCTACCGTGGTTTCAGACCTAGAGATTGGAATAGATTGACGGCCTTGTGCTGTTGCGTACAACGGTCTTGACCCCGAGTCCTGCGACTCAAGGACCGTTGGGTGTAGTGCGTCTAGAGGACTGTCTAGAGTCTAGTGACTTAGCGTCACTTGGGTTTTCTCGACTCTCGCGCAGGGTGCGTGCGTGACCGTGGACTACGAGTCATGTTTCTTCTCCGACTGTGGTCGCCGTGCGACGGTGCCGGTACGTGGGGTGGTCCCCGTACGTCATCGGATTCGGACGTTGTTTTCCGTTGAGTTGAGAGTCTACTCCTTCAGTGACCCTCCACTAGTCGTAGCCTACCAGTACGCGTGTGCTGGTCGCACCAGGGAGTGGTGTACGGGCTTACCCTGAGGACGGTTAGACTGGTTTCCGTCGGGCCCCTCGTCGTAGCCAGAGTCCGGCTGCGGGGGAAAACCAGTCAGAGGGCCAGACCTAGGACGCGTGGTCTGTGTGTGCACACGTGGTTGGGGACTGTGGACGCACGTCGACGGGCGTGACCCCAGCTAGTCACTTGTTGTGGTTACTTGTACGGTGTTCGCGCCTCGGGAAGGACCTACCACGTCAGGCGGTTCACCTGCGGTGCGGTGTAAGACGTCAGGGGACGCTACCGGCTGTGCTTCTAGTGGGTGGTACTCCTGTCGAGTACGGAGTGACAGACTGTCAGTCTCTGTGTCTTTGACCTTCGGGTTTTTGGTCGTGTTGACCGGTGAGTTCGGTTGTTTCATCTTGGCACGTGTGTCGGTTTTTACACCGTGAGACTTGTGCTAGTGGTTTACCGAGGTTGCGTCTTGTTGTGCGGTACCCGCGATCGGATGGTCGGGGTTGCACCTTGGACAGCGTGTCCAGGTCGGCTCTGTCCGAGGGACAGGCCTTTACGGCGTGATTGCCGTGCGTTCTTACTTCGGTAGGTGGTACTAGCGTGGTTTGGTAGCTTCGACTGCGTGATCGAGGTCTGCCTTTTGGCAGTAGGAGTAGCTGTAGTGCCGAGTTTTGACCGGCCACCGGTTTGCTGTTCCTGCTGTAGTTGTAGCTTCCTTTCCGCTACCGCCGTTGTTTCCGGTTGGGGTTCCGCGGGATCCCTGCTGAGTCTCTGTTTTGGAGACTCATTCCCTGCTTTTCAGGTGTAGCGGTTCTTCCTCGTGGTTCGAGGGTGCGGAGCGGTGGTTCTCAGTTGCCAGCTTGCCGGGCCGAGTGTTCACTTGGCATGTGGTACGTTTTACTGCTTTAGACTATACTTTCTGTTGGACTGGACTCTGTTGTAGCTGTTGTTGTTCTTTCTTTCAACTTGTTGTTGTTGGTTGTCCTGCTTTATTTCCTATCTCTTTGTGCCTCCACACTCCTTTTAGCCCTTCCGAGTCCTCCCGGCTCGTGGGCGACGGTGCGAGTCTCGGGTTATCGGGCCTTCCCGGTAATCGGATTCTCGGGTCGTTACAAGTTTGGTACGGGGTTAGAGCGAGGATATCTCCGATCTAATCTTAGTCTATATTTGGTATGGCTAAAAAGAGCAGAGATAAGGGAGGTTAAGGAAAATAGGATTAACCTCGATTTTAAGGTCGGAAACGGAGATAAGCCATTCTAATCTTTTGTTAAAATGATTTAACTTTATTTTTTCAATCTCATTTCATCTTATCTCGATGTATACTAAACATACACGAGAATAAGAATAGAAATAAATTATCTTAGAATAACTTACGTCTATTCTCTTCCAAAATTATCCCGATACAAAACAACACATTAAGGGGTCGTTTGGTAGAGGGATATGGCAAGGAGGGTGCTCCGAAGAAGCAAGCACCAGGTCTTCACCTGCAATATGGCTGGAGTGTCCAGCCGCTATGGGGCTCTGCCCGCTGAACATGAAGAAGTGCTCACGCTTGCTGAGGGGCAGGGCCCTCTCACGAGAAGAAGAAAGGCTGCAAGTGAGGCATTGCAGACCCTCGCTAAGGAAACCAGTCTAGATGAGGTTGTGGCGGCTGTGACCGCCAATGTAATCACTGCTGAAGATGATGGTGGGATGCCATCCACGTCATCTGAAGAAATTCCAGCTGCGGAAAGTGGTGGCACCCCAGTCCCTCTACGCATGACCCTGCTGTACTGATGCTGCTGCAGGAATATCGGCAGGAGATTGAAATACTGAAGAAGCAGCTGAATGAGAAGAATACACATGCATCTACATCCAGGAAAGCCGAAGTCTATCCCGAGACACCTGGGGACAATGGACAAGTCTTCGAAGTTTCGCCACAAGTAGTCGCATCTTAGCCGACGCCTGGCTATACTGGGGGCGTTCCTATCCAGCAACAACAACATACCACTACAGTGCAACCTCCATCCTTGTCATATCAAGGTCCCGCTGCTACGCTTCAAGCAACGGTGCTGATGGCGCCACAGGTGCAACAAGCTCACTCTTGCCCAGGCCCGGTCGACCCGGTGATGATGAATAAACTGATGATAGAACACATGATCAAGAAGAAGCTGGCCGATAGAGGCGGTGATGATTATGCCGCTTTTGATGAGTACAAGGTACCTTACCCTGTCCATCATGCTACTAAAAGATTGTAGCACCCCGAAAATTCCTAGATTTTTTCAAAAATTAAATAGATTTAATTAAGCATTTAGTGGGCTAATTAGTTGATTAATAGAATTATTTACGCATTTAATAAGTTTAAGTGTGCGTAACCATTCAAAGCCAGTGATTTAAAAGCTCAGCTACTAATTAGATAAATAGACCCATTTAAAATGGACCTCGAGACCAAAAATTGAGCCTTTTGGCCCAAGCCCAAACCCTAGAGCCGTAATAGGAATTAATTCCCCATTTTTAATGGATAAATAGGGCAAATAGAGTTTGAATTTGAATTAAACTAAAATTTTGGAAATCTCAGCCAGGTCGCGGTCTAACGACCGACCGTGTTCAGCAAAGTCGCGGTCCTGACTTGACCGCGACTATCTTCCGTAAACGGGACAGAGGAAGGCACGAAAAACTTAGATTTTTATCCATGATTTGGCCATGGATAGATGCTATCTGGCAAGGGAACCTATCTACGACTCTTCGGGATCAACTAGACACCTCATAAGGGCTCCTAATTCGATCTAATCCCTTAGCCCTAGGCCAATCCCTATAAATAGAACTCAGTGTCAACCTACGCGAACCCTAGTTTTGGATCGCGCGTAGCAGAGGTAAGACGTCGTTATCTAAGGTTACTTCTTTAGAGTCATTTATTCTCCTTAGTGTCTTTTGACGTTCCTCAAATTTTGGTGTTAGAAGGTCAATCATCTAAGGAGTTAGAACAATTGGAAGTTGATGGTTCCACGCAGGATGCGCAAGAACGAGGGTGTACTTCCGACGACCAATTCGCACTCTAGGAGCAACCCCAGAGGTATGTTATCTCATGTTGCCTTAAACATCAAGCTAGGAACAAAAGCCCTCTAATATCTCGTGATTCCATGCACTATAGATGGAGTATTTAACGTTTTTCTATGACTGTGCAATCATGTCTTTCACTGTATGCTATCACTGCAACCCCAATCAAAAGATAGGAACTTTTGCTTTAATTCATGTCTTTTCCACATACTCACTTTACCCGAAACATGCTATCATGTATTATCTTCCGATTTCCTATAGTTTCCATGCATTTATTACCTATAATAAGCCATGCCCGACGGTTTTGCTTATGTCTGATAAAGGCAGAAGGCGGTTCTACAGAGACCGCTATACTCAAGTAGCGGCCCCCGACAGACCGCCACCTTAAAGTAGCGGCCCTATATAGACCGTTACCTACTTTCTGCAACCAGCCCTAAACCTTATTTATTTCCCCATTAAATATGACACTAAACATGCCATATTTCGTTTATTTTGTCCTGATCATGTCATGTTTACATAGGTTAGTGCTAGCATGTGCTAAAAACTTATTTTTCATGTATGTTAATTTTCATGCCCAAACCTTATAGTTTGTACTTAAAGGAAATTTCATGACTTAATTGCATCGTGATTGAGTTTTTATTAAGTTCATATATAGCCCGTACTCCGGTACGACGCTATTAGATCACTTGCACTTGATAGGAACATCTCTTGAACTTGAGATCATCTCCGTCGGATATTCCTTCTGCCGGACTAGGTGATCTTGTTTTAAAGCCTCCGTGAGCCTGGGATTCCCACTAGGACGCCGAACTGGTTGTACCCTAAAAATCCAATAGTCTAGAAAGCACTTGAGTTTTCTGCGTTTTCTGCAACCTGTATAGATCGCGGCCAACATGTGACCGCTACTTCCAGATGATGGCCTTGGTGCGACCGCGTTCTTTCAGGCTTGATCACTACGTCGACCCCTTTCCTTTCTGGCGTCGACCCTGTCAGATTGCGGTCTTGACTTGACCGCCTTCTCAATAAAACAGTCTTGATTCGACCGCGTTCTGCTATCTTGTGTCAAGCCCGAGGTCTGATCCAAGGGTTGATCCTACTCTGTTCTCCGATGATCTTCTGATCGTCTAGAACCCAACATCTTATACATTAATTTATTAATGAACTTTGGAAGCATAAGAATGTACCGTTATGTTGCCGGATTCCTCCCGTGGCATAATATCCTTTAATTCATCCTTGATCTCATGATTTATTTTGGTACGTTCTTACCTTGGTTTTGATGCCATGAAACTATTGTTGAACTTGACATTATTGGCGTACATTTATATTTCTCGTGGAAGTAGATTGATTTGTAACTTGAAGATGCAAGAGCGGGCACATACAATGTCCAAGGGCTCCATGCTACCCCCCTCGACAGATGGCCGGAAACATACTATAAACTATAGGATATGATGAACACTGACGTCGCATTACACTGGGAGTACTTTTTTTATAAATGGGTGACATCCACAAAATCTCATGCTTGATTATTACATGCTTGTTACATAACTTTCTAGTGCATAACATTTCAAGGTTACGAAAAGTACATTCTCGTTACATGCTAGTACATTCTCGCTAATGAAAGGTCATATTATAATATTGCTTGATTTTGTTCTCATATCGTCTCATATCTCTACATTTATCTTGATATCTTGTTGTTACTTTGATTTTATCGCATGTTTTATTACATCTTACATTATTACCTTTTTATAGGGTTAAAATGTTAATTACTTAAATTATGCCTTCATGTTGATACGAAGATACCTACTAGGCGAGTGCGCTCATTCCCTACTTTCTAATTCTTTTCAGGAAACTCTACCAGGCCGGAATTGGACTACTCAAGTGACGGATCCGAGAGAGAATGAAGAATGATCGAAGCCTTAGATTGTCATGAGTTGTTAAGTTAGTTAAAAGTCGTGTCCATGTAATTTTTCTTTTATTGAGTCTAGAAAGTTGTAGTGTCAATGGAGTCAAGCGTTGATTTGTAAACACTTAATCATTATTATTCAATAAAGTGGAAGTTTTTAAGTATATAGTTGTGTTCACTCTTCTATGTGTGGATGTGTATAGCGCTCTGATTATCTTGCTAGCTTGAGGCTTTATTTGCTGGCTGTTCACGTTCCCGATTCTCTTCTGCTGTACTTATATCTCGGGACGTGACAAAGATTGCCTCCGGGCATCAACAAACCACCGAAGTTAACTTAAGCTAATCTTCAGACAGAAAGGTGTAAAATAACTGTCTCATACATTCTGGCTTATCTAATTATATATTTGATTGGTCTTTTGAAGACAGCTATTTGTTTTTTGTGTTCTTATAAATATATGCTGTCAAATAAGAAAAAATACTTAGTTAATAAAATAATTCTGTAGGTCTTCTTAAATTGACTAAGTCCATTATGAGGGATACTCTAAATTCAAAATGCATTTAATGCAGCTGAGTAAGCATTAAATGATGTCCATACAAAAGGTATGTTCACATGAAATCTCTAAAGATACATTTGACTGACAATCTTGGTAGGACAGTCCTTTTCAGCTTGTTGCATAAAAGAACATGGCAAAGTGGTAGGAAGAGTGACACGTGCCAACCTATGATAAACAAGGAAATATATTCTATTATATTGGTGATCACTTATTCTTAATGACATTTTCCTTCTGCGTGACAACTTAAGAAAAGGAAGAAGACAATGGTACCAAATTGTGTCTCAAATAAGAAATATAGAAGAAAATGGCTGTAACAGTTTTGTCTCTGACAACCAGATACGATGCTACAAGAAAAACAAAGACCGATACATATTTAGTCTAACGATATTTATTTTGTGTCTAACAAATACTTGGTTCTATCTAAACGATATGTATCTTGTATCTAACGGAACCAGGACCTATAAAGAACTATAAATATTCAGTCTGAATCACGAAGCAAGAACACAAGAGAGAATATCACGAAGAAAGCATTCAAGTGAGATTCGTGCTTCTAGCTCAAATCATTCATTGCAAAAGTGTTGAGAGTTTCCAAAGCAAATTTCTTCCTCAACAGATCTTCAGCTACAAACTCAAGAAAAGAAAGTCTCAAGCATTTACTCTACTGCATCTTCGAAAATATTCCACGCCACTCTAATCTTTGTCAAAAGGCTTTCGTTCTTTCTATTCAAGGTAGTTGCATTATCGTTCTGTTCCTTTTTATTTTGAACAGTCTTACACTTATTGTACACAACTCTGTCTATTAAGAGGGTATATCTGTGTAAACTCACTTAACAGTGATTTACTTCTCCTTGAGGGGAGAAGTTCCTTACTTGAAAGTAAGAGTGTCTGCAGGAGGTTTGAAATCCTAAAATTGGCTGTGCCGTGAAAGCAATTGGGACTCCAGTGAGTGAGTGCAAGAGATGTGGCTGAACACCAGTAAAAATAACTAGGTTTGACAAGCCTGTAAGTTAGCTGGGCTCTTGTGTAAGGGTGCCCATAGTGAGCTGAACACCTAGCCAAAAAGAGCCCTTGTACTATTCTATGTTAAGGGAGTTAGTGGAAAGTCTAGTGATTGTTAGGTACTGGAGGTAGGACTGATTAGAGATCAGCATCAAATCAATATAAAAATTCCTCTGTCTCTTGTGTGTTTGATGTTGTACTTTCATTTCTTCGCACTTTATTTCTGAAGTAGTCAAATTATCTCAAAATAGTTTGTATCAATACTGTTTTATCATATTTGCTTTAACTCTTAGCTCATCTTACCGTGATTATTTTTCCATGACTCATTCACCCTCCTCTGGGTTAACGGCCGTATTTGGGCAACACCTTTCTCTAATGAATGATTTTAATTTGTCTTTTAAAACCTCGTAGTAACAGCCAAAAAAAAATCAAATGCAGCAAGATGAAAAATAGAGATTCTAGGTTTGTCGCTTGTATATCTTTGTTAAAGATTATAAGTGTATATGTACATTGAAGAAACACTTTTGCATACATGCTCTTCTTCAATGACAACGTATGCAATTCGGTGGACGGTGACGGTTGAACTCTTCCCAACCAGATCACATTATTTAATTTTAGTGAGTGAAAAACTTCTCAAATACATTACTTTAATTCTCGGGCATTTACAAAGTGAAACTTTAGTTATTAAAACAGGGAATACTTAGCCAAGTGTGACATTAAGATTTTCTTGTTTTGGTTTATACTTTGTATCTACTGATGAAAAGTAAAATCAAAGGAAAATGAGTTGAAATTATAATAAATAATATATATATTATGATCACTCAAACGAAATACTCTCAATTTTAAAATAAAAAATACATCAATTTTAAAACTGAAGATTTTAAAACTCAAGAATTACATCGAAACAAACAAGTGGAGAATCTAGAAATTAGCTTAGGTATTAATATTATTTTTTTAACTTTCTATTTGAGAAGAGACTTTTAGTCTAATGACTCTACTATGTGTCTCATTGACAAAAGTTAGAAAGTGCCGGCCATAATTCAACCCAAGTCACCCAACTGATTAATCACCGATCACAGTGGGTACATTGGCGAGTCCGCCGTGGCCTGCTCTCTAGAGCCCGCTAGTCAGACCGGCGCACTGCGCCATCGACCAGACAGGCCGGAACAACCGCCACCTGCGAGGTGCGATCCGACTTGACCCTACGGTGCGCCGCGCCACGTCGCTCGACCGGTCCATCTGACTCGGCACAGGCACAGCGGCACACCTCGACATTAACGTCCTCCGCGAGACACCGCAACGGACGACCTTGTCCTCAAACTCCAACACAGGGCGGCCATCCCCGATTTCCTCCCCACTCCGGTGAGAGGCCGCACCAGACCAGAGGGCAGCACAGGAAGATCGAAACCAGAAAAAGGGTAGAACAGAAGCCTGCAGCGGCGGCGGCGGCGGCGGCAGCAGCTCTTCTTCCGACCGCTCGCCTCCATCGCCTCCTGAGAAGATGGCCAGGGACGCCCTCCCCGCTGTCGCCCTCCTCCTTGTTCTCTTTTCCCTGATCCCTCGCTCCCTCGGCGAGATCAAGTCGGAGAAGATCGTCGGCGACCCCCGGCCTATGATACTGTTCGAGAAGTTCGGCTTCACCCGCGGCGGCCATGTCACCATCAACGTCTCAGAGGTCACCGTCTCCTCCACCCTCGCTGCCCCAGATCCCTCCCTTCTCGGCTTCTTCCTCATCTCGGAGGAGAGCCTTCTCCAGGCCCTCTACGAGTCTCAGCAGCGGGGGCCCAGTGCCATCCCCAACCCCGGCGCCAACAGCGACACTAGCTTCTGCGTCCTCTCCAGCCCCTACGTCCGTAAGCTCTTCACCTTCCGGGACCTCTCCCCGCCGCCCGCCAGCTCCTACAATGGCAGCTTCCCCATCACCGCCCCGGACGAGTACAGCCTCTTCTTTGCCAGCTGCGCGGCGGAGTGCGAGGTGACCATGTCTGTCCGCACGGAGATGTACAACGTGCAACCGGGCGGATCCCGGGACTACCTCTCGGCGGGGCAGTCCCGCCTCCCCTCCCTCTACTTCTCCTTCTCGATCGCGTACATCGCCTTCCTCGGGCTGTGGATCTACGTCTGCCTCGTCAAGAACAAGCAATTCACCCACAGCATCCACCTCCTCATGGGGGGGCTCCTCCTCGTCAGGGCGCTCTACCTGATCTGCGCGGCGGAGGACCAGCATTACATCAAGGTCACCGGCACCCCCCATGGCTGGGACATTCTCTTCTACCTGTTCCAGTTCCTGAAGGGCGTGCTCCTTTTCACTGTGATTGTGCTGATCGGAACCGGGTGGTCGTTCCTCAAGCCGTTCCTCCAGGAGCGAGAGAAGAAGGTGCTGATGATTGTGATCCCGCTCCAGGTCGTTGCCAACATCGCGTCTGTCGTGATAGGGGAGACGGGGCCGTTCAACCAGGAGTGGATAACGTGGAACCAGGTCTTCCTCTTTGTTGATATCATCTGCTGCTGTGCCATCATGTTTCCCATTGTGTGGTCGATCAAGACCTTGAGAGAGACCTCCAAGACCGATGGTAAGGCTGCGAGGAACCTGGCAAAGCTCACTCTTTTCCGACAGTTCTACGTTGTGGTGGTGGGATATCTATACTTTACGAGAATTGTTGTCTTTGCACTTAAGACCATTGCGGCATACAAGTACCGGTGGGTGAGCGTGGCTGCGGAGGAAGTGGCAAGCCTCACCTTCTATGTATTCATGTTCTATATGTTTAGACCCACCGAGAGGAATGAGTACTTTGCAATTGATGATGAGGAAGAAGAAGCAGCTCAAGTGGCACTTCAGGCGGAGGAGTTTGAGCTCTGAATGCTGCAATTACGGCACATTTTGATGTGGAATCCACAGGGTGAGGGAGCTTTCTGTGTCATTTATACACATGTAGATCTGATGTAGATGAGAACCTACTTTACTGTATGTTTTTCTTGTGTTGGTTTCATGTGCTGCTGTTAAAACTTGCGAGCAGTGCCATTGAGTTCCCAGTGCTAACTGTGAAATCACAAAGTAAGAGCCACGATTTCATGTGTGTTTCTTTGAATTCTCCCCAAAATATTTACAGTATTGCTAATGGAAATTCTGGAATATAGCTGACACAGCTTTTACAGGTATTCTCTCAATGAAAGAAATGTTAATTTTTTATTTGATGGGAGTATAAGTTTATGGATGGTACTAATTCCAGGAAATCAGCTTCCTTCTTTTAAGTTATCATATGAAAAATTTTTCATGCTTATTTGAACAGGGAACCTGCTCTGTGAATTTCAGTTTCATTTTGACTTTAAGGTTAAAATTTATCTGAATCAATATGTCCTCCAATGTGTACGTTTCTGGGATTTGTATGATAGAAATGGTATGCTGTTATGCTTTGGGAACCTTTTTGATTTCTAGGATTTATTTTTCTGGAGAACGTAGATGAAAGAGGTTGAATGTTTTTTCAGTGAGACTGTGAGGCGAAGTTTCCTTTTTTTTTTAATACTGATGTTTTGTTATATGTAAATTTCTCTTATTTCTTAAGGATTCTTTATTTTGTTTCTTCTGTGTCAATGAAGCTAAGAAAGTAATTTTTGTTCTTCTTCCCAACTCTTGGTAATTGCTATACTGTGTATATTGCTTTTGTCACTGATCTGTCTAGCATCAAAGCAAATTGATTCTCCATGACTGAAGTGTATGTTCTGTGTGAATTTCCTGCAACATCATGTATCTCTGATAAAACTTCATTACCCCTGTCATGTGATGTGAGCAATCTTTATTTTTGCGTACTATTGAACATAGTTTGGATGCCCATACTGCATTAAAGAAGATAGTTAACAACATGGTCAGTGGCTGGCCTATGAACTATGAATCCTCCAATTAGGGCATCATCTGGGTTTTTGTACTCATCTTTGCTTATGTCTTCTTCTTACATGTACAATGAGGTCACTTTATTTGACTCTGGCACTTGTATTATTATCTGAACTTGATTCTGGAGTTCTAATGTTCCATTGATTCTATGAATTGTCCATTGAGCAGCTTCTCAAACATGACTTCAAACTTCTTTGAATATACTGATCTTGCACAAGCACCTTGCTGTCTTCCCACTTAATGTATCACATTAGTATGATATATTGTTTTATTTTTCCAACCTATGGTCATGTAATTTATACATCTTTCACCATTTTGGACTTTGGGGTCAAGCTTACAATATAAATCATTACATGCTGCATATGTTGCTTGAGTAATTGTTTTTTGTGTATCATTCACTGTTAAGGGAGAAGAAAACAAAAATCCTCTGCTTCCCTCCTGGCAGTGTTGTACCCTTCACAATGCTCATGCTTATCTGTTTCCTAGTATTTCCTGAAGAGGTTTCTTTTGGTTCTGATAGCCACTTGCACTTCTCTGCTCCACTGCCAAGGCTCATTTGTTATTCTGCTATCGCCCTGGCTTGTTAAAAATCTTTGTCTACTTTTTTAATACAGTCAACCATGATTCACACAGTAGTATGAGTGTCTCCATTGCACCACTGTCCTTACAAAGTGTTTGTTTTTACGAGGTTCTCTCTTATCCTTGAGCTTCCATAATGTAATGCAAGGTTATCATTTAGTTGTCCGAGTCGATCCTCCGGTCCAATGCTGAAGTCTATATACATTGAGTTGTCAATTCTTATTCCCAAATATGGATGGAATGTGGTATTCCTCATTTAGACAAAAATGTGTTTTTGAACAGCACACCAGGTCACATATGGATCTTCTTTTAAACACCTTTTTTGATGTCATCTATTTAAATGAAAAGGGACAATAGTTTACTCTCCATGACTGTTTCAACTGAAGGTAGGTTTTGTCTCTTGGACTTTTTTTCTTGAAATCTTTGCCATTTTTGATGGATAGTTCAATGGAAAATATTTGTAAGAAAGGCAGGTATTGCTCAGGTTGAAAATTAGCTTTAAGTCTTGGAAAATTTCAAAAGAGGGAGAAAAGGAACGATGGCTTGGATTTTACTGGTTTGGATAGGGAAAGGAAAACAGTTCAGTGCGGCAATTTATGCTCATAGTTCTAAGGTAGATTTTTTTTAAAAATTACCATTTTATATATCTTTGAGAAGCTGTTTTCTCCCTTAGCTAAGAAGAAACTACTCAGGTTAAAAGATCTATTTGCAACCACTCCTAAACTCTGCGAAAGTCCTTAGCTTGGTCACAAATTTAGGACACCAAACGACATCCTCGATTAGACATACTAAGCTAGGGTGGCTGGCCCTGCCTAGCCTAGAACCCAGTCTAGGGATTTTGCCTTGTCTTGGCTGGATTTGGGATAGGTCTTGGAAATCCCGGCCCAGCCACAGACTCTCCACAGATTATTGGGCACCAAAAACTGATAGTAACAATCAGAATTCAGCATGGGGTAGTATTTATTGGTGCTCCTTTAGTCAGGCGGAAAATTGAGTCAAAAGAAAAGTTTGATGGAGCAAAGAGTTGTCATTTAATTGAAGTGTTTTTAAGCGATATAAATATAGGGCCCCAACATCTATCTTCATTTACCCTCTGTTTCCCATCATATCCAAAATAATGGAGTTTTTTCTAATCTTGGGGTATGATTTGGTATTTTTATGAAAAACGATTTTAAAGCCCCAAGCCTCTCCACTATGGCCAACCAGTGCAAGCTTGGCCCTAAATCTTCCATGCCAGATTGGGCTGCCTTTTCTTGATGGTTGTTGGTCTATTCTAATTGGCCTATGCCTTGCATTTCTTGTGTTGGGCCTTCCAACCTTTCCAGTAGGCCCTGTAATGTTCTCCCTTTGGTAATAGGAATCCTTGGGTGGAAAAGAGAAATCTTCTTGGTATTCGCTATATAGGAGCCAAAGTTAAGTTTTATTGCCATTTATGGCAAATTGGTTACGACTGATCTTGGGCTGCCCCACCTCAAAGGTTTGTAGACTTGGCCACAGTGAAAACAAGGCCTGACCCAACTAAAATGGTCCCCAAAAAATTGAATGGTCTGTCCCAACTTGCTTCAAAACGCTTGGCCTTGGTTTCTCAACTTGTAGGTTCATGGCTCTTAAAATGCTTTTCTTAGAAGATCTAATTCATACCCCCAGTAACTTGAAAAAAGTCTTTTGTTTTTGGTATGATGGGAAGCAGAGGGTGAATGGAGATGGATTTAGGACCTGTGGCTTTATATTGCTCGACAACTCCATTCCAGGACATCTTTGACTTACTTTTATTTTAAACCTTTGTTTTGACTCATTTTCTTTCTTACCGAAAAAGTGCCTGTGAACAGTGAACACTATCCTTTGTTGGACTTGGATTGTCTATAGCATTATTTGTTGCTCTATGGTCCTCTTGACAGTTGCCTCTCTCTTTTTTTTCCCTCTTTTTCCCTCCCTTCCGTATGCCTCTTTGGATTTCCACCTCTAGCAGTATAGTCACACTCCCTCGCAGGATTTTAACATCATCCCTTTCAGGACTCTCTGTCCTACTGCCACTTCTCCTGGCCTTTCATGTTTGTCACATTTATACTCTGGATGTGTTTTTTTTGGTGTTGTGTAACATAAGCTGCCCTGCCATCCCCACTCCCAGTTTCTTCAAGCTCCTCTCTCTGTTGATTGCCAGACTGTTCTTTCACCCACAGCAGATGCCTTCGTGTTCTTATAGCCCGTGTGAAACCATTAGCTTAGCTCCCTCCAGTCTGTTTCCTTCTCTGTTTTCACAGACCATCTCTCTGATCCCTATATCACTGTCATCCTTCAGGAGATCTGCGGGTGACTGGCAGCAACAAGTGGCGATTGTGGCATGGGATGGCAATGCCACAGGATGGTGGTGTCATGGGAATGGCAGCACTGTCTATTCATTGCTTAGGTCTAACCGTGACCCTTCTCTCTATCTCCCTCTCCAAGAACACCCCTGTTAGAGTGTGGAGCCCGAACTCGACTTCGTGCGCTCTCGCACGGGAGCATATGCAGTCACTGGGGAGCATCCATGACCTCAGGACAGCATCCTCGGTGTCAGGGGAGCATATGCAGTCTGGGTTCAAGCGGGGAAGCCATTGTTTTCAAGGCGTCACCTAGGCGACGCCTATGCGACAAGGCGCTCCAAGGCTCCCAAGGCGACCAGGCGCCTAGGCGAGCTGCCCACTAAGGCACTCACCTGGCTGCCTTGGTGCACATAGGCCACCTTGGGCCTGCCTAGCCTGTCTTGGCAGAACATCCACTCCTTTTTTTGAGATA
Source organism: Amorphophallus konjac (assembly GCA_022559845.1). Classification (NCBI taxonomy): domain Eukaryota; kingdom Viridiplantae; phylum Streptophyta; class Magnoliopsida; order Alismatales; family Araceae; genus Amorphophallus; species Amorphophallus konjac. The sequence continues at coordinate 441,830,456 of CM040126.1, forward strand.
GGTTTTAGTATTTTGGTAAAATTTCAGAGATAATTTTGAAAAAATGACAAATGCTATGTCAAGATTGGAAAGAGAAGATAAGACTTCCATTTCTCTTTCCTCTTTCTCTCGGATTTTTCTCTCTGTCGATTCCTCTTCCCTCCTCTTAAGGACATTGATTCATATTTGCTTGGTGCATTTTTTGAAGCTAGTACTATTTTGTCTCTTTTTGATAATTCACAAGTAGAAAATTATGAAACTATTATGTTGATGTGCTTATAATTTACCAAAAAATGTGTCATTTATGCTTCCTTTTAATATAGAGAATAACTATTTGAATATCATATTTTAGATTAAAATTTGTGTATTGATTGACATGTATTTGCAAATTCGTATTAGTTTTCTCCTTATTAATTTATTTTTATTTGTCATTTATTATATTTTTGAATTTTAAAACATAGGTATATGTTGAAGATTTGTGAATATCAATTTTTTTATTAACTAAGATAGACCTTATATGTAGAAAATGTATAGTAGTTCTCTTGCAATGTACTTAGTTATGTAAACTAAGCTTCGCCTAAGCGCTTCGCCTTGTCGCCTAAGCAGTAAGGCGGTGGGCCACCGCTTTGGTCGCCTTGGACGCCTTGACAACCATGGGGGAAGCACATGCTGTCTCTGGGGAGCAACCGTTGTCTCAGGAGAGCATCCTTGGAGACATGCGAGCATGCATGACCAAGGTTCAGAGCAATGTCATGTGAATCCCAGAAGAGCATTTCTGTTTAACAGGGGCATTGTTGTCTTTTGTACCCTGACTAATGACGCCCTAATCTCCTTGTATAAAAGGAAAAACTCTCTCTTTGTATTGTAATCGGTCTGTGATTATCTAGTGGAATTCTGCTGCGGCCGTGGACGTAGGAAGGCACCTTGCCTCCGAACCACGTAAAAATTCTTTGTGTTCCTGTGTGGTCGTGATTCTTCTATCTTTTCTTCATTTCTCTGTTCTGATCTTGATTAGTGGGTCGTGAGCAAGAGAGGGGGTCGCCGTGTTCCATCCCTAACAACCCCCAGTGTTGTCTCTAGGTTTTGTGTTTTTTTTTTTTCTTTTCGTTAAGTGAGTCAGCCAAAACTGAACACAATGCGACACATCCCTCCATTCCCCTTTTGTCTTCATCTTAGTGTAATAGACTTTTCTATAGATGTATAAGTTTGATTGAAGATGCATTAGATGGCTGTAAAGGAATTTGGAAAATGAATAAATGTTGTTATGTTTATTTGCCTATTATTTTCTCCTTTTTCTGCTGCAAATTCATTATGATGCCTTTTGCATATATTTATTCTTTTGCTTCAGCTAAGTTCTGTCTATCAGTGGGGGTATATAAAACAGTAGTCGTTTGCATTCTTGCTGTTTTTCACTGGAATTCTCATCTGCCAACAAGTATATTAGAGTTTGTTTTTTCTTCCAGTTTAATATGACTCATGAGCTAATTGATCTTCCTGTTCATGTAAGATTCACGCTTCTTCTCACAACAATAATATGGTAGAAGTATTAGTATGAAACATTACTAGTTTAAACAGTCAAGTTTTATCATCTATGCGGCATTATGCAATTCTCTTGAGTGCATGTCTAGTACCTAGAATCATGGAAGGCAGAATCGGTTGGGATCGGATCGGATCGGATCGCCTGATCCGATCGGATTTCGGGCGAAACGATCCGATCCCGATCCCAACTGAACCGATCCATGCCCGGGATCGGCCGGATTGGGCGGGATCGGCCTGGATCTGCCCGGATCAGCCCGGATCGGCCGATCCCAGGCCGATTCTGCATTCCGTTACCAAATGCATCACTTCTTCATATTTCACTAAAACCATGAACTTTTTGAGTTTTGCTTTGATTGTCAAAGTTCTGATGTGCCTTTATAAGTTGATTTCTGTGTCCAAAACACATTGCTATGCACTGCTTTTGTAAATTGGCTATCAAAAGTTATGGAATGCCTCTTGTTCTGAAATGCATCATACTCATTTTAGATTTTAGATCATCTGAGATGTGGTTTTCAATCAACATTGACAGATGGGGTTAACTGAATGCAAAAGCTTTATCATATTGTCAATCATGCACAGAATTGATGATGTTTTTAGTGTCAATTTTTTTTCGGTTGATATTCATTTTTTCTGATTAACCTTTGTACATGCTCAGCTTACCAAAAGCAAATAAAAAATCATTTTCAATGATGTGTCTGCACAGATTTTGAAGGAAACCTAGGTTATTCCTTGTTTCAAGCTTGCAAATATGTAAAGCTGCTGATAAACAGGTTAACCATTCTGGTATTAGTTAGAATACCAAATATTCAACTAAAGTCAAACTAAATCTGAGATTGCCTTGTTGATAGTTCCCTCTAACTTTGATGTTCAAGCAAAGAGCATGCATTACATATCTTTCCACTGCTAAATTATTGAATCCCAACCAATAAATGGGTCACACAATCTCTATGTAGTCTGAGGCGTGAGGCGAGCGAGGTGACCAGGGGGGCGTCTCACACCTCAAAGGCCTAGGCGATGGCCGAGGCGTTTGAGGCGAGAAATTAATAAAAAAATAAAATTCACAAAAATATATATTTTTGAACAGTAAATATCATAAAATTGCATATACACTAAACAAGAAATATCATAAAACTGCATATACAACTAACAAGTGCAATATTATAACAAAACAAAAATAGTTTAACAACCAAACAAGTTAATTACATAATCCCATAACACAAAGTGTTTCAGATCTCTCTCAACTCTCAAGCCTCATCATAAATCACTCATAAAAGAGGAGGAGCTATCACTTGGAAGCTCATTCTCTGATTGTGTCCCCTCGGAATCAACATCTCACATTTATGGAGTGAGATGTGGCAATGCTTTTTCTCTTTCCTAGATGACACTTTTTGGTTCTCGCCCTTGTGCTTGGCCCTTCCTCTTCATTAACACCGGCAACGTTTTCAACATCTAGCCATGTGAGGTCCTCTCCTTCATCCACAAAATCTTCATTTTCTGGCGGATTAGCTATCCACTCATTGCAATAATCAATGTCATCCAAAGAAATAGGATCATAGTCACTTTGCTGAACACGCAAATGACGAGCATGGAGACGTTGATTATATTGCACAAAAATAAGATCGTTCAGCTTCTTTTGCTCCAACTTATTCATTTTCTTTGTGTGCACCTACAAGTATATTAGTTGCAACCAATTAAACAAAAAACACTAATCTTTTATGTACTTGAATATGAAATTATTCAACTAACCTGTTCAAATGTACTCCAATTGCGCTCACAACTAGATGCACTACATGTCAAACTTAAGATCCGAATGGCTATCTTTTGAAGGTTTGGTGTGGCGGTTCCAAAGTTCAACCACCATGTAGCTACATCACAAAGAGATTATAATTCACATTTCACAATAATTCTTACTCCGCGATTGCAATGAAAATTAGACAAGAAATTGAGAAAAACATCCATACCAGGAACCATAGAAGTGCGTTGTCTAATGGCCATTTCTCTCCCAAGTAGCCCTTGAGCATACTGATAAGCTGCAAGCTCCTTGAAAATTGCATCTTGGCATGAGGGTTCTGGAACTAGCTTTTCAATGCAATCATATAGCCCTTGCTTAACTTCTTGATCATACTCAATTTGGGAATTAGAGAAATAAAGAGCTGGATTAAGATAAAGGCCAGCTGCATGTAAAGGACGGTGCATTTGAAAGTCCCACCGTCTATCAATGATTTCCCATATTGGACCATGTTTGTCAAGCTTGTCATTTAATGCTCTCTTAATACTCTCCTTTGCACGATCCATAGCCTCATAAATGTAGCCCATCGCTGGCTTTTCTCCATCAACCAACCGTAAAACCATAACAAGGGGCTTGTATATTTGCAACGAATATGCCACGCCATTCCAAAAAGAAGTCTTTAAGATTATGCCATCTACCTTCTTCCCTTCAATTTTTTTGGCCCACCGATTATTACTAGCAAGTCAATCAGCAGATGTAAGCATTCTTCTTAAGCCATCTTTGCAATCAAATAGACTCTGTAAATTTAAGTAGTTGGTGGCAAAGCGAGTGACAGCTGCACGTGCAAGATTTTTGTCATCTGTATACTTTCTCATCATAGCAAGAATCCTTGTGTGTCCATAAATAAATGTAGTAACTAATTTGGCTCTACGAATGGTTTCTTTCATTGGAGACAATTTGGAAATGTCCTCCAACATCAAGTCTAAACAATGGGCAGCACATGGTGTCCAGAATAAATGAGGATGGGCTGCCATCAACATTTTCCCGGCTGCCACATAACATGACTCATTGTCTGTCACAATTTGGATGACATGCTTAACACCAACTTTTTTAATAACCTTGTCCAATAAATCTGCCAACAATTTGGCCTCTTTCACATGTGCAGAAGCATCAATTGATTTCAAGAAAATAGTCCCACCTAGAGAAAGAGAGTAAGACATAATGACATTGAGAGACATAGAAAGAAAAATAGAAGATATAGAAAATAGAAAATATATTGAGAGAGAGAAAGAAAAATCTCACCTGGAGAGTTCACAAGAAAGTTGATCAGTGTCCATCCCTTCCGATATGTCCATGCATCGGACATGATGCTACAACCATATCTCACCCAATTTTCTTTTTGGGCTTCCACCAACTCTTGAGTTGATTTTATCTCCTTATGTAAAAGAGTCTCACGAATCTCATGATAGCTAGGCCCTTTATATCCCGGACCGTACTGTTCTACAGCTTCCAACATTGTTTGAAAGCTAGGTAGACGCACAGTATTGAATGGGATGTCAGCTTGATAAAATCATCTACCCACATATTGGGAAACCCTATCTCGATGTTCCTTTTCCCATTTTTTATCTCTTACTGACTTCACTTGTTCTGGATCAGGAGTGCAGAACTTGTCCAGAGGACCCTTCATCCGTGGTGGCTTTGAAATAATGTCATCAAATATATTAACTTCCAGCGATTGAGATTGACATGAATCATTCAACAAATTATCTCTACCTTCCATCTCCCTCACCATTTGTAACTTCTCAACTTTAGCTTTCTTGGCATTTTGCATACATTCTCGGATTTCTATCTTCACATCCACGGGAACCTTATGGCAGCTGTCACATATGTACCTAGGCCGCCTAAATGTTGCTTCAGCCGATAAATCCCTCCTTTACACACTTTTTTACAAAAATTACATGTTATCTCATCTCTATTTTGTGGATTGGCAGAGGTTCCATATTTTCACCCAATGTCTTTTGGTCTGCACTTTTCTACATTGGGCCCTTGTGTGCTTGTATTTGACGATGCACCGTCAGAAACAGACACAGAAGTAGGTGGTGTAGGCGTAGACATCTTTAAAAAAATTAAACAATAAATTTAATTCATATTGCAATAATAACTCACAAAAAAATAAATCAAACACCCAATGTAAAAAAAATACTGACTATTTATTGTCAATGTCGATTACCCTGCACGAACGAGCGAGAGATCGGGGAGACACAGTGAGAGAATTGTCGATTACCCTGCACAAATAAATCAAAAATAAGCCCCTCTGTCAATTTGCATCTGCTGTCATCAGAGAGAGTGAGAGATCGGAGAGACAGAGAGTTTACCCTGCAGAAATAAGCCCCTCGATTACCCTGCACAAATATAACAGATATAAGCCCATTGCCACCCATGAGAGTGAGATCGGAGAGAGTGAGAGTGTGGAGATTGGAGAGACAGAGAGTGAGAGATCGGAGAGAGTGAGAGAACGGAGAGACAGACAGTGAGAGGTCGGAGAGAGTGAGAGTATGTGAGAACAGAGAGACAGTGAGAGAGTGAGAGATCGGAGAGAGTGAGAGAACGGAGAGACAGAGAGTGAGAGATCGGAGAGAGTGAGAGTGAGAGATCGGAGAGAGAGAGTGAGAGATCGGAGAGAGTAGAGAGAGAGAGAGAGTGGAGAGACAGAGTGAGAGATCGGAGAGAGTGAGAGAGTGGACATACAGAGAGTGAGAGTGGCCGGAGGAAGTCGGAGGAAGAGAGTGGCAGCCGCTGCCGCACGCCGGAGAAAGCCAGAGGAAGCTGCTGCCGAACGCCGGAAGAAGCCGGAGGAAGCTACAACCACGCCGGAGGAAGCCGCTGCTGCTGTCGCTGTCGCTGTCGCTGCCGCTCGCTGGACGCCGGAGGACAGGGTTCGGGTCGCCGCTGCCGCGCTTGGAGGTGGAAGCAGGTCGCCGCTGCCGCGCTTAGGGAAAAAAAATACACAGTCGAAACCCTGGGGGGGGGGAGGTTAACATATCCGGCTTCGGCTCTTTAACGGGTCGTTGATACCCGATACGCGGATCCGGCTTCGGGCGAGCGGCGGCTGCGAGCGGGTGAGGCGCGCGGAGGGGGCCGACGCGGGCGAGGTGCGCGCGACGACGCGAAGCAGGCGATCGACGCCTCGCCCCGCCTCACTACACAGCACAATCTGCAGACTTCCAATTAGTCCATAAGATTGATGCTCATAGATACATACACTTAATCAATGCATGCAACTTTTACACAAAATGATGAGCAAATGTCACCCATTTCACATTAAATATGATACAGATCTATGTTAGAATGCTTTTTCTAACTTTTTAGATTTTTCCAGATTTATTTTGATTTTTTTAGACACTTATATCCCTAGCCGAGTCAGCTGTCCTGACTCGGCCGGGATCAGCCGATCCCACCGACCCGGATCGGTTTGGGACCGGGCGATCCGATCCCGATCCCCGATTCCACCTTCCTTGCCTAGAAGCATGAGTTGGTGGATTGCCTTGTTTGGTGCTGTGTGCTGTGCTATTTTGGCGGGAAATGAAGTAAAAACGGAAGTTGAAGGAGAGGATTATCTTAACATGTGTTGTTTCGGTGATCAATTTTCCTAACGTGAGAAATATATTCTGCAGGAAATAATCTGCACTGTTCGGGAAATAATCCTCAATCTTCAGTGTGCAATTTTGTTAGAGTTAGTTTCAGTATGGGCTTATTTGTCATTGTGTCAATGTAGTTCTATAGTTATCCTATAGTGTACCTAGAGTACAATATATATTGTGTACTCAGGTATAAGTATCCTTCTCCCATCTAATGAAAACCTAATCTCTTCGTTTCCTAAAATTTACATGGTATCAGAGGGGCAGATCCCTAGTTAGGGCTTCAAGCTGCTGCCCCCCTTTCCCTTCCTCCTCCCACGCTCCATCTCCATTACACGACCCTTCCACGTTCCGCCTCCGTCCTCTTCGTTTGCCTCTTTCTTCTTTCGCTATCTTCCCGTACCTTCCTTCTCCATCGGATGGACACACCAGGAGGGCACCAAGAAGACACCAAGAGGTCGTGTGTTCGAGGGCTTCCTCTCTCTCAGCCCACCGCCGCAACATGGCATGCTTAGGAGGACGCTGCACTGCTGCTGACTACCCTGCGTTCGCACGCTGCTTCGCTGTATTCCTCTCCTTCATTTTTTGCTACTGTGTGTTGGTGTGTAGCCCCCTAGCAGTCGTCGTCAGAGTAGGCCGGCGTCCAAGAGTCTCATTCATCGCCTATGGCCAGCATATAAGGGAACTCGGCTATCTCTATCTCTCTCTATGTGCTGACCACCTCTGCTCGGCATCGACCCTTTATCTCTTCAGTCCGTCATTCGTCTGATTGTGAAACTTTTTCTTGTTGCCATGGGCGATTCTTCGTCAAATAGGAGTTCCTCAACTTCTACTCATCCTGTAGAAGGCAAAACCTACCACATGTTGGCTACCTCTGCAAAACTGAATGGCACCAACTATCCTTAGTGGTCGAGGGCTTTTCGTTTTCTCTTGATGTCGATGAAGAAACTACGTCATATTGACGAAGATCCTCCAGAAAAATCAGATCCGAAGGTGTATGAAGCCTGGGAGGCGGATGATGGGACAATTATTTCGGTGATTGGGAATGGTTGTGAACCCTATATTTTTAATAATGTGCTGTTTCTGGAAACCGCGAAAGAGATGTGGAATTCTCTGAAAAATACATACTCTGGCCAGACAAATATTTCCCACATCTATAATCTTTATTCTCGGCTGTTTGCGACTAAGCAAGATGGTCGACATATTGCTCTGTATTTCTCAGAAGTGCAAGGACTGTGGAATGAACGTCAACTATATCAGCCAACTACTACATATGCGGCAAAGATTAAGAAACAACGTGATGAATTTATTGTTGCAAAGTTTCTCTCTGGTCTTGATGATAATCTGCGGCATGTTTGAGATAATTTGTTGGCAGATATAGTTGTTCCAAAGCTGACGGATGCTTTCTTGCGCCTGTTACGGGCCAGCACCGCACCCCATTTTGATCTTGGTGGATCTTTAGCTGAGTCATTAAGTGTCACTGGTGATCTAGGTAATACATCTGCACTTGCAGCAAATGGTCTTGGCCGAGGATGTGGACGTGGTCGTTAGCCGTGCTCACATTGTGGACGGTCCAACCATAGTTCAGATATTTGTTGGAAGAAGTATGGCAAAGGAGGAAGCAAGTCGAAACCCATTGCAAACCTTGGAGTTGCATCTGATACGGGAACCACAGCCTCCACTACATTGTTGCAGCAGCCACAGGCAGATGACACACCGACCCCCCCACGACAAGAGGGTGGCATATATCTCGGGAGTATGAGGCAATCCAACACATCATCAAAGGCTCTGCAGTCTCTTCATTCTCTTTCCACGTTGTTACACCCTCATGTAAAGCCCTTGTAGCTCATAACTCTTCCTGAGTAGTGGACTCTGGAGTCTCTTGTCATATGATAGGTGATCAATCCCTTTTCTCCTCTCGTGATCTTTCTAGCTCACATGCACTTGTTGTTGTAGCCGATGGCTCTTATTCCTCAGTTGTAGGAAAAGGCAATGTTCAGTCGACTATTCTTACTTTGGACAATGTTCTCTATGTTCCTGTTGGAGGTAAAAAGAAAATGACACACAAAAAGTAAAAATAATAAATGAATAGGCTATTTATAGGGGCTGCCCCCTTCTATACACTCCTAGAGGGGTTTTTGGATCGGGTCCACCCCCAAAGGGGGGTTTGCCCCGGGTCCACCCCTCCCAAGGGGGGGTTTGCCTCGGGTCCACCCACCCCCCTTTGCGGGGTTTGCCCCGGTTTCCACCCCCCTTTGCGGGGTTTGCCCCGGGTCCCACCCCCCAAGGGGGGTTTGCCCCGGTTCCAACCCCCCAAAGGGGGTTTTTGCCCCGGTTCCACCCTCATATGGGGGGTTTGGACCGGGTCCAACCCCCTTGTGGGGGTTTTGCCCCAGTTCCACCCCTCCCCATGGGGTTTTGGTCCGGTTCCAACCTCCCCACACGGGGGTTTGGTCCGGATCCATCCTTTCTATGGGGTTTTGGCCCGGGAACAACTCTTCAACCTAGGGGTTTAGTCCGGATCAAGCCCTAAATCTCCCATTTTGCCCCAGATAGAGGGTGTAACCGTCGGGATCCCCTCGGGACTTTATAAATATCCCAGTGGGGCCCTCATTTGGGAGGAGGGAGAACGCAGACAAGGAGACAGAGCGCACGGACGGTGCTTGGTGCTTGCGTTTTCTTTGAAGGCCCATCTCCCTGGGTTTTGTGTTTGTGTTGTGTTGTGAGGGTATGCTATAAAGAGAAAACCCCTCTTAACTCATGTGCATCACCGGCCACTATGTGAATTATGCAATCTGTGTATCTCTTTGAAAAAATGAGAGCATGCCCCCTTGAAATTCTAACCTCATAGGAAGGCCTTTTTGAGTCTTATAATTGTGTGGACACCCGGGATGTGTCCGGAAAATTTGTATAGGCCTTGATTGTCTATGAACAACGGGTCATGCCACTCCTTAGAGAGGGATTATAAAAAAATTCCTTCTAAGGGGCTCCGCCCCCCGGAAACCCCCCCGCAAGAGGCGCTGCCCCCTCGACCCTCGCGAGCTGACTGGGCAGGTCGATCCCCGGCGTTGCGCTGATGGACGCTCGAAGTTGGATCCCAACCCATGAGAGCTCGAGAAGGGGAAGCAATCTCCCGAGAGTCTTTGGTCAACGGGTCTCCCCCAATGAGAGACTTGCGTCTCAAGCCAAGATTATACAAAAACCTCTGTGCAGTCCAGATGTTACCAGAATATCCTTGGTCTGGACAAATTACATAGATACCCTCAATGATGGGACAATCGCAGAAATATCCCGAAAGGGGAAAAACTGTAGAAACACCACCAAAAGTAAAAAATTGCAGAGATACCTGTGACAGGTCCAAACTTGCAAATATATCCAAAAAAAGGGTTTGATCTCTATGAGATTCATTCAACGGCCTGCTTTGATGGTGGAATTTAGGCCACATGTAAATCAATGACCCGACTATGTAATCGGGATTTCATGTATTTTGTAAAGATGAATCTAAAGAATGAAATATTTAATTTTCTTCTGCAAATGTGTATCTCTAATGGGTGATCTCCTTGATCAAATCTGTTAGATAAAACTCCTAATATCACAGCTAATATTGTGGAGGCCGAAAAATATTTTCTTTCATAGTTAATCAAGGGTATTCGGACTTTACGCCGATATAAATAAACATAGACTATGGTCGATGGGTAAATATCCCGTACCCGAACCCTAATCGTCTGATAAACCTAAATTCGCGGAAATAATAATACCCGCTACCTAAGTAACCACGAATGTGCATTTTCTTCTTCAAAGGAGAAGTATTTACTTATCTATCTATCTATTTATTTCCGTGGGTTAAACAGTTCCCAAGTTTCTTGTTAGCCTTCTTTTTATTAGCAAGTTGACTCGTTCCTTGAAGTGTTCTATGACATTCTATCCATCCTATTGTATCTTTCAGGACCTCCGCACGAGGAAGACGATTGGCGGGGTTGTGAATCTGGTGGACTCTATTATCTCACTGTTGATAGACCTCCTCGGAATTCTCAGGCGTTGTCGGCCAGCGAGACTTCTTATCAGTGGCATTGCAGATTGGGTCATCCTTCAATCGCCGTGTTTCGTGAAGTCGTTCCTGTTTCATCAATAGTTAATAAGTTTCAGTGCGATGCTTGTGAATTAGGCAAACATCATAGAGTGTCGTTTCCTTTGAGTCAGAATAAACGGAGCACTGCTTCCTTTGCTCTTGTCCACTCCGATGTCTGGGGACCCTCTCTTGTCTCTTCCAGGTTCGGTTTTCGCTATTTTGTTACCTTCATTGATGATTTTTCTCGTATGACTTGGGTCTTTCTTCTCAAATTTAGATCGGATGTATTTCCTATTTTTAAACACTTTTATGCTGAAATAAAAAATTAGTATTCTGCTTCTATCAAAATTGTGTGTACATACAATGCATTAGAGTACACTCAGACTTCTTTTGCCTTGTTTTGCTTTTCTCATGGGATTGTCCATCAAACTTCTTGACATCCCAACAAAATGGCATTGCAGAGAGAAAAAATAGACATTTTCTTGATGTTGCTCGGCCGTTTATGTTTCATATGAATGGTCTAACACAATATTGGGGTGATGCTGTTCTTACCTCATGTTATATCTTATCAACCGTGTTCCCAGCAGAGTGTTGGATGGACAATCACCTTTTTTATGTCTACATCTCGAGGAGGCGTCATTTCCTTTGATTCTTAGGGTGCTTTGGTGTAAGTGTTTTGTTCACTTACTAGGTCCGGGTCACGATAAACTGTCTCCCAGGTCGGTTCCCTACATTTTTCTTAGATACTCTAGAACTCAAAAAGGGTATCGTTGTTTTGAACTCCTGTCCAAGAAGTCCTTTGTCTTTGCTGATGTTACTTTCTATGAGACTACACCTTTTTTTCTTACATCAGATGTACATGTCTCTCCCTCTGTTCTTGATGTTCCTATTCCACCTGTTTTGTTTCCTTCTGACTCACCTCCTGTCACTGACAATGAAGCCTCTATGTCACATGCTATAGATAAATTTTATGGATAGGCCTATCAGCGCCGTGCGCCACCTCAAGCAGCTATATCCCCACCATCCTCTCCCTTGGCGGTGGATCCTCCTCCTTCAGGTTTACCTCCTTCCCCACCTGTTTCAAATCTTTATCTTTCTATTGCTATCCGGAAAGGGGTGCGGTCGTGTAAAACTATTTATCAACACCCCATTGGTGATTTTGTTTCCTATACTTCTTTCACCCCATCCTTCCGACAGTTTGCCTTGTCTATTTCTGCCATCTCTATTCCCAGGTCTATTTCTGAGGCCTTTTCACAACTTGATGGAAAGCTGCTATGGATGAAGAGATGCGTGCCTTAATCTCCCGAGGTACTTGGGTCCTGGTGTTCCGACCGGCTAATGTTACTCCTTTCTCTTGTCATTGGGTGTTCATTGTGAAATATTCTCCTGATGGGACTGTTGACACATACAAGGTCAGATTAGTTACTAAAGAGCTCACACAAATCTATGGGGTTGACTATTTTGAAACCTTATCTCCTGTTGTGCAGTTAAATTCTGTTCGGGTGCTTTTCTCTCTGGCTATTAATCAGGGGTGGCAGATGGTCCAGATGGATGTCAAGAATGTCTTTTTGTATGGAGATCTTCATGAGGAGGTGTATATGGAGCAACCTTCAGGGTATGTTGCTCATGGGGACTTAGTGTGCAATTGAAGAAAGCTATTTATAAACTGAAACAGAGTCCATGTGTTTGGTTTGTCAAGTTTAGTCAAATTGCTCTAGGCATTGGATTGAAAAGAAGTCAAGCAGATCATTTTGTTTTTATTCGTCACTTTTCTGCTGGTGTTGTCATTTTGATTGCTTATGTCGATGATATGTTTATTACTGGTAGTGACACGGGTGGTGTTGAAGAAGTCAAGAAATATCTAGAGAAACATTTTGTCACTAAGAATCTTGGAAGACCACGCTATTTTCTGGGTATTGAAATTGGAAAGGATGGTGTCTCTCTCTTTTAGAGAAAACATGATCTTGATCTGCTTCAAGAAATGGGTCTACTTGGGTGTAAACCAGCTGAGACGTCCACAGTTTCTCAGCAAGACCTTGATATTGAGGCCAGTCTCTATTTTGATGATGTTGCAGAATATAGGAGACTGTGTGGGAAACTCATTTATTTGATGGCAATGTTATCATAACCGAACCGGTGCTTGAACCGGTCAAAAGCTGGTTCGGTTCGAACCGGTTGGACCGTTCAATCGAATCGGTTTGAACCGTGACGTCATCATAATATTGGTATATGGTCCGACGCGATTCTATAGCCCAAGATAATAAGAAATAAGATATAATGATCAAAATAAAAAATATACATGTACAATTATTAGTCATGATTATGTAACTATACAAGTAAAAAAATAACAATAACATAGTTAAATAAACTGACCTTAAAATTTTGTAATATTCCATTAGTCATGATTAAGAGTCTTCACAATTGACATCTATGTTCCTTTAAACTTTTAAACTTTAAATATATTTAAAATAAAATGATAAATAACAAAAAATCAATAATAATAAGATAATTTTGTTCACACATAAATATTATTTTGAATATCTAAATATTTTTATGTTTATTTTTTTATTTTAAAGGATGAATCAGGTCGGACCGGTTCACCAGTCGAACCGCGGTTCGTCCGGTTCGTCCGATTTTTTAATATTAGACCGGACTGGCCTTAATCGGACCGGTTCCTGGACCGGTTCGCGGTCGGACCGGCTGGTCTGGTCCGGTCCGGTTCTGATAACATTGCTTGACGGTCAATAGACCTGATGTCTCCTTTACCGTGGGAGCAATTAGTAGTTTATGTAGAAGCCAAAAGTGTGTCACTGGGAAGCTGCTCTGAAAATTTTACATTATGTCAAGGTTGCTCCAGAGAAAGGCTTATTATACAAGAAGCATGGTCATCTGCGAACTGAAGCCTTCTCTGATGTAGACTATGCCGGTTCTAAACTAAACAGGAGGTCCACCTCAGGATTCTGCACGCATGTTGGGGGGAATTTGGTTACTTGGAGGAGTAAGAAGCAGAATGTCGTCGCTAGGTCTAGTGCTGAAGTTGAGTACCGGGCTATGGCTCAGACAGCATATGAGATGATGTGGTTACAAAGATTGATGTCTGACTTTGGTGTAACCTACTCTGAGTCCATGAAGATGCACTCCGACAATCAGGCTGCTTGTCACATTGCAAAAAATCCCATTTTCCATGAGCGAACCAAACATATTGAGGTTGATTGTCACTTTGTAAGGGATGCTGTTATGTCACATCAGATATGCACACCTTTCACTCCTACATATGATCAGCTTGCAGAGTAGTTTACCAAAGCTCTTGGAAATTCTCGATTTGCTACTCTTTGCAGCAAGCAGGGCATGTTTGACGTATATGCTCTAGCTCGAGGGGGGGAGTGTTAGAGTTAATTTCAATATGCGCTTATTTGTCATTGTGTCAACGAAGTTCTGTAGTTATCTTATAGTGTACCTAGGGGACAATATATATTGTGTTCTCTGGAATAAGTATCCTTCTCCCATCTAATGAAAACCTAATCTCTTCTTTTCCTAAAATTAACAAATTTATTTATTCTTCTTGTTGTTCATTTTGTAGTGCTAAGACATCTAACGACCGAGTGTTGCTTCTCAGGTTATTAATCCCTTTTGCAATGGATAAAGGTGTTTTTGTATATTATGGTCATCGGAGAAGTACCGGGGGAAAGGTCAAACGCTGGAAGAAAGTATGCAGATTTTGCTGGTCGCGATTGATTTTTGCACTCGGATGTGCAGCAGCAGAGCTCTCCTCTCTGCAGCGATCTAAGCATCCAGCTCTGGTACCAAGGACTTGTTGGAGAATTTTTAATTTGGAAGATACTTTAAAATTTTCTTTTCAGCGTAAGAATGTTGTGTACGAGTGGATCTAACTGATTTTTGGACAGCAACATTTCTCATAACATTTCTTTTAAATCCGGTTTAAAAGGGATGAATTTTGTCACGATGAGTTCACTTAGACCTGGGGTCGCTGGCTCCGTGAGTTCCAAGAATTGGTGATATCTAATTTTTAGAGGAATGTTACCGTGCCATATTTTTTACCCTCCTTTTGTTAACACCCATTTTTCACCGTTCAGTTTGAAAATTAAATGATGAAAAAGGTGAACTGTCATCCAATCCTATGATCCAACTGTTCACTCAGAATGACTACGAGAGTGATTAAAAGTGTGGCACCAAAACATTTCTCAATCTTTCAAGGCTACTCGAAGGCGTTATTAGTGTAACCCTTGATTGCAAGGACTTGCGAAGCAGTTGTTCAAAAGGCCACATCCGGGATTCCTGGGTAGCTTATCTAACCTAAAAAACCCGAGTTCTTAATTAGCTAACCTTAAAGTGATCTTCCCAGGCTAATGAATGCAAATTAAGGTTGATTTGGGTGGTTTTCTTACTGCCCCTTTAAATAGTGATTAAAAGTCCGAGCTTTAATTAGACTTAATGGGCTGTAGGTTGATGTAGCATAGAATCGACAGTGGGAAGAGTCGTCCAAATTGGACTCTAGAGCCGATGATTCGCCAGATCGCGGATCTGGATCGGCTTGTAACCGGCCTGGTTTGGTAAGGGTCGATCCGACTCCGTCCTGATTCATATGTGAGAATCTCACCACAATGGAGAACATTGTCACTATAGTCCTATCATTTTAAATCTAGGGCTCTATGAATTCGCGGTATAAACCTTTTGCCCTTCCCATTCCACATGTGGCGGGAGGCCTAATGATAGAGGGGGGGTACCCCCTTTGTTATTTGCCTTGTTTTAAGAATGACTTGGTAGTTGGTGCACACCCGATGGTAGGTACTACACACACTGGGTGAATACCAAGTTTGTTTTAAATTTTTTATATTTATGTGTAAGCTATCTGTACGTACAAGGCTCACCCCAACCGGATGACTAGAAAATATTAAAAAAATGATAAAACAATTTGACCATTTTTATTTTTATTTTATTTTAGGGTTTTTTGCATATTAGTCCCTACAAATATGACGAATTACTTTTTAGTCCCTATAATCTCTCTATTGTTTAAAAAGTCCTTAAAATCATGTAACTCTTACAGAAAGGCCCGTGTAGTTCATCGACGTTAAAATAATTAGATATTCGATGGAATATTCCATCCTTCCGTTAAAAAAAGTTAAAAATCCTAAACTACCCTTACTCATGACCCTTTCCCAGTGAAACCCTTCACTTCCGCAGACGCCCCACCGCCGTTGCAAGCTGCGGACTACCCCCACCGGTCGCCGCAGACGCCCCACCGCAAGGCCCCAGCCGCAGAAGCCCCACCGGTCGACGCTGACGGCCTACTGCCGACGGCCCACCGACCACCGCCGGCCCTTGCCATCACGCCCAACATGACAAATCGACCCTTGTTATTCTCCCCATGTCTGAAATGGTATGCTATTTTGATGGCTAGATTATTCTCCACATCTATATTTACAGTGATAATAACTTGTTCGTGTCGTATGCAGTCATCAAATGTTAGTGGAATGCAGTTGTCTCGAGGAGCTGTCGTCTCATCTCGTGTGCCGTCGATGGAATGCAACTGTAGAAGGGGTAATTATCGGGTTTACGTCTAAAATCGTGAGAGGTCGAAAGACAAGCGTTTCTATTGTTGTCCGTATGCAAATACTGACGGGGATTGCGGTTTCTTTGAGTGGGTTGATGATACTACATATAATGTTGTGGATGTCAAATATCAACTGAAGGCGATGGAAGAATGCATGAACTGTGACTATAGAGGGAATATCAGAGCTGGAGCCGGCTGGATGCTGGGAACTAAGCTGCGAGGAGATGTGAACTGTTAGAGTGTGGAGTCAGAACTCTTTCACTCGTGCGCCTCTGCACGGGATCACACTCTACCTCAGGAGCGCATCCATTGCTTCAGGGGAGCATTCACAGCATCAGGGAAGCATGGCGAGCATTCGCTGCTCCAGGGGAGCAATCGCTGCCCCAGGGGAGCATCCACTGCTCCAGGGGAGCTTCCTCAGCTCAGGGGAGCATGGCGAGCATATCGCATCTCCAGGGGAGCATTCGCTGCTCCAAGGGAGCATCATTCAGTCGCTGGAGAGCAATCGCTGCTCCAGGGGAGCATCCTTTCAGTACCAGGGAAGTATTCGTTACTCCAGGGGAGCATATGCTGTCCGGGTCTAGCAGGGAAGCACATGCTGTCTCTGGAGGGCATTCATTGTCCCAGGAGAGCATCACTGGCGTCAGGGAAGCATGTATTGCGGGCTCAAGGCATTTCGATGTCACTTGGAGCAGGCCGACCTGCATGAAGAAGTGTCGACTCTTGTCTTGGTAATGCATGAAGAGGTGTCGACACTTGTCTTGGCAATGCATTAACCTGACTGGTGGTGGGGGAGCATCTGCAGTCGCTGGAGGGCATACTCGGTCCCAGGAGAGCATCCGGGGGGATAGACGAGCATGCGCCACTGATGTATCCCGGAAGAGGGTTTCTGTTTAACCAGGGTATTATTGTCTTTAATGTTGTGCCCCTTAGGCACAAGCATGTGCTATGTTGATTTGATGATAGTAATGCTGTTTTGTTTTGATGATTGCAACACAGTGAGTGCATTATGATATTATGTGTTCTTTATGATGATGACATGTTGATTTGAATGCTTGATGTGTTATATCTGATTTAGTGTCTCATGCAGCGTCAACGCTGTGAGTGTGTCTCAAGTCTGCAGCATGCTCGCATAAGTCTATACATTGCATCTTAGCTTGTTTGCACAGCACACCATCAAGTATGGACATTGGTTGCACTCAGAGTCTATTCACTATTTCATGCGTTGCATTCTAAGTCTAGACAACATTGCACGATGAGTCTTCATATTCAAAGTATGTACAGCGAGTGACTTCATATATGAAGTATGTACATTGCACAGCACTACATATATGATGTCTATACATTGGGCAGAGACGCATAAAGTCTATACAGTGCCTCAGGCTGAGCAAGTCCATACATTGGTCTGTGGAAAGTCTATACATCTAGAAGTCTGTACATCCACCGTCTTTCTCAGCGTCTCATGCCAAGTCTGTACATTGGCTTCATATGCTCCTAAGTCTATATATCGGTCCTCAAGCATTACAAGTCTGTACATTGGTTCAGACTCTTCAAAGTCTGTACATTGGGCCTTCAAGCTTTTGAAGTCCATACAATGTCTCGCTCACATCTTCAAGGGTGATTGAGCATCGTGAAGTCTGATTGAGCACTGTGAAGTCTATTCAGTGGATGAGCATTGTAATGTCTATACATTGGTTAGGCTCGATCATGCAGCGTTTATTTCATGTCTATACACTCATTCACTGTTCATGCATTCACAGTGAAGTCTGTACATCCGTTTGGCTATGCATCACTATCCACCAAGTCTATACATTGGTAGAGTCTGTACATCAGACGTGCATGCTCGCCTGTCCCCCCGGATGCTCTCCTGGGACCGAGTATGCTCTCCAGTGACTGCTAATGCTTCCCTAACTTTGAGGATGCTCCCCTGGAGCAGCGATTGCTCCCCAGAGACAGCATGTGCTCCACATGCTCCCCTGACGCTGGTGATGCTGTCCAGAGGCCATAGATGCTCCCCTGAGACTTCATATGCTCCCGTGCGACAACGCATTTTACATTATAAGTCTATACATCATGATCGTCTTTACAAATCTATACAGAGCTCTTCACTTAACCAACACAAACCATCTATCATTCAAACCTGGTTTAAGCCCAGCACAAAACTACAAATATCATTCATATCACCAACAAATAAACATATACTTGTATCAGTTACATCAAAACTTCACAATCCATAAGAGTTTACATTGAGGACAACAACACATAAAACGGATATGAAATATTGTTCTTCAATATCATTCTTCACATCCGGTCGGCAACAACATTCTTCACATCAGCCAATGTCCTGTAGGTGTGACAAAGAGAGGATGTTAACTATTAGAAATAACATAATCTTTACCTACAAAATAAAAAGTATATTTTAAACTCACAATTTGGCGGGAGTTATTGGAAGTTGAACATGGAGGAATGCTGATCAAAGTTAATGGATGCTTGACTGTCCATATTTATCACCGTGTGCACACGAATGTCTCCTCCGCTAGTGCTGCTGGAGCCCGGTGCCTCCACCGAAATTGTGCGACCTACATGAGTTATACATGTATTAATATCAGTCTAATTCTTATTTCAATTTAGAAATTTAGCATGGGTGCTAACTTACCTCTCCCCCGACTGCTTCCTTCAGTGCTGCCCCTGCTGGTACCTCTCCTAGCCCTCCCGTGGGTCTGACCTGAACCAACCGAAGTTGTAACTTGTGGCCCTTCACCACCATCACTAGTTTGAGCCTGAGTAGCCCTACCACTTACGAACCTGGGTGGTCTTCTTGGGCCTTGCCTACAACATAACTTTCAATATTATGCACAAAGTAAATCAAATAGACAAAATACAAATCATAATTGCAATACAAACTTACTTCCGTGCCACAGTTGTGGAAGTAGTGCCAATGTCTGTAACTGAAGATTCTGGTCCTGGGAGGGGTTCTTTGCAAGTATTTTTATGGTGGCCCCATTGTCCACATCTTTTGCATTTATGAGATCTCCTAAGTGCCTTTTGATTTTCATCAGCATCTCTAATCCTATTCTTCCGAGGGCGACCTCGGGGTCTTTGGCAGCGAGGAGGAAGCACCTCAACAGATTCTACAGTCTGCCACATGCTCTTACCTGGCAATGGTTGTATTGACTTTGCATATGTGGCTTTATATGTCTCAATTGAATAGCATCTATCAACAAAATTATTAATTTGGAGGCCCCTACGTGCATCAACAGCAGCAGCAACATGTTGGCAAGGTAGCCCACTGACTTGCCATTGACGACAAGAACAATACATCTCGTCCAATTTAACAACACACCTCTCATACGGACCTTCCACCTCAGCCATAAAATCAGTGGAATATTTGACTGCATATTTTCCCAACTTCCTAACAATTGCATTTAAATAGGCAACAGCCCGTGGCACAAACTTTTCTTTGATCCTACGTGCATGTCTCCTCCTGTGATCCATTTTCACCATAATTTTCTGCCTAACTCCATCTAACATGTCTACAAGTGGTAGGCCTCTCGTATCACCAACAAATAAATTGAATGACTCTGCTACGTTGTTAGTGATGTAGTTTAGCTTACCCTTGTCATTAAAATGACATCTTGACCAGGCACAACGTAAACTTTCTAAATAGGAAGCAGCTTGTGGATCTAGTTTCTTCATCTCAAATAGGGGAGCATTCTCAGCATCAGGGGAGCATGGTGTGCACATGCTACTTCAGGAGAGCATGTAGTCATGTCTTTGTGCGTTCTCGCACGGGAGCATATGAAATCTCAGGGGAGCATCTATGACCTCTGGACAGCATCACCAGCGTCATGGGAGCATGACGTGCACATGCGCTATCTCTGAGGAGCAATCGCTGCTCCAGGGGAGCATCCTTCAGTGCCAGTGGAGCAACCGCTGCTCCAGGGGAGCATATGCTGTATGGGTTCTAGCAGGGAAGCACATGCTGTCTCTGGAGGGCATTCATTACCTCAGGAGAGCATCACTGTCGTCAGGAGGGCAGGCATTGCGGGCTCAAGGTATTTCTATGTCACTTGGAGTGCGTCGACCTGACTGATGGTGGGGGAGCATCTGCAGTCGCTGGAGGGCATGCTAGGTCCCAGGAGAGCATCCGGGGGGACAGGCGAGCATGCGTGTCTGATGTATCCCGGAAGAGGATTTCTGTTGATCAGGGGTATTATTATCCTTAATGTCCTGACTAATGACGCCCTAATCTCCTAGTATAAAAGGATGGGCTCTCTCCTTGTATTGTAACTCTGGTCTGTGATTATCTTAGTGGAATCCTGCTGCGGCCGTGGACGTAGGAATGCATCTTGCCTCCGAACCACGTAAAAAATCCATGTGTGTTCTTGTGTGATTGGTTTTTTCTCTTCTTCCTCGTCTGGGTACTCCGGTCCATATCCCCAACAGTAAACATATAAAATGCATGAGTAAACATTTGTATTTGCAGATCATACTGAGTGTGAGGTGGCAGGAGCGCCTGACGCGTACCGGAGTGGAGACGGAGGTGTGTGGCCCAGACCTGGACGTGGGGTGTTGACTCCGGTGATGCGGCGTCTGAACGAGGGCGGTCGTACGTCTGCGGCGGCAGATGGGGTGCCGTGAAGCGCCGCGGTTGTTACGTGCAGGTTTGGGCAATGGCGATGGTGCCTAATCGACCCTGGCAGTGGCCGGCGATCGTTGTTGTCACGACGACCAAAGAGTGAAATCGACGGTAATGGCGACTGTGTACGGGGGGAAGGGAAAGAGGAGGGTGGCGATTATGTACGGGGGGAACCCTAAACAGGAGGGTGGCGCGGCAGAAGGGTTACTACGGCCATGAACCTCGATTAATCGAGGGTGGGTTGGTCTTTTCACCAACTACGGTCAAGTTAACTCACCTTGCGTTTAATATCGTCGACAGTAAAAAATGATAGGGACTTTTTAGTTTAACGGTAAGATTTCCAAGGACTTTTTAAACAATAGAGAGATTGTAGGGACTAAAAAGTAATTCGTCATATTTGTAGGGACTAATATGTAAAAAACCCTTTATTTTATTACTATTGATTCTTTTATTCCTTTTAGTTTATTCTAGTCGTCTGATTGGAGTGCACTCTGTATGGACACCCTGACATCAAGATATAAATATAACAAAGTAAACAAAAAAAACTTGGTGCATACTAAGGTGTGCGCTACCGTTGGTCGTGCAGCAAGTCGTTCTCGTTTTTCATGGTTAGGGCAGTCAACGGGGCAGAGCAATCTAAAGAAGGCTCGGCCTAATTGATACAGAGATCGGGTCACAAGATCAGGAACCCCAAAAAAGAAAGTTGGAGGGAGGAAGGCTTGCCGTATGTCTTGGGTGTGCAATGTTTTTAAATTTTTATCTTTTAAAAAATTTGTTAGAGTGATATATGAGATATCTTAACTTAAGTGTAAATCACGTCGTCATATGATTATTCAAAAAAAGTAAAATAAAAAAGATCGACTTATAAAAGAACGAGTCTAACACTATTTATTCAATCTAATTTTTTTATTTTTATTTTTTTTTCGAGTAATATATTTGTGACGTGATTTACATCGTAAGTTAAGATATCTTGAATGTCACCCTAATTTTTTTTAACATAAGCATTTAAAAACATTATACACTGGTGCGCAACATACCTACCGTGCAATGAGCCTTTCTCAAGTTGGAGTAGGTTCTACAGGCACATGCTTGGGCGAGTCTCAGATTATGGCCCAGTCAGGCCCATAGGTCTTGGGAATGGGTGCCACGCTCTAATGCCTTAAACTTGAATTGTCAGATAAAATGTAAAACACTCGATGAAGACAAGTTTTTGATGGATATATCTCAAATTAAAATTTTAAAATACTTAGTTTGTTATAGCCGTGAAATCATCAGATGGGAGGATGGGATGAATTTGATTGAGAATTTGCACATCAATTTGTTTAATTTAATTAAAAAAAGTGAAGTCATGGTTTGTGATGGACTTAAAAGTCATGCTCCATTAATGAAAGTTGCAAGGAATTATCCTCTACGCACGAAATCACACGACAAAATGATGATGAAAAGGTGGAGTAAAAATCATAAAATAATTGACATGTCAAACAGATACGACAACAAACGTTTGACTTTATCTTGAACGTGATTTGTTGACTCGATCCGATTTGGGTTAACTCTGACGTGATCTATCGTATCTAGAAAAATTTTATACGGTGTGAATCATCCCGAGTTAGATCGAGTCAGGTCGAGTCATAACGAGAGAGATAATATTTTTAAGAGAGAGAGAAGATATCGTATCAGATCAAGAAAGATCTGATCCGATACGAGTCAACGAAACCTACTCTTAAAGATTACATAGTCACCGAACGGCCAAATGTTTTACATAGAAATTTTTGCATACGAACAGCTAGCTGTAGTATGACCTGTTTTATTAGAATATCTCACGATAAAACTCTTTTAATGCCGGAGCCATCTTTTCGACATTAGAATACGTGATCACGTGTCCCGTTGCCCCTTGACCATCGTTGAGATGCGTATCCACGTGACAAGCGGGGGATCCGAGGTTTCCCCGGGACAGCGAAGCCTCATCGCCGCGCTGGGTTCTAGATCTTCTCGCCAGTCATCATAATAACAGACGAAAAGGCCGATGTTATTATGGACACCGTGGCCTTCCTAGTAACGTCAATTTGTTAACCGAGTTCGATTAACGTAGATGACCACTCTAAAGTTGTTTGTGTTAATCAACTAACGTCTTTGTAGGTGAGAGAGAGAGATGGAGCTCATCGTTCTCTTTCTCATCTACTCTCTCTCACCTTAATTCATTCTCAAATTGACCCTTAAATGTTAGTGAAAAGTGACCTTTCTTTTTTTTTTTGAAATGAATGGAAAATAGTTTTACTAACACAACTTTTTGTTATACTTTTCTAATGTACCTCCAAAATTGTAGAAGCACCTCTTAAACCTGATATCTGATCATGATTAAATGGTGATCCCCCCCCCCACATCCTCATGTTTATTGAATTTAAAATTTTCAATTTTTCTGTCTTAACAGGACATTTGAGGGCACTTTTTTGAAGCTATTTCTACTTAGAAAATCACGCTATGTTAATTTTTGACTTGATTTATTAAAAAGATATAAATCGGTAATATATAAGGTGTTTGAGAACAAACTTCTTCTTTTAAGTCTATTTCTCTTTTGAAAAATATTCTACACTTTAATGGCAAAAAGCCAAAGTTGATAAAGGGGTGGGCGTATTTTTGTGGTTTGAATCTTTTTTTTCATAATTTTTAAATTTATAGGATTTAGCTTTTGGCCTATTTGATAAAATTTAAAAAAAAATTGAAGGAGGAAGAAGTTACTCATTTCAGAGGTGGTTGAGAGTAGGGGTGAGCACGGTTTGATTTAGTTTAATTTGAAGAAAATTTTTCTCAAATCAAATCGAACCGAATTAAGTCTTCAATCTAAATCAAACCAAATCAAACTACTTTGAAATTAAACCAAATCAAACCGAACAATTAATCGGTTTGATTCGATTTGAATCATATTAATCTCTCCCTTTAAAAATTAGATTAGATTCAAACAAGAGTAGAGAGAGGTAGGATAGAAATTTTTTACCAAATAATGTAAATATTAAAAATATAACATAGAAAGTTGTAACTTGTAAGAACAAGCTCTATAATATTTTTACATAAAAAATTAAGAATTTCAGTTACAGTAAAATAGAAGGTGATTTGAAACTTATTTCAGTCTCTGAAACCTCATCAGGAAGGCGGAGATTGAACTTTTTAAATTAAGGTTTATAGTTACATATACACTTATATTAACTTGACAAAAATATCTTTAAATTCAAGTTATTCGGTTCGATTCGATTTCCTAAATTTCAAAATCAAACCAAACTAAAATTTTTAATACGGTTCGATTTGAATCCAAATCAATTTTTTTTAATTTTAACCCAAATCAAATCGAACCAAATCTATCGGTTCTATCGGTTCGGTTTGATTTTAGGGTTGAACCCGAATAATGATCACCCTAATTGAGAGAGAGAGAGAGTGAGAGAGAGATTAAATCTTTTTGGAAAAAAAGAGTAATCTTTTATGTGAGAAAGCTTAAAAATGAAAGATTAATTTCTTCCCTAAAAATTAAGACAGGTGACTTCAAATATGACTTAGTCCTCTGTTTTTTTTCAAAATAAATTAATAAAAAATATCCAACAATAATCAAACACGTACCCTATGGGTGTTTATTTAACAAAAGTGACATAGTTTTTAAAACTTGAGTAGATCCAAGAGGAGGTTGGGGGCAGGTTGGTGGTTGGTGGGGAAGATGAAGAGGGCAGAGGGGAGCGGTCGAAAAAAACTCACCTGCAAACTCTCTTTTAATGAGCCTCGGATGCGGCACTTTTAACTGTAATTAAGGGCCATCACCTTCGCACTTTGGACCTTCGCAGTGCGCGATACCTACTCCCCACGTCTCTGCTTCCACCTCTCCTGTCCTCGCTCCCACAGCTAGCAAGAGAGAGATGGCGCTGGTGAGACTGCCCGCCGTGTCGGAGCTCCAGGTCGAAGGGACCCTATTCCCCGCCACCATCAGGCCTCCGGGCTCCCCAGGCACCTTGTTCCTGGGCGGCGCAGGTTGGCATCCTCCAGCATGCAGCGCCCCGGGCCCCACTCCTCCTCCTGCCATCACCCAGCTGCTCGATCCATCCAAGATCATGCTCTGACCCATCTCCTCTGTGCTTTATCCGCTTCTCCACTCGCGCAACTGATCCTGCTAATACCATGCTGCAGGTGTGAGGGGTCTAGAGATCAACGGCGAGTTCGTAAAGTTCACCGCCATCGGCGTCTACCTAGGGGGGGAGGCCGTCGCCTCCCTGGCCGCCAAGTGGAAGGGGAAGACCCCAGAAGAACTGGCGGGCTGCCTCGACTTCTTCCTCGACGTCGTCACAGGTGAGCCCGAGCCCTCCTCGCTACTCGCCCGCTTCCCAATTAAGCAAGCGCATCTCCCAGATCCGTTAATTAGCACCTCTCCGAGGTTTGCATGCATGGCGCAGGTCCGTACGAGAAATTCACCAAGCTGACCTTGATCGCGACGCTGACGGGGGAGCAGTTCTCGGAGAAGGTGGCGGAGAGATGCGTCGCCATCTGCAAGGCCGCGGGGACCTACAAGGACGCAGAAGCGGAGGCCGCGGAGAAGTTTAAGGCCGCCTTCAGGGGGAGGGTCTTCCCCCCGGGCTCCTCCATCCTGCTGGCGGAGTCCTCCTCGGGGACTTTCACGGTGAGCCCTTTTATGCAGCAGTAATCTATAAACTCGGAAAGAACACAGTTTTCGCTTCCTTCCGCTGCCTTGGGGGCGCTAATGCATGGTATATATACGTGTTGTTTCGCTTGTTCTCTACACTTGGTTCTCGCTGCTCCGAGGCGATCGATTACAGGTCGCGTTCTCCAAAGACAGTACCGTGCCCGAGGCGGGGGACGCGGTGATAGAGAGCAGGGCGATGGCGGAGGCGTACCTGGAGTCCGTCATCGGGCAGAACGGGGTCTCGCCTGCGGTCAAGAGGAGCTTGGCAGCGCGGGTCTCGGTGCTTCTGAAGTAGCACGGCGGCGCCGATCGAGAAGGGCCAGGCAAGGGAGGTCTAGAATGTTGTTTAGTGGTGTGAAGTCACGTGTCGGGGAAGCCCCACGTCGTGGCGGTAGTTGTTATATGAATTAATTGGTTTTTGTTTTAGTCAGTCAGAGTGGATTAGTGGGTCAAGGTGGTGTGTTTAGTGAGTATATCTCCAAGACGTCTAAGGTCTCTGTAAGGTCTATAGAAAAGTCTGTTTGTTTTAAAATTCTAGGGAGTCCAGAAAAATCAGATTTCTCTTCTCATAATTTGTGCTCACATCAAACCCTATTTTCGTCCCTGTAATAAAGTTACTATTTTTCGTCCCTGTTTGTGTGCAAATTGTGGTGGAACATCAGAGATGATCTGCTTTAAAAAAGGATCCCCACACTACATCGAGCTGACAGGGGGAAGAGAGGTGGCTGTGTACCCATTAGTTTTGAGCTCATGTGGGTGTGAGCTTGATTTGTTTATTGGGGGCACCAGGTTTCTCTGTAAGTTCTGTGTTTGTTTGATGATTTTTTTGGCAGAATAAGATTCTCGATCACATAACCTGTTAGACATAAGGTCCGTGAGAAGTTTACTCTGAATTTTATGACTAATCTCAGTAATAAGTATGTTGTTAGTCAGTCACTCGTTCCAACATTTAATGGTGATGGTTATGAGTTTTGGTGTATTAAGATGAAAATGTTGGAAAATATTTTTTTCATAAAATTCATTATTTTATATTATGACAAAATAAATTAATTATCACAGTAATCGATGTTACATGTTTAATCTAAACACATGTCTCCATAAATATCTGAGATAAATATTATTTAATATCATCTAGATGAAAAGTACGAAGAAAATATGAAAGACAATCCGATCTATTCGCCTTAGTTTATAAGGCACGATAGAAAGATAATAGAGAGATCGCGGAAGGAAAATTTAATTATTTATAAATATTTCCTAAGAAGGTGATGCATTTGTCTTGGTACATAAATTAAGAAAGCAAAACATTCGTCTTAGTAGGCAAAAATAATTCAAGAATGCGAAGCATTCGCTTTAGAACAAAATAACAAAAAGTCCATACAAGGCGAAACACCCATTTTAATTAGTACCTTAGCAAGGTGAAACAATTTCACCTCAACATAAAAGGATAAGGTAACTCAAGAAGGCAAAGCATTCGCCTTAGCGAGGTATTTGACCAAGCATTCGACTTAATACAAAACAACAAAAACTCTGATAAGGAGGAGCATTCACCTTAGCTCCCTGAAGGATAAAGCATTCGCCTCAGCAGGATAGACTAAAAAAGACAGAAACTAAACATAAGGCGGAGCATTCACTTTTGCACCCTAATAAGGCGAAGCGATTCCGCTTCAATAGAAAAAGACAAAATATATAGTTCAGATAAGGCGTAGCATTCGCCTTATCTCCGTGTAAAGTGAAGCTCACCTTAGTTGGATGAAAAGGTAAAATATTCACCTTAACTGAAACATCTGTCTTAACACAAAAGATAAAACTCATAACAAGGCATAACAACAAAAACGACACTTCGCCTCGATACAAAACTATAGGATAAGACGAAGCATTTGACTTAACTATCTTAGTAAGATACAATGTCTCTAATATTCCACCTCAACAGTAAACGATAAAATTTCTTTACATAGCGGAACAACACTCTTTGTTTCCTAAGAAGGCGAAACATGTCTAATGTTTACTTCTTTTAGAGATCTCAACCATTCGACCCACTCTGAGTCCTCGACGTACGAAGCACATAATTCTAAAGAAAGGTTTCTTTTGTGAAAGAGATGTTGATGGGCGTTAGGATAGCTAGAGAAAACAACTTTGCCTGCAAGATGAACCGTTACGACAGTTATATCAAAGGAATCCAACTCAAATGGAAGTCAACATCTTTCATGTAAAGATCAAAAAAAATAAAATGGAGTGGTAAGAAATAAAAGATGCTAAAATAGATTGCAACTTATATAACATGCAAAGGAAAGAACATGCCATGGGTGCAAAAAAGAGAGGTTTTAATAATGACAGAATATTAAAATGGCGGAGTGCAACTGTTAAGATAAAAACAGTTGCCTCGAGTTAGTGCATGTGTTTATGTACTTCAAAGTTAGATACATCCTCCTTTCCTCGAGTTGTACCTTTTTATCCAAAAAAAAGAACAAAAACATGCAGTTACCCCTAAAAACCAAAGTGAAGAATATTTTTTGAGAGGCCATGCACTAATTACCATAACATTATCGTCATTTTTCAGATCCTCAGTCGTCAATGTATACTTCTCCACCTCTATTGGAGACTATGTTGAGACAAAACTAATTAACTTGAGTCGAAAGATAGTCTCACATCTATATATTGCCGGTATAAATGTTCATGTATTGCTCTTTCCTCGGCTCTACTTCGACAGGGGGGTTATCTCGAAGTTAATATGGGTTAATTCGATTTTAACTCTTGTTTTACTTTGACAAATTGAATTAACTAATCAAGTTAGAAAAGGGGAAATTTTTGGCTAACCCCGAATCAGCTATATATCCCACGTCCATATATAGGTGGATTAAGTCGACTCATTTTGTTGTCAAAATAAAAGTGAATATTAAATAAGAGATATATTGTTCTGATTAATTTAATCCGTGTCATCTTAACTCGATATCAAAACAGGGCTAAAGATGTGTACTAGTTTTCGCCTCTAAAAAGTAAGACAATTAATCATGACACACTACCTTCACAGTCTAAAGCTTATAATCCTATACGCTAACGACGGTTACATCAGCAATATCCAATTCCTTCCTACAGATTTGTTTGGGCTCCTCTCTCTCTCTCTCTCTCTCTCGCAAGAGCTATAGAACCATGAAGGAAATGGATACTAAATAGATCACGGTGATCTTAATATTACGTGAGTTGTCCTGTACATATATATATATATATATATATATATATGTATGTATGTATGTACGTATGTATATTTATATATATGTATGTTCTGCATTTGATTGGTTGGGTCGGAAGCATAGATGGACTGTACTCGGCTTAAGACTTCTCGCGAGGTGAACATGTAGATTATTATTTTTAATCCCCTATGTCCAGTTGAAATTAATTCAAGTTAAGTTTGTTTCTTCTAAAAATTTCAGCACTTCTTGCATATAAGGGGAGACACCTTGGGAAGGGGTTGGTCCAAAGTTAACCTAACCCATGATGCAGAGTTTCAAGTTCCCATAAATATAATTAAACTCCAAAGTTAACATGTATTTTTTACGGTACTTATCTCTATGTAGTGAGTTTATTTTACTATATATATATAAGTGCTATTTATGCAATTATATTGTTATTTTTTTGCAATTATCTTTATAAAATATTGTAAAAATCCTTTGCATTTTCTTGGCCCTTGGCATGCGGTATACATAGACAACATAGGCTATTCATTTTTCTCCAGTTTTAATTCATAGTAAAAAAGCATCGTAAATCAAAAGCCAAAAATTTTAAAATTAGTAATTCTAAATATAGTTATGGCATTTTTATTGCATGCAAAACAACAACTAAATTCTAGTTTAACGGTGCTTCCAAAATCCCACGAATTAATCTGGTTGTCTTCTACCTCCAAAGAGTCGACCCACTTACCAACATTCTCATCCAACGTGACAAAGAAATTTATTCACGGCCAGATCTGTGCATGCCAAACTTATAGTATTTTTCAAATATCACTTTAATTAACCATGTATCAGGTGCAAATAAATAACATATTATCCAACATTATCCATTTTTCCAGGGGTGCCTCCTCTGACCTCTCACAAGGTTCGCCTCAGGTTCGAGTATGTTATTATTAGACTACGGGATTGTTTGGATTGACATAAAAAATAGACTGAAGTTCTTCAGTCTTGAAGTTGCTCATTTAAAAAATAAAATTTCTGAGTTTGAGAAATTTGAATAAAATTCTCTTATTTCAGCAATAGCCTCGTTAAATTCTTTCTATGATACCTGTTTACGTGGCAGTGCTTAGAAAGAAAAGTACTGCCTTTGCTCTCACTCGCCCGTTCCATTAAAACCTCTTATTTAACTCTTAATTAGTTTGTAATCAAATTTTAAAAAATACGAAAGTAATATCTCCTAATTAGTTAATCTTAATTTTTTCTCTCTTTTCAGGTCTCTCTCTCTCTCTCTCTCTTCGGCACAATGTGCTAGTGGAAAAAAATACTTTTTATAGAGATATTTTCATCTGAAATCTTAATTTTATGGATTCAAATAAATATCCTAAATGACAACTAACCTCAAATGTAACTTTTACATTAATGCTCCTTCAAGAGGGTAATTAGCAAAATAAGAATCGTAATTCTATAATTTTTGAAATAAGAGGATTATTTTTACAATTATCTCTTTCATTTTTTTACAAATTAGCAAAGCCGTATATTAAGAAATGAAATTAAGGCACTAGAAAAATGGCCTTGAAAATAAGAATATTTTTTATGTTGACTTTGACAGAGAGAACTAGTAATAAGGAGATACACTTATAATCAAAGTTCACCGTGTCGTCGAGTTAGGTCAACTGAGTTCTCTAGAGGCATGATAGGCACTGGCCGACTCATATCATGTCAGTTTGGACTTATCTGAATCAGCCATTTGATATTTTTAATATAAAATATATATTTTAAAATTTAAAAATTTTTAACCCATTTTGAAGTTTGTAAAAGAACCACCATTCCCATCGAACTATTTCCCCCAATTTTTTTAAAGTAACTTAAAGTTGTTTTAAACTCAAAGTCCATTTTGAAACTAGTAAACTCTAATTAATGTTCCTTAACCCATTTTTGGATTGTGTTTAAGTTCGGAGAAATTTTAGCCCATTTTGAAGCTCGTAAAAGATACGCTATTTTCATTGTGATCTTTTAACCCATTTTGTTAAATTCAAAGTTTAAGTTTTTTTAAGAAAATGATTTTAAAAAATAATTTTAAATTAAAACTAACCAGATCGGACCGTCAACCATATCTGGGCACCGATGTCACCCAGAATACACAGAGGAATCTAGTAAAAAATTAGATAAAGAATTTATAAAAAAAATTCAGCCAATCACCAAACGAGGATTCCGTAGTATAGAGTCGGGGTCAAGAGCCGTGCCCGCGCGCAGATGTGGCGGCGCTCGTCCGCGCATGGGGAGCGCCCATGGGTGCTGTGTGTGTGTGTGGGGGGGGGCGGGGG
The DNA here is from genome assembly GCA_022559845.1 of Amorphophallus konjac. Classification (NCBI taxonomy): domain Eukaryota; kingdom Viridiplantae; phylum Streptophyta; class Magnoliopsida; order Alismatales; family Araceae; genus Amorphophallus; species Amorphophallus konjac. The sequence continues at coordinate 441,861,784 of CM040126.1, forward strand.
GAGGAGGATTCCTCTAATATCTTCTTTCTTCCAGAACACCGGAGTTACAGCCAATGAGAGTGCGAGACGGTTCCGATTTCCTCCTTGCTCTGTGTTCTCCAAACGGATCCTTCCATGAAGCATGTGGAGGACGGTCGACTTTTCTCTCTGCGGATATATGTTTGGAGAAGAAGCAATGGCCGAGAGAAGAGTCCAAAGATGGTGGAAAGGTTTGAATTCAAGAAGAGAGAACATGGAAAGTAGACAGAAGGACGAGAGGTTAATTTCTATGTTGGAGAGAGAGGGACAGGGAGGCGTGCGGTCGATGAGCGTGCCGTAATTGAGTTTCTCATGCAAAACGTTTCTTCTTTGGCCGGTGGCGAGTGGCGACGATATTGGTGACGTCCATCAAATAGACTGGGTTCTGGCCATTTTGAGAACTCGTGAGTTCTCCCGTAGGGTAGGGGTCCTGCTAACCATCTAATAACGTGATGTATATATAATTATAGGGATCGTCCACAGTTCTGGGTGAGTCGATTCCTATCTATAAGACTTGGCCGCGAGTTCTGTTACGTATACGGGACGGGAAACTGTTTGTTCTGGGGTTGGGTGGACAGATACCCATCAAAGTCAAAGAAATCGCTGCCACTTCCCAACCTACATGGGTTATCCTGCTGCTTGAGCAGGAAACCTTTCATGCCCAAGGGAAAAATGCTACGTACGTAGTTTCCTGATGGTGCAGGGACAGTAGCTATAATGGGCGGTGAAGATTACGGGAGTACTAGGTTAAGGGGAGGAAAGAAGTTGGATTAGTCGTTTACACCTAGCAAGATCTGTGTTTGGCTCTCCAACACCATCACCACATGGAGATCCCAGTGACTAGTGTTTTGGATGTGAACACTATATTCACATGGTACCAAGACAACATGTTTTTTAGTGGCGCCTACGTACAGCGTTCCGCATCTCGACAGAGCAGCCATCTTGCCCGGCTCCGGGGGACGGCGGTGACCACGGGAGGAGGCCACAGAACCCGGCCCACACGGAACTCATTCACCGCCGTTTGTATGCTGGCGTTGATCCCCCTCCTCGATCCTTTGTGGATAGGAGCTGAGTATGCAGAGAGAGAAGAAGAGGGAAGAGGGAAAAGACTTGGAATGGCAGAGGAGGGCAAGTAAGTTCGGAACACTCCTTTTACCTCCCACTCTTCCCTTAACTCACAAGTCACAGCAAACACTTTCTCGGGGTCCAAATAAACAGGAGGGAGGATTGGGGTTGGCTGTCTTAACAAGCAAGCGGGCTGTGTTTTGATTTTTCAAACTAAGAAGCCCACTGGCGATAACAAAATTAAGAGAATGACTTGTGTTACAGTGATCGGCCAAGTATTCTAGATAAGCTCGGGTTATCTAACTAAGTTTATCTATGGTCAAAATTGTCAACAATGGACATCAACTATGGTTGTCAAATTCTTGTTACAGTCGGCAACCATCTGTAACCATTAATTTGTTCTCTCTCTCTCTCTCTCTCTCTCTCTCTCTCTCTCTACCATCCACCGAACCCTACTATCATATTGCGGCATTCACAAAGGATGCGGCAACGGCCAATCGATGAACACGACGATTGTAGTCACATATGAATTAAATCCAATCCATCGGTGATAATACAAGGTCTGCACTTTAATTTCTTTGTAATTAAGCTGCCAAGTGATCTTACACCCTCGTCTATCTTTGGCCAAAACATCGAAGCACCATGCCCCAAAGACTGTTTTGTTTGATATATATGGAGTACTAGTGATTGTCACGAGCAATGTAGTCTGCCCCTTTCATATAAGCGAAATGTTTAGTGTAATATATGTACTAATTATATCAACTAGTATAATTATTGTAAAATTTATTATTTTAATTTTTTAAGTAATCTTCATCTTAAGACCTTTGGACGTAAATGTCACGTCATCGGATGACATGACATTAGAGTTAAATAAGAATAAAAATTAGATTGCGTGAATAATAAAAAATATTATTCACATAAAAAAATTAATTTATTTTTACGTGACTCTCGTGTCACACGTACGTCTATATAACTTAAAGAATGAGAGTCACTCAAAAAAAATTTAAAAAATTTAAAATTTTCACTAATTATATCGATAGATATAATTAATGTATATGTTGCAATATATATTTCTCGTCATATAAATAGAGTTGTGCACATTTTTTGTGAAACGAATTTATATTTTAAATCGACGTGGGTCTATACGAAAGTGAAGGGATTTGACGAGGAAAAAAATCACTCCAAGAGATCAATACAAGATAGGCTTTTTTTATTACTCTTCAAATTTCATCGATCTTATGTAAATTTATAAAATATAAAATATAAAATTATTACATCTTAAAAACATCCGCCAAATAGTACTCGAATAGATTTGAAGCCCTCGGCGCCGTCAAACCAGGCCGGAACATACGGCATCATCACTTTCTAGGCTCATTGGAAAGATGATGTCACGAGAGTCACGACGACTCCCCGCGGTAAAGTTCATATATACCCCGCTCCTTCCCAGATGACGGGAGCAGCCCAAAGGATCTCCCGTGGGTTCCATACAAGGAAAACTGCAAAAAGTAATATTATTACGTATCATTATAAAAAAATCACTCTTATTGCATATTAGTATAAATAATTTTATTACATAAAAATAAAATATAAAAATATACTTCGTACGAAGGGCATGCAGCGACCCGAGAGAAGAGTCCATAAATGTTGTGGAGGACACCGCAGGAAGGTACCTGGAAGCATACATTAATTAGGGCATTCCACTTTGTTCGTCTGTTAACATCGTGATTAAAGAAATGTACGAGAGTTTGAATTCACTAACAGAGGATGTGAAGTCTGAACAAGGGGAAACAACGCACGTACGTACGTACGTGCGTGTAGTGTCAGCTAGAGAGAGAACAGAGAGGGCTCCGTACGGCATGCGTTCCTCCGGTGGGTCCGAATTCGACCCTTTCTGAGAACACGTTTCTTCTGGAGAAGGCCTACGTGGGACGGTGGGAGGGCTGCATGCGAAACTTCAACAAGAACAGTCGCACTCGCACAGTGCTACTGGGATGGAATTCGAAGGCAGTTCTCTTGTTCTTTTCTACATATTTGGATCGATGCCGGCCGCAACCGTTGGGCAATTTCGATTCATATCAGGAGAGTGTAGACTAGAAAGTTAAGAGCTCTAGTGTCTGTCCATATTAGAAGATATGAGTTCGGCCTAACATTTAAGAAGTCCGGAGCGACGACATGTCTAATCTTTGATTATGAAATCGCGATCTCTAAACTATAGTCCAAAAGAGTAAGCATCCTTCCACGTACTTTGCATGCACATTTTCTCGCATTTGTCTTAGCGTGAGAAGAAAAGTACTGCTACATAATCTTACTTACCCCCATCTCCGAACTGTGCTGGAAATGTCAACGGAAGGTGGGTGTTAGGAACTAGCCTGGGAGAGTCCACTGCTAAGTGCTAAATATAGTGCAGTGATGCAAGTTTTTATTCCCTTGAGCTATGCCTCGAGGACGGCAGATCTCACATCGTCCAACACCATTGTTAAGGTCTTCACAGAGCAGCAGTATGTCGGAATTTGTGCATAATCTCTCGACAATAATTTCATATCGGTTAACGGGTTATGATCCATATATGTGCTTATAACCGTGCACGCGTCTATGATTTGAGAATTTCTATGTGATATAAGAGCATGACCTTTGACCCAACTTTATATATATATTTCTTATCTTGTCATCTTCACCTCCTGTTTCTCAACACACAAAAATTCACATGAACGGTGATTTTTCAAATCTTATAGGGTCACTTTATTTTCGGGATAAGATAGTGCAAACGTGTTACCCGACGATAGAGATGGGCCCCACACTCATCTCTCACAGTACACATTCGGCTTAATTACCCGAGGTCGGGTAACGCATTCGACTGGATCGAATGCGCTATCCTACCCCGATTTCAAAGTGCCCCTTAAGGGCCGCTTTGCTTACTGATCAAGTAGGATAAGTCTGTTTAATGAAGAGACCACGGGTGCCTTATTCCTTGCTTATTCCCGTTCCCCTTAGATAATCAGACTATTAGCAGACGTACGTGCGTAGAATGATGGGGATATCCGGTCTTTATTCTACATACTTCGGTTAAAAAATTGGAAAAAGAGCTTCAGTCACAACTTGAAATACCGCAATCATTGTGTCCATATGTAAATCTAACTTATTCTGGAGATGCAAGATAAACCTTGTACCTCTAAGAAATATTATCTCCAGAGTGAAGGTGAGATTTTATTATCGTAAAAAAATCTTCTTTTAAGTTAAGAGATGAATTAAGACATATCTTATAAACACTTAATTACTTACTTAACATTTAATGTGAGATTAATTTTATGATCATAGATCTCATTATATATATATATATATAATAAATATATATGTCACTCCTAAAGGACTTATATTAATTAAGGCGGACCATGAATCACATTGTCCTGCACAATACATTACATATAACATGTCATCTTAACAATTGATCTTTTGTTTTTAATCTGCTGCTCTGTCGGATGATGCGGCAAACTAGGCAGTGCAGCACATTTCAATTACTCCATTTTTTATCTAGCATGCATGCAAGAAAAATAACAGTGCTGTTATTGGCTTAAACGCTGGACCCGAGTGCCACATATAGGATCATAATTAATTAATGGATGAGGTAAATTTGGTAGATCCATATATATATACATACTTAGTCATTAGTTTGTAAATCAGAAGCAGGTTCCAAATTAATGAAAACCCGCATCAAACGTGCCTTAACCAATATATAATAATGTCACCTATATACGTAACGCACGATGTCACATCTTTTTATATACCCCTCTGCTTGGACGATAAAGCTAGCTCTTACTTCCATTAATTAGGGGTTGATTAATTGTTTCGTCGTAAATTACATTAAAATATCGTAAACTGTTATATTTACATTGTACATAAAATATAATATCTTGTGATATATAATTTGTTCAAGCCCAGTACGTACATTTGGACGATGAGCGACCCTAATTAATTAACCCGACAGAAGAAATCAAAGTTAACGTTTGCTTGCATGCCCTTTTTGCATGCCGCTACGAGCCTCGAGTACAAGTCCTTCGTCGACAAAACTTCGAACATTAGAAGTCAAAGACCTGTGCTTAGCATGAAGAACTCGTGGCCTCCTCTCTAAACGTGGCAATTTTAGTCTGCCGGTTTGATGTGGATCGATGGGTCCGGCATCTCCGACCGGCAGCCGACGTCGGACAGGTCAAGCCGAAGGGTGTCAATTAAGACAGCTGGTCTATATAGTCTCCATTAACAGATTCGTAATTATAAGAACCACTAGTTATGGGTCTAACAATATTTATTTATCTATCCACAACTTCATTGTTATGTGGTGTGTAAAATTCTGAATAAAATTCTCTAAATCTGAACCTAAAATCAAATTCATTCGTCTTCTCTTTTAGCTCCAATTTGTTATTGGGGTAGATAGCGCTAATGCGCTACCGGGGGTGAGAGAGTGTGTGGGGGGTCAACAACGCCTCTCACACGTAACTCTCTTACCTAGGGTCGGATATCACATTTGACCGAGAGAGGTCGAATGCATTATCCTACCCATTAACAAACCAATCTTTACTGTTTAAGATAATTGAACTCTTTTTCATGTCTATTAATTACACAAGTGAATAAAGAAGAGGCTTGAAAACTGACCTTTTCCCTATTTACTCGATCTAATTTTGTTGGACCTGATGAGTAAGAGTCTACATATTTCGAGTCCGAATAGCTTACCATCCTCCGAGGTATCATAACCATCTCTTTGAAAGGAAATCAAATTCTGTCTATCTCGTTCTACAATGATCGATGCACGTTCTTCTTTATCCATGCATTTTACTGTCATCCATTGACGGAATTGTATGGATATCGCCGCCGGTGACAAATTTTTCTTTGACCCCAAAATGTTAGGGATGGCTCGTAGAACACTTGCGTCGTAGCGAAAGCAAACACTAGCAATCACAATCCACAAAGAAAATATTTAAGAAGAAACAAAGGAAAAAATAGAACACAGAAGATTTACATGATTCAGAAATTCAGAGTGAACCCCCTACATCCACGAGCAAAGACAAACAAAATTTCACTATGTAAACGAGAATCAAAATAAATAAGATCCGAAGAGAAGCACTCAACCCCAAAGATCTCTTTACACCCTTAATTTCTCTCACAATAATTTCTTACGAAACAAGAGAGAAATAAAGAGAAACAAATAAACAAATAAAATGCACGATCTTCATCTTGAGCACCTTAGGGGTGAAGAGGGATGATGCGAACTTATGTGGTGTATTTATAGGGCCTCAATTGGAAAAGAGTCCATGTGAAAGTGGACAGTGGGTGCACGTTTGCACATGGTGAAGAGTCCTGAGCTCTATCTCCTTCTCAGTCTCTCACCTCATTGCAATGGGTTGACCAAGTCAGTCTTAACAAATCTCCACCTTTGACTTAGTCAACATAAATATCTTCACGACCTTAATACTCCTCATCCAAATAAGATTCTTGTAAACGCAAATAGTAAAAAAAATCATCTTCTCTAAAATCTTGAAAGGTATTCTTAAGTGCTTAAAATTCTAATTAAGTTCAAACATTATTTGAACTTAACGACTCGAAGAGACTTTGTCAACATGTCAGCTAGATTATCTTCTGTACTAATTTTCTTCACAACAATTTCACCTTGAGTAATTATATCTCGAATGAAATGGTACCTTTTACATCAATGTACTTTATCCTTTCATGATACATATCTTTAGTCAAGTGAATAGTACTCTGGCTATCACAATGGATAATAGTCACAATCTAACCTAAACTAACCTCACCAAACAAACATATTAACCATATTGCTTCCTTTATTGTATCTGTAATTACCATATACTCTTATCTATAGTAGTTAATGCAACAGTAAGATGGAAGGTAGCTTTCCAACTAACAACGCATCCATCAATTAAAAAATGGTAACCAGCCAGGGACCATCTTCTATCAAGATCTTTTGCAAAGTTAATCAACATATCCAGTCAAAATATCACTATTCCTACCAAACTCCAAATAAGTACTAACAGTACCTCATAAATACCTCAAAATCTATTTTACATCATGCCAATGTGCTTTATTTGCCATGTATCTAATGACAACACTGACTGCTTGTGAAATATCAAGTCACGTGCAGACCATAGCATATATCACGCTACCAACTACACTAGAGTATAAAACATGTGACATATATTCTTCTTCTTCTAAAGATTGTGGTGACATAGAGGTTGAAAGTTTAAAATGAGTAGCAAGGGATGTAGCAACCGGTTTGACATTCCACATGCCGAAGCACTTAAATACTTCTCAATGTACTTAACCTGAGTTAAATATAACTTGCCTGCACCCATGTTTCTTTGGATCTCCATATTAATAATTTTCTTTGATGCTCCTAAATATTTCATTTCAAATTCACTGCTAAGTAATACTTTTAACTTGTTGATCTCGAACAAATCTTTTATTGTAATTAACATGTCATCAACATATAATATTAAATAGATAAAAGAGTCATTTGATAATGTTCTAAATATAAACATAATTATCAATTTTACTTCTGGAGTAACCATGCTATACCATAAATTTATTAGATCTTTTGTATCATTGCCTAAGAGATTGTTTCAAACCATACAAAGATTTCTTAAGCAAATAAATATGGTTCTCCTTTCCTTTAACAATGAAACTTTCAAGTTGCTAAATATAAATTTTCTCTTCAAGTTCACCATGCAGAAAGACTATTTTAACATATATCTACTCTAACTCCAAGTTTTGAGAAGCAACCAATGCTTATAGAGCACGAATAGAGCTGTATTTCACATATAAGAAAACATCATTATAATCAATACCTTCTATCTGACTATAACCTTTTGCAACTAAGTGTGCCTTATATTTAGCATCTTCAACACCTGGAGTACCTTCCTTTTTCTTAAAGAATCACTTGCAGCCAACCACTTTCTTACCCTTAGGAGCCTCCACTAACTCCCAAGTATGATTTTTCTGAAGAGACTCAATCTCTTCTTCCATAATAACTAGCCATGAATCTGCATTCTCATGAGGTATAACCTCTAAAAATTTAGAAGGCTCATTAGTATCAAGTGTTTCTTCTACAATAGACAATGCATGAGCAAATATGTCTACATGGCCATATCTCATAAGTGGTCTAGTATCTTTTCTTTGTCTATCTTGGACATGAGAATATTGCTGAACTTGTGGAGTTTCCTCCACCTGATCGATGTGTATCAGGCACCTGAGCATTTCGGTGCTACTGTTGGGAAGATCTCTAATGTGAATTTGCAGTCTCAAACTCCACCTACTCTGCAATACTCTCTGGAGAACCTACATTCTATGGAATAGAAACTTTCTATTTTGGATATAACAATGTAGATTCATCAAAAGTGACATTCCTCTCGAGCATAAATTTGAGTGATTTGGGATCAGGGCACCATAACCTATATCCCTTGACCCTTGAAGCATAACTAAGGAAAATGCACTTATTTGCCCTCAAGTCTAATTTTTCATCATTAACATGAACATAAGCAAGACAACCAAAAACTCTCAAATTAGAATATTCTGGAGAATATACATGACCACATTTCTTCTAAAGTTTTGAAGTTAAAGCTAGGTAGTGGCCAGAGATATATATATTTACCAAATGACAAGCTAGACATTGTTTATGCTCAAAAGTCCTTGCTCATACTTTCATTTAACAACATATAATGGGCTTTCTCTTAAAGAGTTCTATTCATTCTCTCTACAAATCTATTTTACTATGGAGTATATCTCACTGTATGGTGCCTAATAATACCTTCGTTCTTATAGAACTCATCAAATTCCACAGACCAAAATTCCAACTTGTTATCTGTCTTTAGCCTCTTGATCTTCTTCCCAATTTGATTCTCAATCAAATTCTTCCACTGCTTGAAGTGCTTAAACAGCTCATTCTTCTACTTAAGCAAAAGCACCCAATTTTTTTTGAATAATCATCAATGAAAGTCAAAAAAATATCGTGCACCACTCTTTGAGGAAACATGAGAGAGACCCCAAAGATTTGAGTGAATATAATCCACAGTAGCCTTAGTTATGTATATTGTGATTTGAAAGTTGATTTTCTTTTGCTTCCCAAGAATAGAATGTTTACAAAACTCCACCTTCTCAATACGCTATCCACAGAGCAAGCCTCTCTTGCTCAACAAAGTCAATCTCTTCTCGCTCATATGTCCCAACCTCATATGTTATAGTTTGATCATATCTTCTTCTAACATAGAGGTAGGTGTAGTAGCTACTGCACCTATAATAGTAGTTCCTGACAGAGTGTATAAACTATCAAATCTGCTACCTTTGATCACAATAAGGGATCCTCTGCTGATATATATTCATAACTCCACCTTCAGTTGTAAATTTACACCTATCAACATCAAGGGTGCACAAAAAAATGAGATTATCTTCAAATCAGGGACATTCTTGACCTCTTAGTCACAATGCCATCAAACATTTTAGTTCAGATTGAACTGATCCTAGCCATCTTGTATGGAACATTATTCCCCGTCATGACAACTCCACTATAAATTAGCTTATAAGTGAAAAATAACTCTCTATTAGGAACCATGTGATATGAACAGTCTGAGTCTAAGATCCAATCATCTTTGGATCGAGTGACATCAACAGATAGAACATAAACTTCCCTTTCTTCTTTTGCGACATTAGCTTCCGCAAAGTTTTCAATTTTGTTTGGCTCTTTCTTGACATTTTTCTACTGTTTATTTTTGAGCTTCCAACAATCAGCTTTGATGTATCCCTTTTTGTGATAGTAATTGCAGACTTTATTTCTTGTCTTAGATTTAGATCTGAATACACCACGATTTCCTCTACATGGATTTTTGTGTATGTAACGACCCGAGAATCCGATTACCGGGAAGGCCCGATAACCCGAGACTCGCACCGCCACCCACGAGCCCGAAGACTCGGAAGGGTTAAAAGGATGGTGTGGAAACTACACAAGCATCACAAATAATTGCAGAAATTAAACAGTTATGATATTAAGCAGGAAATGAATTAACATTTTACATGGTCCACAATAAAATAACAACAACAGCAACAGTAGTCCACGACTAGTACAGTGACAAGAAAGAAAAGTACAGCTACACGGGGCATCCCCCGGCTCTGACCTCTGGCACTACCTCTGGGCACCCGCACCACGCTTCCGCTGCGCTCCTGACACGCTCCCCGAAGGTGGCGCCTCACCTGAAACACGGTGAAAACACGCAGGGAATGAGTCTCGGAACAAGACTCAGTAGGGATCACTCGAACCCTACCTCGTAAAACGAGAAACCACTACCCTAGCGGTAGGAAGGTACCTCGGAAAGGAAAGCCCTGTACTCTACAGAACTAGACCCTAACGGCACGCAAACCGACACACGTGCCACGGTACGAGAAGACCGAAACTCAACGGTCGAACCGTCAAAACCCGAAGGTCGGAAACACACGACTGACAGTCTGACACTCCGTACTCGACAGGAGTACCACCCACTAGAAGCACAGCCGGTAGCGTCCCCTGACGTCTTACACCGCACCGCAGGTGAACCGCCTGACATGGTAGGTCCTACCCGAGGCGCAAACACCGTACAAGTAACCACAACAAGTGACTAGCTGGGGTCACGCCCGTCGACGTGGGTCCAACCGCCCCCAACCACGTGTGCACACACAGACCGCGCGTCCCTGGTCTGGCCCTCTGACCGGTTTTCCCCTCAGCCGGACTCTGGCTGCAAGACGTGGGGCCCAACGGTAACCGGTCCACAAACCGTCTCTAAAGGTCAGCCCGTACACCACTCCCTGGTGCGACTAGCACACGCGTACTAGTAGGCTACGACTAGTGGAGGGTCACTGAAGGAGTAGACTCTCAAGTTACGGAAAACAACGCCCAAGCCCGACAACGTGTGGGAATCACCCCACGCACTAGTCCCGTCGCACGGAGACCACGGTCGGAGAAAAGCGAGGTTGCCACCCTCATGGGGCAACACAGGAAGTGGCGGTCCGACCCTGGACCGTCACAGCCAAATGGCGGTCCACTCTAGGGCCGTCACTTACAAATGGCGGTCTAAGGCAGACCGTCACATGGCCAGAGGGGTAGGGGAAAGCGACGCGCCTACCCTAGTGCGTCGCTTGGAAGCGGCGCACCTAGGCCAGGGCGTCACATGGCACCCCACACCCACGAAAACCACAGGGAAAGTAACGTGCTTACCCTGGCGCGTCGCTTGCAAGCAACGCGTCGGGCTCAGTGCGTTACTCGCATGTGACGCGCCTAGACCAGCGCGTCGCATGGCCCTCACGCTCGGGATGGAAAGGGAAGTGACGCGCCTGCCCCAGCGCGTCGCTTGGCCCATCCACATGGGGGACAACAGGAAGTAACGCTCCTGCCCCAGTGCGTTACACGCATGTAACGCGCCTATCTCGGTGCGTTACATGGCCTGACCCCCAACGGTCAAAACCCAACGGTCGAAAGCATGTGACGGCCCAGCCCAGGGGCGTCACTAGCAAACGGCGGCCAGTCGCAGGACCGTTACAGCCCTCGACCCCAAAGGCCAACACCCAGGGAAGTAACGCACCCCTCTAGGGGCGTTACAAGCATGTGACGGTCACTGGAGTGACCGTCGCTTGCCCCAGAGCACGCTACGGCGGGAAAACCCCAAAAACACCAACCACGCCCCCGTACCTCCACCGGAGAGGGGGAAAACAAGGGGGAAGACCCCTGGGGACCCCTAGCATGCATCTAAGCCACCAAAACATAGAATCATGGGCTAAAACCATAGATCGGGCGGCTCACCCCAAAACATGGAGAAACCCCAAAAACGCCCAAACATGCCTCTCTCGGCCTCCCCGCGGCCTACAAACCACGGAAAAGAACGGCGAAGAGCTAGGGAACGTCACCCTACCTCAATGGAGCGAATGCTCCGCCGGATCGTCCACGAATCGCGAAGAACGCTTGAAAACCCTCGTTCTTCCTTAAGCTTCCCACGCTCGCCGCACGCCCCCACGACCGCCTCGCCGCCGCCCACGTCACCGCGCCGTCGACGCCCCGCCGCCGTCTGCAGCCGGAGGGGAGCTCGCCGTGGCCAACCGGGAGGAAGAGAGGGAGAGGGAGGGAGACACGGTGGAGGAGGAAGGAGGAAGAAGAAGAGAGGAAGAAGAAGATGGTGGGGGAGAGAGAAAAGAAAAAGGGTTTTATAGAAAAACCCGGAAAATCCGTAAAATTCCAAAAATTAGGAAATCACACCCCCGCGATCCTCGGAACGCACCGATCGCAACGGTACCACTCGTGTCCGTGTGAACAGCCCGGTTCACCCGCAACGAGCGTCCGAAGAGAAAAGCCGAAACACACACCGGGAATCGGAAAACACACGCGGAAAAAGCCGCGGAACGCCTCCGGGCCTCCGAAACGACTCCGGATCGCGCCGATCCGAACACGAAAGATGTCCGAAACGAAATTTCGGACACAACGGAGCCGGACACACCGAAAACTAGATCCGGGACCCATGAAGAAGGATCCGAAAGGTCCGGGATATTACAGCCCTCCCCCCTTAAGGAATTTCGTCCTCGAAATTGAGAACAACCCAAGGGGAAAGAAGAGGAAGACTCACTCAAACAGGTACGGGAACTGCTGACGCATCTCGTCCTCACGTTCCCACGAAGCCTCACCACCAGAGTGTCGTTGCCACACGACCTTTACCAAGGGAATGACCTTGTTCCGCAGGCGCTGCTCTCGCCTATCCTCCACGCGGATCGGAAACTCTGGGAGAGAAAGATCTGGAGTCACCTCAGGCCAAACGGAAAACTCGAGCACATGAGAGTCATCGGGCATATACTTCCGCAACATAGAGACGTGGAACACGTCATGCACCGACGCCAACTCAGAGGGTAACTGCAACCGGTAAGCAACCTCACCGATGCGCTCCACAATCGCGAAAGGACCAATATAGCGGGGACTCAGCTTCCCACGCCGTCCAAACCGCATCACCCCCTTCATCGGAGAAACTCTCAAGAACACATGATCGCCCACGGCGAACTCGAGGGGCTGCCGCCTACGGTCAGCATAGCTCTTCTGCCGACTCTGGGCCGCCAACATGTTCTGACGAACCAGGTGCACAACATCCACACATTGCTGCACCAATTCCGGTCCCGTCAAAACACGCTCACCCACCTCAAACCAATCGAGTGGAGTCCGACAAGGACGCCCATACAGAGCCTCATAGGGAGCCATGCCGATGCTCGAATGAAAGCTGTTGTTATAGGCAAACTCCACCAACGGTAGGTGATGAATCCAACTCCCCTGCCACTCCAGGCAGCAGGATCTCAGCATGTCCTCCAAAGTCTGAATGGTCCTCTCAGACTGACCATCTGACTGTGGATGATACGCCGAGCTAAATGCCAACTCCGTGCCAAGAGCTCGCTGGAAACTCCTCCAGAATCCAGAAGTGAAGCGCGGATCCCGATCCGACACGATCGAAATGGGAACCCCATGCAACGGAACGATCCGCTCCACATAAAGACGAGCCAACTTAGGCACGCTCCAGCTGACCTTGACCGGTAGCAACCGCGTCACCTTCGTCAGCCGATCCACCAGCAACCAAATACTGTCCTGCCCAGTCGGGGTTCTGGGCAACCCCACCACAAAATCCGTGGTCACATGGTCCCACTTCCAAGCAGGAACATCCAAGGGCTGGAGAGTACCGCCTGATCTGTCAGCAAGTGAAGGCGGAGCATCAGCGATACCAGCTGTAACGACCCGAGAATCCGATTACCGGGAAGGCCCGATAACCCGAGACTCGCACCGCCACCCACGAGCCCGAAGACTCGGAAGGGTTAAAAGGATGGTGTGGAAACTACACAAGCATCACAAATAATTGCAGAAATTAAACAGTTATGATATTAAGCAGGAAATGAATTAACATTTTACATGGTCCACAATAAAATAACAACAACAGCAACAGTAGTCCACGACTAGTACAGTGACAAGAAAGAAAAGTACAGCTACACGGGGCATCCCCCGGCTCTGACCTCTGGCACTACCTCTGGGCACCCGCACCACGCTTCCGCTGCGCTCCTGACACGCTCCCCGAAGGTGGCGCCTCACCTGAAACACGGTGAAAACACGCAGGGAATGAGTCTCGGAACAAGACTCAGTAGGGATCACTCGAACCCTACCTCGTAAAACGAGAAACCACTACCCTAGCGGTAGGAAGGTACCTCGGAAAGGAAAGCCCTGTACTCTACAGAACTAGACCCTAACGGCACGCAAACCGACACACGTGCCACGGTACGAGAAGACCGAAACTCAACGGTCGAACCGTCAAAACCCGAAGGTCGGAAACACACGACTGACAATCTGACACTCCGTACTCGACAGGAGTACCACCCACTAGAAGCACAGCCGGTAGCGTCCCCTGACGTCTTACACCGCACCGCAGGTGAACCGCCTGACATGGTAGGTCCTACCCGAGGCGCAAACACCGTACAAGTAACCACAACAAGTGACTAGCTGGGGTCACGCCCGTCGACGTGGGTCCAACCGCCCCCAACCACGTGTGCACACACAGACCGCGCGTCCCTGGTCTGGCCCTCTGACCGGTTTTCCCCTCAGCCGGACTCTGGCTGCAAGACGTGGGGCCCAACGGTAACCGGTCCACAAACCGTCTCTAAAGGTCAGCCCGTACACCACTCCCTGGTGCGACTAGCACACGCGTACTAGTAGGCTACGACTAGTGGAGGGTCACTGAAGGAGTAGACTCTCAAGTTACGGAAAACAACGCCCAAGCCCGACAACGTGTGGGAATCACCCCACGCACTAGTCCCGTCGCACGGAGACCACGGTCGGAGAAAAGCGAGGTTGCCACCCTCATGGGGCAACACAGGAAGTGGCGGTCCGACCCTGGACCGTCACAGCCAAATGGCGGTCCACTCTAGGGCCGTCACTTACAAATGGCGGTCTAAGGCAGACCGTCACATGGCCAGAGGGGTAGGGGAAAGCGACGCGCCTACCCTAGTGCGTCGCTTGGAAGCGGCGCACCTAGGCCAGGGCGTCACATGGCACCCCACACCCACGAAAACCACAGGGAAAGTAACGTGCTTACCCTGGCGCGTCGCTTGCAAGCAACGCGTCGGGCTCAGTGCGTTACTCGCATGTGACGCGCCTAGACCAGCGCGTCGCATGGCCCTCACGCTCGGGATGGAAAGGGAAGTGACGCGCCTGCCCCAGCGCGTCGCTTGGCCCATCCACATGGGGGACAACAGGAAGTAACGCTCCTGCCCCAGTGCGTTACACGCATGTAACGCGCCTATCTCGGTGCGTTACATGGCCTGACCCCCAACGGTCAAAACCCAACGGTCGAAAGCATGTGACGGCCCAGCCCAGGGGCGTCACTAGCAAACGGCGGCCAGTCGCAGGACCGTTACAGCCCTCGACCCCAAAGGCCAACACCCAGGGAAGTAACGCACCCCTCTAGGGGCGTTACAAGCATGTGACGGTCACTGGAGTGACCGTCGCTTGCCCCAGAGCACGCTACGGCGGGAAAACCCCAAAAACACCAACCACGCCCCCGTACCTCCACCGGAGAGGGGGAAAACAAGGGGGAAGACCCCTGGGGACCCCTAGCATGCATCTAAGCCACCAAAACATAGAATCATGGGCTAAAACCATAGATCGGGCGGCTCACCCCAAAACATGGAGAAACCCCAAAAACGCCCAAACATGCCTCTCTCGGCCTCCCCGCGGCCTACAAACCACGGAAAAGAACGGCGAAGAGCTAGGGAACGTCACCCTACCTCAATGGAGCGAATGCTCCGCCGGATCGTCCACGAATCGCGAAGAACGCTTGAAAACCCTCGTTCTTCCTTAAGCTTCCCACGCTCGCCGCACGCCCCCACGACCGCCTCGCCGCCGCCCACGTCACCGCGCCGTCGCCCCGCCGCCGTCTGCAGCCGGAGGGGAGCTCGCCGTGGCCAACCGGGAGGAAGAGAGGGAGAGGGAGGGAGACACGGTGGAGGAGGAAGGAGGAAGAAGAAGAGAGGAAGAAGAAGATGGTGGGGGAGAGAGAAAAGAAAAAGGGTTTTATAGAAAAACCCGGAAAATCCGTAAAATTCCAAAAATTAGGAAATCACACCCCCGCGATCCTCGGAACGCACCGATCGCAACGGTACCACTCGTGTCCGTGTGAACAGCCCGGTTCACCCGCAACGAGCGTCCGAAGAGAAAAGCCGAAACACACACCGGGAATCGGAAAACACACGCGGAAAAAGCCGCGGAACGCCTCCGGGCCTCCGAAACGACTCCGGATCGCGCCGATCCGAACACGAAAGATGTCCGAAACGAAATTTCGGACACAACGGAGCCGGACACACCGAAAACTAGATCCGGGACCCATGAAGAAGGATCCGAAAGGTCCGGGATATTACAGTGTAAGAGTCATCCTCTAACAACAAGACCCTCGTGTTGTTGTCCTTCAAAATTACCACTAGTCATTTTCTTGTCCATCAAGTCTTATGAAAATAAAGAAGATTTCACATCTTCAACAGAAATAGAATCTCTGCCTCATCACAGAGAATCTCTGAAATGTTCATAAGTCGATGGTAATAAACAAAACAATAACATGGCTTGATCTTCGCTTTCTATTTTCACATCAATATTTTCCAAATCCAACGATATAGAATTAAATTCATCAAGATGTGATTTAATAAAAAGTGTCTTATGTCATCTCCAACATGAAGAGGCACTACGTCAAGTGTAACTTATTCGTCATAGACTTTATCATGTACAATGGCTCGAGTTTCAGTCATAATCCAACCGTTGTCTTCTCATGAATGACTTTCCTTAGAACTTCATTTGACAAACACAATTGAATAGCAGTCAAAGCTTTCTCGTCCAAATCTTATTTCTCTTCCGGTGACATCGTGTTCGGCATCTTCTCCTTACCAAGTAGTGCTTTCTGCAACCCTTGATGGGTCAAGAGAGCTTTCATCTTGACCTGCCATATGTTGAAGTTGATACTCCAGATGAAGTTCTAAATTTCAAACTTTATAGGCATCTTGTGTTCTTCACAAAACACCGGCATTTGAATATGACCAACTATAACCTGGCTTTGATACCAATTTATTAGGGATGATCGTTGTAGAACATTGATGTCGCAGTGGAAACAAACACAAGCAACCACAATCTACAAAGAAAATATTTAAGAAGAAACAAAGAGAAAAATAGAACACACAATATTTACGTGGTTCAGAGGTTTAGAGTGAACCCCTTGCGTCCACGGGAGAAGAAGGAAAATTTCACTATGTAAACAAGAATCATCATATAAGATTTGAAGAGAATCACTCGACTCAAAAGATCTTTTTACACCCTTAATTTCTCTCGTAATAATTTTGCACGGAACAAGAGAGAAAGATAGAAAAATAAATAAACAAACAAAACACACCATCTTCATCTTGAACACCTTAGGGGTGAAGTGGGACGATCGATGTAAACTCCTATGATGTATTTGCAGTGTCTTGACGGGAAAGAAGCCTCCATGTGAAGGTGGGCGGGAAATCACGTTTGTTCGTGGGGAAGAGTCGCGCTCTCCCTCTCGGACTCTCATCTTATCGAGGTTGACCAAGTCAACCTCGACACAAAAGATATTGTTTCTGGAGGCAGAAGTAAAATTTTATCTTTTGAAAAAGATCTTCGTGAGTTAAAAGGTGAAAATTGAACTTATAAGTATACGATTATTTTCTCAACAATCGATATGAAATTAATCTTAAAATTATATATTTAATAGTTTAAAAATATATAACAATATATTGTTAATATTTTTAAGGAAAATAGATGGATCCGGGTTAAGGCCGATGAAAGACGGCATAGGAGACGTTTAGAGGACTTGGACGAAGGATGGAGATAAAAGGTTATCCTGTGTTTGAGGGTGCTGGGGGGAAAGAGGGAAAAGACGCAGAGGAAAACCGAAGGCAAAGAGAAGAAGATTCCAAAGATTTGATTGAAAGCCGTAGCCGCAAATACGCACGCACAAGGGTATTCCAGTTGGGTGGTCGGTTAACAGTTTGAATTAAAAAAAATGTCGGAAAGTTTGAAAATTTGAATGCACTGTGGCGGAGGATGTGACGTACAAGAAAGGGGCACGGAGGTGTCGTGTCTCGGAGAACAGGGAAGAAATCGCCCGTGGAGGTGTCGTAACGGGGTTTTGATACGACTGATGTTCCTGCGTATAAGGTCAGAACGTTATTCTACCCATTTTTCGAGTAATTAAGGTGTCGATAACTCGAATATCATCGTCTTATTTCTTTTATTTTGTTTGTTTACACTGATTTAATATTTCGAATAAATTATCTCACAAAGAAAAATGTTTACTTGTTATATAAGACGGTTAGATTTTCTATCCATACTGTTTGTCATTGGACCACACGTGCAATACGAGAGTCTCGTCATATTTTCTCTCTCTCTTTTTTTATATATTTCTAATTAATGTAAAAATCTATTAGTTACCCTTAGTTAGTTATGTATCACTCTTGACATTAACAGTGATAAATAATAATTAAATAAGATAAATAATTTTTTTCGTGACGAAGTTATTTATCACTATGTAATTGTTATTTGTCAGTTTTAGTTATAAGGATGGCAAATAACAAATTAAGAGTAATAAATAATTTTATAAAAATATTTAAAAATATTTGAGAAGTTTATTAGTGAAATTCGCGCGTTAATACGTAAATCAATAACGCACTAAGGACGAGTTTGATATCGAGTTAAGTTAAGGGCGAGTGATCTACTCGAGGTGACTCATCGGACCTCTAACCTTAACCGGAGTGAATTAACTCGTTACACCTATTTCTTAAGAACGAGTTAATCCACTATAACTATATCCGACCTCGATTAAGAAAAAAAATATCAAATAAGAAATAATCCACTCGACCCCGATTGACCTACTCTACTTAGACTTAATCGGTTGTCAAACATGCCCTGCCCTAATAAACGAATAACTTTTCTATCAGTCTAAAAATGTAATTAACTAACATTTCTCTAGCACAGAAAAATATAAGATTATCCAGTCCCTCAACTAAAGACGTGCTTCATGACTTGATAAATCTCACGTCACCCAGCACCATTGTCAAGATCTACAGAGGGCAACAACATAGCCCAGCATTGGGGCACGCCGATGAACCCCACAAGAAACTCTCTCGCCATCTCTACCGGCCGGTGTTGATACTCCCCCCCATCCCCTACGGACTACACGGCTTAAGGGGAGCCTGAGGGAGGGGGGGGGGGGGGACGGTCCTGGAGTAGGAGAGAAATTAAAGGAAAGCAAGCGCACAAGACCCCCTTTTTTTTCCTTCCCACGTTTCCGTACATCAGAAGGAATGCCTCCCCTTTCCCACGAAGGGGGGGTAGCTAGATCGTTGGACTCGATTGGTTTAACGACCAAATTAATGGGCGTCTGGTTGTACCAAAGTTTCCAAATTAAAAGCTTTAGATTACGAAAAAAAGGAAAACAGACAGTGCTATTCTTACACCTTCAACACTTCAAAAAAAAAAAAAACGAAGACTTTACGGTTCTACCATCACCGCCTTCCCATGCCACCGTTTAATAGAAGACTTCACTCTTACTCTCTCGAGGCACTCTCTAATCCGTATAAAAGAGAAATAGAAGAAGAACGGGGCATATATCCGGATAAGGAGATGGGTCGCCACTTTCTGGAGTGCAGTGAAGAAGAGGTCTTGCACTGTATATACTCTTATACAGTGATAACTTTGAGTGAACTCATTTATCCACTAAATAGATCCCTTACCTTTTATGTTAGATTCATACAGCTTTTTATAAGCTTGAGCCTAAACATGAGGGTATAAGATTAATAACCCTATATATTGAAAGACATATTTTAAAGTTCAACTTTGTGCTGTCATGGATCAATCTAGTTTATTCACGGGATTTTTGCATAAATACTCTTGTAAATATCGATTATGTCAAATATATATATCTTTTATTTGAACATATTATCAAAAATATCATTCATTTAACTTTAATAGTTGTAGCTATAACTATAATATTATCAAAAATACCCATGGCATAACTTCGATTGATTTAACTTGAATTAAGCACGAATTAAATGATGAAATTATTAACATACCCTTAAGCTCTCTCTCTCTCTCTCTCTCTCTCTCTCTCTCTCTCTCTCTCTCTCTCTCTCTCTCTCTCTCTCTCTCATGGAAACCCTAGGGTTGAAGAGAGGTAGTCGGGACCACTACAAGAAAAATCGCGGATAGCGACCGACCTAGCGGTCGCTATTCAGTCGTAGATCGGTCGCAAATCTGCATTGCGACCGAACAGAGACTATCTAGCGACCGAATATGTCGGTCGCTATATAATAGTCGCTATATAGCGACCGACATAATTCGGTCGCAGTATTAGTCGTTACCAGAGACCGATTATAATCGGTCGCCTGATCGGTCGCTAATTATGTCGGTCTCAATTCGGTCGCTATTCGGTCTCTAATTATGTTGTATTTTTAAAAATAAAATTAACCTATCGGATTTATTCGGTCTCAATTCGGTCGCCAGTCGGTCGCCAAGTATAATTATTTAATAAAAGAAATATAACGTATAGTCGCTATTCGGTCGCAATTCAGTCTCCATGCGGTCGCTAATTTTGCATTATTTTTTTTTTAAAAATTTATTTAAACTGATAAATAAATTACCTGATAAATAACAAATTCATAACATAAATATAAAATCAACTACACAGACAACAATATCGACAAATCTCAAATTCATCACATACAAACACCTGATAAATAACAATTTCATAAAACAATAATAAATCAACTACACGGATCACAATCTCCACGAACCTCAAATTACACACAATTAAAATAAAATCACAAATTAATCATACATCCATAATAATAAAATGACAACATACACAACTAAAATAAAATCACAAATCCTCCACATATGTCTCATCCTGGTCGTCGTCTCGTCCAACATCATCCTGGTCGTCGTCTCGTCCAACATCTCGCGACGGATGATCCTGTATATCATTTAAAAAAATTATAATCAAATCCTTAATAAAGAAATCAAGCATTAACAAGACTTAATAAAGAAATCAAGCATTAACAAGAGTATGCCAATAGTTTAAGCCAGCTCATTTTCATATATATAAATACACACACACAATATAAGTTCAAATTTCATCTTGTATTTTAAAAATGAAGTTTGAGCGCCGAGCTCAAACCGGGCATCCGATTTGGATTCCGTCAGTTCTGACAAGTCACTTTCATCTCCCCGGTCGTATTGGAATGATCGGCACGGCCATCCGACCGGTATTTCGAATTTTAGACCCCCGGACCCGTCCTAACAGTTCATTTGAACTAAGTGTATTTTAAAAATGAAGTTTGAGCGCCGAGCTCAAACCGGGCATCCGATTTGGATTCCGTCAGTTCTGACAAGTCACTTTCATCTCCCCGGTCGTATTGGAATGATCGGCACGGCCATCCGACCGGTATTTCGAATTTTAGACCCCCGGACCCGTCCTAACAGTTCATTTGAACTAAGTGTATTTTAAAAATGAAGTTTGAGCGCCGAGCTCAAACCGGGCATCCGATTTGGATTCCGTCAGTTCTGACAAGTCACTTTCATCTCCCCGGTCGTATTGGAATGATCGGCACGGCCATCCGACCGGTATTTCGAATTTTAGACCCCCGGACCCGTCCTAACAGTTCATTTGAACTAAGTGTATTTTAAAAATGAAGTTTGAGCGCCGAGCTCAAACCGGGCATCCGATTTGGATTCCGTCAGTTCTGACAAGTCACTTTCATCTCCCCGGTCGTATTGGAATGATCGGCACGGCCATCCGACCGGTATTTCAGATTTTAGAACCAAATGCCCCGTCCTAACAGTTCATTTGAACTAAGTGTATTTTAAAAATGAAGTTTGAGCGCCGAGCTCAAACCGGGCATCCGATTTGGATTCCGTCAGTTCTGACAAGTCACTTTAATCTCCCCGGTCGTATTGGAAGGATGCAAGGCGCATTTCAATAATTAAAAAAAAAAAAAGAGGATGATGCATGCAAGGAGCAACCTGGGAATTGTTTGGTGTGCGCTGAAATGCTGCAATCCAATTTTAAAATCTTCGGATTTTAATTTTCCATGGTCACTTTTTAGGGACTGAAGGGATTTTAGGGATTTTAAAACCCGTGAAACCCCCAAAAATTATAGCAGTTAAAACATAGCACCATAAAATGATCTTTTTAGAAAGGTAAGTGTTAGATGACTTGAGCCTACCTTGGACATACCCTGGGATTGTTGTCTAGCTACAACATTGTTAGAGAAAAGAGAAACCATAATTCCCAAGAACGTGCCAAGCACACAAACTGCAACATGCGGAAAGTATTAAGTGGAAGAAGTTCAACTGATTGCATTTACAAGTAAATCGTGCTATGGTATTTTCAAAGCCGGACAATTCAATGCCTCCAGCTACATGGGTGAGTCGCACCTCTTAAAAGAAACCAAAAGCGTGAACATGATCATCAACAGTCTGCAAAAGCAAGATATTAAGGCAACAAGAGGAATTCAGATTTATATTATGTTGTTTTCATTTCTTGCTACAAAATAATTTTCTAATAAGAATAAGTTCCATGCAAGAAAGTATGCATACCATTGCTGGACTTTCCTAAACTCTGAAAGCACCGGATATATGTTCTCAAAAGCCGTGTATGTCTCCTCTCTCACCTGCCACATGCCAAGAATTGGCAAGTCAGAACTAACATAACAAACTTGATGACAACCATCAATCATATTCAGGAATTCCTTCACCTTTGCTCCTGTAAGAACAATCTTGCCGGAAACAAAGATCAATAATACAATCTTTGGTTGCTTCATCCGATAGATCAGGCCAGGAAACAGCTCTGGTTCATACTGTCAGAAGCCAACATGCAACTGCATTCAAATGCATAGCCCACTCGGAAAGCCAAGAAATAGAAAATCCTAGCAACCTTAAAAAAAATTTGCATATAAAAGGGAGAGGTATCCCAGAGTTGATTTAAGAGAGATTGAGACTTGTTTCTCTTTTTGGCGGGGGATTTATGGATGGCCAGGGTATACTGAGAATTTCAATTGATAATATAATCTTGCAGCCAGATAATGTGTTAGATAGATGTTCATTTCCCTGTTTGGTTCTCAAGGTGACAACAGTTACATAATTTTGAAATGTGGATGCAAGAGTAATATAATGCACAAAACGAAATGTCAGAGGTAACTTACACTTGAGAAAGCACCATGGGCATAAGCCAGACCCTCCAGTCTGATGGGAAATTTTACATCGCATGAACCAACGATATTCTGAATCTTGAAATCCTAAAGCAAGAGAATGGCAGGTTAACAAAGATATCCTTAAGTAGCAACTAGCAAGCAAATAAAAACAGAATATCAGCAGACTGCATGTGTCAGTGTGTGTCATCATCATAGCTACCTTGAACTTAGCAGGAAATCCCAACTTCTGAATGATGCGAGCATACTGGCAATAAGATGTACCGGATTAGATATGCATGAGGTGAGCAAGAAACAACAAAACATTGTGAAGAAACTAGAAAGGTGTTCATACCTTCCGTGCTGCAAGTTTTGATTGTTGTTCACTCTTTGCCCCGGTACAAACCTGACAAAGGAAAGAGGCTGACAGAGGAGGGAGAGCTAGAGAAGAGGGCAAAGGGCGAGAGAAATTACATTCTCGACGACGGCGAGGAGGCAACCAAAAAATGAGTCGTTGAGTCGAGTAGTGGCACAGTCGGTACTATATTATACTGCTATGGAATCGGGTTATCCTGTAGCACCCCAATTTTAAGAAGTCCAATAGAGTATTCGATTTTCTATGATAAGAGCCCAATAAGTCAGCCCATTTGATTGGTTTGCGCCCATTAAGTCAAATTCACTAGTTTAAATAAGTAGCCCATTATTTATAGTATAACTTTGTGTAACAATGTCTAAATCAGGTGAAATTAAACTCATTAAAATGTAACTCGATTATCTACAACTTTTATGTTGACTATTTTTTAAGATTCATCTATTAAAAGGTCAAAAATACTAAATAATGGAGTATAGTGTGAAATAGAATAGATAGATGAAGTAGAGTAGATAGAGATAGATGATAAATTGAAATCATGGATGAAAATTTTTAAAGTGGACGGAAAGATTGCCCATGTTTAGAAAAGTTGACAAAAGAATCATATAAAGTTGGAAAGGTTAGATGATGCAAAAGATGGATGATCAAAAGTGCAAAAAGTTAGATGATGCAACAAATGGACGATCTAAAATGGAAAAGTTGGATATTACAAAACATGGATGATACATTATAGCAAAGATAGATGATGTAGCATAGCAACCATGGATGATGCAGATATAGACGATGTAAAAATAGATTTACTTGCTAGAATAAGATTAAGGATCGAGTTGAAGGGGAGGGGGAGGCAGAGGGGGACACGGGAAGGGGAGGAAGGGAGGAGACCGTCGGAGGCAGAGGGGGAGGCGGAGTGGGACGGGAAGGGGAGGGGGATCAGAGGGGTCAGGCCGGAGGGGGAGGGGCATGGGGATGGGAAGGAGATCTGAGGGGGACGGGGGCGCAGGCCGCAGGGGGGAGGGGAGGGGAGCAAGCCGGCGACGGGGCCGCAGGGGGGAGGGGAGTAGGCCGGCGGGGGAGGGGAGCAGGCCGGTGACGGAGGGGGAAGGGAGAGAGAGAGAGAGAGAGAGAGAGAGAGAGAGAGAGGTACCTGCGGAGGGCGACGACGGCAGGGCGAGCGGCGACGGCGACTCGACGCGAGCGGCGCGGCGACGGGCTCCGGCGGAGGGGGGCTCGGGCGGGAGGCAGCACGGGGAGGGGGGCTCCGGCGGAGGAGGGGGGCTCGGGCGGGAGGGCTCGGGCGGAGGGGGGGCTCCGGCGGAGGGGGCTCGGGCGGGAGCGGGGAGGGGGGCTAGGGCGGAGAGGGGGCCGCAGGGGAAGGGGGCTCGGGAGGGGGGGCTCGGGCGGGAGGGGGGGGGCTCGGGCGGGAGGGCTCGGGCGGGCGGGGGTCGTAGTAGGAAGTATAACGGCATCAGCGACCGACTGGAGACCGAAGTTAATTCGGTCGCAATAATAGCGACCGATTAGCGACCGATATACATTCGGTCGCTGAAACGGTCTCGGTTATGCGACCGATTATTTCGGTCTCCGAATTGGTCTCTATTTGGGACCGACTAGCGACCGATTAAATCGGTCGCTAATTCGGTCGCTATAGCCACTTTTTCTTGTAGTCAAGGTGTCAACATCGTTAGACAATGGGAGGTGTGACCATCGCGGGCGCGGAGGCCGATGGGGCGTCGACAGTGTGGGACTCCTCCTCTAAGCCGAAAGAGAGAGTAGTGCCACGACCAGAGACATCCAGGTGGTGAGTTCGACTTCAAGACCGCACATCGGCTTGTGGTTTATGCTACGGGCGTGGAGGCGTGGGGGTGCAAGGGGGTTCTAGGTTGACAGTTGGGAGAGGGGGGACATCCGGGTGGTGTTTTCGACGGGGAAGGGGGCGCTTCCCCTATTCTAGGGTGAGGGGGTGGGGGTTTCGGCAGGGGTGTGGGGAGGGGGTTCTAGGGTGGAGGGGGTGGGGGTTCCGACGGGGAGGGGTTCCATGCATAGTGGGGAGATGGGGTTTCTAGTAGGGAGGGGCGCAAGGAGGGGGTTCCAAGGTGTGAGAGTTTCGATGAGGAGGGGGGCAGGATGGGGTTTCAGGGTGGGGGTGCGATTTCTGGTGTGGAGGGGGTGGGGAGGGAGTTCCAGGGTGTGGGGGATCGGTTCCAAAGCAGGAGGTGGGGGTTTCGACGGAGAGGGGGTCAGGGAGGGGGGTTTCAAGGTGGGAGGTGGGGATTCTAACGGGGATGGGGCCGGCCGCCAAAGGGGGAGACCCCGACCTGACGCCTCCCTTCTCTCTCTCTCTCTCTCTCACGCGCACACACTCAGACAATTATAGTCGGGGTGTGTTTGGTATTTTATATATCCTGACGTTTTTTGTCGAATATTCATGCAACATGAAAGGCAGTAAATCGCAGGGATATAGTCGCAACCATGCGACATAATTTGGAGGATAATTTGGATAATATGATCCAATGAGAGATATGCTTGACATAAATGATATTTATGTAAAAAACCCTTTATTTATTTACCCAGGAAAATTATAAAGTTTAACATAGATATTGATATATACATTTTAGATATCTCTCTAGTTATATCTGGCCTCTACACAACATCTAAAATGGTCTAAACGGCACTAGATCATCCATTACAGTTCATCGCAGCAAATGTTGACGAGCAACTGAGATGCAAGGAATTCCTCCAAAGGCACATGCCCGAACCGAAGACAGATAATATTTTATAAACACCAAAATACACACCAAAATTTGATATAAGGACAAAAAGAAGTTACAGGTAAGATTCAGATGCGTAACTCCATTCCAAATTAAGGTGGAATGCGTATTTTTAACATTCTAAGTTTGTGTTGAACAAATGCATCAAGGGATAATTTTATTAAAACCATTTCGCCTTTTAAAAAGTGCAATTAACATATTCTTTTGTGAAAAAAAAAAAATCGAAGCCAGAATACTCCACGTCTCTACCCTCGAGCAGGGGGATGAGATCCTCTACACCGTGGTGGTGCAATGTATACCCAGTTCACAGGAACGTAGAAATAATAATACATGTTCACAAGGGTTATGCATGGCTAATATGAGGATGTGTATATATATATATATATATATGGCTTTATTGGTTATTGGGCGCATTGCAGGGGGGCACAGGGGATCTCCTCTCTGGCCTGGCCTCCTCTTCCACCGTCATCTTCTTCCTCCCCATTCCTCGGATTTGTCCGCCAACTCCCCCCCAACCCCCTCCTATATATATCCAAATGTAGCAGTCTCCCACACACCTCGCCGTCCCTGACGTTGGGCTCCCAGTTTGGTGCACTTTGGCAGAGCTATCCCTAACTACCCCGGGCCAGTACTGCCAAGGTCACCAAGAAAGGGGGAAAAAAACCCTAACTTAATTCCATTACATTCATAATTAGCATACTTTGTAGTTGATCTGTGCCATGTGATTTGGAGGTATATATATATATATATATATATATATATATATATATATCCTTATGCAAAGTGAAATTATATAAAATTATATGTTACATTTATATCTATATGTTACATTTATATCTAGATATATATATATATATATATATATATCTTAATTTCATGTCATTAAAACTTCTGTCAAAATATTCCCGGAATAATACTTCTCATTGGAGGGATTGTTTGATCTGACGTAAAACAATGCAAAATTAATATTGTGAAGTGTCACGTTACATGCGTCATCCAAATTACATATATCGCGTTTTATGGTGTCTTGTAACATTTTAACATCAAATGAGGAATCTCTAGAAGACTTTTTAACAGTTTGTTAATGATAGATGACAGCAAATTAATTAATTAAGGCGCACGTATCACTTAATTATATTCAAGTATGAAGAGTACGTATATATGCAAATATGAATTTAGAACGTACTCTCATGCAACTTCTCGTTCTTATTAGTGAGCGCGCAGAAACTCCGTTTTGCAGAGCGGGCAGTAGATGGGCAGATTAACACCCCTCACCTAAATCACGTAGCCCCGAACCCCAGCCCGACCCCACCACATGCAACCCCCGGCGTCGGGTCACGTTTCGTGAAGGCAGGCAGGAAAGAAAGAGGCGTGTGAAAACGAGGTTAGGAGAGGCGTAGGTGACCACCGCAATGGCAACCCCACGACCCTTCCTCGGCCCTTGGAAGACCAAAGACCAACCACAGCGTAGGAAAAAAGCCGAGGTGTGGACGACAAGCCAGTTGCGTACTTCATAGCACTCTGTTCAACGTGTTCAATACATACGCTCCCCCCACGGAACGCCACGTAAGACCTTGTGATGGCCTAACGTTGTTATATATAGACTGAGAGAGAGATGTGTATATATTGTTCTCCATAACCCAAGCTTGGAGAGCTGCCCATCACACCTCTCTCTCTCTCTCTCTCTCTAGCTACCATTAAGTCGACCCATTGATTACACGTACTCATCGCTCTTCTATATATAAATACATAGGCCTGCCCACACAGCTCCATAATCCCTTTCCCTAGCAGTATATAGAGAGAGGACGTCGACCATGGCGGGGATCATCGACAAGCTGGGCTTCTACCGGAGGAGCTCCTCGATGGACCCAGAGGAGAACACTGTCGCCCGGAATGGCCTCCTGGGCCGCCGGGACAGCGGCCGGTCGATCAGCCTCGGCGACCTCCTCAAGCGCGTCGGCGACACCACCGACGACGGCCGCGGTGACGGAACAGAGGAGGACGACGACAGCGGCAGCCACCTCCCGCCCCCGCAGCCCTCGCCCCACCACCACGTCCTCGAGCTCGAGGACGTGGCCCTCGGCCAGGGGGGGAGGCCGCCGCCGTTCGTTCTCTCCTTCACCGACCTCACCTACAGCATCAAGAACCCCCGGAGGCTCTCCTTCTTCGGGGGGCGCCGGCGCAACCGGCTCGCCACTTCCTCCTCCCCGGACATCAACACCGGGCGCTCCCCGGGCGGGGTTGCAGTGGAGGACCTAAGCAAGCAGGCCAAGACCAAGACGCTGCTCGACAACATCTCCGGGGAAGCCAAGGAAGGGGAGATCCTGGCCGTCATGGGCGCCAGCGGCTCGGGGAAGTCGACCCTGATCGACGCCCTGGCGAACAGGATCTCCAAGGACAAGCTGAAGGGCTCCATCACCCTCAATGGCGAGCCACTGGAGAGCCGCCTGCTCAAGGTCATCTCCGCCTACGTGATGCAGGACGACCTCCTCTTCCCCATGCTCACTGTGGAGGAGACTCTCATGTTCTCCGCCGAGTTCCGCCTCCCCCGGACCCTGTCTAAGTCCAAGAAGAAGGCCCGGGTGCAGGCCCTCATCGACCAGCTCGGCCTCCGCCAGGCCGCCAAGACCATCATCGGCGACGAGGGCCACCGAGGTGTATCCGGCGGCGAGCGCCGGCGGGTCTCCATCGGCATCGACATCATCCACGACCCCATCATCCTCTTCCTCGACGAGCCCACCTCCGGGCTCGACTCCACCTCGGCCTTCATGGTGGTGAAGGTGCTGCAGCGCGTGGCGCAGAGCGGCAGCGTCGTGGTCATGTCGGTGCACCAGCCCAGCTACCGCATCCTCGGCCTCCTTGACCGCCTGCTCCTCCTCTCCCGGGGCCGGACCGTGTACAGCGGCAGCCCCGAGGGGCTCCCCCTCTTCTTCGCCGAGTTTGGGCGGCCCATCCCGGAGAACGAGAACCGCTGCGAGTTCGCCCTCGACCTCATCCGGGAGCTGGAGGGCGGCCCCGGCGGGGCCACCGCCCTCGTCGAGTTCAACCGCGGGTGGCAGGCCATCAAGCAGCCCCGCGGCGGCGCTGCGGGTGGCCTCTCCCTCAAGGAAGCCATCAGCGCCAGCATCTCCCGGGGGAAGCTCGTCTCGGGCGCCACCGAGGGTGCCGCCAGCTCCGCAACCTCCATGCCAACCTTCGTGAACCCCTTCTGGGTCGAGATGGGGGTGCTCACCAGGCGGGCCTTCACCAACAGCCGGCGCATGCCGGAGCTCTTCGCCGTCCGGATGGGGGCCGTGCTGATCACCGGCTTCATCCTCGCCACCATCTTCTGGCGGCTGGACACGTCGCCCAAGGGGGTGCAGGAGCGACTGGGCTTCTTCGCCTTCGCCATGTCCACCACCTTCTACACCTGCGCCGACGCCCTCCCGGTCTTCCTCCATGAGCGCTACATCTTCATGCGAGAGACCGCCTACAACGCCTACCGCCGCAGCTCCTACGTCCTCTCCAACTCCATCGTCTCCATCCCCTCCCTGGTCTTCCTCTCCATCGCCTTCGCCGCCACCACCTTCTTCGCGGTGGGGCTCGCCGGGGGCACCTCCGGCTTCATCTTCTACTTCCTCATCATCCTGGCCGCCTTCTGGGCGGGCAACTCCTTCGTCACCTTCCTCTCCGGCGTCGTCTCCAACGTCATGCTGGGCTTCACCATCGTAGTGGCCATCCTCGCCTACTACCTGCTCTTCAGCGGCTTCTTCATCACCCGGGACCGGATCCCTTCCTACTGGGTGTGGTTCCACTACCTCTCCCTGGTGAAGTACCCCTACGAGGCGGTGCTGCACAACGAGTTCGACGACCCCGGACGGTGCTTCGCCCGGGGGGTTCAGATCTTCGACAACTCCCCGCTCGGCGGGGTATCGGTGGGCATGAAGGGGAAGCTGCTGGCCGCTATGAGCAAGGTGCTTATGGTGAACATCACCGGGAGCACCTGCATCACGACAGGGCCGGACGTCCTGCGGCAGCAGGGGATCACCGACCTGAGCAAATGGAACTGCCTGTGGATCACCGTGGCCTGGGGTTTCCTCTTCAGGATCCTCTTCTACTTCGCACTGCTGCTGGGCAGCAAGAACAAGAGGCGGTAGCCATCGACGTATATACGTTCCCACTTTTCAAAAAAAAAATACTTTTTTGCCTTCTTTTTTTTCTTTCAAAAGAACAGGAGGTTAGAGGTAATTAAGGCCAGGAGAGAGAGAGGGGGGGATAATAATTAACTTGCTGTAAAATATTGCTGTTCTTGTTGTACGTGGAGGGAGAAGGCTGGCTGGAGAGAGAATGGCATGCCAGTACTGTTCTTTGGGGGAGCTGTTGGAAGTGTGAGAAATCCAAAGACGAGGAAGGGTCGACCTCAGTTCATGTATACGTAACAAGTTTCTTTGGTTTTGTTATTCTTTTTTCCGTTGAAGAGTGAAGAGCTCTTGTAACATATGGGAATTACATACATATTGTACGTACGTAGTATATACATCAAATGGGAATTACATATTGTAGTCTATGCATCAAGCACTGTTAATGAGTAGCTAGTTCATGCATGCAATGGGATCTTAATTCTCAACCTAGCTGGGAGTACGTACTCATGTGAGTGTTATGCGTATTTTTTTCCATTCTTATTTAACTTTGCCAGCTATCCTTAACTAAACTGCGCCAATCTCTTCAATATATATTAGTCGTCGATGCTTTTATGGAGCGCGCTCTTAACAGTTCTATGTAGTACTGTGGTAATCTTCTTCTTGTTTACAAATGAAGTATCATTAAGAAATAATTAAAGCTGTTCAACTTGGATTTCTTGTTGCATTACAAGTACTGGAGGGACACACCTTATGATCGAGATCCCACGGCCCACATCATGCAGAATGCATGCCACGAACTGGGCTATCGCTTGCTGATGGTATAAAATTTGTTGTATTGTGCATTTGGGCTTGCTGCATATCTTAAGAGTACCATCAGTTTTTATTTTTTAAATTATGTTCTCAACTTGGGACTCACAGCTGATCAACCTACAAGTCCCTACAAGGTACACTACGGGCCACTTTGACATCGGAACTGTCGGGAGATTAGCACAACTGATGAGAGAGAAAGAGGGTGGGATCCACACTCTCCCCTCACACACATAAATGTTAAACGGGGTCGGTTAATGCGATCGCCCTCCGAGAGTCGATTGCACTAACCCTGCCCGGTTAACAAACATAGCCTACAAGTTCTTAATGGGTCAAAATTAAGTGGTCAGCTTATTAATATTTTGTTAGTCTTCTAATTGCGATGTGTCTTATACTGCCTGTGTAGCTCGAGTGGGCCTTGAGGTGAGGACACGATTTTAAAAACAAAAACAAAAATCCACTGCATACCCTAAAGAGTAATGCAACAAGTCCGGGTTTGCAGCAAATTTTACTCTTTCTAATATCCTCTCCAAGTTAAGCTTTGGTTTTGGGTTTGCAATTCTTGCAGCAAGTGCGTACTACTCATCATATATATATATATATATAATATAATTCTATTGTCCGTTCAGATGGGTTAGTGCAGGTCACCTAGTTATGCTTTCCCTCTGTGACTTGTGAGGTTTTCCCTTCTAACTTGCAAGGTGAGATGAACGGGATTTGTGATCTTACGGTGGGAAGACGTATAGACGTCGACTACACGTTTCCCCGGTTGATCAACGAACCCACTCGTCCAGGGTTCTAGAAAAAGGAACGAGATCCTCTACTCTATCTTGCTCCGAGTACGTATGTAAACCATTTTTTACCACTTTTTTCAATTTGATGTGAATTTTTTTTAAAAAAAAAACAAGTGCAACATCCTCCGCGTGATTAGAACAGATACACTACCTCATCAATTACTCCAATAAAAATAGTAGAACTTAATTGTGTTGGAACAGTTCAAACTACGTCTGATCACAAAGCACTAATCCAAAAGGGTATATGAATCACTTTAATTTGGACGCGTGATTGAGTTAGCTAAAATGTTCATGAGGTCCCTTTCACGGGGAGATTTCGGATTATATATACTTTTTTTTTCTTCTTCTTCTTCGGATGATTAGTTTGGGTTTAGAGAACTCACAGTAGTAAATACTAATCTGTTCATGGAGTCGGGAACCTTTGATCTCTTCATAGTTCCAGCCGCATGTAGCTAGGAAGGGACATGGATTTAAACTTCTAAAAACCTATCAGATAAATCCTCGATCAGTAAGTGCTCTTCACTCTCATGTTTATAAAGGATAAACTCTGGTAGTACAAGACTTCTCTCTTGGAAGAAGTCCCCAATCCACCGGAAGGTCCGAAACGGAGTCTTTCTGGCGAAGAGTTAGCTGCCATCTGGGCTTTTTCTTGTTTAACTAACCTTGGTTGTCAGTGTGGTCCTATTTTTTTCGCAAGTTTCATCATTGAGACGCCGTCACCTAACATTCCAACTTAATTTATGTGCCCTCTACACACACACACACACACACACACACAGGATCCCAGCGTTTACCTGTGAGAGTTCATATGGCAGATGCCCTTAATGTGCAGTTCAACCTCCATTACCTATTGTAGAAATGAGGGACCAGATGAGTGGATCTGAGATTTGGGATACGGCGACGGAAATTTGCACGATTTTCTTGTGTATTTAGATGCGAGAGCAACCTATCTCCTTTTACAGGGTCTTCACCCTCCATCCCCTCGGTCCCGTCACCGCCTCCATTGATTTCTTCCGATCTGGAATCTCTCGTGTGATTTCCTCTTGCGTTTCTTCCCGTCAAAATCACGAGTTCCTCCTACAATTTCTCTTCTGGTTCAGGATGTTTGCTTTGATGATCCGCAACCGTTTCCGGGTTTATGTTTAGTTAGCCACCTTTCAACATCTCCCACTTGACTAATAAACCATTGTATATTTTCTCACTATCCGTGATCATTATAACATTTCTTTGGATATACTCTCTCTCTCTCTCTCTCTCTCTCTCTCTCCCCGTGGATAGTATTTCCGTATACTCTCACTATTCATGAGTAATATTTTGATATACCCTCACTATCTGTCAGAGGTATCATTATTTTAATTTATTATCTATGAAAATATTTCTTTCTAATTTATATGTTCATAAGCCCCTTTAAGTTAACATGTTTAATGAAATTTTCTGCTGAGATATATTTTGTCAACGCATCAACAAGCATATCACTAGTGGAGATATAAGTCACTTTTATTTCCCCTTTCAGCATAATATCTGGAATGTAACGATATTATACTTCAATCTATTTTCCTCTTGAAATATTTACTCCATTGTTAATCGAGCTAATTGCCACGTGATTATCACAGTATATATCAATTGATCTATCTATTAAGTTGAGATTCAAATCGTTCAAAAATCTTTTGATCTAAACCGCATGAGTAGTTGTTTTATTATATACAACGTACTCAGTTTCCTATGTATATCGAGTAACACACCTCTGTTTATTACTTCCCCAAGAAATAGCTACACCACAAAAGAGGAACAAATATCTCTATGTGAACTTTCCATCATCTTTATCTCATCCAAAATTTGCATCCGAATAATCAAGCACCTCAAGCGTATTAGCTTGATAAACAAAACTGTGGTGTAAAATTCCTTTCACATATTTCATAATCTTTTTAACAACTTCCCAATGTCCTGAACCAACATTGTTTTGCTATCTACTTATCAAACTGATTAAGTATGCTAAGTCCGATCTCGTACACATCATTGCATACATTAAGCTTCCGACTACTTATGCATACGACACCATGTGCGGATCCTGTCCCTCTCTGGGGCATTGTCCCTTACACAACTGTTTCTGATGGACTAAGAATGTAGGTGTCGGATTATAATTTTGCATTCTGAGTCTCTTTAATGCGGACCGTAAATATTTTTCCTAGTTTATACTCATCATTCTAGACTTTATATCTCTTAGGATTTGAACGCCAATAACATAAAATGCATCACCAATGTCCTTCGTATCAAACTTTCCACAAAGTTCATATTTGACTTCATTCAACATCTCTATGTCATTTTCGATGAGCAAAATATTATTCACATATAAGGATAATATAATATACTTGCTCTCATTTTTCACGATATACGTACAATTATCCAACATATTTGAAATAAAGCCTAATTGGACAAGTACTTCGTGGAATTTGAGATACCATTATTTAGAAGATTATTTTAAACCATATATCGATTTCTTTAACTTGCATACTCCTTTCTCTTAGCCTTATGCTTGAAATCTCTCGGGTTGTTACGTATAAATGTCTTCCTTCAACTCTCCGTTAAGGAATGTTATTTTTTTATCTATCTAGTATAGCTCCAGATCAAAATATACAATAATTGTCAAGATCATCTTTATGGATGCAAACTTAACCACTAGATAATAAGTTTCTTCAAAATCAATATACCTACATTCTGTGTAAACCCCTTACAACTAATCGGGCCTTATATTTATCAATGGACCTAACAACCCGAAGCTTTTTCTTGATTACCTATTTGCATCCTATAGTCTTTCTATTCTTTGGTAGATCACATAGTTCTCGTATATTTTTCTTTTTCATGGAAACAATTTTCTCATTCATGATCCACTTTGTCAAATTTTTGAATCGTGTGATTTCATTTCATCTATATAATTCATGAGATCTACACAATTTTCTTCTTCCATGTCTACTACCAGACATACATGAAGACTCACAAGAATACAAATGATAATCATCCATCCATGCAGATGGAGTTCGCAATCTTTTGTTGCCTATTCTGGGTTAATCAGGCTACATTACATTCATAGTCATTAGTTCATTTTCCATACTCCGACGTTCTTTCTCAACTTTCGGATTATTTCGAGGGATATCATTGTAATAATCATCATCTATTACAAGTAAAAGTTACTTCTCCTTTTTGACGAGATTCTTCTTCCTCTATATTTTTCAGAAATGTTACATCTCTATACTCTATGATATATTTTTATGGAAAAAATTATAACTAGATGATTTCTCACAATACTCTATGAATCGTCATTTCAATGTCTTAGAGTTCAACTTATCTCTAAATTGATTAGAAATGAGAACAAAGATAATTGACCCCCACTTCTTAAGATGACTCAAATCAGATTTCCTCTTATTCCATAATTCATAAGGCGTACTTTTTACGGATTTTGTGAGAATTCTCTTCAGAACATAATTTGTCATGAGCAATGTCTCTCCCCACAAATTCTTGGGGAGACCTGAATGCGACATCATATATCTAACAATATTCATCAATGTATATGTTCTTTCTTTTAGTCACACCATTATGCTGTGACATATAAGATATTGTCGCATGTCTTTTAATTCCATATTTTTAATAATATGACTCAAATTTTCTTGAGTTATATTCTTCACCTCTACTCGTTCTTAACATCTTAATATTTCTTTCAAGTTACCTTTTCACTTATGCTCTATAATTCCTGAAGCAATCAAATGTCTCTGATTTTACATAAATCAGATAAATATAGGAAAATCTAAAATAATCATCTATGAATGTCATGAAATATTCCTTATTGTTGTATATCTTTATACTTAGTAGGTTACAAATATCCGAGTGGAGCAACCCTAGTAATGCTTTCAATTTATGTCTTATTACGAATGGTTTCTTAGTCATTTTTCTGACTAAATAATGTTCACAAGATGATAGTTTCACCCTTATCAAATCCAGTAATAAATCCATCTTTATCATTTGCTCTATTTTAAATTATTCGAGATACTCAAATCTAAAATGTCATAGATCACATTTCGACCAAGAACACACGAAATACTCATAAATTTCAATGTTATAATTCTCATTGTCAATTATAGGGATACAAAATAAATTATTCTTAGAGATAAATTTTCCCATAACAAGAACTTTTTTATCCTTCCCTATTGACATTCTTATTATAGAATTTCACTTCTAAGCCATTCATCATCAAGACTAGCACAGAGATCAGATTTTGCCAGATTTCGGGTGCATAAAATATATCATTGAGGACCATAATATTATCCCTAAAATATAGCCTATATGTTCTAACACCTTCTACATCTAGGTAGGTGTTGTTACCCATGTATATCCTATGTTCTCCTATGTTGAGTTTGTTCAGTGTTACCAGTCATTGCTTTATCTTTACAATATGGGGAGTGCCGCCATAATCGATCCACCGTTCATTTGAGTCGGCCATCAAGACATTGCATGCATTCTATGATGTCGACGAATTCTCTCTTTCAGACTCCTCTATTTTTCAATTGTTTGTTTCCACGCTCATTCCCTTACCTTTGGGGATAGTTTACCTTAAAGTGGCCAACTTCCCACAAATATAGCAAACACTACGAGGAGTCTTCTTTCATTTTTCTTAGAACTTGTTGGCCTTGAACTAGGCATTTTGTGCTCCAAGCAGGCGATTCCGGCCAGTGGACTTCCGGTGTGCAGCATTGTCCCCCTGTAGGTTTATCTCTAGTTCTCTTCTCCGGGCTATTATGTCTTGTTCAATTACTAGTCTAGCTAGCAAGTCTGTGACACTTAGAGTGGAACCGCTCATTCTTAACGTTGTGGCAGTCATATCTAGTGATGCTGACAAACTATTCAATATAGTTGTCACCTGCATCTTCTCTAAAATTTCAATTGTTGTAGTAGATAGTTCCTTAGTTATGACAATCATTATGTTTACATATTCAAGCATGCTATCACCTTCTTGTATCTTATGTGTTGTAACAATACAATAGGAGTTGAGTATTCACCTCATCCTTTGTGTCATACTTCTCCTTGATAGATTTTTAT
Source organism: Amorphophallus konjac (assembly GCA_022559845.1). Lineage (NCBI taxonomy): Eukaryota > Viridiplantae > Streptophyta > Magnoliopsida > Alismatales > Araceae > Amorphophallus > Amorphophallus konjac. Next base: position 441,899,096 of record CM040126.1, read on the forward strand.
AGTTTATTAGAGATTTTATAAGTTTTAAAAAAATTAATCAAATTATCCTCTATGAACATGAGCATTGGGCTCTTAGCCTTCCTGTCATCCATCAACCATGGAAGTTTCATTAACTTTCATGAGCATTGCTCTCGTTTTTTCTTTTCCACTTCCGTGGAAGTTTCATTAACTTTCAAAATATTGGTGTCAATGACATATTCTATGTTATCATGGATAAGTGCATATCTTATTTTCCGTCACATGTCATAATTGATTTCATTCAGTTTGTCTAGTTTTACCTATCCAAAGTAATGAGCTTGCTGGCTGTTCCGATGAAAATGATTCTCGCAGCGGTGATTTGGGAAACCCGTAGCGGCGATCGGGAAGGGCGACAAGCGAGGATGTAGCAGCACGACACGGCGAGGCTACAGCGGTGAGCGGTGCTAGTTCAACGGCTGGCAATGTGGAGGGAGTAGATCACGATCCAGCCAGTGCAGTAGCAGCGTGAAGGCGGCGGTGATGACATGCGCAGTAGAGCGACGTAGCAGGGCGATCGCGATGCAACGCTTCGTCAACACAGGAGCGCAGAGGGATGTGGCGGCGAGAGCACAACAGCGACGGATCGACCGCTCTGATACCAATGAAGGAATGAGAGAGAGGTTAGTAGATCCGGGGTTTGGGACTCTGATGATGGAGATTTGCACGATTTTCTTATGTATTCCCATGAGAGCAATCCATCTCTTTTTATAGGGGCTTCACCCCTCGTCCCCTCCATCCCATAACCTCTCCTATTGATCTCTTCCATTTCTAAAATCTGTCGTGTGATTTCCTCTTGCGTTTATTCCATTCAAATCCACAAGTTCCTCCTACGGGTTCTCTTCAGTTTTGGGATCTTTGATTTAATGATCCACGGCCGTTTCTTGGTTGATGTTTGGTTGGCCACCTTCCAACACCTATCCCGTTGAAATTAACACCTATCCCGTTGAAGTTATTCTACCATCCAGTTTCGGGTGAGCCGTGGCTGCCAACCGATGATGAAAAGATGAATTGGTGCTCCTAAACCCTACTCTCTCTCTCTCTCTCCATCATTAGCCACCCGGCCTACCTATCGACAGAAGGTGCAAAAATTTTCGCATGATCTCTCTCTGAGCTTCATCTTCTACCATCAACCTCCAACATTCCACTGTTCATCCTGCTAATAAGATGAGAAGAGACAGCTCCACTTGCAGCCACTGCAACATCGCATCCACCTACGCATGAGATGCGAAGTTCTTCCTGTGAATTTTGTACCCTACGCACGTGGTGATCTTCTGGACACGCCAAACATTTCGTGAATCGAGCATAGTGGAACAAGTTAAGTGACAGAGAGATTAAACAATGAGAGAGAGAGAGAGAGGTTGGTTCTCTTTATCAAAGGATTAAGATGTCACATTAAGTTCGGACGTATGAACTGGTAATGGTAGGAAACGATTCTTTTGCCACTGGGAACTTCATGTCAATACAACTCTCTCCACAAATAATGTTCAAACATTATTTTCTTTCATAAAATTTACCCCTTTAGAAGAACATATAAAGCAAATAGTTACAGGTGTCTGTACAAACCAAACACCTACTGAAAATGTGAAAGCAGAGAAGCCCTCCCTTGGGCATTTCGAATAAAGAAAAAAATAAAACAGATAAGAACATGCTCAACGAGATTCGATCTTGAGAATTATTTTTTGTTTTGCTTTTCAACAATAAAAATTATAATTTTCAGATGAAAATGATTATGACGACTAATTTTAGATATATACAGAGGTCAAATCAATAGGCTGAAGAGATAAGAGCTAGATCGATCAATCTGAGGACCAAAACACTCTAAAAATACATAAATATATTAATTATCCTGAAATTATCCCTAATTTTTCACAATTTGCATTTCTATGTAAAATCTTTAACATGAATTGACAAGGAGAGAGAGTACCGTTCACGAGACCAACTACCTTCGGCGGGGACGGCGGAGAGAACATAGTTAAGACTGGTGGGGAGCCAGCAATACAAAATGTAAATGCTTGCTTTTTACTCTTCTGTATGAAAGGATGTTTGGATTGATATGAAATGACAAATTCTCATAACTGTTTCACTTATGAGATTTTAGCAGTGTTTGGATTGTTGTAAAGTACATAAAAATTGGAATTGAAATCCAAATTAATGGCTAGTTTGCCAAAAGGAAGCTGAGCACGGTCCAAAACTGAAAATTTTGCTGTTGCCAGTTTAGAAATTTGCGTCATTTCACCTCTTCCAGATAATCCAAGTGGCCCATGTCAGAACAGGACACAGCTTTGTGCTTGGAAGGGCAACTGTGATTGATTTCTTGGTAAATATGGGATCCCTGTGCTCTGTGTTTTGGTGATTGGACTTCTGTAGTCTGGAATCTGCTCCACAGTTTACAACAGAAAATATCTAATGCTTAATTTTGCAGTGAAAGTTCAGCTAATTTTGAGGAGATAGAATCAGAGCACTGCATCCCTTCGAGATTGATCCACCTGATCGCAGTGACCACTCCGTGAAATCGTAAACAACACATCATTACTCACTTCAGACATCGCTAAATTGTCCATTTTGTTCTCCATGATCCAGAAGAACCCAGTCATAAGCTGCGCTCCAAGGGCGTGAAATTCTCTGAACTGAAGGCACATTGGTCTCTAACGATCTATGGGCATTTTTCACTGTTGCTAGATATGCTGCTTAGAGGAAACATGTCAACAATGAAACAAGCGGATCAGATTTAAATGACCGACGTTCAAGCTGACTGAACTTTGTGTTCTAACTTAAGCATCCATCAAAGCGGCCACCAACTGAATACCCTTTTCCGTAAGAGTAACTTCACCCGCCAAATAGTCATCATGCAACTATTCACTGCCATCAGAAGATGACATAACTCTCAATTCTAGAGGTTTCACCAACAATTACTTGACACAGAAATAAATCCCGAGAGCAAAGCCACCAGTAAATTTTACTGCCAGTGAGACTAAAGCTTGATAGCTGAAATGAGATACTCCAAGAGTACCAGAAAGTATACCTAGTTATAAGGCAATGAACAATGAAATCTGCATCAGATATAATATGGCAATTGCATTGTGCCACATAATATTTAAGGTCAATTGCAAAGCAACTAGTTCAACGGGCAACAAATTTCTGCTGAAGTACCAGACTTTATGGAGAAATCCTGCAGTAGAAAAGGATATTTAATGCTGCCTCCATCCAAAGGGCATAAAATAGGTTATGGTCTTCTAAATTTATCAGTGAAATGAGATGATCAAGATTATAAAAAGATAAGATATAGGGAAGTAAACAAAGTAATGTGGTTAGTAAGACAAGATAAAGAAGCCGGCATGAGTTCACCTCAACGGTGCATGTCACGCCTCCAAGAAAATCCAATAAAGCTGATAAATGTATGCAGGGAATGATAATTACCATGATGTTCAAAACACCCTCCAGAAATTTTTCGTGAAGGAATCATTGAAGATAGAAGCCCATCAAAAGAAGAATCTTTGTACAAATGCAAACCCTGAACAGTTCACCTGGTGACACTGAAAACCATTACAAATGGAACAGCCAGGCATACATCAACTGTTCATCCACACTGTATAGTTTTTTTTTTTATATACAAAAATCACAACACGCCCACAGGGGAAAAGGCAAGGCCATGTGAACTTCAGACTCTTAGCAACTACTCTGTTAGCTAGACTGCCTTCAGTTACAATTTTATGCATAGCAACTTTCATACAAAGTTGTATCCACCACAATGCACGATTTTATTTGCTATGGCTGACATATGCCTCCACTTCCATAATGTACCTGGACAGCATGAACTATAATTTCTTCCTCTTTAGTCATGTTCGAGTCTGGCAATGGGCCATCCTTGTCCACTTTGGTGCCTGTAGCTATCTTCTTGATCTCCCATGACCCTCCCTCTTCTATGCTTATTCCCCAATTTGTTTAAAACAAATATGTCTATCTCTTGAACTACCTCTCTCAGGAAACTCTCCATCTTTGTCTTGACACAATCTGATGGACCTTGGAGGGATATACTCAACATGATGATGAAATGATCCATCATTCTTATCAATATCCCCAACAATATAGTCCTGCGTAAAAGAGAAAGCATGTCCATATTCCTCATCAGTATCTCTTCGTTCATCAGCACATGCATCATATTCCTAGGGCCAATGCTGACCAGATTGCAAATGCCTAGAGTAATGTTTGCTTACTCGATGATCAATTAAATCAAACATTTGAACATTCTCGTGCAGGTGCAGATCTGGCCTAGGCACATTGTGTTCCCCCAGAGCCCCAAAATCTCTCCTCTCATCATGTAATCGAAGAATACAAGGGGAAACATTCTTTCTTCCCAACATAACCTGCGAAAAGCAAGTGTTTCCACAAGGTGATCTTACTCTCTCAACCCAAAGAACAGGTGGAGATGTGCAGTGAGACATTTCTGGGTGTCCCAAATGATCAGGGGATCTTTGAGATGGCGACCACAAGTGATGACATCTACCTTGAGTCCTTAGTGAAGAGGTCAAGGAAGTCTGCGACAAATGTTGAACAGCGGCCCTCTTCTGAACAGGTGAAAGGCTCCTCTCCCTTCAAATTAAGCAGTTCTCCCAATGTAAATAATTAGGATGAGCACCTGGAGGCAAATATGAATCTGCCATGTCATCTGCAAAATCATTCATAGGCTGTTCTTCACAATTCAGCATATATAGCTCCGGAATTTCTCCATCAGTGCACATACCTTGTTGGATCATTTGGACCTCAACTAGCTGTCGTCCTTTTTGTCCAGGAGTGGGTCTTCTAATTGGTGGATGACGCAAATTTTCCAATTCACCATCTACATGCTTCCTTCCCGTCCTAGAAGCATTTTCATTTGAGCCAGGCATTCCAACAGTGACGGCAACTCCAGATGCATTCTCAACTCTGGGGAGTTGGAATCTAGCTGGCCTATTATCATGTTTGGAAGCATACCCACTACCAGGATCCCAACTGCCATGAAGAGTATCTAACTGCTGAACATCCTTTCCATGCAAACATCGACTATACAATCTATGCTATTGCTATCTACATGGTTGATCTGGCTCCCTCTCTTTCCCAAATTTGTACACTTGATCAATACATATTCTATATCGAAAGGGATCAAACAAGGGATTGCATAAACAAAACATAGAAGTGAATGAAATTTGAATTAAATGTCATGTAAGGACCTTAGAATTAAATAAATTGCATTTAGAAGAAGCCCATGAAAGAAGAATATCACCTGGAACTCCTCATGTCCTTCCCCTCATTTGCTTAATTTGTCCTTGCTTCTTTCCCTCTCACATCATGATGATGACCTTCTATGAATATACTTTTTCTTTCCAGCTGATGATGCATTGGATAATGAACTTAGATGTCTACTATGGCTCCATTTTTTTCTTACATATTTGATCACACCATGATTGTGCAATACATCTTTTTTTAACAGACCAGAGTGATTTGCAGGTAGCAGGCTCCTTATGCTGCTTTTTGCTTGGTCGCCTCCAACACCATTGCCAATGTCTGCACCCCCTGAATAACTAGAACAAAGTATTTTCCTTCTAGGGCCAATTTATGACTACTCTTCATGACTTCATTTTTACCAGACTCAGCTATTGGCACTCCAATGGCTAAAGATTCATCTTTTGCATATTTTGCCATAGATAAATGTGCATCATTCTTCTCAGTGCACAGACAACTCTCGCATTCTATAGTGCAGAAAACATCCTTCAACTCATTGACATTGTCAAAGTAGCTCTCGGCTCCAGCTACACTCAATGGTATTGTGACAGGCACATCCGATGATATAGTCACAGGATGATCAGATTTGATAGCCTCCATGTCAATATCTTTGTCTGGTCTGGCACTGCAAGGATTGACTGCACTGTGCAACAGTGATCCTCTTACTTCAACATCCTCACAGTAATCATCATCACCATGCTGCTTTGGCACCGCTTCACTAACACCAACTGCCACAAGAAAAACATACAATTCATTTTTGGGTTCAAAAGTTTCTGGTTTCTCAACCTCTCCCTCCGCAGCGGTTTCAGTTCTTTTGTCGCCAGTAGATGGGTCCAAATTGGGTACATCCGAGGAAACAAATTGTGATAAATGTGCACCACATTCTAAATATGATGCCTCTTCACCTGCCCTTGGCATATCACCAGCAACTGTGCTTGTTACTATCTAGGTCATCCCCTGTCACTTCCCTGACATGACTGAATTCATTGTCCACCAGAATAGGAGGCTCAAAAGCCATCCCTGAGCCCTTGACAATATTGTTACCTGCATTTTGTGGTACGTTGGCACAGATGGGCATCAACAGGACATCCTGAGAATCACTGACCTCAGAAATAGCAGATTTTGAAACCAGATTTGTGGAATTATGATGTGCACCCTGAGATGAGACAGCAGTGTAAGGGCCATTTGGTCCAAAATCATGTATTTTACCACCACGAACAAGAAGTCTGGAAACAACAGTAGAGACCTTGCTACTTTCTTCAGTAACTTTAGATGGCATAACATTTGGTGTCCCCTTAATATTGTATTCATTGTCAAAACTGATGACTGTTCCCTGGTTTCCCAAATCCAAGGATCGAGCAGCACTTCCTTTTAGCATCTTGATGCATCTCCCTGGTATACACTCTTCCCTTTGTACATAAGATTCAGGATGATGTGCTTGGCCTTCCATTGTCACTACATTTCTTCGACAAGAAACAACTGCCTGTCCAGTTTTAACAGCATCTCCACATCTTGATCCTGTACCATTCAGATATTTTGTCTTGAGGCCCTCCTTCTCAACACAATCTAATGGTTCTAACTTTACAATGCTGTGATCTACTGATCTGGAATTGCTCACTTCCATATTCCTTATCTCCTCCCTACCATCCTCTTCAACTCGTTCAGTTTTCACAGTACTGCAAACAGACAAATTCAGAGCCTGAGCAAGTGCAGTGGGCCCAAGTGACAAGGTTAGATCAGATATTTTATGTGAACTTAGCATGGCAGTAGCATGAGTTGTACACAACTCTGTATGTGCCATGGATCCAAAACTTGTGTTAAGTCTCTGGTTTAGGTTAATGTTGGTGTCACACTGTTCACCAGGACGTTTCAGTGTGTTAGATAGCTTGAGACTGCAACTCTCAATAAGATCACTTTTCCCTAATGTCAGACTCAATTCAGATGGTTCTTTATGAATTATCCCCACCGGACCCATTTCAATCTTCTTCTCATGTACATATGCTAAATCTAGATTGTCAATTCCACCAGCCCCATGAGTCGAAGGTGCATTATCTGTGGACTCCTCCCATGCATTCACTATAGTATTCAAATCCCAGTGAAATGTCCTCGAGTATTGGTTATCAGGCACAAACCTTAATTCATCATCAGTCTGTTGGCTCTGAAAACTATACTGCCTCTCAGACAAAGTAGGTTCTAATGCACAAGAGTCCAAGTTTTCTTGTTTGACAGAGGTTAATGATGCATTTTGCTTTAGTGAAAAGTCTCCACATTGCCTAGTAAGTGGTGAAGGCAATTCAACTTTTCCTCGGACTTTCTGAGATGCTAAATCATCACTCAACATGAACTTATTTCCCCAACTTCTATCTCCCATTGATGATTGAGAATCGTTATTTTCTGACATATGAGCCAAGATGGGTTGGAATGCAGATATATTTTCTGAAGCTTGTTGTCCTCCATTACCAAATTCCATACAGGCAGTAGAACCAAAAGAAAATAACCTCAGTTCCCCATTCAAACTGGGGGAATCTCTATAACTTGACATTGGGTTCACTTCTCTGTCAACGAAGGATTTTACTTTGCACTCCAAGGATGAATCCTTGAAAGCAGCACAACCCATATGAGGCATGCAGTTGGAGGCCTTACAAATAATTGATTCTGCTGCCTCAGTTGTGTCATTTAATTGAGTATCACAGTTATCTGCAGCAAAAGATGGTGAATGAGACGGTGGACATTTGGAGAGGAATCGTCTTTTCTTGGGTGGCACAATTGCAGCAAGATCACCCGTGATCCATGAAAAGATTTTCATTCCATTCTGCCAAATAAAACAATAATCAGGATTTAGGCATAAAATAATTATATATGTAGTAACAATCTATCAGCAGAGTGATGCTCAACAGTGCAAGAAGGAAATGAGCACCTCTTCTTTTCCAGGTGACACCATAGCTTCACTGTTACTTTTGGCCTGAGAGAATGGCAGTCAGATGATTGTTTATTTCATCAATCCATTGAATTGAGATGAAAAGGCTGAAATTGAAGCAGGCCAGGACCCAGCTGAACTTGAGAACATAGAGTAGCTACACAAGGCAGAAGAATAATGTAGAGATGATACACACCCTGCCCAACATTCAAAAAAATGGTTATCAGACCCAACCTTCTTGGCTTCGTGTGGAAAGCCTCTGTTGGAATAATTGGGTTTTGTGGATTCAACATGGTATCAGAGCATGGTCTTGGCCCAACTCCATATATTTCTTATCTTGCCACCTCCACCCAATTAATGTCCACGGCCCATCTTGGCCGTGAGGGGGAGTGTTGGAATATTTCGGCATAGTCCCCTGGACAATAGTCCCGTATTGGTTAAATGAGTTGCAGTTCATGTGCTTATGACCCTGGGCCTGTGTATCTCAACACCATGGTTTTGTGGATTCAACAGCCTCAATAAAGAAATTGAATAATTACAAAAGGCACTACAATGGGGAATGATAGTGTTTCTTTACTTGTAGTTAGCAACCAAACCCTAGCCTTATATAGAATGAAAAAATCCATCTATATGAAAAAAAAAAGCATGAGAACCAAGATCATAACAAAGAAAAAAATCAACTCACTTGCCGAGGATCTTTAGAAGAATGAAACCCAACACCATTAGAATTCATTTAAAGAAACACAACCCTGAGAGATTTGTCAAAAGTTTTTCCTACTTCCTCTGTTAAGAATAAGTGTCAGGATGAGTTGCCAGTAAAGGGCAATAATGTGAGGCTAACTTTTACCGTGGAACCTCACAAATAAACGCAGAGAAAGAAGTCACTAGTACATAAAACATGGGAGGAGGGGAGTCCCAAAAATTTTACAGGGAAATAGAAAATCAAGGAAAGTAAAGTAGAGAATCCAGGAAATACTTTACTTTCCTTTGAAACTTGTGAATTCATGGTGTTTTCATTTCCCAGTCATTTTCCTATAAAACTTGTAAATGAATGGGTACAGGGAAATAGAAAATCAAGGAAAGTAAAGTAGAGAATCCAGGAAATACTTTACTCCAAAGAAAAACCATTCATTTACAAGTTTTATAGGAAAATGACTGGGAAATGAAAACACCATGAATTCACAAGTTTCAAAGGAAAACAACCGGTATTGTCTGCTTTGGGCTGAGCCCGCACAGTTTTGTCCTCAGAGCGGACAATACCTTACAAGGGTTAGATCGGGTCGTGACACAAACATTCTGCACTAATCCTAAAGTATCATCCAAAATGCTTGTTGTGGATGCCAACCAACAGCACTGAAGAGGCGAGATCTCGTGCAAAGCTATGGACTGTCGGATCTAGGGCAATCGCGGGATGTAGGCACCTCAGAACGAAGCTCTGCAAAGGGAAAGAAAGCGATCAGGGGGCCCGGGGCTGTGATCCAGGGGAAAACCCTCCGATACTTAAGTCAGCAAACAGTATGAGCGAGGTGCAGAAGGGAGGCAACGGAGGTGTAGGGTACAAGACTGCTCTTCACTAGTTGAAGTGGCTAAAAGTTGGCTTACCTTTCCGGAGGAGTTCTCTGGGTTTATATAGCTAGCTGCTCCCTTTTCTTGAGTAGGGGAAGCAGGAGAGTTTGGGGGCATTACGTCCTTAATAAGAACTCTCACCATTCAAGGACTCTTGCCCTACCCCTATCCCCTTAAGCTTCCCCTCTCCGAAGACAACGCAGCATCCGCTGAGATAATCAGGGATAAGTGCCCATCCGCGAGAAGTTCGCTCCGGCTCATTCAAGAGTCAAGAGGACGGACTAATCTGTTGAAGGATATCCCATCTCTGGGTCGGGATCCCGAGGGTTGGGCACTCCCCGAGGGAGCATTCATCTACCTTTCGGTCGCTCGATCGATCGATGGCCAGACTTTGCCCAAGCGCCAGGGGGCCTTCGATCGGGTGCCCGAGCCAAGGCTTGGTGGGCCGTCGCCAATCAACTTTGCCAAAGTCCTGTGATTAGTGGGCCCTGCTGGGGCTATCACTTATTGGGATATGCAGACCTAAATGGGCCGTTGGGCCGGGCAAATATTGGGCCGTGAATCTGCCCCTCTCCACTTCTTCCGCCGTGAGCTCGCTGCGGAGATAGCGGCAAGACGTCGCAGCCAAACTCCCCGCTCAGCCTCCTAACCGCGGGCGTCTCCATTTCGTTCCGCCATAGAAGGTGGGGGAGACGGCGAAATACTAGAGTTTGATGAACTTGCCGAAGGAGGAAGCTGACGAATCGCCTCTGCGGTGGTTTCAACAAGCTCTACGAAGGTTCTGGCAATCTCCCGCTCCCTTCAGTTCCCCTCCTGGGACATAAATCTCCCCAAGAACTCGCGTAAACATGGGGAGATGGGGAAGCCCTAACGATGAAGGCGGGGAGGACAGGCGTGCAGGGCATTTATAGCCCTAACCGACCTCAAGAGAACCGCCGCAGCGTCTCGAAAGGGTGCAAGCCACGAGACGGCGCATTCGAATCGGTGCGAAAAGATGTGATCATTGCGCTCAAACCCCCAAGCGCTAGGGCAACCGCATTAATGGAATCGAGAATCAAAGCGGGGACAGCCCAGGATGGCCAATCCCCGCCATTGCCAAAAACCCCGATGTATATTCCTTACTCTCTGAGCCTATTCTTGGCTCGGGAGTAGGGGAGGGGCAAGTGGAAAGGGACAGATTCGCGACCTAATATTTGCCCGGCCCAATGGCCCATTTAGGTCTGCATAGCCCAATAAGTGACAGCCCCGGCAAGGCCCACTAATCACGGGACTTTGGCAAAGCAGATCGTCGACGGCCCACCAAGCCTTGGCTAGGGCACCCGACCGAAGCGCCCCCCCCCCCCCCCGAACGCTCGGGCAAAGTCTGGCCAGCGATCGATTGATCGACCGAAAGGTAGATGAATGCTCCATCGGGGAGTGTCCAAGCCTTGGGATCCCGACCCAGACATGGGATATTCTTCAACGGATTAACCCATCCTCTTGACTCCTGAATGAGCTGAGACGAACTTCTCGTGAATGGGCACTTATCCCTCATTATCTCAGCGGGTGATGCGCTGTCTTCGGAGAGGGAAAGCTTAAGGGGATAGGGGTAGGGCAAGAGTCCCTGAACGGTGAGAGTTCTTATTAAGGACGTAACGCCCTCAAACTCTCCCGCTTCCCCTACTCAAGAAAGGGAGCAGCTAGCTATATAAACCCAGGGTTTTATAAACCCGGGGAACCCCTCCGGAAAGGTAAGCCAACTTCTAGCTACTTCAACTGGTGAAGAGCAGTCTCGTGCCCTACACCTCCGTTGCCTCCCTTCTGCTCCTCGCTCATACTGTTTGCTGACTTAAGCATCAGAGGATTTTCCCCGGGATCACAGTCCCGGGCCCCCTGATCGCTTTCTTTCCCTTTGTAGAGCTTCGTTTTGAGGTGGCTACATCCCACGATTGCCCTAGATCCGATGGTCCACGGCTTTGCACGAGATCTCGCCTCTTCAAGGACCATGAACACTGTTCAGCAAAAGTTCATCATTCACTTGCCAACAACCATGCACCAGAATTCTTGTACTAAGCATGAAAATATCTTGTTTTTCTATCTCATCGATTTAATAAGAATGCCATCAACAGGTACAAAGAGCAAAGTCACTTTCAAACTTGTTAAACTATATTCTACAGACGCTACAAGGAACTGTCAAGCATGCACAAACACACATATTAGAGCTTCCTTGACTTTGCTAGATAACCATGGAATGAAGACTGGGACCAACTGGCCAAATATCTCTTATTCACTGAGATCTACTGAGATATTGAAGGAAAAGTAAGCCCTTTTTTGCATGTTCAGGACAACTCCAGCTGCCACTTTGTAAACCACAAAGAGGGGATGGACCCTCAAAACACCCCGCACCATTTCAGACCCATGCTGGAAGGGAAAGTAAACGGTTGAATGCTAAGCATATAAAACAGAAGAACATCATTCAGAACTTGATGCAGTTGATACCTTACCATTGCCGATTATTTCATATTAATCCCTCTCTAGTCTCTACCCCTTGTCAAGAAGAGCCTGAATATAATAAAACTCTTACAAGACATTAAAAACAAACTTTGATTCCAACTTCAAGCAAGGGCCAGATTTTTTTATCAGGTGATCAGTCATCTGTAGTTTGGTGTTCCTTTGCAGATCTCTTACAGCTTCAACCTGACTGCATAAGTATTAAAGTGGTCTTCAGGTTTAGCAATGTATCTTCTTTATTGCTTATTGCATCTGTTTGTGATTTTATACCCATTTGTCTTTGCTGGGAACCTTGACACTGGAGGAACAGTTCCAGATCTGATGGAAAAGAGACCTCATTGAATAGAACAATTGTGCGATTGAACTTGTCTCTGGTTTCTCTTGATAAAGAGTTCAAACCTAAAGATAACACTAGCCGAGAGGATCTCAGTCCTATGCTGCCGTTGTGCATTCAAGGTCAACAAATTGCAGCTCTATATAGAGTCAGCATGAATGCCACCTGGTTTGCTCAAACTTAACTGTGATGGGCAGAAAAGATGGCTAGCCTTGCCTGTTGGTGTGGGAGTAATTGAAGACTCAAAGTTCACGTGGTAGTTTATCTTTTCATCCAAGATCAGCTAACTCCAGCACTGAGATGCGAGGTTTGCATGATGCTCTATGCCAATGCAGGCATCTGAGATTATTTCTATTCTACTTCTCATGCTAGATTCAATGGCATTAATGCAGTCATATTTCATTTGACATGCTACATTTAGATCCAATGGCATTCAGAGTTACAAACTCGAAAAACAAGCACCACAGAACATATGGATGCGGTGGTGCAAGGGAGACTACTTTCAGAGCAAGTATCTCACGTCCTAAGACAAGATAACCAGCTAATAGATCCTTTGTCTTCCTCCAGTATCAACTGTGTCTGGGGAGTTCAACAATTTTTCCTTTGGTTAAGGAATAATCCTAATGAGGCACAAGGTACCCTTGTGGACTGAACAAGATGGTTTCGGGCATTCAATTCTAATCCACATGTTCCTCTTAAGCAAGAGCTTCGTGATCTTTGATTCAGTAAGGCCTGGTTTGATAACCAAATAAGGTCGGTTAGGGTGAGTTGTTCCGGCTTTGAGTCACGGTTAGCTTGTTCGGGCTCGAACAGGTTTAAGGGGGGCTAAGGGCCTTATTCGACGAACAATCCATTTGACCCGGCATGGTCGAATGTTGTAATCGAGCAGCTGGGTTTGGCACGAACGGCGGTCATGCGGCGAGGCGGCGGCGGTGTATGTGGGCAATACGGCGGCGTCCGGAGAGGTCCGGCATCGGTTTCGCTGTTGTCCAGGGCAGCAGGCAGCATCCAATCGACTCACAAAAGAGGGGTTCACCATGAGGCAGGGAGGTGGTTGTGGCGCTAAGTGCCGGCGTCGGTGGCGGATGGGGGCCTTATGGCTGCGTCCGGCAGCATCTCCGGCATTGTCCGGAAGCGGTTTCCTCGTCGTCCAGGGAAGCCGTACGGCATCCGATCGGTCTTCTTCTCCACGTCCAGCGTCGAGCAAGATACCCTCCATCAAACCAGAACACGGGTTCAGTCGAACACGCAACCCCCGGGTGAGTTGTTCACCTTGCCCTAGGCGGTTATCAATCTGGGAGTGACTGAAAGTGTTTAAACCAATTTCAACCGAACAAAAATTATGAAAACACCACATAAGAGTTCAACTGTGAGCAGCACCAGAGTGACCCTCACTCCCAATTGCTGAACCAGAACTATTATCTGATCAGGATACTAGAAAAAACTAATTCAAACTTTCCATCATGAAATGCTTTCCGTCAGCACAGGAAGAAACATCAGATCCGCCTGCAGAGTTGCCACCACAGTTGCTCCTTACACCCTCCCCATAAAGAAGAAACATCCGCGATTCCACATAGCCATGAGACCCCAAACGCTTGAAGAAACATCAAGCACGACATTAAAGGATCTATCCTAATATAACCCAATCCATCCCTTGAAGAGATCAATCCTTCCAACGCCACTTTGTAACAAGCACGATAACCAAAAAAAAAAAAAAACAATCATCTAAGATAAGAGTGCGAACACGCCACCAGCTAGAGAGATCGGACAAACCGAGTTTGCAGTGCAAGTGAAGCGAGCAAAAGGATACACGTGAGTTAGATGTCGTTGGATTTGAATCTAAATCTCTTGTACTCTATTTAGACCCGAGTATTACTGTACTAGATTCTCCGTCATTAAAATAAGAAAATGAAGCAAGAAAAAAAATAAAAATGCATGATGATAAAAAATCAGATGCGACGAGAACAAAAACAATCGTGCTCCAGACATGCTCACGGTACCATCAGGGGCCAACACAGAGAAATGGGAAAAGTTACCTGACGGGAGCAGCGGAGGAAACAATACGAAGGCCAACAAGAAGCCAATCCCCAACGCAAACGCTGGACAACGCCCCCTTCCACCGCACTTCCTCCCTCTCCTATTTAAATAGAAGCGCCTGGCGTGGGTTCTCGCCGGTTCCAAGACTTCCCGCCGCCACTAAAGTAGTCTTCTTCTCGGGCACCTCTTTAAGTATCACTTTGGAAAGGGGTTACGTATTTTGTGAGTTAAGTAAATCTACTAAATTTAGTCTTAGATTAATTTGATTTTAATTTGATAGAAACATAGTTAACCTGTAAATAAAATACTGTGTTAACCTATTTTTATTTCAGTGTGATTTGATAACAAGTGGGTTAACTCCTTATTTATGACAACCAAAATATCATAATTATCCCTTCTTCGTGATTTTTTTAATATATCTCTTTTTCTCTCTCTACTCTTTCTCTCTCATGTCACTCTCTCTCTCACTCTCTCACAAGCATATATTAATTACGAGTTTAAATATATATTTTAATTAAAAAATTTATTTTATTATAATTTAAATTATTTTTAATATATAATATAAATTGATTATCTCGTAAATTAAAATTTAAAAGCCAAAAACGACGTTAATAAGAGTTTATGTTATTGTTCATCTTTAAAAAAAATTATTTAATCTTTATTTTTTAATATTTTATAATATAATATAACATGGAAATAATTTTTTAATAAATAACATTAATAATCTCACTAATTAAATTTTAAAAGTAAATATGGTATTAATACAAGTTCATATTACTATTTATCTTTAAAATTTTTATTTTATCTTAATTTTTAAATATTTTTAATATATTTTATAAATATAATAAATCATGAAAATAAATTTTGTTTGATAAATAACATCAACAATTTCACTAATTTAAATTTAATAGTCAAAAATGACATTAATTATCAATTTTGTGTTACTATTTATCTTTAAAATTTTTATTTTATCTTAATTTTTAAATATTTTGACTATATTCTATAAATATAATATATCATGAACATAAATTTTACTTGATAAATAACATTATAATAATAATAATAATATATCATGGAAATAAATTTAACTTGATAGATTTTGTTTGATAAATATATCATTATAATAATAAAACTTTTGATAAAATTTTTTATTAATATTACTAACTAAAAACTTACCCATAATAAAATTTATAATAATATGTGTGTGTGTGTGAGAGATAGGGGGTGGGCATTAATTAGGTGAGAGAGAGAGGGAGGGTGAGTACGTGTGTGTGAGAGAGAGAGAGAGTATTAATTAGGTGTGTGTGAGAGAGGAGGAGAGAGAGAGCGAGGGTCGTGTGTGTGAGAGAGAGAGAGAGAGAGAGAGTGAGAGAGAGGAGTGCATTAATTAGGTGTGTGTGTGAGAGAGAGAGAGGGGGGGAGGGAGGGTGAGCATTAAATTGAGTAGGAGGGAGGGAGACGATGTGGACTAACCCATCTCGCGATGGGGAATTGGAAACTCTAGATTATCCCGTGGTAGTCCAGCAGATAATCAAATTAGTCTTGGCCCCCCAAATCAAACTTCAAATTTAATTAATTCAGGGTTAACTTATGATTAACTACGGGATAACTCGTTTTCACAACAGGATTTAAGGGCCACTTTGATTACGGGTTAGATTGAGTTTTATTCTCGGGCACCACTGTATTATTCTCGTGCGGATGATATATCTAGGGTGATTCATCTTACCTCTAATTTTAATCGGAGTGAATTAACTCATTTTACCTATTTTTTAGAATGAGTTAATCCATTTAACTCTATCCGACTCGGCTTTAAAAAAATATCAAATCAAAAATAATCCATATGCCCTATTAATTCATCTTAACCCGACTTAACCCGTTACCACAATAACAAGATGTGCAGCAACAAACAAGTTAGGAAGACATAAGGTGGCCATCGACATAATGGAGATTAAAAGTAGGATCTGTAGTACTTCTAAGATTTAGGGCTATCTGAGATATACGAATTTGTAGGGTGTATTTGTACTACAATGATCTCTCTACTCTTCGTAGAAAAAAAAGTTGCGAGAGAGGCCGGAAGGAGAGTGTTGAAAGTTGATGAGACAGGCGGCTTCAGCCGTCCGATTCATCATATGGTGATGAGGAACAGTGTTCCCTGGCCCATTACATTCTTCGCGTCACTGCGGTCCGGTGGCAGCCGATTGGTTGACGGTGACGGTCACGGCGATGTTGTCCGACACGCAAAGGGGCAAAAGAAGGGATAAAAGCCTTTCCCTCAACCTAGGGCTAAGAACAAGCAACGCCACTTGCTACTTCAATTCTTTCTTATACACATTTCTTATAAAAAAAGACATAATTAACCCTAAACTCTAAATCTCAAAAATCTTTTATAAATAATCTCTATATTTTGACCTTTTATCTAACACATCTGTATAGCCTTGAAATTATTAACCAGAATTTTTATACACGTGGTACTTTTGATGGCGTGATATAGGATCTAAGAATATATATATATATGTATTCTTAACCCATCTTTGACCGAGGAATTGATAAATAAAAAAATATCTCTCGCAAGTTAATTTATCTCAAAATTTTTCTTCATTTATTTTGGTAGACATCGAATTAAATGGAGGGTTAAATTGTTCCACCAATTTTGTTAGATCAATTGAACCGAGATACGGGAGTTATCCCTCGTTGTAATCAGATTAATTTTATTATTCTATCAAACTAACAAATAGATAAAATATGACTTATTCTCGAGATAAATAGGAGATATCCCTCTATAAAGAGAGACTCAAAGATTTCATATATATATATATATATATATATAGGTGAGATATATAAACATAGGGATATCAAAGTTATTTATAAATATTTTAAGGGTCTATCAGTAACTTTTCCAATTCCAAAAAATTAATCTACCGAGTATTTTAACAACTTTTATAAGAGAATTATTTAATAGAAGAAATTTGTCTAAAAGTAGTACATAGTCAACTAATAAATTCTGTTCTTTGATAAGGATAGATATTACCCATCAACATGATGAAAAATATATTATCTACTCTCATGGATCATTATTTTCATTTACCTTGATAACTTGGTTACGCCTTCATTACTAGAGAGAGAGAGGTTGTACTGAGTCATCTTCTAGACTTCTGATCTCTTGCTGGCATGGTCATCTTGCAAGTTAGCGGCTTTTGCGTCTAGGGGTGTGGCCCCGTTTAAACAAAATAAAGAGAAAGGTTCATTGCACAGATGTGCTACTTTGCAATATCTTTAAATTTTTATTTTTATTTTTACTATTTTTTAAAGTAAATCTCAAAATATTTTAAATTAAGATATAAATTACGTCACAATTAGATTATTCAGAAAGAAATAAAAAATTAAATTAAATAAATAATATTAGATCTATTCTTCTAAAAATTAACATGTTTTATTTTTAATTTTTTTAAGTAATCGCGAATGATGATGGGAATTTTCAGTCGGGCCAAAATTTAAAAATTGGGTTGCAAATTTTGTCTAACCTTTTAACTAGACTCTCTCACTTGGCTGAGGAGAAGAGAAGATGAAAATTTTATAATTCCGCCACCTCTCTTGTAATAATTATTTATATCCTCTCACTTCGCCAAGAGTAAGAAGAGATGAAAAACTGACAACTTGGTTTGATGACCAAATCTTATAACTAGGCTCCCTCTTAGACCCCACCACCCCTCAATTGACACAAGATTTCTATGGTGAACCATCTTGATTATAAAAACTGAACCCCACAACAAAACCCACATTATTCTCTCTAAATGTTTAACAATAACATATCCTTTTAAAGAGGTGAGCAGAGTTTAATTTGATTTGGTTTAATTTGAAGAGAATTTTTTTAAAATCAAATCGAATCGAATTAAGAGTTCAACTCGAATCAAACTAAATCGAACTATTTGAAATTAAACCAAATCAAATCGAATTAATTCAGTTAGATTCGATTTGAACTATATTCATATCTCCTTTTAAAAATTAAATTTGATTTAAACAGGAGTAAAGAAAGACTGGATAAAAAAATTTCTATCAAATAAAGTAACTATTAAATAAATAACATCAAAAGTTATAATTGGTAAGAACAAGCTCCACAATATTTTTACATAAAAAATTAAAAAATTCAATTACAGTGAAATATAAGGTGATTTGAAACTCATTTCATAGAATCAAAAATTCCGTCAGGATGGCGGGGATTAAACTTTTGAAATTAAGATTTATAGTTATATATATACTTATATTAACTTCATAAAAAGATCCTTAAATTCGAGTTATTATGTTCAACTCGATTTCTCGAATTTTAAAATCGAATCAAATCAAAAAATTTAATACAATTTAATTTGAATTCAAATCAATTTTTTAAAAATTTTAACTCAAATTAAATTGAATCAAATCTATCGATTCGATTTAATTTTTAGATTGAACCCGAATGACGATCACCCTATCCTTTTATGATCTCCACTGGCAAAAAAACCTCTGAATCGTCTTTACTTTTATTAATATAGATTCAATGGCAACAAGTGGAGGTGGACATGGAAGGTTCGCTCTTGCAATTTACACCACCCTCCTCCCAACTCTACTCCACCTAACGTATTTTTTTTTTAACGACGAAAAACTTAGCACAACAGTACTTACGATTACACTAACCGTGAGAGTACCTCACATGACACATCTAAGACTTCTTTTCGTCTCGTGCTCTCTCCGCACTCTTTTAAAAGATTCCTTTTAAATGGTCTTCAAAATTTTGATTTGACAACGGGATGAGACGCGCTTAAAAGATTTCTATTTGACTTTCTATCTTTGTTTTAATTAAATAATATTCCATATTAAATAGGAATTCTCTATGTTTTAATAATCACATTTACTTCATATGAAAAAGTGAATAAGGGGTCAGTAATGAATGAAATATTATAAATATATACTTTTGTCCTGACGTGCATGTGCCATAAGTATTATAGTCCATAGTCTTGCGGTTCTTCGTAATATGGATTTGGCTGTTATTCGTAGATAAATGAGTTTCAAACCGCGGTATGTATAATCCACGTGACCAAAATAAAACGCGCGCGACATCAGAATACTCTCCTAGATCATATCCCATATATTACCAAATCTGTTTCAATGGAGAATACAGTCAAAGAAGACATATAAGAGGAACCAAATTTCATATTTTCTTTTCACAACATAGAATCTAAGGGTAGCTTTGTTTCTCGACTAGGGTCGAACACGGTGCCTGATTCTGATTAAAATGTATGTGTGCGAGGGAAGAGTGTGAGTCTCACATATTTCTCTCTCATCGGGTGAAAAATTCACGAACAGTCGAACACTACTCCGATAATAAAATGGACCTAGTGAAATCCGAGTCCCACTCAAGGACTCGAATAAGCACAGAGGTTAAATTCTTATTCTATCAAGAAGACATCGTAATAAATATACTCAAATATATGAAAAACATAAGTAACATTTGTCCATTTCATTACGGCCCCCTTAGAAATCAGGTTAGGATGACGTATTCACATCCAACGATGCGAATACATCTAAGAGTATGAGAGTGTGAGAGAGGTGGTTGAGACCCACATTTTTCAATGTTCGGTTAAAATTATCTTATTCTAATATAAAAGATAGATGGTAATAATTGTAATCTTCATTTAATATAAAAAATAATATCTTCCCACTCAAATAAAAGTTTGAATCACCCAAAATATCTTTTTCTTCCAAACATGTCTTATCCAATTTTTTTTTCCAAATCAGGGATAAATCTCCACCGTCCATTCCATAAACAATCTCTATCAAGAGATCGGCATAAATGCCTCGACGACCACGGGGCTATAAATCGCATTATATCCAAGCCATCTGCCCGTTGACGTAGCCTCTGACGTCGCTGTGGCAAGCGGGAAGTGGCGAATCTCTCTCTCTCTCTCTCTCTCTCGCCTGCACGTCACGCTCGGCGGACCGAGTCGGCACCGCGTTGCCACTTGCTAACGCCATGGCTATAAAGCTGCGGTGGGAGGTGGGGGGGTCTCCTGTTCCTCTTCCTCCTCCGCCATTGCTTGTCACCGAAGGAAGGCCTCCTGTGATCCTGGTGAGCCGCTCAGCTCTTTGCGACTCTTCTTTTCCGCGTTTCGATAGGGTAATCTTGCCGTGTTTCCTGATTCCATCCTTTGTGCATGTCGTTTGCGCGCGCTGCTTCCTACATCCGTTGATTGGGTTGGGGGAGGGGTTTGATTGTTCGATGCATCTGTAGCGCTGCTTCCTACATCCGTTGATTGGGTTGGGGGAGGTGTTTGATTGATCGATGCATCTGTAGTATCTGCGGATCGCGATCTGCTGCTGTGTGCTGCGGATTTGGATTTGCTTGATCGATGCATCTGTAGAGCTTGCGGGTCGCGGTCTGCTATGTGCTGTGTATTTGGTTTTGATGGATCGATGCAGCTGCCGAGTTTCAGGATCGCTGTCTCCTATGTGCAGAGGATTTTGCACTTTTTTTCTGTCGTGTTTCGTTTTTGTTGTTTTGAGATGCGTGGATCGTGAAGGCTGATTTTGTAGAAGTAGCGGGTTCTGATTTTAGGGATTTTATTTCTCTTGGTCATATCCGGTGAGCCTGCCCTTGATGTTCTTAGGAAAATATTTAGGAATGTGTGCTTGTACCGTAGAGTAGGTGAAGATGCGTTTGGATCATAGAGGAGGAGTGGATTGATTGTCCTGGTTTCCGCGTTTCGCGCGGCTTCTCTTTTCAGAAGTTTGGCCATCTGGGAAAAAAACATATGTCAGATGTTTTTTTTGATCCCGGCATTTGGTCATAGAAAAGAGGAATAGTTCTGGGTGACGATGACTTTGGGGATATAGAATTTTCTCATTGCCATTTGATCCCGGCATTTGGTCGGTTCGTTTGGGATCTCTTATGATTTGGATCTGGCGGGAATTTGGCTGTCTTCCCCAGGAAAGCACGGGAAGTCTGGACAATAGCTTTAAGAAAAATCATTTCAATATTTTTTTTGCAGAGTGCAGCTCTATGTATCAACTGCTTTTGAAAGTTAAATACACCTTCCTTTGATGTTGTGGTAACTAAATAGTTTACCATTTGATAGTTATTTTTCCATTATTTAATCATAACCTTTCTCATTTGATTACTTTCCTTTCATTATAATTTGTTTAGATGAACATATGTTTGTTCTTTTGGATTAGTAACAATCTTTCTGTGATTCTTGATTGCACTCCCTTCCGAGTTGTTGGAATGACCTGTTCAACTAGCTCTTCTTTTGTTCTTACGGGGAAGCCTTGCTTCTTGCAAGACTCCGACTTTATACTTTCTCTCTCTTTTCCTGTTAATGTGAAATTTGACTTTCTAATCACATCACTCTGTTTTTCAATCGAAGGCGGTTGTTA
Organism: Amorphophallus konjac; assembly: GCA_022559845.1. NCBI lineage: Eukaryota > Viridiplantae > Streptophyta > Magnoliopsida > Alismatales > Araceae > Amorphophallus > Amorphophallus konjac. The sequence continues at coordinate 441,921,121 of CM040126.1, forward strand.
TCATATGCCATGAAATTAAAAAAGGTGGTTTTACATGTAAATGAACAGAAATTACAAATTTATCATTCCTACATCTATACTTGCACACATATCAATAAAAATGTCAAGAGCATGGAATGGTCCTTTTGCATTATTTTTATATGCAAAAAGACCACTTAAACATGTGCAAAAAGGCCATTATGTAATTTACAAGAATGACATTTTTGCACAATATTGACATTTTGAATGATACGTGTGTAAATTAAATTACAAGAATGATAACCATCTGTAATTTACATTTTAACAATGGCTTTTATATGCAAAACCCCATTAAAAAAGGGGTTTGCCAGCACGGAATGGGAAATCCAAAAGACTATACTCCCTACAAAGCTTAGAATGGTAGGTGAAGGGAGAGGGTGTCCCTGGTCTGGTTGAACCACTTCGAGGGGTATCCCTGAAATCCGCTGTCCATTTTTCTACTATCCCACTTATTAAGTTTTCAAAGATTCTCCCATCTTTAGAATGCCTACTTTGATTTGAAGACACCTTTATCCCATGCGACACTGTCCATCAGGAATTCTTTTCTGCCTGTGTAGGCCACATCCCATTGTGTTCTTGCATTAGGTTTTTAGACCTCATGAGTTGGTCGGTCACACCGTGTCTGCTGTCTCCCTGTAGAAGGGGTAACAGTATGTTGAGGCTCCAAGGACTGTACATCTCTACATCTTAAGTCTTCATGTCTGCGAGAAATCCAATTAATGAATCACAGGTGTCAATGACAGTTGGTAACCCTCCACAGCATGGCGAAAGTTCTTTTAATTTAGTATTTGCTGAAATCTTGTGGATGGGTCTCACAGCTAGGTTGTGCGTTAATTGTGATGCCACATGTAGGTGGTGTATGACCAATAGTAAAATGTAGTCTAACACCAGCAGTATACTGAGAAATAGACCAATAGACGATGCACAGATAAATAATGCAAAAAGAATGGGAATACGGCTGTGACAAAAGACTCTGTCTTATAGTTTTTCTCTAATAAATGGGTGGCTGAAGCTCAATCCTCTCGTATTCAAAGATTTTTTGATGGGCCCAAAAGGGTTCTGTTATCCAAAAGTCTACTGCCAGCATCTATGCCCCGTCCAAGGTGCGAACCCATCAATATGTCCCATTCAAATTTGCCCCCCATGTCGAAAATATTCTATACTGGACATCTCTGCTTGGGCCCCCTGGAAACTATCCATTCCCAGAATGCAGTTCACCTACTCACTTTCACGGTACACTCGTCGATAACATGTTAGGATAAGTTAATCGGGGTGAGGTTGAGTTGGTTTATCCTTGGGTTGGAGCAATTATTAGTTTGGTAACTTATCCTAACTAGGGTCGGGTAGGATATTCCTGCGAGAGAGTGGAATAAGTTAACCTGGGTTAAGGGCTTTATAAATCTTAACCGACCCTGGTTATGGTAACCTTGCTATCAAATTAGAATAAGGGTAGATAGACAGAATAACTCACCCTAACCGACTCTTATTCCGTTATCAAGGTGGCTCAAGGGAACAATTCCTTTTTCCTTTTAGGAAAGGACATCGCACGCTCTTCTTGCTTTATGCATATGATTCCGTTTTATGTTCCTCTCCCGCATTTGGTTGAGCGGTTTCTTTTGTCATTTGACATGAAGATTACTTCAAATATTGTTAATAATTGGTTCAATGTTTGGACTGCCAGGGCTGAGCAGCATCCTCATTTTGGGTGAAGGAAAATGGGGGGTGGCAAGGACAAGCACAAGCATGACGGGTCAGACACTAGTGATAAAGGGTTGTTTTCCAACATCGCGCATGGGCTTTCTGGTCATTCTGGGTACCCTCCAGGTCATTCTGGTTACCCTCCACCACCTGGCGCATATCCGCCACAAGGCTATCCTCCAGCACCAGGAGCGTATCCTCCGCAGGGATACCCACCACAAGGATATCCTCCCCAAGGTTATCCCCCTCAGGGATATCCTCCAGCTGGTTACCCCGGTCATTCTGCTCCAAGTCATGGTAAGCATATTACGTGCAGCGCAGTAACATGTGCTATTGGAGTGAAGATGGTTACGTCTTTCCAAGCAGGGAGAGATCCCCTCAAAAGGCTCTCCGGATCTCTCGTTGAAAACTTTATGTTTCTTAGTTTTCATTCGTTATCTTTTTTTCCCCCTATAATAATGCAAAGTGGGAAAGCTACTTCCACCACAAGACTTGTGCGATGGCAAGGAGAGAGTTGCAATATTTCAATAAAAGGAGAGCAGTTTCGAGCTTTTTTAATTTTGAATTTCTGGATATATTATCTTGTCTCCAATTAATTGTTCTACCGTTAAACAGACTTTTAATGGCATGTCGGAACCACCAAAAATGCAGGGCATGGACCTGGCATGGGAACAATGCTCGCAGGCGGTGCAGCTGCAGCTGCGGCCGCTTACGGAGTGCACCATCTGGCGCATGGTGGAGGTCATGGAGGTCACGGCGCTTTCTCCGGGCACGGTGTAGGCCATGGTGCATACTCTGGGCATGGATACGGCGGCCACGGTGGCAAATTCAAGCATGGCAAGTTTAAGCACGGGAAGTTCGGCAAGCATGGGAAGCATGGAAAGCATATGAAGAAGTGGAAGTGATGGGAGACTCGTCATCGTCAGGTGTTCCGAGTCGTTCCGACGGTATTATCTCGCTTCTGCAGTCTCTCTCTCTCTCTCTCCGCGCATTGGTAAACATTCCAAGGCAAGTGCCTAGCTAGCTATTGTGATTTGGTTATGATACCGTCTGCTATGTACTAGTATGGTGTGTTGTGGAGGCATACGTAAACCAGCAGAAAACTCGTATTTGAAGAAAACGCCGTGTTTGTTCTTCTGGCATTGCATCTTTCGGTTGAGGATTTCCGAGGAATGGCCGTTGGATGTCAATTAATGGTTGATTTTAGTGTTGTCGATTATATCTGGGAGTGGGGCCGTGAGTGAGGATGTGTGTATAAAGACTCGAATCGGATGATTTTATAATCGTCCTGGGTGAGTGGATAAATGGTTTGAATCTTGAGTTTTATTGTATGCTCACCTAAAGTTAAGCTTCAAAGTGAGTTTGTTAACAAAACATTGGTCTTAGAAGTTCTTATAAATTTCAAAAACATGTCAGATTTTATATTCAGATCGCTTGCCATGCTTCCACTTCCAGAATTGTTCACTTCGCCTAGGTTAAAAGGTGGAATAAAGAATATGTATTCAAGTCAGAGTATGTGCCCGACTTTTCATTCTAATTTTTAATCTGGTGGGTTAGCTATTATTCTACATCGAATAAGGTTGCTTTGGGTAAAAGATGCTTAAGAATTAGAAATATGCTGAATTAACACTAATGCGCTCTTACCGTTCGAGATAGATAGGTTTTAGAATAACAAATTAATTTCAGTTGGATTTAGAAGACAATCTTCTGACGTAAGGCGGGCCTAAAGGGAAAACCGGTAACATGGTTCAGGTTTAAAACTGAAACCAGCTCCTCCACGTCACAACCCACTAGGACTGCCAACGGACACCCGGTATATTCATTATTCCGATCAGTTTTTTGAATTCTATAATGGATATGGAAATTCGATTAACTCCACCCGACAGTCTATTGGATGCAGAAAAGCGGATACCTGATGATTATTGAACTTGAAAACATAAACATCTTTTTTTTTTGGCATCCGCTACGCGTTTCCATTTTCGATAACAAATAAACAATTAATTTATATATATACATATATACACATTATTAATAAGTTAATTTAAAATTTAGACCATCGGATTAGATTATATTCCACATTCAATTTGAGGGTCTATAAATTTACGTGTGAGTCATATGTGTTTCATCATGTTATATTATCGGTGGTGTGGTTTTATTATTATTTAATCAGAATTCACACGAGAGATATGACAAAATTTTAATATTGACTGTCAACCTAACGTAAATTCTCCTCTTTTCTCATCTGAGTTTGAGACCGACCATGGCAGATTAAGAATGAGTGCATCCGTAAAGATTTGGAGATAATCTCAATTGATATTAAAATGAGATAAAATAGACTCAAGTGGTTTGGACATGTGCTTCGTCGTTCTAACTCAACGCCGGTTAAAAGATGTAACTGATGTTGTGCCCCTTGTGCCTTGATGATATTATGTAGTTTTGATGATAGCAAACACTATGAGTCATGTGAGATTAGAATATATAGATGTTCTGTATGCAATCTCTACTTACATGGTTCAATGCATAGTTTTATTTTTCAGTATACATAGTCTGTGCATACTTTGTTTACGCATTGAAAGTCGATGCGTGTACATTGCATCTGTCGGGACTATACATCGCTGCATGCTATCAAGTCTGTACAACCTCCGTTGTTTCACTCGACCAAGTCAGTACACTCGACCAAGTCAGTGCAAGCACTATTCATCCATTAGCTCAGTTCGCAGCTAAGCTAGTACAGTCCGTATTCTTCATGCATGTACATAGTCAGTACATCTTTTTACATCGTTATGCTTCACGCATATACATAGTCAGTGCATCTTTTTGCATCGTTGTGCTTCACACATACACATAGTCAGTGCATTGCTTTGCCTCGTGCATACACATATACACAAAGTTCGTGCAACTCCTGTTGCAGCATGAACTTAAGTCGATGCAACTTGTGTTGCTGCACGCGACTAAGTCCGTGCATTTGTGCATCCTTTATTCTATGAAAACAAAGTCTGCATATTCTTCAGTAGCAAGTCGATGCATCTTTTGCTTCATGCACACAAGGTCTGTATATTCTCTGATGCCATATCCGTGCATTCATCTTCATTGTACATACTTTCTTATATGCATCAAGTCTGTACATGTCTCAATGCCATGTCCGTACATTCATCTTCATTGTACATACTTTCTTATATGCATACTGCATTATATGCATCAAGTCTGTACATGTCTCGATGCCATGTCCGTGCATTCATCCTCATTGTACATACTTTCCTATATGCACACTGCATTATGTGCATCAAGTATGTACATGCTTAGATCAAATTTCGAACTAACTCAGTGCATCCTTTTCTCTTCTCTTTCAGATCAATTCAAGTTGGTAACTAGTCTGACTTGACAGAATATCTGCTCGAGGAGCTTAAGAAGGGCACGTGATCCAAGAATAGAGGAAGTGCTAGGATCGTGACACGTGTATTACAGTAGGCTAAAATGTTGTCACGTGATCAAGGCGCTAGGGCGGGAATTCGTGGACGACACACGCCCACCTATCTGCTGCTGCTATAAAAGGAAGGTTTCTCCATCTAGAGAGAGAGTATGGTGAAGTGTGGTGATCGTGAATATACTTCAGAGGAGCAGAAGCAGAAAGAAACTGCACGATCCAGAGAGAAGAAAAAGGAAGAAGAGCAGAGGAGGAGAGCGTTCGAAAAAGAAAGAGTGAGCAGTAAAGAAGAAGAAGAAGAAGAAAGAGAGATCGAGAGTTTAGAAGAAGAAGAAGAGAGTCATCTGAAGCTTTGTCTCTACTGGACCGTGGATCAAATCCAGGCCAGTCAGTTCTTTGAGAGCCACTTTGTGTTTTATCGTCTACAGCTTTATGTTGATGTGTCCTTTCCATATTTTGTTTTTCTTTTACACTCTTTATTTCAAGCTATTTGTCAGCGGAGCAAGCTGTGACGCTCAGCGGGCAGAGGTGTGATATCCTCTGGACGGGTAAAGCTGTAAGCCCCAGCGGTTGCAGAGGAGGATTCCTCTGGTCGGCTAAGCTGTATTGCCCAGCGGAAGCAAGCTGTGACGCTCAGCGGTTGTAGGCAAGTTGTGAGGCCCAGCGGTTTAAGCTGTGTATCAGCGGAAGCCACACTCGGATTTGAGTGTGGGGTGGACGTAGGTCTGCGGACCGAACCACCTAAAAATTCTCTTGTTTACTGTGGTTTGATTGTCTCATCTGCTCTCGCTAGATGTATGTTTAGGCCGATTGATTTGCTCTTCCAATCTAGCGAGTGTTCCATTTGCATACCGCACGTTTGATTGAGGTCTCGTGTGAGTCTGGTGAAGTCTGGTATTATTATCAGTCTCATCTACAGAGTTCTGAATTTTTGTTTGTCTGTCATCTTCTCGTCCTTCGTAGAGAACACCCAGTTCGTGCTAATTACCTACCCATATTGCTTCCGCGTCTTTGCCTTTCCACATATTTTAACTGGGCGTAATTAGTAATGTTTAATTGATTGAAAATTTTATAGAGGGGATTCATTCACCCCCCCTTTGAATCCATCACACCAGTCCTAACAGTTGGTATCAGAGCGAGTCACTGATTCATCAGATCCAACAATCTGCAATGGATCCTGCTATTTCCGGTGCCTTGATTGATTGTGTAGATTGTCTAGCATCTCGTTTAATTGTCATGGATTCTATGCCTGAAGTTCCAATGTTCGATGGATTGTACGTGTTTCTCTGATTGGCATAGAGAGTTTAGGGATTACATGAATTTCGTAGATTCAAATCTGTTGATTTTGATTGAACATGGACCTTATGATATACCAGTGAATAAGTCAGACTGGAATATTGGTCACGAGTTGATGAATATTGAAAATAGAAAAGCCCTGAAAATGTTGAAAGGGGCTATAAGGGCTAATGTACTTTCATGTGTGACTAAGTGGAGGAATGCAAAGGAGTTGATGGATGAGCTGATCCTCAGATATGGTGAAGAGAACCATAAGTGCCTTATGACAAAGGATCAAAGCAGTGATCAATCTGATGACTCTTCATCAAAGGTAAACTCTGAACCAGAATAAAATTCTTTGGATGAACTGATTGAGATGCATGATAATTTGCTTGACAGTTATAAATCTTATAAACGTGAAATGAAAGAGATGAAAAATGCCATGTTGCATGAAGTTAGAGAGTTGAAATGTGAAAACGCCAACCTAAAAGGAAGTCTGAAAATAAGTGAAAATTCATGCAATAAATGTGATTCTGTTACAACATTAAATAATGATCTCCTAAATGAACTTAGGCTGCAAGAGCAACAAGTTGTGTCTCTTAAAGGAGAGATAGAAGATCTGAGGAATAGAAATTCGGAACTTGAGTTGCATGAACAATAATTGATTGAAAATCTGAAAGCTATGAATCAAGATAGTTTGATTGAAGAAAATTGCAAATTGAAAGATCAAAACAAAAGACTAATGGTTCTGAACACTGTCATGTCAGAAAAATGGATATCTATTGAAAAAGGGAAATGTGCTGTAAAGGAAGTTGATGCTGATAAGGAACAAAAACTTGTACAGGAAATTGAAACTCTGAAGAGCCTAAATGATGCACTGCATCAACAGATCATTTCCTGTGAAACTGAAATTGCAAGCTATGAATTGAGCATTACCTCCTTGAACTCTGAAATTCATGATCTTAAAAATTCACTGACCAAATTTGTTCAAGGAAAAGATAACCTAAACAAGATCCTCGGTGTTAAAACAAATTTTCAAAAGGAAGCTATACATATTTCCTCTGTAGAGTCAAGCTGCAACAAATGCTCGGTTCTGCGAGAACGTAATGAGGAACTCTACAATGAAAATGAATGGTTGAATAAACAAATGGCCTCATTTAAAGAGGATCACAAAAATTTGCTTGGTGAGAAAATTAAAGTAGAAGAAAGAAAAGAGGAACAAATTGAGAAATTGAAGTTGATGTCCAGTAATGAAAAATGTGATGAAGAAGTTAAGAACCTGACCAAAGAAAACACTGAACTGAAAGTTGAAGTTGAAAAATTAAAGTGGTTAAACACTGGTTTGTCTGAAAAACTTCTCACCATAGAAAAAGGAAAAACTGTCCGTGATGAAGAATCATAAATTTTGAATAATCTGGAACAAGAAATTGAGATGTATAAAACTGTAAACAAAGTTCTAAGCGAATGTGTTAATTACAGTGAACAGGAGATAGCCAGTTATGAACTTCACATTACTTCTTTGGAAGATAAAATTCATGATCTGGAAAACTTAGCATCCGAGTCCGCTAAAAATAAAGGAAAAATAAAAGTTGTCATGAAAGGAGAGGATGATAATTCAAGAAGGGGAATAAGTTGTAGTTCTGATGTTAAGGAAATTACTAGAAACCAGCTACACACAACTTTTGTGCGAAGCTCTGATCTAGCTGGTACCTCAAATCAATCCCCAAAACAAAGTAAAGGTCAAAAATCACCTTCATCATCTGAATTTCAGTTCAAGGTTGGGAAGAATGAAAAATAAACAAAAAATGTTAAGAATAATCAAAAATTGAAGAAGAAAAGTCAAACGAAGGAGGTAAAGACTATTCCTATTCATGCCCTAAAATCTGCTAGCTCGGTTGAATCTGATGGGTCAATGCACACTGCTCATGCCCATTTTTCTCATTCACATGCATCCAGTCAATCTGTTAGTAACCATGCCGCCAGGAAATCACAGGTGTCATGTCATTACTGTGGTAGGCATGGTCATTACATGGATGACTGTAGTGAAATGAAAAATGATGATATGATACATAATACATTTTTTATAAATCATCATCATAACCCCAAAAGAAACGGGTTTGCTTCAAACTAACACATCATCTGTTATAACTGTAACAGACGAGATCATAAAGCTGTTGAGTGTTGGTTTGGGTCTTCATGGGGAAATAATGACTCAAGAGACAAGCACCTAAGGTGCTTCGAGTGTGGGAAGCATGGCTATATAGTCAAAGACTGATGGCATGCCCAAGGAAGCCATGTTAATGACAAATTTTTTAAATTCTCTGCCAAAAGACCTGTGAACTTTTCATGTTTTAACTGTGGCAAGTCAGGTCAGAAGTATGCTGAATGTTGGTTGTCAGACAATAGGAAACAAAATGTCCATGCGAATAGCAGGAAACTTCATGCTCATAATCATAAGTCTCAAGCTGCTGTGCATCATAGGACCAGAAAACATGCTGTCTTATGCAGATATTGTGGTAGAATTGGACATTCCATGACTAATTGTCATTTGATAGACTTTGATGACAATGTTGTTAAAAGATTGTTTAAAACACTTGTTAGGGCTAATACAGGACCCAAGGCGGCTTGGGTTCCTGCAGGATCGAAATGATTGTCTTGCTGCAGGTGTGCCTTGGAAGCTGATGAGTAAAGGGGTTAATAATCTAAGGCACTCAAGAATGTAACCCCAAGGTCCTACACTTCATGTTAGTTCTGAAAACTCTGTTTAAATTCTGTCTTCTGAATTTGTGTGCTCCAGATGCTTGCATATCATGACAATTCCGTTTGATGAATACATTATACATCCTTGTTATGATACATATTTGTCAAATTCCCTGCATAATGATATATGCATATAGTCAGGGGGAGTTTGCATGTCCTTGCACCATATAGTTAATTGCATTGCATGTCCTTTATATTGAAAAATCCAAAAAGGGTTGATTTATTGCATCTAGATAGGGGGAGCATTTGATACTCATTAGTCTTCCACATCCTAAACCATTCCAAATCCAGCCACTCAAATCTTTCTCGAGTTGAACTAGACTTCATTGTTGTCAAGCTGATCTGTCTGTATTCCAGACTCAGCTACTGAAATTGATTCTGCTCTGCATATATTTGATGCTCTTCTCTCCTGCTATCATTTGCTCTACCAGCTTGCACCTATCAAAAGCTGGTCTGATTAATCTGGTTCTTGTTCCAGGAATGATAAGTTGTTCAGTAGCATTGATTGGACTGATCTGAGATTCTTATGTTGTGTAACATGTTTTAGTCGGATTTTTTAAAAAAAATTCCTATCATATAGGTTCAAGAATGTCTACAGATTCAGACTGATATAAGTATTAATGTGTTCTCAGATTTGCATTCAAATGTATTGAAAGTATCTGAATGATGAGTTTTAATAAATTTTAACCAACTGTGTCTTGGATACCCTAGACGCAATCATCTGTAATCTAAAAATGTGATATCTAGGCTACTTTGGTAGAGATTCATAGAGTGAGTATTGTCTTTAAACATTAACCTGAAAAATGTTGACTAAAAGGACACTGAATTCAGAGCAATGACTTGGTCACTGAGAAATTGGATACTCTATCAATGAAATAGAGTAATTCTATGTCATGAAGTACCATAGCTATCTCCGGTGAAAATCTATTGAAAAATCTGATAGAGCAATAGCATATCTGTGCTGAGTAACTGGGGAGTCTGACATCTAATCAAGGTGTCTCCTCATGTAAAAAGACACTTCTATTGCTAACTCTACTCTCGAAGTTGAGAGGTAATGAAAATTATCACACTAAATAACTGGGTCACCTCACCTAAGACGTGTTGTGCCTCATGTTGAAAGGTGTTGATCAACTTAAATTGCTCAGGAAAAATGATGTGCTGATTAAAAAGTAAATATTTTGCAACAACAGTCAACTCTTGTTCGTGTAAGGGTGTCTAATCTCAATACTGATCTATGTGACTCTCAAAGGAGTCATCGAGTTCATTTGAGTAAGATGGAAGATGGTTGTTCTTGAGTACTGCTTGACTAATTGGTTCACCTTTATTAAAACCTACCTTCAGATATGAGTATTGAATTTAATTGAAAAATCTGGTATACATCATGGTTAAATCAGTTGGGTCATGTCGATTAATTCATAATCCCCTATGATAGGAGAGTCTCTCCTTATGAAGACTTATTACTGTGGTACCTGTCATACATTTTCCTCTGATCAGGTTCACCTGTGACAACTTATTCATCATGTCAACTCACCTATTGAAAATCTTGTGCCTTGCTTGATGTTATTTACTCCTACCCTTGGCTACATCTACTTCATTTACATCATTGTTTCACTCTCCACACTGTTGGAATCTTCCATCTTGTTTCTGTATCCCTGACGAATGACTCTCTTTCACCTGCATTGTTCTGCCCATACAAATGTAAGATGTGCCATAACCAATTTTGCTTTAGAATTCTTGTGGTGGTGGATTCCAGATTGATTCATTGGATAACCAGAGTTCATCCCTGTGGATACATCCTGTGCTTGCATTTTCGATTCCTTTCATGCTCTCAGGAGGAGTTCTGGGTATTATAGATATTCATGATTATGTCAAAGGGGGAGGACTGTTTTACACAAGGGGGAGAATAGGTTCATGCATTATATGATTTTTCACGCAAACTACCTTCTTTTTGATGAAGTCAAAGGGGGAGAATAGTTTGACATGAGCCAGTGTGACTCATAATCCTATAGTGTTGCCATCATAAAAAAGGGGGAGATTATTGTGCCCTTTGTGCCTTGATGATATTGTGTAGTTTTGATGATAGCAAACACTATGAGTCATGTGAGATTAGAATATATAGATGTTCTGCATGCAATCTCTACTTACATGGTTCAATGTATAGTTTTATTTTTCAGTATACATAGTCTGTGCATACTTTGTTTACGCATTGAAAGTCGATGCGTGTACATTGCATCTGTCGGGACTATACATCGCTGCATGCTATCAAGTCTGTACAACCTCCGTTGTTTCACTCGACCAAGTCAGTGCAAGCACTATTCATCTATTAGCTCAGTTCGCAGCTAAGTCATTACATTCCGTATTCTTCATGCATGTACATAGTCAGTACATCTTTTTGCATCGTTGTGCTTCACGCATACACATAGTCAGTGCATCTTTTTGCATCGTTGTGCTTCACGCATACACATAGCCAGTGCATCGCTTTGCCTCGCGCATACACATATACACAAAGTTCGTGCAACTCCTGTTGCAGCATGAACTCAAGTAGATGCAACTTGTGTTGCTGCACGCGACTAAGTCCGTGCATTTGTGCATCCTTTATTCCATGAAAATAAAGTCTGCACATTCTTCAGTAGCAAGTCGATGCATCTTTTGCTTCATGCACACAAGGTCTGTATATTCTCTGATGCCATGTCCGTGCATTCATCTTCATTGTACATACTTTCTTATATGCATACTGTATTATATGCATCAAGTCTGTACATGTCTCGATGCCATGTCCATATATTCATCTTCATTGTACATATTTTCTTATATGCATACTGCATTATATGCATCAAGTCTGTACATGTCTCGATGCCATGTCCGTGCATTCATCCTCATTGTACATACTTTCCTATATGCACACTGCATTATGTGCATTAAGTATGTACAGGCTTAGATAAAATTTCGAACTAACTCAGTGCATCCTTTTCTCTTCTCTTTCAGATCAATTCAAGTTGGTAACTAGTCTGACCTGACAGAATATCTGCTCGAGGAGCTTAAGAAGGGCACGTGATCCAAGAATGGAGGAAGTGCTAGGATCGTGACACGTGTATTGCAGCAGGCTGAAATGTTGTCACGTGGTCAAGGCGCTAGGGCGGGAATTCGTGGACGACACACGCCCACCTATCTGCTGCTGCTATAAAAGGAAGGTTTCTCCATCTAGAGAGAGAGTATGGTGAAGTGTGGTGATCGTGAATATACTTCAGAGGAGCAGAAGCAAAAAGAAACTGCACGATCCAGAGAGAAGAAAAATGAAGAAGAGCAGAGGAGGAGAGCGTTCGAAAAAGAAAGAGTGAGCAGTAAAGAAGAAGAAGAAGAAGAAGAAGAAGAAGAAGAAAGAGAGATCGAGAGTTTAGAAGAAGAAGAAGAGAGTCATCTGAAGCTTTGTCTCTACTGGACCGTGGATCAAATCCAGGCCAGTCAGCTCTTTGAGAGCCACTTTGTGTTTTATCGTCTACCGCTTTCTGTTGCTGTGTCCTTTCCATATTTTGTTTTTCTTTTACACTCTTTATTTCAAGCTATTTGTCAGCGGAGCAAGCTGTGACGCTCAGCGGGCAGAAGTGTGGTATCCTCTGGACGGGTAAAGCTGTAAGCCCCAGCGGTTGCAGAGGAGGATTCCTCTGGTCGGCTAAGCTGTATTGCCCAGCGGAAGCAAGCTGTGACGCTCAGCGGTTGTAGGCAAGCTGTGAGGCCCAGCGGTTTAAGTTGTGTATCAGCGGAAGCCACACTCGGATTTGAGTGTGGGGTGGACGTAGGTCTGCGGACCGAACCACCTAAAAATTCTCTTGTTTATTGTGGTTTGATTGTCTCATCTGCTCCCGCTAGATGTATGTTTAGGCCGATTGATTTGCTCTTCCAATCTAGCGAGTGTTCCATTTGCATACCGCATGTTTGATTTAGATCTCGTGTGAGTCTAGTGAAGTCTGGTATTATTATCAATTTATTCTACAGAGTTCTGAATTTTTGTTTGTCTGTCATCTTCTCGTCCTTCGTATAGAACACCCAGTTCGTGCTAATTACCTACCCATATTGCTTCCGCGTCTTTGCCTTTCCACAGATTTTAACTGGGCGTAATTAGAAATGTTTAATTGATTAAAAAATTTATAGAGGGGATTCATTCACCCCCCCTTTGAATCCATCACACCAGTCCTAACAACTGAATCTTAGTCGATGTTAGTATAAGAGTTCGGAGAAGACCTAAAATAAGATGGTACGATGTTATTAAGAAGGACATTAATTTTTTGGATTTAAATATGAATATATGAACATAATACTTGATAGAAATATTTGACGGAACATGATTCATGATGTCGACCTCAAATAATTAAAATAAGGCTATGATGATGACGATGATGATGGTTTCATTATTTTTTAATTTTTTACAATAGATAATCAATATGTTTTTTTTTGAAATTTATTTTGAATAGTTGCAACGGCACTTCTATGAGTTTATAATTTTAAGTATTATATAGATTATGTACACTTAAAAATAAATGAGATTTAAAATTTAGTCAAGTGAATAAAATAGCAAATGGATGGAAACAAAACTTACTTTTGGTTTCTGTTTTCTGATTCAGAAATGAATGCTAAAGTGGAAAGCCCAGTTCCGCTTTAGTTTTCATCTTTGATAGTTGTAATGGAAATGGAAACACACATGATTTACCTTTTAATCTCCAGACCTATTGGCAGCAAGTTCACCGTATCAACGATTCAAATTGACTTGGTCTGGCTCAAATTTGATATGATACAATTTGATTCGTGCTAATTTACACCTAACTCGAAGAAATTCTGATCATCTCGAACTAAGTCGATCATCTAAGTCTGACCCAGATACGATAAAGATTCGACCACCTCTATACAACCAACCATGGTTGGCAGCACTACCACTCCCATCCCCCCTCCAGCCCACCCACCCACACACTGAGATGTTGACTGAAAGCAGCTCCTACATGTGTGTGTGTGTGTGCGCGAGAGAGAGAGAGAGGTAACAACAAAGGGAATCCATCAGACATCGGACTCCAACTTCTTGCAGAGAGAGAGAGAGAGAGAGAGAGAGAGACCTTTCATCTTTCAAAGAAGACCTACAGTTTGGGCTCCCAACTGTGCATTCAAATGTGAGTAACACTAGTGTGCCGTGTTCCTCGTGTATTAAGTTAATTTTTTAAATTAAAATTTTCTAAGTTGAGATGAGGATATCGTTAGAAAATATTTGACTTGTGTAATTATCTAAAAGTACTTATAATTATTCGAACACCACGTGGTTGTTTCTTTGGTCAGTTATCAAGAATCTTGGTCATTTGAATCAGACTTACACACGTTACTTCACATATTTTTAACTCCATCGTGGGGATTACCGTAGCTGTTTCACGCGGTTGAAGGAGATCCTGAGACCGATTGAAGGAGACCATAAGTGTAGCATTGACCATAACAAACCAGTTGTTTAATAGGGTGCCCGTCGACGTCAGTATTTATATTCTTGTCGGAATTATTGTCTATTTTCCATGCAACAATTTTCTTCAGTTTCTTCCGAGAGAAATGTTAAACGTAAAGCCTTTCCTGCAAATGATTTCCTATTGTAATGCAAGCCATTTGTGTACTCTCAAGTGTTTTTCTTATCCAATGAGAACAGCCGAAGTCTTCTTCCCTTGTTCATGAATACAAACTAATTTTTAATTTTCCGGTGGAAGAGCAAGTTTGGTTGCTCTCTGAAAACACAATCGACGGCCAGCATCAGCCTCTGGGCCATCAGGATCATGAAGGGTCAGCTTGAGATCTACGGAAACCCGGAAGGTCTAAACAAATAGTAACAGCCGTTCGTATAAACAATTCTTAAATGTCGTAGAAATCACAATTCTATATCCAAAGCTGTTAAACCGATGTCTTGTGCGCGTTGCAATAATCTGTCTTAATCAGACAGCGAATGTTTGCTAAAAAGTGACCCAGCATTCTCCGGTTACATCTGGGTTCATGACCCTCCGATGAAATCCCTAAACAGAAAGCAAGGTATCTCAAGGCACACCACATGGATCAATCACATGGGTTCAAGTCCCACAGGCTCTATCATCCAAAATACCTTGAGCGACTAGAACAATCGTGCAGAAAAATAATACTAGCATCCCATAGGTTCATTTCGCCAACATGTAATCAAGATAAGCAGATTTAAGTCTTCCACTGGATATTTCTGAAATAGTGCACCAATGACAAACATTCCTACTGATGTCTATTACGTACTACATGAATATAATGTTCTTCTCTACCAGATACAATGACTTGTATACTGGATAAATATCTCATTCGAGTAGTAGCATACTGTGCAAACTCAAAACAAGGATCAAACTTGACTGTTAGCCCCATGCAGTAACAGAGTTCTATGTATCTTACGGATTGGTGGAGGTGAACAGCACCAACAGCATCATCCTCTATATGCACAAAACGAGGAGACTACCTACCTTTCACATCTCAACTCTCCCATGCCCCGAGTAGTAAACCGAGACTTGCAAATAACATCCGGAATCATGGAGGGTCAATTATTCAGATGCAGCATATAAATCAAAATTAACTAATTGGAGATTCTATACAAAGAAGATGAAGCAGAACAGGGTATGGCACATATCATGATTATAACACATTTTCTAGACCAAGTTCATCTTCAATGTCATCACCTTCTTCAAAGAGTTTCAGGAATCGTGCTTGATCTTGTTCCCTCTTTTTCTTCTGCCAGTATTTATAACCAACTGCTGCTCCAGCAATGATTATAGTTGATACAAGTGCACTAATGAGTATCACTAAGGCTACATTCATTCCGTGGCCTTTGGCTCCACTTTTTGAGGTAGAACTGTGAGCACCTATAATCAACACATTTTATTTTAAGTCAGAAAAGGTTATAAAAATAAAGGATAACTCATAAGGAAACCATGAACACATTTGGATATTTTTTTTTCCATAAAAATCATATGTTCATACTAAAGATCCAGTTCAAAGCTTCTCATATGTAATATTTATGGCTTTAGACATGGATGTTATCTAATCATTGAAAACCTGCAACTAAATATGCCACTTAGGCAAATATTTGCAAATGTGAGGAATGCCATAAAAAGCATGTTATACTAACCGTCTTCAAGTGGTGCGCACTGGGGGCACACAAATGTGGCATTGAACTCCTTTTCCTTGAAATGAACATATTTTCCATTAATGAAATCACCAGGGCAAAGTTCCCATTCATCAAACACATCATTAGATTTTATATGGTCCTCCTCATACAAGCCACATCGTTTGCATTTCCTCTCTGGAAGCTCTGTCAAAGGCTGTAAATAGTATATTCGAAATTTAACATCATACAGTAATTTTATCGAAGTCTTCATGAATTATACACTGAAAAGAAGCAATAGAAAAATGGTATAACAATTTTAAAGCCTGAAAGGTTCAAAGAGGCAGAGTTGTCAATGTACAATTAAAATTCCTAAGGTTGAGGAAAACATACTTTGAATTGCACAAACAGTAAATTGATTGAAATACATTTCAAACAAATTGGGAAAAAACAAATATATATATCAGCAAATTCTTGGACCTACAGGGACCACAGTTGAGAATTTATCAGAACTTATTAGACATAACAAAAAACATGCCATAATCATTTAAAAACTTGGAAGCAAAAGGCACAATTGTCAACAAGTAATCGTCTCCAATTAACTTCTGGAATTTTAGGAAAAACTCCTAGATTTGCATAAGTGGCAAATATCAAAAACATAGGGAAGAAAATAAAAAAAAATATAGTTCACTTAACAATTCCTGGAACCATATGTGGACCATAGTCAAGAATTTATTACACAAGATGCTCAATAAAGAAGTTGAAAACTTGACAGGCATAAAACAGTTACATAACACTAGTTAGGATATGCAAAAGTTTTTAGGCTTTTAGATATTCTTGAAGCTGTGGAAGTTTAGTCCATTTCATTCTTTGGCTGATAATTGCCTAGACAAGATCATATATCAATATCGCAATTTCTTCCTTTCCTCTTTCAGACTCTTTATAAAACCTAAGGGAAAATTTAAGGGTTGTTCCTGGTTGTGTGACCTTAACCTGCACAAGCAACAAGTAAGTTATTTTACCTGCCAACAGGACTAGGACCTTTGACGGGCTTTCTACCATCCAAAGTTGTTGTTCTTGCTTAATTACAAGTTGTTAAAGATTAACATGGAAAGAATTTTGCATCACAAGAAGAGGCATGACAGAATTCATGTCTTTAGCAAGGAGTTTTGTAAGTATCCAGTTGCTTTTTTTTTTGAAACGTGGATGGTACCATGAGTATACTAAAGAAAGAAAGAGATGTACAAATAAAATAAGAACACTCACAACCCCTTTACAAAAAGTCACCACACCAAGAGAGTGTGCCCATCTAACTCCCTAAGAACAAAAAGGGTGAGGAGTTATGATTCTCCACTTTACAAAATGTTTAACCCAAAAAGGCACTATCTCACAAACAAAAGCAAAAACCCTCTCTTCCGGCCTTGCCTCACTTTTGAAAATTACATTATTCCTTTCACTCCAGAAGGCCCATATAGTGGCATAAAAGATAAGCCACCAAATGATCTTGTCACCCTTGAGTGACCATCTCCTATGCCACTTGGTGAAAAGCTGTTGCATCACAACAAAATGCCCAAGGGGCTGCTGGAATCTCTGTCCAATCATTGTCCAAATGCCCTTCGCAATAGTGCATGTTATGAATAAATAGTTTAGGTCCTGCTCATCCCCACACATGCAACATAAGGTAGAAATCTGCTGGAGAAAAGGTACCACCCTATCACAAGTCGAAAGCTGGCCATGGGAAATCCTCCAAACCCATAGGCAAACCAAATGAGAACTGGCCCCCTTCTCTCATCTCCAAAACCATGAGTTTGGCCCATGGTTTGTCATCTTTTACGAGATGTCCGAGATCTCTCCGAGATCTTTCTCTCTCCAAAGGTCGCGAGAAACGAAACCCCCGAGACCGAGATCTTCTCCCCCCCCCCCCCCCCCCGTTTCCTCCTCCCTCTCTCCCTGTCTCTCTCTACCTCACCCCTTAAGCTCTCTCTCTCCCCCAGTCTCTCTTTGTCTCTCCCTCTCCCCCAGACTCTCTGTCTCTCCCTCTGTGACACTCTCCCTTAGACTCTCTTACCCTCTCTCTCTTTGTCTCCCACCCTCTCTCTCTCAATCTCTCTCTATCTCCTAGCCTCTCTCTCTCTCCACGTCTCCCCCTTCCCTCTGTCTGAGAGAGAGAGAGACAGAGAGGGGGGAAGACAGATACATTGCACCATTTTTGTTGATTTTTGATATATTCTTCAGTTTGTGATTCATGTATCATTTTACGTATATCTTTTTGGTGTAACTTTTGATGTATATTAACATTGGTGCATGTGAATGGATTTGTTATTGTTATTATTACTCTTTATTTTGTAAAATTAAGTTGTCAATTAGAAAAACATGTTTCTGAGATTGAGTGGTTAGTAGAAAAAAAAATAGCATTTTCTTAGAAATAGGTTATATATATGAAACATTTTTTCGAAATCACCGAATTAGATCTCCCGAGATTTTTTTCGAAATCTCTTCTGGATCTCTTATCTTCCGCCTTTCCGAGACGAAACCGATATTTGAGACGGAAAACCTTGGTTTGGCCTACTAGCATCTGGTCTGAAGTCTAGAAGGAAAGCTAAGAGGCGTTCCAACTGGTCGATTTCTTCAAGAATGAGATTCCAACTAAAAGTGGGGGCCCAAATACCCCCGATCAACTATGCATTGAAGGACTGAGCCACGGAAGCCCCGAGAAGCCCTGCTATAGCATACAATGACAGAAAGATCTCTGCAACTATGAGATCACCGCCCCATCCATCCTCCCAAAACAAACATCTCTCTCCATCACTCAAATTAACCCTGACACTGGCTCTGGCAAAGTCTGCACACTGAAGGATTCCTCTCCAAATCGGGGAGACATTATACAAATAGGGTGAGAGTAGTCCCACACACTAGACATGGCATAATATCTCTGAGTGATCAGTTGAGCCCATAGTCCCTCGTCATCTGTCCCCACCCTCAACACCCACTTACACAATAAAGTCAAATTAAAGTCTGATAATTCTTGATACTCACGCCCCCTACTTCCTTACTCTAACAAACTTTGTCCCAAGAGATATCATGCCAACCTCTATCTCTGTTCCCACCCATACCAAAAGAACTTGGCTTGAATGGACTCCAGCTTCTTAGCCATTGTCTTAGAGATCCTAAAAATGGAGAAAAAATAAATCGACAAGCTTTCCGGCACCAATCTGCAAAGAACCAGGCGTCCTCTAGAAGATAATAGCCTAGCCTTCCATTCCGCAAGTCTGGACTCATATCTTTGCACCACTCCCTGCCAATCCTTGGAGCAATATTTTAAAACCTGACCCGGCCCAGATAGGTTAATGGGTCAATGGTTTGACCGTTCGGATTGACCTGTGACCCGTAAGAGTAGAACCGCTCACATGAATATTCTATATCTATAGAATTTTAATATAACTTAAGTAGTAACTTAGAAATATGAAAGATACAATTACATTTCTGCACTCTATGGTTTTATTTTCTCTTTTGTGCCCTGTAGGTTGCCCCATGGGACGGTGTTACAGCGGGAGTTCACCAAATTTAGTCTTACACTCAGTTTTCTTTGTTACCTTCTGCACATAGGGAAGAAAGATTTAAAATCTAGATCATTTCAACTTCCAAAACTTGTGTTAATATTATTAAATGTTAAGGCCATAAGAGATATAATTTCAAGGATGACTCCTCATTTTCCATATTGATTTACATGTTAAATTAAAATCTAAACTAATGATAAAAACTTTAGAAAATATGAAGAGACCCCAGCCAGGTCACATTGGTTTTACTGGGTTGAGCCAGGTTAATTGGGTTTGGCTAGGTTTTAGGCTTTGACCGATCCTAGTAGGGTTTCAACCCGATTTTGAGACAAGGTCACAGGTCAACCGATCGGACCGACTGGTCCGGGTCGGGTTTCAAAACAGTACCCAAGAGACAAGGGGAGACCCAAATAAGAGAATAGACAAGCCCCAATCTGACACTCAAAAATGAGAGATGCCCTCCTGATAGCTGACTTCTCCATGTTGATCCCCACCAAGTGGCTTTTGCTGTAATTCACCTTCAGCCCACTGATATCCTGCACTATCTCTAACATCAATCAGGCCTCAATCAACTGTTGCTCATCCTCGACAAAGAATAGGAGTGTCATCGGCATATAACATATGGGTGATACTGTTATTGAGTTGGCCTATCTAGAAGCCTCTAATAAACCCCACCACCTTAACTCTCATCCACAATCTACTCAAGATCTGAGCCACCCAAACAAACAAAAGTGGGGGAAATGGGTCCCCTTGCCTAAGCCCTCTCCCACTAAGGAAATAGGCAGATGGTTACCCATTAATGAACACACCGAAGGAAGCAGATGAGATACTGCCCCGAATCCATGAAATCAATCTCTGATCAAAACCCATCTTCACAAACACATGGAGGAGGTAGTTCCAGTTGACCATGTCATATGCTTTCCCGAAATCCAATTTGAGAACCACTCCTCTTTTCCTCTGCAGTTTCATGGCATGTAGACACTCATGAGCAAAAAGAAAATTCTCCCGCACGTATCTTCCCCTAATAAAGGCCCCCTAGTTCCCGCTGACAATGCCGTCCATCACCCTAAGAAGCCTCCTTGCCAAAACCTTTGTAATAATTTTATAAGTGATGTTCAGCAAGCTAATGGGTCTAAATCTACCAAATCTTGTGCAACATTTTTCTTAGGGATCAAGACCAAAAGGGTTTTGTTGATACCCCTTAAATAAGCTATGCCTTCCTAAAGTTCTAAGATAGCACAACGAGGTCCTCCTTGACGATGTCCCAACAATGCTGAAAGAAGACCACGGGAAAGCCATCTAACCGAGGGGCCATGTCATGAGAAAACCGCCTGTCTAATCTCATCCTCCTGAAAGGGACTCGCGAGACACTCTCTCTACCGAGGAAAGAAGTCCTCCACAAAGTTTGGTCTGCTCATCCACTCCTCAGTGAAAAGTGTGGCATAAAACTCCTTGTCGTATCTTCTAACATCTTCCTCCCTGTGTACCAACCGATCACCTATCCTGATGGAAGCAATATGATTCAACCTTCTCCTTCCTGAGGTAAATCCTGTGGAAGTAAATTGTGTTCCTCTCCCCTTCCTTTAGCCATTTCTCCCTAGATCTCTGCTTCCAGTAACTTTCTTCCCTGATGAGTATCTTTTCATACTCTGCTCGAATAGAATCTATACACAACCTACCAACATCATCCATCAAACCTGCCTCCTCTAGAGTATCCAGAACCTCCAACTAATGAAAGATTCTCTCCTTTGCCTGGCTACCTAGTAGACGCCTTCTCGCACCCCAACTTCTAAGAACTTGGGCTACATGGTTCAATTTCCAAATCAAAACAGCCATACAAGACCCCTGTGACCTATGACAGAACCACGCCATACAGACTGTGCCCAAAAAGTCTGCCTCTTTGAGCCAATACCTCTCAAATCTGAAAGCATGTCTCCTCTCGTGCCTACGGCTGGTCCACAAGAGAAAAGACTTGTGATCTGAGGTCACTCTTGCCAAACAAGAAGACTGCACGCACATAAGGAAAGTGGCCCTCCCAATCCACGGACACCAAGAATTTGTCGAGTCTCGAACATGATGGGTTCTCCCTCAAATTGGACCAAGTGAATTGAGCATTCACCAATCTAATATCAATGAGGGTAGCCTATTAGATGAAGTCACAAAAGTCCTCTGTCTCCCCCGAGAGAGAGTGTGATCCCGTCCTCTGTGAAGCCACAACCATCGCATTAAAGTCTCCACCTACACACTAGGGCTGGCCCGAAGCAAGATGGAAGTCAAGCAATTCCTGCCACAAAACTCTCTTACCTTCCCTAGATTGAGGGCCGTAGACCCTGGAGAAGGCCCAGAAGAAGTCGTCCCTCAAGCATCGGAAGTGAAGAGATAATGACCCATCGGCCAACCTCCTCATCCACCTCAAACGGGTTTCACAACACCATGATTCCACCCGCCCTACCCACTCCCAAAGAGGCCACCCCCTTTACCAATCTACTACCCCTATCTCCCTCATCAACCCCTCCCCATCCCCTTCACATTTAGTTTTCGGTAGGCACAGGATATCGACCCTACATCTCCTTATCATATCCTTAACCATCCTCCTCTTCTCCACCCCCCCCCCCTCGAACCTCCTCACATTCTATGAGATGATCCTCATGGGTATTATAAAGCATCCCCCTCCCCTCTCTCTTGCTCTTCACCCGCCTCCTCCCCCTCCTCACTACTACCCGCAGCCCTCATTTGAAAGATGATCCTCATGGGTATTATAAAGCATCCCCCTCCCCTCTCTCCTGCTCTTCACCCGCCTCCTCCCCCTCCTCACTACTACCCGCAGTCCTCATTTGAGATTTTTCCTTCTTTGCCGCCCTCGCCAGAACCACCACTCATCTCTTCTCGATCAGGGTGAGAGACCCCCTGATGCCCCATAGGAGACTCTCAGTTTCCCCGCCAAGTCCCTGAAGTGGTCCACTGTCAGCCTCTCTACCATCCCCATCAACTCCTTCCCATCATCCTTGCCCCGGATTCCTCCCTCCTCCCCCCCTTCCTCAGCAAAGAAACCAACCCCAGAGGTGGGGGTGTCTGGGACGTCGGCCTCCGAAGACCAATGAAGAAACCCTGCTTCGTTCGTTAGGGGATCACAGCTGGCCGGTTCAACAGCAGTTGGACTGACCACCATTGAAACCTGAGACCTCAGAATCCTGTCCTCCTCAATGGCGCCCAGGTCAAGGGTGGCAGGCGCCGAGGTGGCCACATAGGGAAACAAGGACTCCAACAGCGGGTCAGTCCCTACTGACTGGAACCAGAATTCTCCGTCTCCACCTTACTGTTGTAACGCCTTCGCTTGCTAATCAGCCAGGCCCTGTGCCGACTCTGCATTGGGAACAGGCGCCGAGTGCCCAACCGGCCCTCCAACCTCGTGGGTCCTACCGCCAGAACGAGGCTCCTCACCCTTCCATGGAAGAGCAAGAGGAGAGGACTGCTCCTGCGGACCGGAGCACCCTCCAACTGCCAGCGAAAAGATGACACAGTGACGCGGTCGGCATCGGAGGAAGGATCGAGGGCAGCTCCGAGGGGACGAACAGGACGGGATAGCTTGCTACCTCACGCAGCTCGGCCTCACGCCGGACGGTCTCACACCGGGCAACACTCTATTCTCACAAGGGAGTTGAGGGAGGGAAAAGCACAAGAGAGGAAGGCTCTCACGTACAAGCTAGCTTTCATTCAATTCATCATATTACAAACCTTCATTAGCCCCCCTTTGTATAGGGAAAGCTATTACATTCTTACCTTTAAACTTCTCCCATTTGCATATATGCCCTAGCCTAATAAAACAAGACTCAACAACTCACCTTTGACTTGTGGGTTTAATAAAAATAAAATACACATATCTTTTGACCAACATTGCCTAATAAAACAAAAGTAAATATACATGTAGTAATACATATATTTTACACACGTACATACTCAATACTCAAGTACGTACAAATACACAAGTATCTACTCAGGATGCCGAGTCTTCGAGTGAGTCTCCGAGCCACAAGCTCGGTGCAGTCGGGACGGTGCGGCGTCGGCTCCGAGTAGTGGGCCCGGTGTCCCCACCAACCCTCCCGGGACGGCTGGAACTCGACTCCGTCGAGTAAGGGGGGACACTGCTATGGTAGTGCTCCAGCAGATCTGGATCGAGGCGCTGGAGATCTTCCCGACTGATCCAGGAATCATCAGAAGGTGGACAGTCCCGCCAGCGGACAAGGTAGCGCTGGTACACCCGGCTCCGTGTAGTTGTCACCTGCTCATCTAATATCCTCTCAATATGCTCGCGCGGTACTCTCGAGACTGTGGGACACACATGGGTGGATTCACTCACAAGGGGAGGAGAAGGCTCGAAATGGTTACTAGGAATCGATGTAGGTTCCTTGTAGGCCACTAGGTCTGCCACATTAAAAGTAGAGCTAATCCCATATTCGGGAGGTAAGTCCACAACATACGCATTGGAGCCAATCTTCCGCAGAATTGGGAAGGGAGCATCACTACGGGCATGCAATTTTTTAACGGCTCCCGAGGGGAGTCGTTCGGGTCGAACCTATACCATAACCATGTCACCTTCTCAAAATTCATAGTGACGCTTATGCGAATCAGCCAATCGTTAATACGTCTCATTACTGAGGTTAATTTGCCTGCTAATTGACTCCTGCAGACTCTTGACATGCTGTGCAAATTCCCCAACTGACTTGGATGTTCTATACTCGAGGGGAAGGGAAATAAGATCCACATGTTTCCTAGGTTTGTAGCCATACACGACCTCAAATGGACTCATACCTATGGACCTATTGATAGAGCTATTGTATGCAAATTCGACTCTGGACAAAAGAAGATCCCAAGTGCCAGAATGTTCCCCTACAAGACATCTCAGTAAATTCCCTAAACTCCTGTTGACGACCTCGGTTTGCCCATCGGTTTGGGGATGATAGGCAGTGGAAAATTTCAACTTAGTGCCAACTAGGTGCCAAAGTGTCTTCCAAAAATAGATAGTGAACCGGACATCTCGGTCAGACATTATGGTTTGGGGGAGACCATGCAGACGCACGACTTTATCAAAGAATAAGTGGACTACTCTAGATGCATCCGATGTTTTGAAACATGCAATGAAATGGGCCATCTTAGAGAACCTATCAACTACCACGAAGATGGAGTCATGTTTGTGAGCAGTGCATGGTAACCCAAGGATAAAATCCATGCTCACATCAACCCACGGTCTATCAGGAATGGGGAGAGGAGTGTAGAGACCAGTGTTTTGTTTGACATGTTTGGCCATTGTGCATGTCCTACACGGTTACAATTTTGGCCACATCTTTCTTCAGGCCAAGCCAATAGAAATGCTCCTCCACAGAATGGATGGTCTTGTTGCGGTCAAAGTGACCAGCAAGACCTCCAGCATGCATTTCTCAAATTAGGAAGTCCCGAACAGAAGTCCTCGGGACACAGAGTTGCTGCCCTCGAAATAGAAAACCATCCTAGAGTAGATAGTCAGCAAAGGTTGTCGAGGGTCCAGCAGGCAAGACAGAGTATGCAGGGCCAAAATCGGGACACTCTCCATAGAGTTCCTTCATGCGGTTGAATCCAGTGACCTCTACTCGGACAGTGGAAAGAAGGGAGACCCTTCGACTTAAGACGTCGGCCACCTTATTTTCTTTTCCAGCCTTATGTTTTAGGACAAATGTGAAGGACTGGAGAAATTCTACCCACCGACCATGCCTAGGGTTTAAACCCTTCTGAGAGCTAAGGAATTTCAAAGCCTCGTGATCCGAGTATAAGACAAACTCTTGTGGTAAGAGATAGTGTCTCCAGTGTTTGAGGGCTTAGACCACGGCATAAAACTCCTTATCATAGGTGGAGTAGCGAAGCTTTGCATCAGAAAGCTTTTCACTGAAATAGGCCACAGGGTGGCTCTCCTGGCTAAGCACTCCTCCTATTCCTACGCCAGATGCATCACAGGATATCTTGAAGACTTTGGAAAAGTCTGGTAGGCGGAGGACAGTGACTTTGGTCATGAGCTCCTTTATGGCACGAAAAGCCTGGGAGGCGACTTTGGTCTACTCAAAATTCCCCTTACAGATACAATCTGTAATGGGTGCCATAACGGTGCTAAAACCCCGAATGAAGCGTCTGTAGAAAGTGACTAACCCATGGAAACTGCGAACGTCGTGGACGTTCTGGGGCTCAGGCCAGTCTACTAAGGCTTGGACCTTGGATTGGTCCACAGACACTCCTTGGCTAGAAACCACAAACCCGAGGAAAGTGACCCGGTATGTCATGAATTCACATTTCTTGAGATTGGCAAACAGGGTTTCTCTTGTCAAAGTCTCGCAGACTTCCCTCAAATGATGGATGTGGTTCTGAGGGTTGTGGCTATAGATTAGAATGTCGTCAAAGTAGACGACAACAAAGCGACCAATGAGGGGTCGAAGGATTTCCGTCATAAGTCGCATGAATGTGCTGGGGGCGTTGGATAGCCCAAACGGCATGACGAGCCACTCATACAGACCTTCTTTTATTTTGAAGGCTGTCTTCCATTCATCCCTTGGTCGGATTCGGACTTGGTGGTAGCCACTTTTCAAGTCAATTTTGAAAAAGATGGTGGCTCCACTCATCATGTCAAGCATGTCATCAAGACGGGGAATGAGAAACCTATACTTGACAGTGATCTTGTTGATGGCGCGGCTGTCAACACACATCCGCCAGGTGCCATCCTTCTTGGGTGTGAGCAATGCAGGGACAGCACAGGGGCTCTTGGTCACCCTGAGGAAACCCTTTTGGATAAGGTCCTCGACAATTCTTTGGAGCTCAGCATGCTCCTTAGGGTTCAGTCTGTAATGGGGAAGGTTGGATAGGGTGGACCCAGGGACAAGGTCAATAGCGTGTTGTACATCACGCATGGGAGGGAGTCTAGAGGGCAAGTCATCGGGAAAAACATATTGGAAGTCCTGCAAGATTGCCTGGACTTAAGGTGGGACTGAGACTTGGGACTCCTCGGGTGTGATGGTGACGACAACAGCCCAAATTGGGGCACCCTCGGCAACCTCTCTATTCAGCTCACGGACACCTATGAAGTTAAGGCGCCTAACTAGGTCATGACCAATCTTAGGGGCCTTAGGAATGGGTGTGGTAGGTGCTAAAGAAGGGGGAATGGAAAGTTTCCCTTCAGTGGGAGTTCGGGGGCTCTCCTGAACCTTGGGGGTTCCAGTGGGGGTGGAGGTGGAACTCTTTCCCGGGGTTATCTTTGGGGGTGCCAGGTACAGCTGTATCTTCTTCCCATTGTGTGAAAAGGAACACTGATTGGACCGACCGAATGTAGTAAGGTCTACATCATAGATCCACGGTTGTCCTAGGATGATGCTACCGACCTTCATTGGCACTACATCGCATAAGATCTGTCCTTGGTAGGATTGAAATTGGATGAGAATGACACATATAGTGGTGACTGGGATAGACGTGTCGTCAACCAAAGCCACGTTGTATGGCCTAGGATGGGGATGGGTAGGTAGACCTAGGCGGGAGACAAAGTCTGAAGAGACTGCATTGATACAGCTCCCGTTGTCAAAGATCACCTTGCAGGGTTGAGACTTCACTATAATGTATGTTTGGAAGATGGAGGTTCGACGCCAGTAGTCCTCCTGGGGGTGTGTTAAGATGCAGCGAACTACACCCAATCTTCCCTGGTTAGAGCTCTCGACAATATCTCCCACTTGCATGTACTCGACATGCGTTCCATCATACCCTGCATCCATTTCCTCAAACTGGGCGATGAGGTCAGGATCGGCCTCATATCTCTCAATGATTTCTCCTTCCGGAAGTGGAAGCTCCACAGGCTGGGGGTCGGTGATGACTAAGGCTCGGGTGGGGCAGTTGGAGGCAACATGCCCTAGGTTATGGCACCTAAAGCAACGAATTCCCGAGACAGGGATTGGTTGGGAGGTGCTAGGGATGACTCCCTTACCCTTGTCATCTCTCCTATCAGTTGGCGGAGTGTACGCCAGCCTGGGCACAGCAGCGGGGGTAGGTAAGGGGTTCCTTGTGAAAGGAACAGTAGGGGCAACGGCCCGAAATGGGGTAACAGTAGGGACAAAGGAGGTGGAGGGGCCAGGTCTCTCAGAGTAGCGCACCACGGGGTTTCGGGATTCCGGTTAGCGGTAGGTGGGGACCCGAGGTGGGACCACCCTTTGAAACCGCTCGACATCTCGAGCAACCTGATAGGCGTGCTCGACAGTATTAACCTCTCGTAAAAATAGCTCCCGCTGTATGCTCTCGTGTAGGCCAGCCCTAAATCGTGAGAGGGTAACAGAGACATCCTCCATGACTCGGCTCCGAAGGAAGAATTCATCAAACTTGACGATGTACTCGTCCACGGACTTTCCATCTTGAGTGAGTTTCTGCCATTAGTCTAAAAGACGCTGATAGTAGGAGGGTGGCAGATACTTCTCCCTCAGTTTCTCCTTCATTTCTTCCCACGTGCTTATGGGCTCCTCTCGTCTCCTTACTAGGAGGTTTTCGATGTTGCACCAATAGGTCTTGGCTTGACCTAAAAGTTTCATTTTGGCAAACCTCACCCTTGTAGCAGGGGTCATGCGGCGATGCCAGTCAAAATATTGATCCATCCCGGTCTCCCAATCAAGGTATGTAGTAGGGTTTAGGGACCCATCAAAACTCGGAGTGTCAATCTTGACGTTCCGTAGGATGATATCCTCATCGTCGTGGTCTCTCTCTCGAGGCGCACGGGCCTCTTGCTCTCTACCCTGGGGAGCCTGATTCTGGCGAACTTGGTCTCTCTCCTCCCTAGGATTGGCTACGGAATCGCCGCGGCCATTCACTTTTCCTTCATCTCACTTCAGTCGTTCCTCTAAAGCCTGGATCCTCTCATCTAGCTCCGTTCGTAATTGGCCTATGGATTCTTCAAAGTGGGCCATAAGGTTATGTTCGAGCTGGACTAGCATAGCACTCACGCTCTTTTGATCCATGGGTAGCGTTGAAGGGCGTTCTAGACGGCCTGATGAATTCCTAGACCAACGTGGCATACACATGCTTAGACCTAAATGATGCAATCCTGGGACCGAAGATTTGCAAGACTTAGACCCAATTTGTTGGCTAATAGGCAAAGGGTCAATTCGAAGGGACCGGTCAGGCAGAGTTGCTCATCCGTAGGCGAAGTAGTTGTGGAACTACCTCCTGACAATTAGGGTGCCCTAATGCGACAGTTCTAGGGTTTAAAGGATGGGTACATACAAGCTCTCTCTCTCCGTCCACAGCGATGCACTCAGGAGACTTGCTGCATGGATAGGGCTCTCTCCCACTTCGTCGTGCGGCAATTGAAAAGATACTAAATAAGCAAGTGAGGGGAGCGCGCACCTAGCTAGACTGAAAAGTCCAGCTCCGACCGGAGACGCAGGCGAGCGGGGACGTGCGTGCCCACACGGCGTCGATGAAGCTTGACCGGTTACAAAAATTCACTCCACGCAGGGAGGTTGCAATTATTACAAAACCGCGTAATTTAAAATTTTTTCCGCGCAGGGGAACAAATTAATCCAATTTCTCCGCGCAGGGAGATTCTCGGGCACTCACACTTACGTAAATGACGGTCCACCAGTTTGACCAAGCGATCCGGGCGCTGCCCAAGCCGCCGAAGTGGACTCAGGTGCCACTTCCAATTCAAACAATTGATATACATATATATAGATACATAATTATTAAATTATATATATATATCCCTTGATATTATATATATATAAATATATATATATATTTCACCAAACTTCAACCTCCCTTTGTTGACTTTTTTTTTCAAAACCTCTCCTTTTTTTCTTTTTCAAAACCTCTCCTTTTTTTATCAAACCGGCTACGCGGCGGGGGGGCGGCCCACGCGGTGCGGGGGCGACCAGGCCGGGCAAGCGCGGGCCCTGGCACGGGCGGGCGGCGGCCCATGCGGTGCGGGGGCGACCAAGCCGGGAGGGCGCTGGCCCGGGGCGGCGGGGCAGGCGGCCTCGCAGGCGGGCGCGTGGGCGCGAGGGCGGGCTCGACCGGCTTGCGGGTGCGACGGACGCGCTGGCGTGTGGCGGACGCGCCGACGTGCGGCGGACGCGTGGCGGGCGCCTGTGGGTGCTGGCAGCGCAGGCGGGTGGACGGAGCCGACGACGGGCGGGGCTGGCGTGGGCGGCCTCGGTGGCGGTGTGGGCGGTGGGACTTGGCCGTTGCGGCCATGAGGGATTTGAAGGGGGGGCACGGGTGACGAGGCCCCCCCTGCGAATCTCCTTTTCCTTTTTTTTTGTTTTCTTTTTTTTCTTTCAACCGAAGCCCTTCTGCTCTCTCCTTTCTTTTCTTTTTCCTTTTTTTTTCTCTTTTTTTTTCACTTCTGACAAACAAAAGAAAAAAGGGGAGATGACGGGGACGTCGGGGTCGACGGAGCCGACGTTGTTGGGCTCTGATACCAAATTTGACGTGATCGGCGTCGGAGGAAGGATCGACGGCAGCTCCGAGGGGACGAACAGGACGGGATAGCTTGCTACCTCACGCAGCTCGACCTCACGCCGGACGGTCTCACACCGGGCAACACTCTATTCTCACAAGGGAGTTAGAGGGAGGGAAAAGCACAAGAGAGGAAGGCTCTCACGTACAAGCTAACTTTCATTCAATTCATCATGTTACAAACCTTCATTAGCCCCCCTTTATATAGGGAAAGCCATTACATTCTTACCTTTGAACTTCTCCCATTTGCATATATGTCTTAGCCTAATAAAACAAGACTCAACAACCCACCTTTGACTTGTGGGTTTAATAAAAATAAAATACACACGTCTTTTGACCAACCTTGCCTAATAAAATAAAAGTAAATATACACGTAGTAATACATGTATTTTACACACGTACATACTCAATACTCAAATACGTACAAATACACAAGTATCTACTTAGGATGCCGAGTCTTCGAGTGAGTCTCCGAGCCACAAGCTCGGTGCAGTCGGGGCGGTGCGGCGTCGGCTCCGAGTAGTGGGCCCGGTGTCCCCACCACACAGGAAAGTGAAAAGGCTCCTACGCCTTGTTCTTCACAGTCGTTGCTCCAGAAGAGGACATAACCCCCGCCTGAGATCCGCCGTCAGCCAATAGAGAGGGGAAGACGACCATTCAAGGGTCTTGTAGACCCGCTAACATGCACCTAAGTGGAAGCAGGTAAGTTTCGGGTTTGAAATGCGGACCCGGCCTCCTAACCCGCAGCCTATGCACTCAACCAGCCTGCCATGAGCTCCGCTCCATGAGCCGGTGGCTTGACCGTCATCCAGCCTGGCCCGGTCGAGCGAACTGGCCCCAGGTTCAAATTTAAATCGGCCGCCACCAACCGGTCATCTTCAACCTCCAGATGGGCAGAGCATTGCCTTAACTATGATGGTGGCCTCTCTTGTTGCTACACCTGCACCCAGAGATAGACAACGAAGGGGGTGCCGGCAAGGTCTACCGTGATGACAGTGGGGATAACCGTCGGGCAAGCCACTAAAATGTCGGCCACAACCGCCGAACGCGATCCCAATGGCAAGAAGCCGGGAGATCCTCTAACCACCCTACCAAAACTGTAGACAAGGAATTCCACGCCCTCTTCATTACAAAGGGGGACACCCTCCACAACGATTCGGACTCTCCTCACCTATGGATTAGAGGTTTCCCTATTCTCCGACCATTTCTGTACCTGGGGCAGGGCTCCGCCCACCGCCAGGGAACCGATAGCAACCAACGATGTCACCACACCCTCGTCCAGCCCCACCGCTAGAAAAGACATCCAGGGTACATGAGATACCTCCCAGTAAGACCCAGACCTCTCCACCAGATGGCACCTAAAATCCTACGCCTCCGTAGCCCCTTCCACCAGGGAGACACACAAACACCTCCTAAGCTACCCTATCTTCCCTTGAAGGAGCTCCACCGGAAACGACCCCACATCATGGCATCTCTTGCTACCGGGCACCCTCGATGTCGGAACGTCCCTCACCACCTCCACAAAGGACGGATGTCTCCCTTGACTCCCACGAACCTATGCTTGTGCTGGAGCCTTCCCCTTACAGAAACATCGTATGTGACCTCTCCTTCCACACTCGAAGCAGGTCGGCCCTAATGCGGAGGCGGGGACCCCCGCCCTGCGAGGCCCTTTTCCGGTGACCAGCCCCGGTGATCGGCCACCCCAACCAGCCATTGCCTGCGCAAAAGCCCAAAACCCCATAGCTTCTCTCTCTAGAAAAGATAGAGAGAGAAACTTATCAAGTTGCTTTTGAACAATTGAAATAAGTAAAAGAGTTTTTATTGCATATATACCCCTATTAGAAATAAATTGCATGAGTCCAAGATTCACAGTTGCATGTATACCCTTTGTATGTGAATTCACACACACCCTTGTCGTCACCTTCTATTAACAAACCATTACAATCTCCAAACAATTGACACGTACCCTTCGTTGTCACCCTTTATTAACAAACCATTATAATATCCTAACCAGAGATGAAGAACAAGGGACCTTCGATAATTATTTTAATGACACCATAGGGGCATACATGACATTAAATTCATTTGTCGAGGGGATACATCCAAACTTGAACCTATGACAGATTCTCATGCAATTTCACTTTTAATGGAGGGCACATATTCAAGCCAACAGTCCTGAAAAGAAGAGGATTGAAGGAAAAAAGAGGCGGTTACTTTAGATGTTCCAATCCTTTGGATAGTTGTTCTACAGATTTAAATAATATTAACATTACAGTCAAAATAGAAAAAGACGACTTCCCAGACAACTATAGTACTAATTAGACTGAGTTCAATTATGATCTACTCACTGTTCTTTATTTAGCAAGGGGAGTTTTGCTCCTTTTGGTTCTTCAAGCCTTCAAGGGGAAGTGTCCATCAATTTATATGACATACATACAACAGATTTCTCTAGAGTAAAAAGAAATTAATGTATTTCTGGTGATCGTTTATAACTGTAATCAGCGGAGGAGGGGAGGAACGGAAGGAGGGAAGCCAGGACATCCCAATTTCCTTATCAGGATTGTATCGTGGAATATAAGGGGGATACGTGGCACGTGGCGGACAGAAGAGAAGGGTTGTGAAGGAGTTGGTGAGAAGATACAAGATCAACATTCTGTGCTTACAAGAATCCAAAATGTGAAAGGGATGGAGAGTCTATCATGAGGGAGGTTGGGAGAGCCAGATTACTTCAGGGTGTAGCTCCTCCGACTAAGGGGAGGTCTAAAAACATTATGATCTTCTGGAATCAGTTTAAGGTGGAAGAGGCAGAGTAGGACAGATAGATCAGCCAAGGGGTGATCTCCCTACATTTTCATAATGTAAGGAATGATTTCTCTTGGACTTCACAGAGGTGTATGGCCCTCAAGGTAGGGAGAAGAGCCTCCTATGAGAAGAATTGGCACGTCACTATCACAATACAGGCCAGCCTTGGTGTGTAGGTGGTGACTTTCATGTTGTTGCGCATCATGGGAGAGGATGGGAGCTCACATACACACGGGGGAGATGGATGGCTTCTCTGACTTTATAGAGGGGGTTGCTCTGATTGATATCGGAATGGCAAATGCTCAGTTCACTTGGTCTAGCCTGAGAGTAGATCTCACGTACTCCAGGCTAGATAGGTTTTGATTTTAGTTGATTGGGAAGGCCATTACTCTCATGTGCAGGTGTCATCTCTGGCGAGATCAATGTTAGACCACAAACCACTCTTTTTGAAGATCAACCGAGCAGAGGGGTTGAGGAGGTGCTTCAGATTAGAGAGGTATTGGTTTATAGAAACGAACTTCATGGAGACCGTAGGTGGCCTTGGAATGTACAAAAGAAGGAAAGGTTCACTATGGCTAGACTAGTGGACAAGATGAAGCGTGTAGCATAGGTTCTCAGGGCATGGTGTAAGAAAAATCCTACCTGGCAAGACTACTAAAGATAAGATATTATAGTAGATTGAGAGATTGGACTGCTTGGAGGAGGCAAGGCTATTGGATGATGCAAACAAAAGGCTTAGGGATACTCACAGAACAGAATTTCAAGAGATCCTCATAAGGGAAGAGATCTACTGGAAGCTGAGATCAAGGGAGAGATGGATCAAGAAAGAGGACATGAATACTTCTTACTTCCAGCACATTGCCTCTGGAAGTAAAAGAGTCGAACTCCATCACCGGCATCATAATGGGTGAGCATCTCTTCTCTGGGGATGAGAATATCAGGACGCAGGTAAGGGACTTCTATTCTAAACATTTCACAAAGTTTGAAATCAACAAACTGGAGATTGCACCGGACCTTCTTCCTCGTCTCCCTCAGAGGATAGAGAAGCTCTCTCCCATAGCTTCTCAGAAGAGGAGGTCCACCCTGTAGCCTTTTCTCTTGCAAGGGACAGAATTTCGAGTCCAGACAGTTTCCCACTTGCTTTCTTCAAGAAGTATTGGGATATTATTAGGGATGACTTTATGTCCGTTGTGAGGGAGTTCCAAGACAAAAGTGCTCACTTGGGGGGCATAAATAAAGGCCTCTTAGTCCTCATCTCAAGGACTTTAGATCCATTAGTCTGTTGAATGACACTTACAAAATTATTACCAACTTGCTGGCGAGAAGACTAGACAAAGTAATTTACAAGATGGGCAGTGGCTTCTAAGGGGATTTCATCAAGGGCAAACATATTCAGAAAAAAAATTTGGTGACTCACAAATGTCTCTTTGCCATGAAGACTCAAAGGAAGAAATGAGTGGTTATGAAGCTAGATTTTGAGAAGGAATATGGCAGGGTCAACTGGCATTGTTTATTTGATGTAGTGGAAAAAATGGGTGTATGAATTGGTTGGATATGTGCTTGCATCTCGTCCGCCACTTTTGTAGTTCTAGTTAATGGGAAATTTACCTCCTTCTATAGTGATACAGGGCTTCAACATGACCTTTCTTTTTGTGCTAGTAGTGCACATACTGAGCAGGATGGTTGAGAGCAGAAGCTGTAGGATTGATCAAGGGTTTACAGACTAGCAGAGATAGTGTTGGTATGACCCATTTGCAATATGCTGACGATACCATTTTGTTCCTAGCTGAGGATGAGCCTCAACTTTATGTGGTCAAGCTGATGCTTTAATTGTTGGAGAAAGTTAGTAGTCTCAAGGTTAATTTTAACAAGAATATCTTGGTGGGTGTGAACATAGATGATAAGACTCTTGAGAGGGTAGCATTCATAATGGGTTGTCAAATAGGAGTCTTCCCTCTCTCCTATTTGGGCCTCCCACTATCTCCAGAGGCCCTACGTTGTAGTGACTGGCAGGCAATGGTATAGAAGTATGAGTCTAGATTAACATAATGAAGGCGAGGTTACTCTCTTGGGGGGGGGGGGGAGATTGGTACCATGTAAGTCAATACTAGATAGCTTACCTATATACTTTATGTCCATCTACCGAATTTCAAAAGTGGTGGCAAGAAAATTGAATAAATTCAAGCGAGATTCTTCTAGCATGGTAGTGGAGAGAGTAGTCGACCTTGGATAGAGTTGCCAGAAATAAGGACATGGGAGGCGTGAGAATCAAAAATATCAAAGATTTCAATATAACTCTCCTATGCAAGTGGCTATGAAAGCTAGTGGTAGGCTATGTAGTTAGAGGCGTTAGGCGACCGAGGCCACCAAGGGGTCACCTCATGCCTCAAACGCCTAGGCGATGGCCTAGGCGTTTGAAGCGTTTGAGGCATTTTATTAAAAAATATATATACAATTCAAAAAATATAAATATTTGTCTAAACATCACAAAACATACATATATACAATCAAAATTTTCAATAAAATTAACAACAATCAAGATTTGAGGCGAAAATGTATACATACAATCAAGATTTGAGGCAAAATACATAGGGTAAGTCAATCAAGATCTTCTGAGACTAGTCCTCCTAGGAATGAGGCATTTGAGGCGAAAGTGAGGTGGTTTGGGGCCGCCTCATCTCAAAAACCATCTAGGCACCCTTTTGATAACATAGGTGGTGGTAGGTGAGGATAGACTATGGGCACAAGTCATTAGACAGAAGTATTATAGTAAAGGACTAGGATGTGTCGCCAGTATCTCAGCACAACATCTCACCCATTTAGAGAAGCATTTTGACATACAGGGAAATTATTATTTCTAACGTCAGGGTCTGACTAAGAAGGGAGAAGTGTCTCTTTTTGACGGACAGATGGTGTGGTGATTTCATCTTGGAGGAATCTTTCTTGAATCTCTATGCAATTTTAGCAACACCATTGGCATCAGTCTCTCGGACCTTTCATTTTCAGATGTCAAGAGAAGACTTGGACACCATCATTTAGGAGGAATCTTGGGCCAAAGAAGATAGATCAGCTAGAGGATCTCCTATGCTTCTTGCTGGACCATGCTTTATAGCCAGACAGAGAGGACCAGTGATGGTGGAGGTGGAAAAATGGGGGATCCTTCTTAGTTAGGTCAAGTTACCCCCTCATCTCTGACGAAGGGGTCCGACACTACTTCTCCTCAGAGATTTGGACTCCCAAGAGTCCATCAAAAGTGAAGTTCCTGATATGGAGGATCTCCCACGAGAGGCTACCGACCTGTGATAGACTTGCTCCTTTTCTATAGAATTTACCCACCATACGTTGCTTGTAAAGAGAGGATGATGAGACATTGAATCACCTTTTTGCAAGATACTCCTACTCACAAGAGGGTTGGGGGGGATCACTAGGATGACACATGGCACTATCGGCTTGTATAGGAGTGTGCAACAGTTGATTGGACAATGGGGCCGAAGGGGATAGACATACTTGGTGGATCTCCTTCATGCTGCATTGTGGGCAATGAGGGAAAGGAACAACAAAATTTTCAGAGGGGAAGTTAGAGAGGTGGACAGATTGGTCTCTTTTATTTGTGAGAAAGTGAGGGGAATTTCTTTGTAATGTAAATTCTCACAACTCTTCATTTTTGTTTTGTTGGGGGGTTAGTGTGGGTCACATCGCCTTGGTGTGTACTGTTTTCTGGCTGCATAGGGATTTCTTGGGGGACACATTGACTATACTTGTACATCCCTCTTTTACTTTAATATAATAGTGGTACCACCCACTTTCAAAAAAAAAAAAAACTCTAATCAGCAGATGAACTCCATGCTAACCTATCCATGTCTCTATGTAGTTGGATATTACATTCACCAGTTTAAGATGGAAACTACTTTAGAGAAGGAGAAAAACCATTCACATGCCATAAAATCACTAAAACAGATTACGGGTTAGGGAATAAATGAATCTATTACGAACCTGCCAAGATTCTTCACCATTGAAAGAATATAGTAAGTTTACTTTCTTCACATCAGGTAAAAATGTCATATTTTCTCCCTGACACTGAAAATAAAGAGTTGGCTTGGCAGGAAGCCATTCATGAGTAGTGAAAATTTGGACTGATTCCAGTGAAACAATTTTTAATGAAAAAATTCCTGCACCAAAAAATTGATGTTAATCATCACCAATCAAAAAGAAAATGTAAACAAAGAAGTGATCAGCTCACATAGGTCAGATATTCTAGCACCCATATTCAGTGTCGATTATAGTTTTCAATTTGTGCATTTGTAGTATTAGATAAAGAAGACAGAGTGCCGACAGCTTGGGGACAGGGAAGGGCAAGTAGATGGTGAAGACAGGATAATGAATTTCTAAGAGCAAGTTTTGTATCACAAGCAGCAGATACTAGGACATAAATGAGGAACCTTGACACATTTCTCTAGCAGCAAAATATTCTATACCAACACCTTAAAACAAGCATGATAAATTGAAATGTGGGAAAGCAAATATACATAACAAACAAATTAACCCTCTTTTTTGACTAGTGGTGGGAAACAATTTCAAAGCTGAAGTGGCAGTTTTCTTCTTCTCAATGCATCAATTGGTGACCACCTTTACTTGGAAAGACATTTCGGAATATGTGGGAGAACTGATGTCAAAGGAGAGGACTGCAAGGTTGCAGAGGTAACGAAAGTGTTAAGACAGGTCCCCAAAAATGGCATGAATGTGTAAACTTGGTCGAGGTATCAAAGTGCTAATCTCAATAATTGCAGATGAAATAAATGCTATCCCTGGAAATCCATCTTAACATTTTATGCATAGAACTGTCTGGAAACAAAGAGATCACAGATAACGGCCTGACAAAGTGCAGTTTCCTAGCATGGGATTGGTTAAAAATTGCATTACATGATAAGATGAAAGTCCTACATAGCCAACAACCAAGAATGCACAATCACCACTAAATAACTTATAATTCATGTGACGGACAATGAAGAGTCATCAACTTCTACCATTCTATCACTTCAGCAGATAGAAGTAGAACCCGTTTTAATGTTTTTCTTTTGAATACAGCAGTGGTATGCAATGCTGTTGAAAGAGGATGAGCCCCAAACAGCCAGAGATGTTCCCAGCACCCATCATCCACCCACAGACCCCCAAAAAAAGAAAAAAAGAAAGCATTATTTCCTCATTTTCTGATTAAGATAACCAAGGCAAGCATATCATAAAACATGTATCTTTGCATAACCTGCACTTCTTCCACAAAAGATACAAAAATTCAAGGAATTTTACTTGATAATTGAATAGGGCATCTAATAAAATGCTTGTAAAGTCCGAATAGAATAGACTGGGATTCCCCAATAATATTCTGAGGATTGTTTCTATCTGACACTGGCACCATTCAGCAAGTATGCCTGTTACTCTGTTTCAGGTGCTAGAAACTGTCAATATTTGGGATCTACCAGATACACATGCATCTAGCAAACCATTTTGGAAAATGATGAAAGCTTTCAGCGAGGAGGTCTAAGAGAAAGCTTGCTAGAATTTTAACGCATGCAGCTTGCTGGTCTAAACGAAAGCTCAGAAACCCGGGGTGTTTGAAGCATTTTGAGTTGCAAGAAGTTTCTAGGATCATCGGACTAGTTGGCTATGAGGGGGAAAAAATCATTGCCCAACTTCGCAGTTCAGATTCCAAAGTTTGACATTAGAGTAATGGTTTTGGATCCAACAGATAAAGATAACTCGAAGAAAAGGAACCTAATTCAGTACCACACCATATTCATGCAGAGTTCAAACCACCCAACCTCTTTTTCACATCCCATATACCATTTAGACTCACTTCCCATATACATTTAGACACACTTGCAAATCTCGGGTCACCATGTCATATAGACCCTAAGTTAAACGAGACGTATCTGGTCCCCGAGCTCAGACTAAAATCAAATGCCGGAAGAAGCTGGGAACATGAGATAATCTGGGTTGAGAAGCTCGGGTGACGACAAATATTTAAGACGAAAGCATTGACAGAGGGGAAAACTGGAGCATAAAGGCAGGGAATTACAGAAAATATTCATGCCTGTAATGCCTCCGCTCAACGAAGATATATAACTGTAGTTTTTTCATGTTCTAGATGCTAGCATTCACGTATTGCTAGGCCAACAAGATCAAAGAAGAGAAAAAAAATACAGCAGCAAAACATCGCAAAAGGCGAGCCTGGAAGCTACCACTCAAATTCTCCTTAAGAAAATGTAATCCATCTTCCAACTCCTTAAACTTCGCGGACATCCGCCACTGCAGCAAAAAGTGTTGCACCCTAATTTCCTACGTACGCAGCTTCATCAACAAACCACGCTTAACATCTAGAGAACTCCGAGCACGGACCTCCCATTCACCTTCCAGGCACCAAAATTGAACCGAAAACAGACGAACAAACAAACAATTACACAGAAAGTAGAGACACAGATGAATCGCTTACCCCGGACCAAGCAGGACAGAAAGATGAAACAGCAGATTCGGAAAAGGAGAGGACGATATCGCGCCCTCTTCATAGAGTGAGAAAAAAAGAAAGAGAAAAATGGCCGCAGATCGCGAGCTCCCGGGACCGCAGGAGAAAGCCCGGGGCGATCGAATCGAACCGAAAAAACGTGGGCTGCTCCAGAATCGATCCCCTCTTCCCTCTCACTCGTCCTCTCCCCTCGGCTAATCGGTCGCCGGGAACTTTCTTCTCGATTTTCTTCCCATCTCCGCCGGAATCTGAGACACGGTGGAGACCACGGAGGAAGAACCGTGTTTCTTCTAGGGTTAATTACACTTTTGCCCTCAAATCTTTATAAATAACTCTTTATCCCCGTTCTTATCTAATTCACCTGTACACTCTAAAGTATACTAATTTCGAAGGTATACGTTTTTATTTTTGAAGATACGGTATAAGATTTAAGGGTATCCTGGTGTATTCTTAAATACTACGAGGGTGAACAAGTTTTATAAAAGCGCGGGTGTATAAATAATTTATAAGAATTTTAAGCGTATATCGATAATTTTCTCTTAGAGTTATAATTGCTGCACGGGTCAAGATTTGTAAGTCCGACCGTATTGACTATATTAATTTTTTGTCAGTATAATATGATATCATATTGTTTCGCTCTGTAATTTGTACCGTAAGATATCAAGATTTAAAAATTATTTAATAAATATATATTATTATACAATATAATAAAATTATATGTGTGACTTAATAGTTAAGAAGTGAGTTAGTTGTACGTGAGATAAATAGTTTAAATCTCACAAATGTCATGTATTTTTGATTTATTTTTTAAAAGAATAATTAAAAATAAGAATTTAGTGTAATTAACGTGTTTTAAACTCAAATCTTAACCTTCTAAAAAAGCTCTTAACCAAATTGTTTATGAAATCAGATTTAACATAAAATAATATAAAATATTTAAAATATATAAATTACGTATCGATTACGTATTATAGACTGGTCGTACCGATCTATGAATGATATAGTCTAACACAGACGATATATCATGTACCGAATCGGTTTGACAAATTTTGACGCGGTTGACAGTCTAACTAAAATCTACACCCCCATCGGTTTAATTTTTTTTATTTTTTATTTCTTTATTGAACCCCATGTCTCTGAGGCTCCTGCCATCCATCTATCTTGAGTTCTATAGAAAAAAATGATATGAATAATATAAATTTGACTATTCTCATTTTGTTACGTGTAAGTCACGTTGATGATAGTCTAAGATTCACACTAAGATAATTTGATATAGATCTTACTAAAAAAATAAAAAATAAAAATAACTTATCTAAACTGACGGCGGTGTAGTTAGCGATATAGTAAATACAACACCTCTTGTTCTTAATGTTATTAAGAGTGATATACCATATATATTAGAATTTAGGGACCATAGTTTTAGCGTTAAGAACTATGAATTAGCAACTAGTTGAAGTTCTTCGATTTCTTCGAAGTATAAGTCTCTCTAGTCTTCAAACATTACAAACATCTGTCAAACTTTTAGAACAGCACCTCCCTAGCAACCTTTGACTCTGGTATCTCCTCCAAACTTTACAAGTTCAAAAAGAGAACATTTGTTCCAATGGCCTTAAAAGTGTTGGAGTAGCCTCTTTAGCATTGTACTTCTATTTCCTTCTCTTTTTCTCTGCTGCTTCTCTTCTCCTTCTCACTCTCTCTCTCTTAGGTACAGAAATGGCAGATGCTCTTCTGAATTTCCAGAGATTTAAAAGTCTCTTTCAAACCTCTCGTACATGCAAAGATGGCGATGTGTCATTCTCTCACTCACCCTTCTTTAAATCTTGACAGATAGACTCTCCTTCATGCCACTTAGCAATACATATCTCTTCTCATGAGAACCAAGTTGCCACTTGTTCACCCACTTCATTAAACTCCTAACTATGGGTCAATCCTCTAATTAACCATAGTCAAACCTAGGTTTCATAATCAACTAACTTTAATGCAAAACAATATCTTATTATAATGG
Organism: Amorphophallus konjac; assembly: GCA_022559845.1. Taxonomy (NCBI): domain Eukaryota; kingdom Viridiplantae; phylum Streptophyta; class Magnoliopsida; order Alismatales; family Araceae; genus Amorphophallus; species Amorphophallus konjac. The sequence goes on from CM040126.1 coordinate 441,962,812, forward strand.
CGTTTTTGTAATTTCTGTGAGGTTCGGGTAGTCTTACCACCCTGCAAAGATTGAGATTTTCAACCTACCTCATGGTTGCTCAACGTAAAAGTTATATCTAACTCAACTCTTCTTTCTAAATGGGTTCAGTTTCATGACAATTGGATGTCTCTATTAGCAGTTATTATAATTCGAAATTTACTATTTGCTATTACTCCTAATGGGCTGCGGATTAAAAGGGCTAAGTTTATTGGGCCTAAGAATTCGGGGTGTTACAATTTAGCGTCATAAATGATCTACTTCCTTCTTATTTGAGGTGTGTTTAGAACTTTCACTTGTTTCCATGTAATTATTATATTTTTTGTAGGGAAGACACTAGATCTTGGTTGTCATTTATATGGTTTTTACATTTCAAAAATAACGTCAGGTTAAAATAGTTTGCATTAAAAAGAGGTAAAGTTAACAAGAAAAAATTAAATATTACAACTTTTCAGAAACAAAATATTACTAACTTTAGCATGCGGCCGTTTTAAACTTGTGACCTTTAACCCCTTACGCATCATGGCATCCATCGGCTGGGGCAATATGTGAGCCTGGACAACACTGCTCATAGGAAGCCGAAGTTAATTTGGTAGATCTGCTCACCATAATTTACATCAACAGTACGTTCTCTTAATCTAAATTAACCCTCTCCTTGAAAAGACAAACAGTATGTAAAAAATTAATGTGATCAAATTAAGTTTAAAATATGAGATTTTTACATCTATACCCCTATAAAAGATAATATTTATATTTATTCTCATATTTTTACCGTATTATCGAGAATATCCCTGCTATATATGTCTTATTGTTTCAGGTGTAGCCTTGTAGTTCTCGGGCCGTCAACACATACGAATATTATGAGAATATGCGGACGGAAACTGACGGCCATGTAAAAAATCAAAAATGCCTTTATGTGTGTGCACGCGCGCGCGTGTGTGTGTGTGTGTGTGAGAGAGAGAGAGAGAGAGAGAGATGGTGCCCTGCTACACTCTGTCCCCCTCTTCCAATGAGCAAAACCTTCCCGGCCCCTCCTAGCCCTCCCGGGTTTCTCCTCCCATCACCTCCTCCTCTCCTCTCGGCCATCCATCTCCTCCTCCGGCAAACAATCCCCCACCCTCCTAGCTAGTGAACACCCCCCTCCTCCAAAGATACTGCCTCCATCTACATCACATGCGTCCTTGCCTTTGTTGTTGTAGCGAGGCTTGGGTGGTAAGAGAGTGGTGCCGTCGACCTCTATGTAACTCCCATGAATCTCTCTCTCTCTCTCTCTCTCTCTCTCTCTCTCTCTCTCTCTCTCTCTCTCTCTCTCCGCTCTTGCTAGCGACCTCGATCATCCCCTCCCCCTGGGAGCTCACAGGAACACCCTCCACTTGCCAGCCCCCTCTCCCCCACTCATCCATCGCCTCCTCCAGAGCTCACCGTCCATCGCAGCCTTCCATGTGCGGAGGGTGTTCAATTTTTTAAAATTTTTATTTTTAAATGTTAAAGTCGCTCCAAATGGGAGCAACATCAGAGGAGGAAGTCGTTCTCACTCGGAACGACTTCCCCTTATCTCTCACTCTCCCTCTCTTTGTGTGACTAATGCTAGAGAGGGAGACCTCCTCTGGCGTCCCCCTCCCCTGAGCTCTCTCTCTCTCTCTCTCTCTCTCTCTCTCTCTCTCTCTCCTATATGTGACCGTCATCGGAGGGGGAGACATGATTCTCTGACTTCATCCCTCCCCTGAGCTCTCTCTCTCTCTCTCCCTTTCCCTCTCTCATGTCTGTGACCACTACTGGAGAGCCAGGGAGACCTCTTCCGACGTCCCCCCTCCCCTGAGCTTTCTTTCTCTCCCCCTCTCTCTTTCTATCTCTAACCATCTCGACGGCCCCTCTCCCCGACCCACCGCTTCACTATCGTGGCTCTTTCTCCCTCTCCCAACATTCGAGCACCTCCATCTCGCATTCCCCTAGCAGGTTCTGCCACTCTGTCAACCTGGGGGATGTCAATGAGCGACCTTCGTCGTGGGTATCGTCATCCCCAAGGACAAGTCCTTCATTGGTATCCTCATCGAGATGAGCGACCTTCGTCGTGGGTATCATCATCCCCAAGGACAGGTCCTTCGTTGGTATCCTCGTCGAGAAGATCGAGGATCTCATCTCCGATCTCCACCTCTCGTCCCCCCATCTCATCCCTCAAGCAATTTGCATGGGGAGAGAGAGAGAGAGAGAGAGTAATGCGGGTTACGATGAGGATATAGATGCAATAATACTACATATATTAGGGGAATTGTGGATAATATGCAAAAACAAAGGGTTTATTCACAAATATAATTTCTCGTAAAGATATATATGTCAAAATCTCATAAAATATTACAGTGTCAATGGCATCGTCTTCATCGCCCACAAGAAAACCCAGCTCGTCACATTGGGATGGCTTTCCGCTGCTTGCAAGATCCTTCCACTTCATGGAGTCAAGGAAGGCGGAAGCAAAAAGGACACAAGCCCGCATATCGATCAGCTGAAAGGGAAGCATATCATATTGTCCTTGTACACTAACTAAGGAACCTGCCTCAGTCTTGTTGTAGTATATTTTAAAATAATCATTAGAGAAAACGTCTGAAGATTGAGGAAGGGAGGAGGAGGATGACCCATGATCAGGAACTGATTCCAAAACCCAAAAACTCGTATTTCGCTGCCCCTTCCTTCCAGAAGAGGAGCATCCGGTAGGGCTAACTGGCAAACGGATGATACTTTTGTCTTAAAAACTGTGGATTCCAGCATTGGACGCAGTCGAGGAACCAGGAACCTGTAGCGCAAAGACGAGAGGGAGAGAAAGTAGCTACCAATTTCCCCCCACGAAGGAAGCCTTTGAGAATCTCACCTTTTTGAGCAGGCCAAGCCATGCGGCAATCGATCGAACAGTAGAAGGGTGCTTGTTGGTAGAAATAAGAAGGCGGTCGGGCAGGAGATCGAACCCGGAGGAAAGGACGGCGTTGGCGATGGTGGGAGGGGCGACGAGAATGAGAGCGGGGACCGCGGTGACCCTGTGGGCTCTATGCTGCTTCATAGCCCCGCCATGCATGAAAGTGGCGGAGGCGGGGCCGGAGACTGCCCCTGGTCACCGATCGCCCAAGCAGAAGCAGGTAGTCGCGCGTCCTCTCTCTCTCGCTCTTGCCCTCAAGGTGCAAGCTTTCCTGAGAACCGATCGACGACGCTGTTCTCACCGCTATTCATCATCTTGTTCCTTGCCATGCCATGTCCGCAGGGGTTCTGCAACTACACCGTCCTCATCGAGACCAGCTGCGCGGAGGGCGCCGGCACATCCGGCCGGGTGAGCCTGCGGTTCGGCGACGCGAGCTCCACCGACGTCCTGGTGCACCCCCTCCGGGCCCGGCACCCCAGGGCGGTCGACGGGGCGGCCCCGGCGGTGCTCGACGACATCCCCAGGCGGGCCTTCCGAGCGTGCTCCACCGACGCGTTCGAGGCCGCCGGCGACTGCGTGCGGTCCCGGGTCTGCTACCTGTTCTTCAAGCACTGGGGAGAGGACTCATGGAGGCCCAGCCGGGCTCAGGTGCTCGTGCACGGAGATGCTCGCCGTTCGTCGGAGACGTTCTACTTCCGGAGGTTCCTGCCGCAGCAGGTCTGGCACGGGTTCGACGCGTGCGAGGCTCGGATGACGCCATTGGGGCCAAGGTGGACGAGGAAGGGGGTTGCAGGTGGGCATGGGAAGCAGCTTTTCTGAGCTAGTCATAAAGATGGAGATGGAGGGGGGAAATGTGAAGTTGCAGATAATTTTCTTTGGAGAAGAATGCTAACAATATTAGAGTAATCTTAACTATTCTCATTTGATTAGAACATGGAAATGGAAAAGAACAAAAGAAAATTAAGAATGGTTAATTGGCCCATGCAGGTCTCGAGAACCTGCGCCATTAGCGTTATTAGCACGACGCTAATACGGAAATTTTGATATTAAACTTTCATTTTAGATAACAAATACATTTATAGATTTTTAACCCACACTAACTTATATTATTTATAAAATTGCATCCGTCAAATAAAAGTCTGAAGCAGATAAGTTAACTATGGGCATCATTTAATTTATGACAAACGCTTGTTACACGCTCAAACTATCTATCTATCTATCTATCTATATATACACACATCTTGGGTGTGCATCTAATTTTTCTTTTTTTTATAAGAAAATATGTTGAGGTGGGGGCCATCTCATCTATCCGTTCTTACATTTCAACCCAATATTAGACCGTCTAAAAATCAAAATAATTAAAAAATAATATAAACTTAAGAAAAATATATCTTTTATTTTTCAAACTATCTAATTGGAAGTTAAATTGTATAGATGGATAGGTGAGGTGAACCTCCACCTCACATATTTTAAAAAAGAAAAAGAAAACTTATCGCACCTAAGGTGTGTAAATAGTTTAGGCAGCAAGTCAAAGTCTTAATCTACGACTTCAGAAGGTCCATTTAGCCGAGAAGGATGTCGTGTTTGACAATTAAATTTTTTTTTAAAAAAATATGGGGAGGTAGGGGCCCACCTCCCCAACTATCCGTACAACTCAAACTTGGGTTTCACGGCTCAGCAAAATAAAAAAATAAATTAAAAATAATTATCTATTTTTTATTTTTTTAGTTGTACAACTCAAGTTTAAATTGTACAAATAGTTGGAGAAGGTGAACCCCCATCTTTCCATATTTTCAAAAAAAAAAAATACTTGTTATACACTCTAAGTGTGTAATAAGTTAAGATGTACATCAAGACTTTCTCAAATTTATCATATCATCTTAATTTGGATATTTTCATATGAAAATTAGTCAAGTGACATTTTAATTTTTTAAATAATTTTTAAATTTAATAAATACCTTAGAAAAATCTGGTTGGCAGTGTATAAGGGGAGTTGCAATATATTTTATTGATATGTTAAATTCAATGTTAATAAATTAGTTTTCTTCTAATATATTTACAACTAAACTTTTAATCTTAAGTTTACAATAAGTATTTGAAAAGTCTCGATAGTTTACATAGAATTGATGTAACTTAATAAAAAAGAAAAAATATAGGACTTATTGATCCACACTGGATCTATGTGCTTTATCTTTAGTTTACAACAAAATTAAAAGCCTGTGTCTATAGCAAATCAAAACAACAGTACAAAAGTGACAACAAACTCAACAAGTATCAAACCCTCACATTTTGCTTAATCATAAGTTATCAACTAGGGTAAACTCATATCAAATAACTCATGTAATTAAAGCTTCGTGAAATAAGATTGAATTATTATTTTAAAAAATATGTTAGATGATGTCAATTAATATTGGACTAATGTTAAACAATAAGTTCAATGTTTTTTATTCACTAATTTTTAGAGTCAAGTAAACAACTTTAGCTGTATTAGGCCACATCTTAAAAGACATCATCTTATTACATTTGACTATGCAATTGATGTTAACGAGTCCCAACTCTATTAAGAACTTAAACCTATTTTCTATTGGGAAAATTATGAATTTAAATCCATCTTATGCAATTGTGAAAGACATGAGTTTAATTAGTACAGTCGCGAGGATCTATATCTCAGTACTGTCCATGGGTGGTAAGACTCATAAGAATTACATTCTCTTCAATGAGACCTTCGGATGAAAAATAGTCACCTATATAAGTAGAATGGTCACCTGTATTGGTAGAATTATTATGGGATTATATGACAAAAACTCTTATAATTAGGGGGAATACTCAAGAGATTACTAGAAAACATATTTTTAAAAAAGTTTAACAATGGATGTACTTCATCTTATAATACTTGCTTAGATGGCATATACCATGGCATCCTATTGGACCATGTGATCCAATACGACATCAAGTGAGACTTTGGAGACAGACTAGTAGAATCGCGAGTGTGTTGTTAATTAAGATGACGGTTAATTTTAGTTCCGAATTAAAATAATACTAAAGAATCATAAAATAATGACGAATTTTGTTGAGGCCACGAAGAGCCCAAGGGAGTTTGGTTTGAAAAACTTTGATTTATTCATAAAAAAGATAAATTATAATGGACAAATATGAATGAAAAATAACTCGAATAGAAAATAGCTCAACTTCAAATATGAATAGAAAATAACTTAACGACGAACTATTCATTACAATGAATATAGAAAATAAAAACTAAAACCAGAATGCTAATGCTGCTATGACGCAACACGTCGGGAAGATGATTAAGGTATCATTGGAACTCCTTCATACGTCCAATCTCAAACTCCTCGTGAAAATTACTTCCACCAACCTGTAAAATGAATTACTCCTCATGTGAACTACAAATAAGAAATAAATCAAATAAGAAGAGGACGTGATGAAAAGAGGAAGAGAAAAAAGATAACGTAGAGAAAAAGATAAGAAACTAAAAGAGACAAAGGGAAAAAGATAATAAATGAAAGAATAAGATGGTGAGCTAAGGTGGGAGGAAGAAAAAAAATGAAGAAGGAGAGAACGAGGAGAAGAGAGGGTTATAGTGTGGAGAGAGAGAGATGGGGGCGTGGAGAGCACAAGGGAGAGGGAGACGTTCAGAACATGAAGGGAGTCTTAATGCCAGCAAAATGTGTCCAAGGTGGTCTATTTAAAGATCCAAAGCTTCTCAATTTTTTTTGGATCCTTTGCATTTATTTCTTTCATGTTTTTCTCAACATAGCATTCATCACATGTCCTTTCGTTGATTTTTTTTCTTTTATTTACCTTGGTAGCCATCACCCCCTTCTTTCTTTGGCTAGAGAGATGACCATTAGGACTCCATGTTGATGTCTATGACTTTCTTATGATGTAAAAATTAATTTTCTATAATGCCCCCTACAACAAAAAAAATCAAGCAGTATCATCCTCTAGTTTTAAATGTCAAGAAAATAACAAATTAATTTATACACTTATTTGCAATAGTGGTCAGATGAATATGTCAAAGAAATGTTATTTTTACAAAAGAGCTCACATATTTATGAGAGTGAATTTTCATAGAGATTGCACACAAAACGTTGATTTTAAGAGAAATATTTCCATGAAAAGTCCATAGTTAAGCTAAAAAAAAGTAAAATATCACATACCCATATGCCAAAACTTCAACCTCATTGATAGGTTTTAAAAATAAAACATTTGATTGACAAATAAATGATATGATTGAAAGATAGAGGTTAGACTAAATATATATATTTTTTAATTGTGTGAATTTTTTTATTTTTTAACTTGTAATGTGACTCGGGTGTAGTCCCTGATTGTATTTAAACTATTATTTTGAACAATATTTCTTAATGAGTTTGACTTACTCTCGAGGTGCAATAAATTAGTTGGCTTGCAACCTCATCTTTCATTGATCCAATTGGATCGATTGGATAGAAAAAAGGTGAGGTTGCATAGACCTCGCACCAAGAAAACAATTCGCTAAATGTGTACCAATTACGATTTATTGGATCACACCATATCGGTGCATATTGATAATGTCAGATCATACCAACAAAAAATCAACATGTCGTCACATCAACATATAAACGATTCGATAATTATTTTTAATATAAAAATTTATTTTTAATAAAAAATTGGTCAAACATAGTATATTTTTGACCAAAAAAATTTATGCGTCGGCACGACACCGTACTGTACCATCAGAGGATTGGCACAGTCTGCTCCAACAATACGACAAATTAATCTTGGTACCAACCAAAAAATCTATTTAGGCGGATGAGAAGTAGGGTGCAACAATTGTTATTCTTTATTAAGTGGACTTTACTTCATTTCCAAAAAAAAGGAAAGAAAAAGAGACAACCCGTCTTTTGTGGGACCCAACAAAACATTTTAGGTGTTCGCTTATGCGATCGTGTCCACTTATCATGGCCCAGGACCGTTGACACTAACTTCACTCGAGTCTGACTTGGAGATTAAAACTTCAATTTTCCTAAGTTCTTGACACTCTTATCTCACGGTCGGATCCCCCTCCCTCAGGGTTTGCAGTCGCCTCACCACTATCATCCGCCACCATTGTTTACCATAATCCCTGGTAGCTTTCTTAATCTCATTTTGCTTAGTATGCACTTTTTTTCTTGTTTCTTCGTACGTGTGTTTGAGTACTTTACTACTTTTAGCTCCTTTTACTACGTTGGTACCATATTTACTTTATGTACACATTTTTCTTATTTTTTCTCAAATATATGTTAAGTGATGTTATTTTAAATATTAGCATATTACTAATGTAGCTCTCCTCGGTATCGAACCATCCTGCTACACACTAAATGGTTCGTCCAATTGTGATTTTGTAAAACTACTTTAGTCCAGTAGAAATATGACAATTCACGATGGTAAGTCTTTATAGTTTACAAGTAATTATAGTCTTGCTAGTCAAATCCCCTATGCTGCACTTTAATAGCGGGTTAAGTAGAGTTAGTCTGATTTTTATCCTAGGTTAACATTTTTTTTATTTTAATAGGTGGAACAAGATAACTAGGTTAAAAACATAATTAACCTGAATTTAATTCAAAATTCGAAACTCACCTCAAAAGGTTAGTTAACTCTAACCCAATACATATCAAATTAAAAGTGGATTAACTCGGAGATAATTTAATCTAATTGAGTTAACATACTTTTAATCTATCGTGCTATGAAAATGTGGTTATATGTCTTTCTCCACTTCACTGATTATTCGAAAGGGTGATTTTGAGAATAATTATTTTTTGTCAAAATAGCACATTTAGATATTAGGGAAAGTATGCATTAAGATAATGTAATGGATTTCATAGATCGCAATGGGGAAGTCCAATTTAGTGGCTCAATCCGCAAAAAGAAGCTCATCTCAAGAAGTGAGATTATAGTCTTGGCATTTCTATGGCATCATGCAGTACATGTCATGTACATGGGTTCATAGATAGGGACGTAATCTCGCCTTGTCGATCAAGCATGCAAATCATGGTGCGTTTTCAACCAACTTCATTGCAACTACTTATCTCTATCCTTAGGCATGGTAGGTGGCCGAAGGCGCCAGGCCGCTTGCCCATCCAGAATCGGTCCACTATCGGTAATGGATCCGGTTCTGGATCCGTAAAAACCTCCCCACTCCACCTCACCCCCCGATCCCCCGTTCATCAATCATCAACCCCCGATCCCCATCGCGCTAGGGTTTTTAACCACCGCGGGGGCCTCCTCTCGCCGCCGCCGTCGGCCCCTTCCCCACTCGCCGCCTTCGGCGGCCTGCTGCCGTCCTCCCCCAGGTACTCCCTCCCTCCCTCTCTCATTCCCACTTTCTCTCTCTCGCCGGTCCCTCTCTGTCTTTCTCTGCCTCTCTTTCTCTCTCCCTGTCTCCCTCTCTCACCAGTCACCACCTCTACCGCCGGCGACCGGGAGGCCCGAGGGCCCGCCTCTCTTTCCCTCTCTCTCACACACACACGCCCACATACACGCAGAGTCACGCACACACTGTCACACACCAGGCCGGCTTCCCCCCTCCTCTCTCTCTCTCTCTCACACACACACCAGTGGCCACCTCCACCGCCGGTGGCCGGGAGGCCCGGGACCACCAACCCTCCGTCACTCTCTCTCTCTCTCTGTGTGTGTGTGTGTGTCAGTTAATTGGTTGGGCTGTCCATTGCATCTGTAAGGTGGACCCTAGTGGTTAACTACATGTTTGTTGGTTTCTCTACGGGAATGTGCGAATTTCTTTATCATGTGTACTTTCAGACTAGAAATGGACTTATTTCCGAGGATGGCGATGATATTTTGACATCGGAAAACTCTGCCATTATAGAGTGCAGATGATTGCCGTATTGAAGCGCCGTATTTTCTTTGAACATGTAATACATGTAGAGCCCTTTGTAGATCTTTGGTCACGTAGTGCTGTTTTGTTAATGCCCCCACATTGTTGTTATGTTTTTTCTGGTGCTTGCACGAGGAGTTGGAAATATTTTGTTTGCTTATATGTTTTGGAATCCGGCATTTCGCTTTGAGTGATGATGAAGTTTATGTTTACTTCATCATACAGATTGGACAGTTTACATGCATCTTATCGGTAGGGGACTGCACGAATGGACCATATGAAAACATGTAACATGGAAGATCCGGGATCTGCATCTGGGGCCGTACTTCAAGTGGTTGGGGAACCGGCTGTTTGTATCAATGGTGTCCCTGAAGTGTCTCCAGTTGGGAATGCCTCCATTCTACCACATGCTACAAATAATGCTGAACCATATGACGAACCATGTCCTGGTGAATGGTTAGAGGGAAGAGAAGTTCGGAAGTTGTTTGGGAACAAGTATTATTCTGGGAAGGTGCTTAAGTTCGACTCAGAAATGAAGTGGTATAGGGTGGTATATCAAGATGGTGATTTTGAAGATCTCGAATGGCATGAGTTAGACGAGGTGCTGGTGCCGCTCGATGTTACTGTTTCATTAAAAACACTGGCTTTGCAGGTCTGTGAGTATCACAACTTTGTTACCAGCTTAGAAGGTAACATTACTAAATCAAGAAAACAACATGTCAGCAATGTGAAAAGCCTCAACAAGATGCCAAAGCACTTCGAACTACCGAGGTAAACACCCAAGAAAGCAACTGGTTGTTGAAACCATGCATCAGGAGAAGGCCGAATGAGATAATTCCAGGGGGGGAGGCAAAGTCATGTAGCGGTGAGAAGTTTTAGAAATTGTAGAGGTATCATAAACTGTAGAGCCCAATATGCCCACTCATAAATGTCAATTATGGACAAAGTGAATGGAGAAGATAGGTAGACTTTTGTCCTTCACAAGGTGATGACAATGTTTGTTACATGCATGGGGGAGTCAATTGAAGGTTTGCATCACAAGGCTAATGTTTTTAAATTTGTATGATTGATCTCCTTGGAATTTACTGGTCAAGTAATCACTTAGCAACACCTTTCAAGAAAGTAATCTTTAGCAAAGAAGCAAATGATAAAGGATGATAGCTGGGAATGAGAAGCTGAGATGCAAAATCTTATCTAATTGCTCAAATTCTTTCTCCATCTATTTCATATCAACACTTTTTTTGAAAGTCTATTTCATATCAACATTGATTGCTGACACTATTGTACACGAATTTATCTACAAAATGAAAGAGACCTTGCTTCCCCTTTTTTGTGTGATTGTATATCAACAATTTCCTTCTTTTCTTTACTGTGTTATCTGGTATGGATTAGAAGTTCTCCTTGTGGAAGTGGAATCGAGTAGATGTACTATGGCTGTACTCCTGTGCAAGGCATTTCAGTTGTTTTGTGAGTGTTGGAGACCCACAGTAGAATACACCTGCAGTTTCACAGATTAGCAACCACATGACATTGCATGATAGCATATAGCTTTTAAGTAAGCTACATACCGATACGTGAAGATCTATGCTTGTTAGCCAGTTCTGAGTACACTTTTCTCCAGTTTGGCCTTGCAAAGTGTGTCCGTATCTGTCAAGCATTTGCCGAATATAATAAGCAAATTTTCTTTTGGCTAACAGTTCAAAGCACATACGTGAAACTATTGATTACCCGACTCCCTGAAACAACATCAACTCCATTTTTGGCATGCTGCAGTGACTGAATCATTGCAATGAGAGCCGATCTTGCATCACCTTCCTCATATACACTAGTCAAGTAGTTATGCATTTCAATGACGTTCTGCAGCAGCCAAAGGTTTCTATTCAGTTGTTGCCCCATTGTGCAGAATGAAAGGAAGGAAATTTAAGGGACAAAGGAAAGGTAATCGAAGGGCAATGATTGAGTGAAATACTTTGTGGTCACATTCTGCAACGTCATTCATAACACCTTTGAACCACTCAAATGACCCTTGTTCCCTTGTCACCCAATAAAAGTAGGCCCTTGCTGGACCTTTTCCTTTGATTTTACTTGCATCTGTTATGTGCTCATTTGGTGCTTCCTGCATCTAGATACTATGGTTACATGTTTTTCATCAACAGCAATACCTTAATAAGTCAAGGCTACTCACCAGGCTTTGTTCGTTTGATTTGATGTTGTTCAAGAGGTCTTTTAATATGCTGATAAAGGGTGTTGCACCTATTCCAAGACCAATGAGTAAAAGAATGTCATATTTCTTGTAATTCTGTGCTGGGGCACCATAAGGTCCATCAATTAGGAGTCTCGGGAATCTGCAGAAGAGAAAAATCATAGAGCTTCAAAAGACTGCTTCACATCTTATGATGGAGTCAAAGAAGTAAACTGGAGTCCAGTCTGAGTCACCTGGTCTCTTGGAATTCTCCTTCTGCTACCACTGTGGTATCGAGTCTAACCAGGCTAGCTTTCTTGGACTTGACTTGAGCTTCACAAACCTGCATCAGAGGAGTTTCATTTTGTATATTTTGACTTAGAAGCTAAATCTGGGTTGTGGAGTTCAAGCTGTTTCACTATTGGCTGTATGGAATTTGTTTAAGACCTTCCCAAATAAATTCCTGAGCTCTGTTGTCCAGTCTCCCAGTGTGCGGATGTGAACACTCAAGTTGTCGTCATCGGGTGCAGAGGTGATGGAGAAGGGGTGCCTGTTAAGATAATAAGATCAGACTGGAAAACTGGCATGGAAATACTTCTAGCCTCTAGATAATGATTATGTGGCATCATCCAGATATACCATTCAAATGGTGAAACATCGGGACACTTCACAAACAAGTACATCCCACTCTTATATCTGAAGCCAGGTGGCTTTTTCATATGCAGTGAAAGGACATTTCCTGGATATATTGCAGCCTGCACTTATTTACACAGAAGATAGTCAAAGCATGATTTTTTGTTGGAAGTAGAAAATAAATTGCCTATTGATGTATGCTGCACATATGTAAAATCAGCTACCACAGACCTTAACAATGCTGACGGGGTATTGCTTTTCACGGAAGGCTCTGATTAATCTTTCACTTATGTAAAAGGTCACTGGAACCAAAAGGTACATCCATGTCTGTGACAGAAGATTGCTAGTGATCACTAAGTGCTGATATTTTCCAAAAGATTATTCTTCATAAACTCCAACTTACCGTTTTCTTGTACCATTCCTTGGTGAGAAAAATTAAGTATCCATGGACAATTAGGAGAGCATAGACTAGAGCCAACAGGTGGTGAGCATACCAGAAGGCGTTGAAGCCAGCTAAGTGATGGAGTGGAGATGGTAACTTAACTACATTCCTCCTGAAATAGTGTGTAGCTAAGGTGAAGGAGAACGACATTATTATGATCATAAGGACACCAGTTATCCCAGGAGCACTGGATAACAGAGACAAATATGTTGGCTGTTTATAACTAAAATTGGCTCCCAATGTCCTCATGAATTTAGGAGATGGGCATGTTATTAATCTTGGAAAATCACATGCCATATGAACCACCGTATGAACAAAACTGCCAACTGTAATTCCCACTGCAATGACCTGTTTGGGGAGATAGGGGGGAAGTGATCAGTAACCTGTGGAGTCCTGTTCTGACTAATTATGAATATTTTTTTGTCATGTTGGTGTACCTTGTGGAAATTAATGTTGTCATCGAATGGGATAACTGCATTGAGAAATGTGGATCGGAGCCTGGTTATTGTGTTTCGACATACAGGAAGCAGGATAATTGCCATGTTTAGTTTCAATGTCTCTGCTGCTCCCTTGGCGAAACAGACGCAATATCCCATCACTTCAAAAGCTGATCGTCTCCTGTACTGGTAAAATTTCCATCCAAACAGAACCATGTTCAATACCAACCACAGGATGAGGACCCATATTCTCTTCCAATTCTCGTGGATGAAATCCGCTGCCTTGTTGATAAATCTATTAATTGGGCCTCTGTACCGTCGTGGGATCATTGTTCTTGCCAGGTTTTGGCTTAGCTTTGTGAAGTTCTCCTGGCTTTCTGAGTTCACCATTCCTCGGAGCAAGGTTTCAAGCTGCCAAATCTGTTGGGGTCCATATGAGCAGTAAATAAATCATTTATCTCATGATATACGAACGTAGATTTGGTTTTTCATCATCAAACTACTAGCATAAACCCGCATCTAGATCTGGTTTCTATGTTCATACCTCTATGTAGCCAAGATCGTCAGGGTCAAGCTCTTCCATTATGAGAGTAGCATAATTTGCCGCGTTTGCTTTCAGTCTGGCAAGCTTGTTTGCAGATGCGCTCAGTATGATCACCTTTAGATGAAGACACTTATCTGTCATTTTTTTTTTCAGTTCTCAAGGAACCAAATACATTCATGGTTTGGAGCTTGAGAAATTTGGAAGTGCCCAAGACTCCTACCTCTTTCACCTCATCTTCTGAAAGCTTTCCATCTCCATTCTTGTCACACCTAAGATATTTGAGCAGCTGCTTCTGTGTCAATATATTGTCGAAGCCCATGCCACTATATGCTAGTGAGAGGCCAAGGAATGCTTACATGTCAAAGAATATTTGAAGCCGAGAATCAAAGTGCTGATCCGTCATCTTCTCCCAGAAATCCTTCAGTTCATCTTTTGCTATGCCGCTGCTCGTGTCCAAGTTCCGGCGTCTAGCCAATGCGTCGAAGAGTTCACCGGCAAACTCCTTGCTATCAGACATTCCTTTTGAAATAGATTCAAGTCCCAAAGGAAACAAACAAGAACTAATTAATTAGCTTCACATAATCCTGCATGCTCTCTTAACTCCACAATTTTTAGATGATACAAAACCCTTAGTTTGCACGGTGCACCACTTTGTTCCACAGATGTAATTTCATGGGTTCTCACAGACCTTCAAAACAAATTCAAACAAGTGCTGCAAAGTTGAGATTTTGCATTGGTCTAGTAATATGGCATATCCATTTCAGTTTGATGGCTGGTGGGCGTGAAAGGTAACCGCATGTCAGGACCCTTTTTTCATCTAGGGCCCATTTGTTAATCAGGCACGGTTAGCACATCTGTACGTGAGAGAGCGGTGGAACTCACCATGTCCGCTCTCTCGTATCGGATGTGCTAACCTAACCAGTTAACAAACAGGTCCCTAAGGACTTCACAAGTTGTTTGGTTACATTCCACGTCTAAAATTATGAGCATGGCAACCACAGTTAACCTTGGTTTTGTTTTGTTTTTTTTAAGTATGACTATATTAACCATGATCATAGTCGTGATAATATCAATCAGTCTTCTTCGTAACTGAGATTTTCATCGACCAACCTTGTCGGTTTACGTTGAAGAATCAAGTCTGTATTATTTCACCGTTAATGGCGGAGTGGACAATTTCTCCCTTTACCAGAGGGAGATATCGGATTCATTGTCCGATTCTTCCTCTCCATTTAACAAAAAAAAATTACCTATCGAAAAAAAAAATCTTCATTACGCGGATGGGGTTATGATTACTTTAGAAAATGGAACAATGACTTATGAAAACTGCTGCCATAATTAATGCAACTACTATAAAAGAAAATTTCAACCATGTTACCCAAAATCGCCAGCCGAGAAGAACCATATGCGGGAACATAAACGAAAGATAGAAAAAAGAATGTTCAGATGACAGCATGGAGCTGTATGGTAACAGCTTCTTGACGCTTAGCTGTTTTGGTTGGGTCGGTGAGGAGAAGAACTGCCCACCCAGGCGGTCACTCCGGCAACTGCACTCACCTATGCAAAGCCCAAAATTCTCCCTGGCCAGCCTCCCGTCGGCGGCCATGCAGGAGAACCTCTTCTCCACCTCCTTCCACCCAGCCTCGCCGCCGGCCGACTTGCAGTCGAGGAACCGCAGGCCCAGCTCCTTCCTGCCGATCCTGCAACTCTTCTTCACCATCTGGTCCACGGGGCACCCCCTGCCTGCAGCCGTCAAGGATTGCCCGGACGTCTCCGCTCCCGGCGACAGCCCTCCTGCACCGGGGAGCATTGGGGCATCCTGCCACTCGGAATGTTCATCGATGCCGACGGCCATGGCACTCTCGGGCGTCGGTGAATTAGAGTCATCCAGGGAGAGGGCAACATAGTCTGGCCTCATGGGCCAGATTATGGGCTCCTGCATTGTTCGTCTAGGCGACGTGGAGAGGAGTTGCAGGTTCCATGGGGTGCTTGTTGGGAAAAATATGAGATACAGAGAGAGAGAGAGAGAGAGAGGGAGAGAAGGGAGAGAGAGAGGGAGGGCCAAAATAGGAAAGGGTGTGATCGTGTGGGTTGGAGCTCTCGTCAGACAACCGCTCCGAGTTGCCGGTGTACGTATGTCTCTGCCCATCTGACCCCAAATCCAATGGATGCTGCAAGAACACATCTGGGCCGTCCATCAAGGGTGGGTAGAGTGGGTAACCTGCCACGGCGTGCATTGACGTTAACTGGTATTACAAAATTATTTTCTTATCGGGAACGACACCCCCAAGATCTTTCCTGGCTCAACGAAATGTTTAAGAGGGAAAGTGGGAGCCGGGGAAGAAATCACATAGCTCAGGGCCGGGTGCTTCGGAGATTTCAGATAGGGGGTGAATATGGTTTGGTTTGAGATTATTTTTGAAAATAAAATTAAATTGAATCTGTTCGTCAAATTAAATTAAAAAAATTCGATTTAGCTAGATTTTTAATCAAATTTTTATATTTTATTATAATACAAATAAATTTAATGACTTATATGTATATAAAATAAAAATAAAAGTAGTTATATTTTATATATTTTTATGTATATATAATTAAAATTTTAAATATTTTAAATATTAAATATTAATATATATATATAATAAACTTGATTTATTTGAGTTGAATTGATTTCACACGTTATGAAATTAAATCGAACCGATCGAATTCGACTTCAAATCAAACTGAATTTAACGGCTCGATCTGAATTTTTGATTTGAACTGAATTAGGAACAGTCTTAGATGTAGTTGCAATTACCGAGGAGGAGAACTTCGTAGATCAAACATGGGGTAGGAAGGGTGCCCACTTTTTGACACCCTTTTAGGAATACACATTCGAAATGTGAAAAATCTCATTCCCTAATCCCTATTGCGCATCCTACCTTCTTCCGTGGAGAGGGAACCAACCAACCACCCACACGCTAACTTTGGTTGTCCTACAATATCTTAGGAGCAGGATCTCCTCCATTGTAAAAAAGAAAAGGGAAAAGAGGAATAGGTTCTTGCGAGCATACTCTTCTTGTACAGGAAATTTTGAGGGAGCTATAGCAGCACTCATAGAATTATCTTTGTTTGTGCAAACTTAGTCAGATGTATCTTAGATGCCTCCATGTGTAACTTATATGTAGTTTAATGGATACTTGATTATTGTTCTTAGGAATTTTCACAAATATATCCCTATGAAATATCATATTTACATTTATCTCCTACTTTTGTCATATTATCGAGAATATTTTTACCATATTATCAAGAATATCTATGATATACACCGTGTTATTATAGTTATATCCATGTAGTTCTTGAGTCATCAACGTCGGTGAATTTCCTAAGAATATGTCGATAGAAATTGTTTGAATAGATAAAAAAATCACAAATGCCCATGTGTGAGAGAGAGAGAGAAAGAGAAACCAATCCCACCCTAACTAACTGCACGAGGCTCCCCTCCCACCTCCGGCGACCCGATCCCCTCCCTGTTGCTCCGCCCCCCTCTCACCTAGCTCTCGATCTCCGTACCCCTCCTCTCGTCGTCAAATGGCACCCCCCCCACCTTCTTCTTCCTATAAACCCTAGGCCCAGATCACACTGTGTTGCCTCCCTCTTCTTCTCCCTATTGCGCCCCCCTCTCCCCATTGCCCTAGTCACAAGCCCCCCGATCCCGACTGTAGTGCCAGTCAACTTCACTCGCACCCGCTATCTCGATCAGCTACTGGCCCTACCCTAGCCCGTGCTGCACATTAGCCGCTGTCAGAAAGGGTCGCCGCCCCACCACTCCATTGCACGCCCCTCTTCCCCTTCGACCACTATCCCCAACAGTGCCGCCTAGTAGGGCCGCCGATAGCCCTCCATTCCTCTGTAGTGCGCCCCAATGACAAGGTAGGAGGAGCTGAGGGGTTCGCTGGGGTTGCCGCTGGAAGAGGTGGAGCAAGAACTTGCCTACCATCAGTGGCGGAGGGGACAACGTCGAGTGGTGACCATCACCAGTGTTCGGCCCCCTTCTCCCTCTTCTTCCCTCTGCGAGCAAGTCCAGCCCGCCACCTCCAACAAAGTCACTATTGGAGCCCCAACCACCCCGCTCCCAAGAATGCACCCGACCCCTTGGCCCCCGATCCCCCTTCCCCCCCCCCCCCTTGTCAACATCCCTTTCTCTCTCACTTGATCATCCCCACCCCCGACCCCTCCCTCCCCTCACTTGGCACCCTCTTCTCTGTGGATCTTCACGGAGATGGTCATGGCGGTGGCCAGTTGCCTTATGCTAGAAAGAGAGAGAGAGAGAGTCATAGGCTAACTTGAGAGCACATGTATAGCAATCGGGTGTTAAAGTAACGTGGGCTATGATGAGGGTATAGATGTAATCATATTAGTTATATTAGGGGTATTTTGATACTATGTAAAAAATAAAAGTTAAAATATAAATATGATATTCTATAGGTTTATAAAATTTCTTTATTCTTAAACCAAAATATGTAGATGGAGACACAGGGAGGAGGGGAGAGGGGATATATATATATATATATATATATATATATATATATATGGAGAGAGAGAGATGGAGATCTAACAACTGAAATTGGATTAAGTGATTAGGTTCATCAGCATGATTATCAAAGAGCTTTCGTTTGGTTGGAGTTGGAAGGGAGTCGAGTCTCCAACACCTAATTAATCCGAGGAGCTCTCCCTTGCGACCTCCTCGCCCCTGCAACCCCCAGCACATCCGCAGCAAGTCCAGCGCTGCTGCGGGTGGGCTTGGCCCAACGAATGCCGCGGACTGGCAATGGCCACCTTCTGTTGCACTCCACCTAGAGGAGACCAGGAGCATGGTGCCGCAGGCGCACCTGCCAGGTGGGTATCACGACGTCCGGCGTGCCAGAGCACGTACGTGCTCCAACGATAATGCATGGCGAGTTGAAACTTGTCCCCGGACGACGTTGCACAAGGGGCACTTGAGAATGGTTTCCGTCCCAAGCCGGTGCCACTCATGTGCATTGTTGCAGTGGGCCATAAATGAGGGTGACGGCACTGCCGAGAGCCTCGGAGACGGAAGCTGGATCCTGCAGCCTGGACGAGCCCGTGGGACTTGAAGCCATGGATGACGCAGAGGATGCCGGCGGGATCATAGGTGATGAGGGCGGTCCATGACTAGGTAAATATATGTTGAGGCTGCATAGTTTTTTGAAAGGTGGAGGTGGCATGGGCAATGCCATGCTGAGCGTAGATTTCTCGGATGCGCTGTCCTCCTCCTCCTCCTCCCCTCTCTCTCTCTCTCTCTCTCTCTCTCTCTCTCTCTCTCTCTCATGGTTGGGAAAGGAATATAGCATACCCAACTAAGAGCTACCCAGGATTTGTTAAGAAGATTTTAGTTTAGTTCTAACATACTGTGAACAAGGTGTGATGCTGATTAAAGATACATCTGAGACATTTTCGTCTAGGAGGTTATGTAAATACATACAATTCCTAGTAGTTCTACAAACTTAATTACTTGTAAAAAATATATATATTTGCAAAAATCTCATATATATGTGTGTGTGTATAAGGATTAGGGGTGTGACTGAAAAATAATTATGTTAACAATATGGTTATCTATATATATATATATATGTCCTTTTTGTACTATTAAAAATTGATGAAGTTCGAGATAGGGCATATGTGGAATCGTCTCTAGCTAGATGAGCCGCTGGCCAAACGCACTTGGGTTGGTGACGATCAGGATGAGCTTTGCCAGCAATTTACAAGGACGAAGATGTCAACCCACGTATATATATATGTTGCATTTGAAACTAGAAAGTGTTCTCTACACAGCATATGAATTGGGTATAAACTCAATACATTAATGTGGGCTATCTTATCAATGATGGCTCTACTCCATGCACCTACGAACAGCAGAAAGAACTAGAGTGGTATACGTACATTGCATGCACTATCCTTTTAATTATAATAAGGGAACGTGAGTGATCCATATATACACGATCGATCTACATCTACTCTCATCGGTCATCTATATCATTTCCTATTCCTCGAGAACTCGATTTCTTTTTAAAGACATGAGATTCGAGTGTCATAATGCATGAACCCAGGAGTAGCGGCGAGTCCCCAAGCTCCTGCATGCATATGCACCTCTGCCGGCCTCCCAGGGCGCCCAGGCCAGCATATATACCTGCATGTTCCAGTACGTAGAAACCCATCGATGCCTACACCTAACCAGGGTCTTTCAGGTCAAAATAAAAAACCCCTCTTTGCCCCAGTGGCAACATCGATCGTTTGGTCTACCAGATGCAATCATGCATGCAAGTACCCATATATATATATATATAATATATGAACCTAATTAAAAACGTACAGATTCAGATAAGCTCTGCAAATAACTAACTGGTGTACTAGTTATTTTGGCAGAAAATAGCTAATTAAGAAGCGCAAGATATATAGCCAAAGAAATGTAGGATGATAGAACCTTAATTAATTTGACTAAATTTTGATATTTCCTCTCTGCATGGAGCTATACATGTATGCTAACAGTTTGGGTCTGTTAATTTTAAACGTAAAAAGAATAAGGCCGGGTTTGGTGAGGAGAGTTCCCTGCACTCACCTATGCAGCGACCGAAGTGCTCCCTGGCCAGCCTACCGCCCACGGCCAACTGGAAGAACCGCCTCTCCACGTCCTTCCACCCTTCCCCCTCCTTCCCAGTACCGGCCGCCTTCTTGTCGAGGAAACGGAGGCCCCGCAGCCCCAGCTCGGCGCTGGACTTCGTCCTGTGCAACCTGAAGGCCGTCCTCCTCTCCACCACCTTGCTGGTGATGGTCGTCAGCCTCCTCACCCCGCTCACGATCCTCGACGGCCGCCTCGGCGCCTCGGGCCCCGGGGGCAGCCGGCTGGAGCTGAGCACCATGGGCACGTCCTGCCGCCGGCCCGAGCGGCCCCCCCGGCCGTCGACCACGGTGCTCTCGACGATCTCCAGGGACGGGTCATCGAGGGGCGGGTCGACGTACTCGTCCATGGGTGGCCTCATTGGCGATAGGTGGAGCCCCTGCACCATCTGGCTAGCTAGCTAGGCCTAGTTGTGGAGAAGAGTTGCAGGTTTCATGTTAGAGAGAGAGAGAGAGAGAGAGAGAGAGGAAACCACTGATCATGGGGTAGGAAAGCATGCATGTGGACCAAAGAAGAAGAAGAGAGGGTGTGATGTGTTGCTTGAGCATCTTCTCGCTTGGAGGACGGAAGAGTTCCTGTAATATAGTCTGCAGGGGAGTTGGTAGAGTGCGTGGTTGACTGTCGGTGGGCATCCTCCCCCAATTAATCAGCTCTGAACCGAACGAGACCACTGATCATGGCGTAGGAAATTAAGCATGTGGGCCGTCCATCAAGGGTGGGCTTGCACGTGGATGCCGTATGTCAACCTGTGGGAATCGATCAACCAATAAACCAAGTTTCCTCTTTGTTTTCTTCCCCCTCTCTTCCCGATTCTCTTCCTCAACGTACATCTGCAAGGGAGATTCGGATATAATGGAGGGCACGTTGTCTGTGGTGGGGGGTGTCGAAGAAGACAGCCCACGACTCCAGCAGTACCAGCAGTGCCCTAGGCTGTTGTGGCCTCCACTCCTCCCCAGTTCAGCTTTCCCCTCGAAGATTATATGTTTGTCTAGTGGAGGACTTGGAGCTGGCGTTTCATTAATAGAGAAATGCCTCTGAGGACCAACTACCACATGCTTTTGTTCCTCTAGAACATCAAAGATGCAGATTGCCGAGGCCACCCTCCATTAATTTCATATCAGAGACTAACTAAATGTGGTGCGAGGCTGCGAGCAATATTTTAGGGTTTTTTTACATCTATACCCCTGTTAAAAATATTTGCATGAAAATCCTGCATCTGTATTTGTTCATATACCCTTCTTTGCGAATTTGATGCCGTCTATATCCTTGTGATAAACTTAACGTCAAATATGGGTGGAATATTCCATCTTATCTCTATTTTCTCTTTTATAGTCCAAATTATTTCTCCCTCTTCTCTCTCCCATCCCTCCCCCTCTCCAATTCCACCGGCACCAAAGTAGCAAGGCCCCCAATTTTGGAACTCCCCTCTCCCTCTTCTCTCTCCCCTTCCCTCCCCCTGCCCTGGTTACCAGACACCCCCCCCCCAATCCACCTGTGCCGTCAGCACCCCCTCATCATATCCTTCCCTGGCTGCCGGACCCCCCCTACCCTGGCTGTCGGAGCCCCCTCCCCATCCACCTGTGTCGCTAGCACCCCCCTCGACCCTCCCATGGCAGCCAAATTAACCCCTCTCCTGGCCGTCAAACCCCCCCATCTCTGATCTCTCCCTCTCCCACACTAGCACACACACAAACACCCGAGCACCCAAGCCCACCCCACCCCTCCGGCCACCCCCTCTGATCTCTCCCTATGTCACACACACAGTCCCCCCACCCCACCCTGCAGCCGTCAGTGCAAATAACCCCCCCCCCCAACCCCTCTTTCCCAAGCAACCCCTGCCCTTCCAGTCCCTATATTAGCCTGTAAAAGAGAGAGAGACAGAGAGAGAGGGAGGGGAGGAACCAGCTGGCGGTGGGCTTTGCTATGGCGAATGGAGGCAACACATGTGGCGAGGGGCTCCACAATGGCAAACAGTGGCGACGGCAGCGAGCACGCTTTGATCCTGCGGTGGTGACACACACGACAAGAGGACCGACGGTGATGATGCAGTGGCGGCAACGGACCGGCGGTGGTGCTCCAGAACGGTCTTGCTAATGGAGAGGGAGAGAGAGGTGAGGGAGAGAGCAAGAGAGAGAGACCGTGTGCGTGAGGGGTAAATTAGGGCCACTGCGACTACTTTGCGAAGGAAAAATCCATCGGAATTTTGTCGTTAAATGTTTTTAATAGGTGTCACATGAATTTCGATCTGCGACATGATAAGCATTCCATTACATATTGGTTGCTAACAACGCGCACTTAAATCAAATTAAAATTTTCATTTGCGGCGGATATTTTTTGGTCACTAAATTAAGTATTTAACAAAATTTAAAATGATAAATGTAATTATAATTTATTATCTTATAGCTCAAACAAGCAAAATAATATGTCAATCGTAACTTAAAAATAAAAATAAATATTAACAAAAATATTCCATTAATGTTAAAAATATTTAATGATTATTAATAAAATAATATTTAATAAAAATGAACAAAATGAACCTATACTATATTATTATAATTATTTTAATAATAAAATATAATTACAATAACATATAATTACAATTTCATAAGTTTTATAATAATAGTTGTTACATAAATACATGTGTGTTAAAATTTAACAAAATAAACAAAAAATGGCAAGTCGTACTCTTTGGACTTGCATACCTTTACGTTGATCTTCAAGAAAATATTTTTTTTTAAATATTGATTATATTATATTTTATTATATTTCTTGGTTGACAAGATTATGAAACAATATCTAACTTAGTCTTACAAATTCATTTATAATAACTTATCATATGACCCGCTCTTATCACGTAGTATAACTATATATATCAACAATTGAAGATATTTTCCTTCACCATCTCTAACCAACTTAACAACACATCTCTAGTTGACCCCAAAGAAAGCCTTATCTAGATTCTCTGCTCGAATAGGCTCGTATAAAAGTCTGATGTCACGGAACCCGTACCAATGAATTAACAGAATGCATCGATGGGTGTAACTATGCAAGTTACAAAGGTTAGGGGTAAAGGATTTGATTATGGTCTTGGTTGTGGCGAAGAGTTTAATAAAGAGACATAAGCAGATCCGACATTATATTTACTCTCGATTAACATCCGACCATTGGATATAAGTTTCATCAAGATACGACCATTGAATTTACTCTCATTGCAATCTGATCAAGATCCGACCATTAGATTTACTCCCGATCAAAATATAGCTATTGGACTGTGTATTTGATCAAGATCCGACTGTTAGATTTACTCTCATGATCCCATCTAAATCTGATCAAGATCCAGTAGTTGGATTTACTCCCGATCAAAATCGATCATTGGATTGTACGTTTGATCAAGATCTGACTGTTGGATTTACTCCTGATCGAAATCTAATCGTTGGATTTAAGTTTGATCAAGATCTAACTATTGGATTTGCTCCCATTGAAATCTGATCAAGATTTGACAGTTAGATTTGGTATCGATCTAAATTTGACCATTGAATTTAATATTGATCAAGCTCTTACCATTTGATTTGATCTTCATGTAAATCTGACCGTTAGATTTAAGTTTGATCAAGATCTGACTATTAGATTTACTCCCAATCGCATATTTTTTCACCAATATAATTTACAAAGGATAAAATATGTTGTTAATTCATCGAAACTTATGATGATTAAAGACTGATAACCTTACATAGCAATTTGTAACGGACTTTTCCGTCGCAAGTCTGTCTTTAAAAGGCCACCATTCCGTAATTTAAATTTTGTAGTTAGATATTTGTGATGAATCATATTCTTGTCTCAATTGCTGTAAAACTACGACAGATTAAAGACAAATTACCATCTATTGCAAAATCACATATTATGTACTTTGCAATGGAAGAGTTTGTCTCAATTCGGTCGGTAAAAGACTTCAAAGTAGTAATATAAATTTTGCAGCTAGATCTTCGCAATGGATCATATTGCCATCTCCTACCGTCTCTATTCCATCACAAAGCTACAACAGATTAGAGACAAATTATCATCCATCACAAAGCCACATATTCTCTAGTTGTGACAGAACAGCCTGTCATGAGTCCATTTCTAAAATGCCGTCAATCTACAATATAAATTTAGCAACTAGATCTTTGCGACAGATGTTATTTTTGTCTCTATTTCATCGCAAAAAAATTCTTAGTGAAGAAATTATTTAAACATAAAATCCTCCTCACTCGTATTAATTTCTATTAGTTTCTCAAACATTTTCCACACGTTAGCAAAACCTTCCACTTGTCGTAAACTACTCTCCACCTGTCACAAATGGCCTTTCACCCGTTACAACTACTACCACCTCTCCTCTACCCCCGACACACATCACCAACCCTTGTCACTCATCTATGACTCGTGCCATACATTCTTCTGTCCGATCTTTGAATCCTAAAGTCTATTATTTAATTTCGTACTGTATAAATCCCCTGTAGATTTTGTAGGGTCAATTTTTTCATCATTATTTGAATTATCCATTGACCCATTGAGAGTGTCCATTCTTTTTTTTGAATTATCCCATCATTATTTGCGATACACAAGTGTCTACCCCATGTATGTCCCAAGGTCAGCATATAGTTTGTTTTAAATAAAAGAAGATTTTACTGCACTTTACAAATATATTATAGCTCCGGAGTCTACGGCAGGTATTACTCAAAGAGAAATAGGAGATAAGATGGAAGGGCTGTATATTCCATATCTCTCTCTACTAAAAACAAGTTGCGCATCAGAACATGCAACGAGAATTACTCTCGATAATATGCTTGTTTTTGATAACACAGAACCAAAATTGGATGGTACCGGATCAGCCCATTAAATAAGGAGTATCTCTGTAATTGGAGATGGGGACTGGGGTGTCATTGGATGAGACTTAGGTCGGATATTTCTTGGTTGAGAAAGATTTGTTACACACGTTGGGTGTTTTTTTTAATTATTATTATTATTTTAAAAAAATACGGCAACCTTCAAGATACTTAAACTTGAGTGTAAGTCGCGTCACCGTCTGATTGTCTGAAAAAATTAAAAAAAATGAGTCGATTTTTAAAAGAATGGACCTAGCACTACTCATTCAATCTTATTTTTTTTATTTCGTTCTGTATAATCTATTGGTGACGTGACTTACACTTCAAGTTATGATATCTCGATAGCCACTTCAATTTTTTTTAAAAAAAATTAAAGACATTACACACCCAGATTACGTAACACTGTTGTATGTACAACGAGCCTTTCTCTTCTTGATTTGAATCTCAATGTGATGTCCCAAGATCCAAATTCGACTCAGATCCAAAAATGAAATGGCATTTGGTGTATGGATCTGACCGAATCTGAACTTGAACATCCGGATCAGGATCTTATCCGAAATCCTAATGTTATATTTGTTTTTATAGGTAATGGGACAGGGAGATCCGTATTTGCAATTTCGCATTCGGATTTGACCCGGATCTCCTAATTCAAGAGGAATAACACAATCTATGGTACATTCATTGAATCATCATAAATTGTCATGTTAGCTTAATCACCATTCAGAACAATGTTGCCTTGTGAATCTTGCTGAATATATCCCTTGTGTGACAAAATGCTCAGTACCGGATCTAAGTGGGCTTGCGAGGTCCATACTGATCATGCGATCTTCGACATGGGTCCAACTGATACAACTTTGTGACTATATACTCCACACTGACATATTAGGAAGTGAGTGTTTTTTTTTTAATGTGAGGATACCACAAAATGTTGCACTAATCAACCAGAAGCAATAGAAGTACCTGAGTTCAATAGAGAACATAAACAACTCAAATTCGGCCGGACTTACCTATGAATTCTCTGACACAATAAATAGAATAACATGAACACAACATATATATGAACCAAATTGCATAATCATGTGTCCAAATCATCAAAATTGGCATCATAATCTTCCCTTGCAGAAAGATTTTTTTTTTTTTTTACATGGACCATGCCTCTTTCCCACTCAGAACTCCCAACCAATATGAGCCCACTTGCATTGATCCGCACAGAAATCGATCAGACTGTTTGAACACCCTAAAGAAATGTTGCAACAAAAGGAATTACTAGAAGCATTTGGCATGAATCATAGATTGATTGACTTGGACACATCTTGTACTTAAAAATGTGATGGTACTCCCAAGTCCAGGCAACACCGGGCTGCCAGTTCTTTGGGGAGAGATGGTGAGCAGCACTCCTACTGGTCCTCCGAGCGCCGCCCGCCGAACGCACTGCTGCCGACACCGGAATCACCAGCATCCCTCTCCTTTGCTCCTCTCGTCCCTCCCTCCATTCTTTCACCGTCGTCAGGAGACGCCAGCAAAATCTCGCGGGAGACGAACGCCGTCGTGCATGAGCCTGCTCACCGTACAGCCACAGATCTCACTAATCGCCTGCACCTCCAATCCACCACACTGAGATCGACTAGCCCTCGAGGTCGAAGGTGTGCTGTAATGTTGGCGTGTACTACCGACGCTGCGCCAACCCACTGCACTTTCGCATGTTCTGATGCGTTGGCCGACCGAATGCCGATGGACGCCGCGCCGAATGCATATCCCTGCATCTCTGAGCCCACTTGGAACAGATGGATTTGCTACTCTGGTGTGATGAACTGCCCGTGTCGCATCGACCGATTGCATCTCCATCACATCCCCACATGATAGGTTCGCCCTCCCCCTCCCCATCTACCAACAGTCGGTCACCGGCCACACCGTTCCGGAGGTGGGCGGAGTCGACGACGATGGTGTTGGCATGAGTTGGCAAGGGAGGAGTGGTAGGAAGTGGGGGTAAAACAGTCATTTCCACTCACCATTAGGCATGCCTTTGCACGGAGTGTAATCTTATGGACGTAACAGCTTTGGTCAATAGATCTGGGAAGTATTGAAATAAATTTCGTCATAAGGATAGGGTCATAAAGATAATATTTAAAACTTTAAGCGTCGTACATATATTTTCCAACACTACTGATTCGATGGTCCGTGGTGTTATAAATCATGTGCTAATTGAATAGGGACCGGTGGGCTCTACCACGATCCACTAGGAATAAACATCGGAATCGGAGGACGTCACCCACTAAATTTTGTCTCGACCACTTGCTTTATTTATTTTTATCTTTTTGGTCATAATCTTATTTTATTTATTGATTAACTCCCATTTGCAACAGGTGACATCAAACGCTCCCCTAGACTCCTTGTCCTCTTATTGCCACCCCTTTCCCTTCCTATCCTCGACAACGTGGAGCCTATGCTCTCTCTCTCTCTCTCTCTCAATATTATCATAATTGAATCGGTGTCCGAATCGGTCAATGAGCCGTGACATTATCGTAATAATGATACATAGTCCGACCCAATTCTATAACCCAAGACAATAAGAAATAAGATATAATGATCAAAATAAATAAACATACATATATAATTATTAGTCGTGATTATGTAACTATACAAGTAAAAAAATAACAATAACATATTTAAATAAATTGACTTTAAAATTTTGTAATATTTCATTGATCTTCACTCTTCACGATCAACATATATACTCCTTTAAATATTTAAACTTCGAATATATCTAAAATAAAATAATAAATAACAACAAACCAATACTAATAATAGGATAATTATATTCACACATAAATATCATTTCGAATATCTAAATATTTTTACATTTATTTTTTTTATTTTAAAGGATGAATCGGGTCGGACCGGTTCATCGGTCGAACCGTGATTCGTCCGATTCACCCGATTCTTTAACATTAGACCGGAATGATCTTAATCAGATCAGTTTCTGGACTGATTCATGATCGGATCGATCCGATCGACCGATCCAATCCGATTCTGATAACTCTCTCTCTCTCTCTCTCTCATAGATCTTAGCTCACAACAGCCGGACCTATAAAATAGGAGTGTGTGATAATATTGCACACTTCAGGTATTCAGCAAAACTTAATCCACGTCGACGGTTAAACACAAGGCCAGAGAGTCTGAAACACAACCCTAACCACCTATATCGGACCAGAGATTGAGCTTCGAGTCGGCCTACTAGTCTCCACCTGTTGGTTAGAAGAGCAACTGCTGCAGCCCAAGATGCAAGAAATTGGGATCAACCGGGATAATATGTGGAGAGTAATCATTGTTGTACAAACCGGGATACCTGCACCCCACGGGGTGTGCAGTGAGTTTTTATTTTTAAAAGTTATCCCAATTTCTAAGTTCTAACCCCCACTCGAGTTACACGTGTAGATACGAGGGAGGACCTCGAATGTGTGTCGAATGGTGAAGGATTTTGTCTCACGGTAGGTTCGACGTCGAGTTCAAATTTTGGAGGAGCTATCTGACTCACATCTAATGCATCGAGAAATGTCCGGGAGTTGCTGGCCGTGTCAATTTCTCCGAAACGCATGTCTTTGCAGTTTATCCTCGGGTGGGATAACTCAAAAAATTTAAAAAACAAAGAATAATAATTAAATTCTAAAAATATTAAAGAATGAATTATTATTTTTCTAATTGTTTGAGTCAGCTGATCAAAATGTGCCTTATATAGTAACAATTTTTTTAAAAAAATATATATGATGAGGTGGGGCCCACTCACTTACCCGACTGTATATCCCACTCTATATCAGACGATAGAAGGTTCAAAAAAATTAAAATACAAATAAAAACAGACAACTCTTTACCGGGCCCACTAAAATTTCTGGGTCATTTTCTTTGCCGTCGAGAGAGAGAGAGATTTGGGTCGTACGAATAAATAGGTGAGGTGGCACCAATCTCATCGTATTTTTTAAAAATAAGGAGAAAAAATTACTGCACAATCAAGATATGTAAATATTTTGAGTGTGCAAGGAGTCATACTCTTAGCTCCGCTTTGTTTGGGATTTAACTCAGGAATAAGCTACTTTTTGATAAAACTTATCCTTTTTTACTTTGGTCGGAGCAGATTTAGATCCGCTTAAAAATAGTTTAAACTGTGTTAAATCATCTTAACATATCCCACCCCCACAGGTGAAATATTTTAACCCAAGACCCTACCAAAGCAAAAAGGTATAATCCAAGAACATATGAACCCACTTACCTTTAACCGGGACAACTTCAATCCCGTACCAAAGCGGAGCTTAAGGGTGAGTTTGATAATTAGTTCGATTAGTAGCGGGTGACATATCCGGGGGTGGCGTACCCGCCTTCCATCCTAACCGACCCCGAACAAATGGTTCCATCCCCCCCCCCCCCCCCCAACTCCCCCAAAAGCGAGAAAACCACCACGGTTTAACCTCATTCGACTCCGGTTAGACGAAATGAACTCAAAGTTGAATACGGCAGTCAAGGGAGAATACGCCATCCTAGCCGGGCCCTAGTGACCTTAATTCGGAGTGTAAGTCACGTCATCTTTCGATTATCTAAAAAATTAAACATAAAATTGATCGATTTTTAAAAGAATGGGTCTAACATTATTTATTCAATTTGATTTTTTTATTTTTTTAGATAATTTAATAATGACGTGACTTACACTCCAAATTAAGATATCTTAGAGATCACTTCAAAAAATAAAAAAATAAAAATATTACACATCTCGGAGGATGTGTAGCACACCGAGGGGTGCAACGAGCCGTTCTCAAAACTTATTTCGATCTGAAATTCAGAATACAAACAAATGATTGTGACCTCTTGCTTAAGTGACTGTGTCATCTATACAGCCACAACTGACTAAAGAATAACTTCATATCTGTATACCCCTGCAATGTTATGTATCTAATGCTATACTAATTCTAAATCACCGTATTAACCGCTACACCCCTCAAATGAAACCTATATATAAACCACATCTCCCCCTTGAGTACCATGTGACTATTCCCTGACACCGTTAACAAATCTGATATAAGTTATAATTTTATCCTTTGAAACGTTGTTCTTTTGGGTCGCTTTGATGAACGGTGGTGAGCCTTGTTTTGGTTGAGTTACACCTGGATTGTTTATACAGTGACATTTTGCTTTGACAATCATATTTCTAGCATTAGAAAAATAAATGGGATAAAATAGATAGAAATTAATAGAGGTTGAAAATAATTCTATTGGTAATTTAGAATGAGTGGTTCCAATATTCCGCTCGAATGAGATAATCTAATTATTCCCGGAATAACCCATTCTGACCCAAAATATAATACATCCACGCTACAGTGAATGAGAAGAATAAACCGGAATAACTCATGTTCGAGTGCTACTAATTAAAATGGCCATCGACGACGCGTTCAGTGACGATGAGGACAAAAGATATATAAAAAGCAGAGTCTATTTTAGAGTGAAAAGTAGGACGGTTTTATGGGGAGATTATAATTCCAAATAACGTTGTCATCCAAAGGATAGAAGAACCACTCTGCTTTTAATAAACAAGCACCCACTATTCATTCTATTGCTAATAATAAAAAACAAGCACCCACTATTCTATTGCTTTCCACTTTCCAGTTGCCAGCGGCAACTTGCCGTTCCTGCAACCAGGCTAGACAGAAGGGATATATATGTTGTTGATGTTGGAGACTGGAGAGATCATCATTTAGCCTTTCTAGCAGTGAAGACAAGCAATTAGCTAAGTTGAAGGCATCTACCTAAGATCATCCGTATTGCCCCCCACATTTATTCTTCGGGCATAATATTATAACAGAAATATGTACGTAGAATTAGACATTCCAAACAGAATAATAAGACATTACATAATCTCCAAAGAAAATATTATTATCTGATTTCCATTACCATCCAAATTCCCGTTTCTGAATGTTCAATATTAAGAACGTGCGAGATAGTTTTTACTAACAAGCTAGCTACATGTTATCTCTAGCTTCCCCTCCCCCCCCCCCCGCACACATTACCCCCCCCCCCACCCCCCAATATACATGTATAAAAGAATACATGTGTGACATTTAATAGGTAACAATTTAACAAACAGAACATTTGATGAGAAACGAATCATATACAACATTCTTGCCATAGTAATGTAAAATAACTATGAGAAGCTGCCACACAAATCTGGGACTGGGAGCACCGAACATTCCGACTCCTAGATCAGCATGTCCGATGGTATGTGACTAAGTTGCCCTGGCAGTGTGTTGCCCATGGATGTCTCAGGGATCTGAAAAAAGATCCACGAGAAAAGAAATGCATGAGACTATTCAGGACAATCATCTTTTCTAAGATGATTTATGCAACAAATTCTCCCTTGATGTTCAAGACTAATCATCATCAGCAGCAGCAGATGAAACTCCAAGTAAATAAATGACAATGAATTAAGAAAGATCATGTTGTTACCTGTGCACAAGCCTCCGAAGAGTCCTATCATCTCTATGTATTGCCCCACTTAGTTAATGGCAGTAAGAGGAAGTCTGGAATCTCTCAAGGCCTGTGCTTGAGAGTCATAATAAGCCCCCAACAAATGTTTTATGTCTCCATTTGCTTGTTTAGCAGCAGATTTACCCTCCCGGAAGGATTTCAATAGCTCTTCAAATGCTGGAGTCCTCAAATCCTCAATAGATGTAACACTCAGTAAGTTGACCACCCGCCTCCTTGGTGTTGAACAAGATGGTTCATCAACCTGAGGATAAATGGAAACCTGGTGAGCACACATAATGTCATTATACTGAATCTTTTTCAGAGTTTTCAGGCTAGTGAATAGGTTACCATGTACTCTTCTTCCAGACATTTGGCAGCATTTTCCGTAATTTCTACAACCTTGTGATAATGCCCACCCCTTAGTTCCCTGAGCTCTCCACGCGAGGGAACAATGATGGAACTTATGTTTCCACATGCATCATCATCAAGTTTCAAGTTATCTGCAGGGTAGACAAACAATGTTACAGCAGTTATTCTAGGGAAAAACAACAACCACATCGACATATAAAAATTAAAAATGCTGGTTTCTTGTGAAAGGTACATATGAAAAAATGTACTATACTAGAAAGAACATGTGATCACCTATCCCTATTTAGCAAGGAAATATGTCATCTGTCCGCTGCTTTATGTTTATGAAACAAAAAACATGAATCATGGAAAAAGGAAGCCCTTCCGTTTTGTCTTTGCAGCCATTAATTAAGAAGGTCAATCTATTTACTTGGATATATAGCTAAAATACCCATAAAAAGAAGCATCTTACGCTCTATGGAGGAAAGAAGATCCTTTGTTCCAGCATCAACATCATCAAGTGTAGTTGAGGCAGAAGAAGAGAGTTTAGTACGCAGCAGTGCATTGGCTTCCATTCCACTCCTAGATAATTTGATAAATAAACAAAAATTATAAATTGTATAGAGTTCATATAAATAAAGGCAGCCAAACCAACTGTACCTGACTATGGAGTCTACAGATTCTACATTTCCATTTTCAAGGCAGAGAAGTGAATCCTGAGCATTTCTCCACTGTTGTGAACCCACTTTGGCTTTTGTCATACTACATGTTTCACAAGAGAATTTCAGATATGACACATAACATCATTTGATGCATTTACTAATAATCAACTGACGATACACAACTTGGTGACAGCCATTCCTTACCAGTCTTTAAGACCTGACTCCAAGCTGCATTTTCCAGTTTCAACTAAATCAGTATCTTCATGGTAGTGTTTCTCAGTATCCTCCATGAAGACAGTCCACTGTTCCTTAACACGAGAAGTGAAATGATGAGCATTTGCCATCTCTTCTTGTAGCTTACTTTTTCTGTTGCCAGCACTCTCACGAAGGCTGTTCACTGCTGTTTGGACCTAAACAGGAAAAGGACAATTGTGACTTGAGAAGTTGGCATAACATAGACTAAGAGTTTGAGGTTTTCATCTTCATGAATGTTTTTAAGTAAGTGTGTGCTTTGTTACTTGCATAGCTGCACATTAAAATCTGAATCTGACATCATAAAAACTTGTATCTTTTGCTCACAAAAGCAAGACAGGTTCAGATGTGCATAACCTGTGTATTCTGGTGCAGATACAGGGTATATCTGAATTTGATAAAAAAGCCTACTATCTGTTGCAATTGGATAAATATAGGATATCCTGTCAATATTTAATTTATCATTTTATTGCTTAATATCATCCTTAAAATTTTAAATCAAATGAGTGAATACATAAAGTAATATTTAAATATCAGAATCATTTTTAACTCCACCCTAATACCCATTCTCGTGATATCAACTATCCCTAGAATCTCAGCTAAGCAATAGACATCAAAGGCAGCCCAAATATTCCACGACATTCTGTGGTAATGCTGCTCCCTGGTCCCTGTTGATTATTGTAATGCAAAAGGCCTTTCCCCTTCTCCAGCCCTCAAATCATTCACTAAAGTCAAATGCTATCTCTAGTACCAGCATGCCTCTAGAACACACCCCCTTCCCCAAGGTGCCCCAAGCATAACTTCTCACTTCCTTGAAGTTATCTTCCTCTGCCATGTTTTGTGTGATCAGCATTTAGGTGTCCAACTGAGTTGAGCAAATGTCAAACTACAATTGACCTAAGTCATTGAATCAAATTGGATGAATATATAGGTAAATGAAAAAAATATAGATCGATGACAAGGATACAATAATAATCCTTAGAGGCAGGCAACACAATGCACATCCCAGCCTTAAAATCATGGGTAAACTCCAATAACAACCTTCAGTATGACAATTCTGTGGTAATGCAATAGACATCAAAGGCAGCCCAAATATTACACGACATTCTGTGGTAATGCTGCTCCCTGGTCCCTGTTGATTATTGTAATGCAAAAGGCCTTTCCCCTTCTCCATCCCTCAAATCATTCACTAAAGTCAAATGCTATCTCTAGTACCAGCATGCCTCT
This sequence comes from Amorphophallus konjac, assembly GCA_022559845.1. Taxonomy (NCBI): domain Eukaryota; kingdom Viridiplantae; phylum Streptophyta; class Magnoliopsida; order Alismatales; family Araceae; genus Amorphophallus; species Amorphophallus konjac. The sequence goes on from CM040126.1 coordinate 441,997,378, forward strand.
AGAACACACCTTCCCCAAGGTGCCCCAAGTATAACTTCTCACTTCCTTGAAGTTATCTTCCTCTGCCATGTTTTGTGTGATCAGCATTTAGGTGTCCAACTGAGTTGAGCAAATGTCAAACTACAATTGACCTAAGTCATTGAATCAAATTGGATGAATATATAGGTAAATGAAAAAAATATAGATCGATGACAAGGATACAATAATTCTGTGGTAATGCAATAGACATCAAAGGCAGCCCAAATATTACACGACATTCTGTGGTAATGCTGCTCCCTGGTCCCTGTTGATTATTGTAATGCAAAAGGCCTTTCCCCTTCTCCATCCCTCAAATCATTCACTAAAGTCAAATGCTATCTCTAGTACCAGCATGCCTCTAGAACACACCTTCCCCAAGGTGCCCCAAGTATAACTTCTCACTTCCTTGAAGTTATCTTCCTCTGCCATGTTTTGTGTGATCAGCATTTAGGTGTCCAACTGAGTTGAGCAAATGTCAAACTACAATTGACCTAAGTCATTGAATCAAATTGGATGAATATATAGGTAAATGAAAAAAATATAGATCGATGACAAGGATACAATAATAATCCTTAGAGGCAACACAATGCACATCCCGGCCTTAAAATCATGGGTAAACTCCATTAACAACCTTCAGTATGACAATTAAGCTTATTGAAGAGGCCTTCTACACTTCAGTGCAGATCATGGGAGAGAAACTATACAATCAAGTGTTGGTTTAAAATGAAATAGCATAGCATGTCTATTGTTTTTAAAATGGATTTCAACAGCATCCAGCAATGTTTAATGAATAAAATGCCACCAAACTCCAAATTTTAGTGAAGCATTGCTTTTTTAAAAAGGAAGAGAATCACATGCCTATGCTTACCAGCTTTTTCTTCTTGGCACTTGATATTGCTAGCATCTCTTCTATTTTTTCTATCAGTTGTCTTTCCTCATTAGCAGCACATTCCTGCAGATGAATCATAGATTAGGAGAAGTATGAAATCTTTCATATCATGATAGTGGAATTTCAATATTTTCACAAGGAGCCACCTCAAAATTCATCTCAAGATCCAGTAACTTTTGCTCTTGAACAGCCTGAGTTTCCTCCATAATTCTGATCAAATTTGATGCATGAATATCCAATGTGTGGAAGAAATTTGTAGTAATTTTGGAAATAGATTGTGTCATCTCCACGGTTCTAAGATATCCCTGTTGGTGGTGGCAAAGATTTCTCTTAAAAAACGGTCAAATAAGTTCAAGGATGTTTCTCTCGACTCAAACATGAAATGATCATTAAATGTTGCCAACCTCTCGTTGCTGAAGTGCAAATGCAGACAGTTTTTCTTCTTGGCTCGAAAGGCTACTTTGAAGCTCATCAAGCAGCTCATTAGCCTCCAAAGCAACTCTTTTGAACCACTGCATTACAGCATAAGCATCAGGAAAACCATAAACTGTAATGACATAATCCTACTTGCATAAGTTTAAAAACTTACATCCTCGACGGCAGATGAGTGCCTTGATACTTGTGAATTCACATCTGAAAAAAAATTCTGAGAGCTCTCATCAAGTTTGCCTACTAAATCATCTAATCCACTAATCCCATTGCAATACATGGTTTTTAGCTTTCCTACACGTCCTCGAAGTTCTTCGGTACCCTGCGAACGAGTATATTAAATCTTGAAACATATGGCAAGCACAATTGTTCCAAATTGAGGTTGAGAGATGTTAAAATACCTCAGCCTTTGAGGAGATAAAAGATTGCATATCCTCCTCCATCTCCTTCAGCTGGTTCTCCTGTTGCATCACAGAAGCTGAGACTGTACTATGTAAAAGCTCCAACTGCTTGTTTAATTGAGACTGAAATTTTTGGATGAGGGATCTGTTTCCATCTTCTATCTTATCTTTACGCTCTGCAGAGAGGCAAATATTTAGCAATAATCATACACATGCATGTCCTTCCTGCAAGATAGCACCATTGCGTAGGAAACATATAACGCATGAGAACTGACCAATTTTTGCAAATAAGCCGGACACATCTGATTCTGAACATTCTAGCTCAGTTCGAAGCTCAAGCGCACGCTCAACAAGTGCTTTCTCTGGAGAGAATGAGAATAAGCAGGACCATGTCAAGATCTGATGGTGGACTTTACAAAAAGAAGCATATCTTAGCTGAACCTATACAACCAATGACGACCCAGGATGCTAGACTCAGTTGGTAGGTGTCACTCAGGTAAGAGGTCCACATAGCTTAAAGTAAATATTTGGAATTCCATAAAAATTTCAGCAATAGAATCATAATCACAAGATATATACATTCATTGGATTGGACAAACTGTAGACCAACAATATCCATACATCAGTTAGTATAAAAGAAAAGAGTACAATTGCCAGAAATTATTGACATGTGGATGCTTTGGACTGACAACAGTGCACACTGCACATCCTCTCAATTGGGTAATGAGAGGTGGACCAAAAAAATTGGGTGCTGGGTGCTACTTGAACAGATGACATTATTTCTTGTTTCCTGTGTTTGTGTGTCAAGGAGGAATATGATGGCACTTCAACGAACCTGATCTCAAGAGGTTTGATATCAAGTATTCCTTTTCTTTGATTGTGACATTTGCCTGTCTGTGTTTTTCTTCCAGACAAAATAAAGCATGTTCTGTGCCCTCGAGTTTTCTCTGTAAAGACACAACAATAATGAAGATGACTGTATTGGCAGGCACTGTGTTTTGATTCATAATAAGCAACCAGACATAGATGTGACCTCAGTCTTTTCAAGCTTGTCACTTAAATCTGCGGTTAATAATTGTTGAGTGTTGTAGAGCTCTTGAAGGCCGATCAGTTGCTGTGAACACCCACGTAAGAATCAAAATCACTTCATAGTGCACAGGGAACTGAAAAATCTAGCCTTGTGCATACCTTGTCTTTTGATTCTATGTCAAGCTCTAAATGCTCTACTTTCTCTGTCATAGCCTGATCAAAAAGGAAAAAGATAAACAATGGTTAGTTGCCCTCTTTTTCTTTTAGTGACAGTTATCACAGTCCATTAATGGTTAAAAAAGAACACAACATAATTCCCTTTTCACTTACCTGAAAATAAACATCAGAGGTCAAAAAAGAATCATGAAGAGGCATCAAGATAAAGAAAATGCATCTATGTCATGATCAGTCATAAGAACAAGCAACTAACCTTTTTCTCAGCTTCTTCTTGGAGGTAACGATCTTTTGGAATATAAATGCCATTCTTCTCTCTAGTTGCGAATACCTCTGCCAGAGAAGAAAATTTTCAGTAATTGGATGTGCCAAAGGAGATAAATTCCATAATTTTAAAATGTAGTCTATGCTTTGTGAAATTTAGCACGGAAATTTTTGGGTCACAAAAGCTCCTTCTGAGTGCTGCACATTATACTACGATACAAGGTTTGACATAAATCCATAACCTGAGGCATAATCCGACTAAGTGTCATGTGCATGCTTCATATTTCAAATAAACTGAAAAACTGCCTGAAAACATTTTCACAGGCATTTTTAAATGACTTAGCAGAGAACCACTTCAAAATTAGAATTTCTAGTGCAACCTAGCAATCTTCATCATGTGACAAAAGAATAGTAGCTAATTCTTGTTGATATTGAACATCTTTTTTAACTCAGAGAGCCTAAGAGATGGGGATAGATAACCTTGTTTAAGGCGATCAATTTCAAAATATAGATCTTTGATCATTGCTGATTTCATCATCTTCTGGTTAACCTGAGAATGCAGAAAACCATTGGCATAAGAGGAATAAGGTGGAGAACTGCCTCATTGCCTTCATTATCATTTCAAAACTTAGCACATTGAAAGATGAAATGTTGACCTCTGGCCTGTTCTTGATATTCTTTGCACGGTGTGCATAGTCTAGAGTGCTTAGTGTCTCCTCCAAACAGAGGATTGAAGGTGAAATAGTAGCAATAATGCATGTCTTTGTTTTTCCTCCCAGTGAGTCCCTCAGCAATCTAGTCAATTTGCTATCCCTGGAGAAAAACTAAGCAAAATGTGAGGTTAGGTAGTAAAATAAAGAGGATGAATGGTCAAAAGAGCTGATATTTACCTGTAAGGAACATGACCAGAGTGCTCAACAAGTGCATTAATGACACGACCAAGTGTAAGCAAGCTTTTATTGATCTCTCCAGCTTCCCTGGCCCTTCCCTGTACCAACAAGAATTTATCTCTTCATAACCAAATCAAAAGCAAAAATGTTGTCCAGCATATCTGTTATGGTCTCCATTTACACTTTTATGAGCTTGTCGCTATATACGCATGCATGCATATATGTCAGTTTTCTTATTGAAAAATCACAGATGAACATTAACTTTACTTTCTACATCTTCTAACTAAAGACAAGGGAATGTACACACTATCCCATCATTTTATATCTGAAATATCATGGATGAAACATCAACATTTCTCTCTAGCATATTCCATTGAGGGAATATTTAGGATATATACACTCCCACGTAAAACATAAACATAGAATATCACCTTTCATGCATCATTTTATTTGAAAGATGAAAAATGAGATATCGACTTACCTCTTTGGCTCCTGACCGTGAAATGTTCTCTGAACCAGCAAGATCAACAAGATTAACCTTTCCACATCTGATCACTTCTTCTCCCTCAGGTGTATATTCTTTGATATGAATTGTTATAGAAAAAATGGAGTGTGATCTGCTACTTTGCTTGTTAAGCAGAGTCTCAGCAGTACGCCTTTTAGAAGATCCTTTATCTAAAATCCTGTATATTTCAGTGGCCGAATAGACTATCTCCTCTTCCAGGCCCCTTACAAAAACACCTCCCTTTCCATCTTCCATAAGAGCTATTGGTTTCTTTCCTTTATCCTCTGCGAACTTGGACTCGTCTGGTGCCAAAAGATCTGTTATCTCCTCATTGTAGAGCTCTAGGAACGTGACCTTCATGTTGTACTCAGCACATTGAGCTTCAAGTATGTCAAAAATTTGCCGAACTGCTCTAGGGATTACTCCAGCATCACTTGGGAACTCCCCATTCTACATAACCAGCAGAAAATGATCTAACAAAATGACAAGCAGAGAGCTTTGAAATGCTTAACTACACTTAAGAGCACATACTACCTTTTTCTTCCTCCCTCCACCCTCCATTGTGTAGGTTTTCCCAGTACCTGTTTGACCATAGGCAAAAATGGTGCAGTTATAGCCCTCAAGCACCTCGTTTACAATGGGTGATATAGCTGAATCAAACAATTCCTTCTGCTGAGACATGGGACCGAACACCTGTGCCCAATCATTAAAAAACAAGTTAGCCAACCATAAAATTCTTAAGAAAAGAAAATGAAACGAAAAGAACTAAGGCTATAGGTTATGAACCCTGTCAAATGTGAAGGTTCTGTCAATCTGCTTATTGGCAATTGTCTGAACGACAGAAACTTCTCTCCTTTGGTCATTGCAAGAAATGACAACTGGCGTTTTCACCCTCATCTCATCCTCGCTTAATGGTCTGAGACAAATAAAACCAAGGATTTGCAAAACTCAGTAGAAAGCAGGAAATATTCTGTTGAAGATATTGTCTACTTTAGCATTTTTTGAAGCTCACCTGCATCGGAGAAGGACCTGAACATTGACTCCCTTATCCTTATCGTGCTTGTTGTTGATGATCCATTTCCATCATTGGATCGGAGATCCCGTCCAAATTTTTCACTGGACCGTGGGGTCTGAAAGGGGGAGACTGGGGCCATATTACCTTTCTTCTGTGCACCATCCATCCCCAAGGAACTCAAGAAAGTCTCTTAAGGGTCTGTACTTTCCTGCAACCTCTAAATGTTGAGCGAGAATTCAGTATATCACAAAATAAAATTTGATTCTGTAACCGCAACTGAATTGTGGTCCAAAGTTATTAGTTGACAAAAAGAACAGCGTGAATTTAAAAAAAAAAGGTAAAATGCAGGTGTTCCACAACCAAGCAACATAAAGCACCCAGAAAGCCAAAAAGGAGTGGAAGAAATACCATGTAAAAAACCCTATACTCCTAGATGTCCACGGAAACACTCCAACAGGATCAAATGGACTTCCGAACGCCAAAAAAAAAAGAGGGGGCGGACCCTTTGATTTTGACAACAACAAACGGATTGCCATCCGAAATCCTAAATCGCCATCAAGAGCGGAGTGAGAAAGAGGCAAAACGCAGATGTGCCATTATCAGGCAACATAAAATCCCCAGAACCCGAGAAATGTACAAGGAGCAAAGGAACCTAAGTTAAACTTCCTGCGGTTCTTGATCTCCAGGGGGGCACTCTAACCGGGATGGAACGATCAGAACCCCGCAGATCGCAGCGTTTCAAGGAACCGGGACCACAGGATAGCAATACCAACCCCGAATCCACTGAGAGATTCACAATAAAACAAGAAGCAGCAAGCGAACTACTTCGCCACCATTCGTCGCAGAACACGGAACACCGTCGACTGATCGAGCACAAAATGTCGAGATGTAACTTCAACACCCGGCCAAACACGACACCGATCTCAATAAACAGACAAACAAAGAAACAGCAAGGTAAAACCAAATTTAAAAAGCAAAAAAGGGGATCAGGAAACATTCCGGAGGAACCGAGGACACGATGAGGGGGGCACAGCGAAGGAGGTCCGCTTACGGGTGGGACTCCGGCGGCCGGCAGGGGGGGGAGGGGGCAATGGGGGCCCCCGAATCTGGGAGAAGGAGAACGCAGAGGCGGCAACGGGAGCTCTGGAGAGCCGGCGGCGACGAGGTCTCTCGCCTCTTCTTCCTCCTCCTCCGCAGATGCGGTCGCGCGATGATAGAAAAATGTGGGGCGATCGAGCGAGGGGGAGGAACGCGGCAGAGGAGGACCGAGCAGCGGCAGCAGAGCAAGTGTGAGGGGGGCGACGGCGACCTGGAAAGGGCGTATAGAGAAAGAGGGGAAAAAATAATAGATTACAATATTTAACAGTGCCGTTAGCTACGAAGTAGAGTTCGGTTTCCCTTTTTTTTTTAAAAAGAGAGTGGGCGACGGCAGCTACCGGCCGTATCCGACCGTTACGACTAACGAGCTCTGTGCGGCAGTGTGAAAGGGTTGGGGGTGCTTCGGTGCGTATCACTAGGCATGGGGATTGTGCGTATAGCCTGACTTGTCGAGAAATATTAAATTAAATAAATGTGACATAGTGGAGCCAGTGACGCTCTCGTGCTGCTGTGTCCGTCTAGAGGGATCGGATTGGGTTGTATGGTTAATTAGTTTTTGGAACTGGTGGTAAGATGAAAATTTGATTATGCGATTTTTTTTGAAATTTTAAAAACATTTTCAAGTGAACTTTATTTGGTAGGACTTTACCCATGAAAATATCACGGATTTCATAAAATAATAATATCTTCTTCTTCTTTCTTAGAGATAAATGTGGCCGTTAAATTTTTTTAACTTCTTCTTAATCAGCAAATAAAGAATGGTTTGTCTAGCCCAAGAAAATAATAATAAACCAAGAAAATACTCAAAAAATAATAAAATAATAATAAGCCAAAAAATAATAAAATAATAAAAAACCTTGTTTGCCTTTAATTAGGTATTCAAGTTAATTTGTACCCGCTCCCCCTTCGCTAGATTTTAGATTCAAATCTCCCTTTAATTAAAAATTTAACTCACGAATTTGTTAGGGCTTAGACTCAACTGTTCCCAGCACGTGACAAAGTCGGTAAGAAACTTATTTCCCACGGTGAAATCTTCAAAATCAGAATAGTTGTTTCTATAGATAAAAGATATTTTTGTATTAAAAGGATATTATTATTAGAAGTATATTTGTAAAAAAAGTATTCCTATAAGTCTATTAACATGCTTATCATATCACTGGATGAATTTAAATAGTGCATAAATAGTGCTTAAGCATGATTTTTTATAATTTTTTGACAAAAAGTGATATATCAATAAATAAATATGATATTTTTACATAATTCAGATTTACAGATTAATATGTCTGTTAATATATGTATATGAATATTTTTTATAATTGTTTGTTTAATAATAATTTTTATATAAAAATTTTTAAATAAAAATACTTGCATAAGTAAAATAATCACGTGATTATGTAGAAAAAAACCTCTAACTAAGAGAGAATAATACTTGCGAGCATAGTTGTAAATACTCCGACCAAAAATGATATTAACTCAAATGTCTTGCTTGCTTGCCGAAGGGAAACTAGGAGCACTGCACCATGGCGGTCCGGTGTTGGGTCTCTCTCAAGGGGGCAGACAAAAAAAGTAGTGCATATGGTGCTATCATGACCCAGTTGGGGCGGGTATGAGACGCGGTAGATGTGCTTTATTTACCAAACAATTCTATTGGGGGAAAAGATCTTTGAAATTTGAACGCGGCTTCGCCGTTCGAGCATGAGACAAGACTATAGCTGGTGACTTTAGAAACATACGACATGTGGCTGTTCTTGTCGGAGTATCCACCTCCCTCTCGTTGGCCAGGAGGAATGCCAACCGGCAATCAGGCAACTACGTGGTTGATGATTGATTGATTGCTGACCGTTCATCTCGCGGCGCGCTCGTAGAGGTCCACCGTGGAAATTAGAGGTGTAAAGCGGGGGAGAATTCGATTAACGTGTCCCGATTTGAGCAGAAATTTCAGCTTCACCGGGTTGACTTACAAGTGAATATTCAAATTTGAAATAAAGGTTTTAAGTTCAGTTGATTTTTTTGTTCAAATAACGCGTCGGATAGATTAATTTATTAACGATAAAAGCTGAACTACAGGTAGAGGGACGTCATGGGGGGCAGATGTGAGACGAAGGGTAGAGTCCTCCTTATAATGTGAAGGCCTATCTAAATAAATAATTAAATTTTAAATTATAAGATTATACGACAATTATTAAAGAGCATAGATTAGAGAGAATCATCTATGCTATATACGGGGAGGATGGTCCTCCCAAGACGTACTATGGTGAAATATTGACCGAGATCGAAGACACGAATGTAGTGAGCAACGCTCTTGATCATTCTTCCAATCATACTGTTTCTAGATAGTCACCAATCCAAACTTTAGCTGCTGCAATAATAGATGTAATGGATGTCTGAATATAAATATAATCCTTTAATTTGTGTTTGTGAATGAAATTGATTAAGACTTGATTATTTTTAAATATTTTTATTTAGCTAATATAATAATTTGATTAATATGTAAATTTAAGAGGCACCTCTTTTTACTTAGTCAGTACATCAAATAATACCATTTTTGAGAATGTCTCAATATCAAAAGTAGCTTGGAGCAGTTCAACAGACTTAGGCGTTGTTCATCTAAGTCGGGAAAATATACGAAGCCCAAGTTAGATGAAGCTCAAGTCTATGAAGTCTCAGCATATTAGCTACTGTATCGTGAGGAGGGTGAAAATCGTGAGGCCCAATACGGCCCATTAATGCCAGGCCTAGTGCTGCCCATTAACGTCAGGTCTCATATGGCCCTCACTGGCTGGCCCACAGTCCAAGAACGTCGCCTGTTGGGGCCCACTCGAGACTGGTCGGCCCACGGGATCGACCCTGTTCACGTACGCCTCAGACGCCATGAAACCCACTAACGGGTGAACGTTAGGGTCAGAATCACGGGGAGTTACCCCAACGGATATCGGTTCTCACCCACATCGTCGAGATGCCTGCCACGATGCCCTTCCAATTTACAGAGAACGGGCGAGTGGGAAGCGAACGATCCCCATGATCGGGTAACTCTTTGCTCCACTAACCACACCCCCGCTATGTCAGAAAACAGACGACTCCTAAGTGAATTGTACAAATGGGGTCCTGAATGGGCCACTGGTGGGGACACCGGGTCCACTACTGGACCCACTACTCGGAGCCGACGCCGCACCGCACCAACTGCACCGAGCTTATGGCTCGGAGACTCGATTGAAGACCCGGCATACTGAGTAGTTCTACTTATGTGTATTTATATCTTTGAGTATTGAGTATTTGTGTATGTATGTATACATGTACTCATACGTGTATTTTTTTTTCTTTCGTCTTATTAGGCTAGTCTAAGTCAAATAAACATGTGTGTATTTTATATTTAATTTGATTAAAACCCACAAAGCCTTTAGTGGGTTGGTGGCCTTTGTTTTATTAGGCTAGGATAGATATGCAAATAAGAAAAGTAAGGAAGGTATGAATGTAATGGGCCTTTCCTATAAATAGGAGGCCAATGCTTGTTACGTATGTTATGAATGAATGAAAGCTTTTGTGTTAAAGGAGCCTTGCCCCTTTGTTCACCCCTCTCCTTCCTCTCTTCTCATTTTTCGTGAGATCTGAGTGTCGCCCGGTGTGAGACCGTCCGGCGTGAGGCCGAGCTGTGTGAGATAGCAATTACCCGTCCCGTCCTGTTTGCGTCCTGGAGTGCCGTCGATCCATCTTCCACGTCGCCGCCGCGTCAAATTGGTATCAGAGCCCAACAACGGCGTCTCCGATGACCTAACGTCTCCGACGTCTCTGTCTTTCTCTCTCCGTTGTTAGAGTGAAAAAAAAGAAGAAAGAAAAGAAAAAAAAAGAAAGAGAAAGAGGAAACTCTCGGTTGAAATAGAAGTTAGAAAAAAAAGAATAGAAATTTTTTTTTAGAACCCCCTTCTCTCTCTCTCACTTTCTTTTCTTTCTCTATAACCTCTCTCTCTCTCTACTTCTCTCTCTCTCGGTTGAACGAAACAGAAAAAAAAAAAGAGATTCTATTCGCGGCACGGGGCCTCGTCGCCCGTGCCGGATTCAAAAGGGGGGAGCGGCCGCAATGGCCAACTCCTCCCCCCCCTCCCGGCCGCCGCGCCCGGCGCCCGGCCCCGCCCGCACCGCGGCCAGCCCGACGCCCAGCCCCGCCCGCCTGCGCGCCCGGCCCCGCGCCTGGGCCCGTGCCCGCCTGCACGCCCGCCGACACCCGAGTGCGCCCGAGCGCGCCCGAGCACGCGCCCGCCCGTGCCCGAGCTCGCCCCAACCGCACCGCCCTGCGCGCTCAGCCGCCCGGCCCTGCGCCCAGGCGCGCCCGCTCCGGCCCCCGCCCGCGCCCGTGGCTGCTGCCACCGCGCCCGTGCGCCGCCCGTGCCTCGCGCCCCCGTGCGCCCGTCTACCCCTGGCCGCTGCCGCCCGCGCCCCCGGCCGCTACAGCCCGAGCCCGAGGCCACCTCCAGCGCGCCCAGTGCACCAGGCCACCGCCGCGCTCGCCCACGTGCCCGTCCGGCGAGCCGAGGACCCCCGCCCACGCCCGCAGGGCACCAGTCAACACGTGCAGCCCGCGACCATGTTGACCTTCACATGCGGCCACCTGCCAGCGTGAGTTGCGGAGGAAAAAAAAATAAAAGAAGAGACAAAAGCGACAAAAGAAGTGTGAAAAGAAGAAAAGAGAAGAGGTGTTTAAAAGAGTTGAAAAAAAAGAGACGTGTGAAAAAAAAAAGAGAGAGTATGAAAAGTCAAAAAAAATTAGGTGAAATTTGAAAAGAGAAAGAAAAGTCAAAAAAAAGGGAGATTGAAATATATATATATATATATATATAATATATATATATTGTTATATATATATCAAAAAAGAGAGTTGAATATATATATATATATCTATTTAACTTATTTCTTGTGGCACTCGAGTCCGCTATTACGACTCGTGTCTGAGTCGTACGGATGCCGACAGACGATCCGAAGATCACGGAACGTGCGTACCTCTAAGTCTCCCTGCGCGGAGAATTTGGACTGATTTGTTCCCCTGCGCGGGAAATTTAAACGATTTGTAATAATTCAATCCTCCCTGCGTGGAGTGAATGCTTTGCAACCACTCAAGCTTCATCGACGCCGTGCGGGCCCGCACGTCCCCGCTCGCCCTCGTCTCCGGTCGGAGCTAGACTTTTCAGTCAGCTAGGTACGTGCTCCAAACTTGCTCATTTAGTATCTTTTCAATTGCCGCGCGACGAAGTAAGAGAGAGCCCGATCCATGCAGCCAGTCTTCTGAGTGCATCGCTGTGGACGGTGAGAGAGTGCTTGCTTACACCTATCCTTTAGGCCCTAGACTGTCACATTAGGGCACCCTAATTGTCAGGGGGTAGTTCCACAACTACTTCGCCTACGGGCGAGCAACTCTCCCTGACCAGTCCCTTCAAACTTGGCCCTTTGCCAATTAACCAACAAAATTCGAGTCTATAGCTTGCTAATTTTCGGTCCTAGGATTGCATCATTTACGTCCGAGGTCGTGCATGCCACGTTGGTCTAGGAATTCATCTGGCCGTCTAGAGCGCCCCTCAACGCTACCCATGGATCAAGAGAGCGTGACTGCTATGCTAGTCCAGCTCGAGCATAATCTCGTGGCCCACTTTGAAGAATCCATAGGCCAACTGTAACGACCCGAGAATCCGATTACCGGGAAGGCCCGATAACCCGAGACTCGTACCGCCACCCACGAGTCCGAAGACTCGGAAGGGTTAAAAGGATGGTGTGGAAACTACATAAGCATCACAGATAATTGCAGAAATTAAACAGTTATAATATTAAGCAGGAAATAAATTAACAATTTACATGGTCCACAATAAAGAACAATAATAACAGCAGTCCACGACTAGTACAGTGACAAGAAAGAAAAGTACAGCTACACGGGGCATACCCCGGCTCTGACCTCTGGCACTACCTCTGGGCACCCGCACCACGCTGCGCTCCTGACGCGCTCCCCGAAGGTGGCGTCTCACCTGAAACACGGTGAAAACACGCAGGGAATGAGTCTCGGAACAAGACTCAGTAGGGATCACTCGAACCCTACCTCGTGAAACGAGAAACCACTACTCTAGCGGGAGGAAAGTACCTCGGAAAGGAAAGCCCTGTACTCTACAGAACTAGACCCTACGGCACGCAAACCGACACACGTGCCACGGTACGAGAAGACCGAAATCAACGGTCGAACCGTAAAACCCGAAGGTCGGAAACACACGACTGACAGTCTAACACTCCGTACTCGACAGGAGTACCACCCACTAGAAGCACAGCCGGTAGCGTCCCCTGACGTCTTACACCGCACCGCAGGTGAACCGCCTGACGTGGTAGGTCCTACCCGAGGCGCAAACACCGTACAAGTAACCACAAACAAGTAACTAGCTGGGGTCACGCCCGTCGACGTGGGTCCAACCGCCCCCAACCACGTGTGCACACACAGACCTTGCGTCACTAGGTCTGGTCCTCTGACCGGTTTTCCCCCGTAGTCGGACTCTGGCTACCGACGAGGGGCCTACGGTAACCGGTCCACAAACCGTCTCGAAAGGTGGGTGCCCGTACACCACTCCCAGGTGAGACCAGCACCTCGTACTGGTGGGCTACGACTAGTGGAGGGTCACTGAAGGAGTAGACTCTCGAGTCAACGGAAAACAACGTCCGAAACCGACAACGTGTGGGAATCACCCCACGCACCAGCTCCGTCAAACGGGGCCACGGTCGGAGAAAAACGGACGCACCGCCCACGTCCAAACTCATGACCAAGGCAAACGGAACCTCCGGACACCAAAGACACGGTCACGGAACTCCACGGGGTGCCCGGGACCCACACACGGCCCAAGGGGAACACCCAACAACGAACCAAATCGCGCTAGGGATACCTAGCGCGACAGGGCATGTCGCGCTAGGGTCCCCTAGCGCAACAAGGGTTGTCGCGCTATGGCCCCATAGCGCGACACGGACCATCGCGCTAGGGAACCCTAGCGCGACAGGGACCATCGCGCTAGGTCCTCCTAGCGCGACAATGATGATCGCGCTAGGGCCCCATAGCGCGACACGAACCGCCAAACTGTTCATCTTCTCCGATGAACGCGCTCGGTCGGGGCAGCGCGACCTCCAAGAACGCGCTACTGGAGTATAGCGCGTTCTCAGTCCGCGGCCGAAAACGGTAAGAACGCCCAAAAATTCCAACCACGCCCCCATACCTCCATAGGAGAGGGGGAAAACAAAGGGGAAGACCCCTGGGGACCCCTAGCATGATTCTAGGCCCTCAAAACACGAATCCATGCATTGAATCCATAGATCGGGCGAGCTCTCCCCAAATCATGGAAAAACCCAAAAACGCTCAAATGATCCCCTCTCGGCCTCCCCGCGGCCTATAAATCACGGAAAAGAACGGCATGAGGCTAAGGAACGTCACCCTACCTCAATGGAGCGAATGCTCCGCCGGATCGATCACGAATCACGAAGAATGCTCGAAGCTTCACGAACTCTCCACGCTTCCCACGCTCGCCGCACGCCCACGAGATCGCCTCACCGTCGCCCACGCGTCCGCGCCGTCGCCCCGCCACCGTCCGTAGCCGGAGAGGGGCTCGCCGCGTTCGAATGGGAGAGAGGGAGAGAGAGGAGGGCTCACGGTGGGAAGAAACGGAGGAAAAGGAAGAAGAAGAAAGAGAAAGGAGAAAAGAAAAAGAAAAAGAATTAGGCTTTATAGAAAATCCGAATTTTCGGAAAAATACCGAAAAATAGAAAAATACATTTCCGGAATCCTCGGAACGCACCGATCGCAACGGTACCACTCGTGCCTGGGGGAACTGCCCGGTTCGCCCGCAGCGAGCTTCCGAAGGAAAAGCCGAAACACACACCGGGAATCGGAAAACACACGCGGAAAAGCCGCGGAACGCCTCCGGGCCTCCGAAACGACTCCGGATCGCGCCGATCCGAACATGAAAGATGTCCAAAACGAAATTTCGGACACAACAGAGCCGGACGCTCCGAAAACCAGATCCGGGACCCACGAAGAAGGATCCGAAAGGTCCGGGATATTACAGCCCTCCCCCCTTAAGGAATTTCGTCCTCGAAATTGAGAACAACCAAAGGGGAAAGAAGAGGAAGACTAACTCAAACAGATACGGGAACTGCTGACGCATCTCGTCCTCACGTTCCCACGAAGCCTCACCACCAGAGTGTCGTTGCCACACGACCTTCACCAAGGGAATGACCTTGTTCCGCAGGCGCTGCTCTCGCCTATCCTCCACGCGGATCGGAAACTCTGGGAGAGAAAGATCTGGAGTCACCTCAGGCCAAACAGAAAACTCGAGCACATGAGAGTCATCGGGCATATACTTCCGCAACATCGAGACGTGGAACACGTCATGCACCGACGCCAACTCAGGAGGTAACTGCAACCGGTAAGCAACCTCACCGATGCGTTCCACAATCGCGAAAGGACCAATGTAGCGGGGACTCAGCTTCCCACGCCGTCCAAAACGCATCACCCCCTTCATCGGAGAAACTCTCAAGAACACATGATCGCCCACGGCGAACTCGAGGGGTTGCCTCCTACGGTCAGCATAGCTCTTCTGCCGACTCTGGGCCGCCAACATGTTCTGACGAACCAGGTGCACAACGTCCACACATTGCTGCACCAACTCCGGTCCCGTCAAAACACGCTCACCCACCTCAAACCAATCAAGTGGAGTCCGACAAGGACGCCCATACAATGCCTCATAAGGAGCCATGCCGATGCTCGAATGATAGCTGTTGTTATAGGCAAACTCCACCAACGGTAGGTGATGAATCCAACTCCCCTGCCACTCCAGGCAGCAGGATCTCAGCATGTCCTCCAAAGTCTGAATGGTCCTCTCAGACTGACCATCTGACTGAGGATGATACGCCGAGCTAAATGCCAACTCCGTGCCAAGAGCTCGCTGGAAACTCCTCCAGAATCCAGAAGTGAAGCGCGGATCTCGATCCGACACGATCGAAATGGGAATCCCATGCAACGGCACGATCCGCTCCACATAAAGACGAGCCAACTTAGGCACGCTCCAGCTGACCTTGACCGGTAGCAACCGCGTCACCTTCGTCAGCCGATCCACCAGTAACCAAATACTGTCCTGCCCACTCGGGGTCCTTGGCAACCCCACCACAAAATCTGTGGTCACATGGTCCCACTTCCAAGCAGGAACATCCAAGGGCTGGAGAGTACCTCCTGGTCGCTGATGCTCCGCCTTCACCTGCTGACAGGTCAGGCACCTGGCCACAAATTCGGCGACATCTCTCTTCATGCCAGGCCACCAAAACTGCCTCCGCAAGTTCCGATACATCTTCGTCGCACCCGGGTGTACAGTGTACCTGCTCCCATGAGCCTCGCGTAACACCGCACGACGAACCTGCTCCTCCGCTGGGACGTACAACCTGCCACGAAACCTCGCAGCACCGTCCTCGCCGAGCTCCACATCAGCCATCGCAAGAATCCGGGGCAACTCAGGGTCCGCATGCTGAGCCTCTGTCACCTGACGACGGATAGCAGGAGTGACAGTCAGACTCGCAAGCACTGCCAACCCTCGCTCCTGGGGAATCTTGAGCCTGAAGGATACTTCGGGCACCTGTTCCGAGAGCCTCCACTTCCTCAGCATCAAGGTACTGACCGCCACCTTCCGACTCAAGGCATCGGCGACGACATTCATCCTGCCCGGCTGATAAGACAGGGTGAAGTCATAGTCCTTCATGAACTCCATCCAACGCCTTTGTCTGAGGTTCAGATCTCTCTGCGAGAACACATACCTCAAACTCTGATGGTCAGTGAACACCTCGAACTTCTCACCGTACAGATAATGCCTCCAGATCTTCAGCGCGAAGATCACCGCCGCCAACTCAAGATCATGGGTAGGGTAGTTCTCCTCATGGGGCTTTAGCTGCCGAGATGCATAAGCCACCACTCTACCATGCTGCATCAAAACAGCACCCAGTCCAACGCCGGAAGCATCTGTACACACCACAAAACCTCCCGATCCAGAAGGCAAAACCAACACCGGAGCCGAGGTGAGCAACCTCTTCAGTTCACTGAAGCTCTGCTCACACTCCTCGGACCAAACGAAAGGCACATCCTTCCGCGTGAGCCTCGTCATCGGGGTCGCAATGCGGGAAAAATCCTGGATAAACCGGCGATAATACCCCGCAAGCCCCAAGAAACTCCGGATCTCCGTCACCGACCTCGGCCTCGGCCACTGCATCACAGCCTCGACCTTGGCGGGATCCACGGAAATGCCATCACCAGAAATCACGTGCCCCAGAAAGTGCACCTCGCTGAGCCAAAACTCGCACTTGCTGAGCTTCGCATACAACTGGTGATCTCGCAGCGTCTGCAGCACCACACCCAAATGGTATGCGTGCTCCTCAGTAGACTACGAATAAACAAGGATGTCATCCACGAAGATGACCACGAATTGGTCCAAATACGGATGGAACACCCTCTGCATCAAGTCCATGAAGGCTGCCGGGGCATTGGTGAGCCCAAACGGCATCACCAGAAACTCATAATGCCCGTACCTCGTACTGAATGCAGTCTTCTCCACATCGGACTCGCGAATTCTCAGCTGATAGTAACCGGACCGCAAATCAATCCGCGAGAACACCCGCGCAGACTGAAGCTGGTCGAACAAATCATCAATCCGCGGCAACGGATACTTGTTCTTAATGGTCACTTCATTCAGCTGCCGATAGTCAATGCATAGCCGCAGACTACCGTCCTTCTTCTTCACGAACAACACGGGCGCACCCCAAGGGGAAAAGCTCGGACGAATGTACCCCTTGGCCAACAGTTCCTGCAACTGCGCCCTCAACTCCCTCAGCTCAGCGGGGGCCATACGGTAGGGAGCCTTCGCCAAAGGTCCCGTACCAGGTACAACCTCGATCACGAAATCGATCTCCCGCTGGGGAGGTAATCCAGGCAACTCCTCAGGAAAAACATCGGGAAACTCGCACACCACCGCAATGTCCTCGACATCCGGCTCCATCCGGTCAGACACAACCACAGACGCGAGAAAACCCTGACAACCTGAATCAAGCAATCGACGGGCTCGAATAGCAGAGATAAGGAATCGAGAAGAGGTGGAACGGATACCTTGGAAATAGAAGGTCCTCTTGCTCGGATGCTGGAAGTAGACCCTCTTCATTCCACAATCCACCACCGCTCCATGAGTCTCGAGCCAATCCATGCCTAGAATCACGTCGTAATCCCGAAGCTGCAATGCATACAACCTGCCTGGCATACTCCGCCCATCGATCCACACCAGAACCTGGTCGAAGCAATACGGAGTGACCATAAAGTCACCCGAAGGCAACTCCACTGTCAAATCACAGGACAACTGGGTCACCGGCTCCTCGACGCTCGACGCGAAATCCTCCGAAATAAACGAATGAGACGCGCCAGAATCAAATAAAACCCGAGCCGCACAACCCAAAATCTGAACGGTACCTTCCACGAGCTGCGACGCCACTGCCTCTGCCCTGGTCAAGTGCGTGATCTGGCCACGAGCTCTCTGCCTGCCTCCCACACTAGCTGACCTGGGTAGCGGCGGATACTGTCCCTGCTGCTGCTGCCTCTGCTGCTGGGGAACCTGCTGCTGCTGAGGAAACTGCTGCTGCGGCGGTCTCTGAGGACAGTCACGCGCCATGTGCCCTGGCTGGTCACACCGAAAACAGATGATCGGCGCCGTGCACTGCCTGCCTGGGTGGGTCCCACCACACCGTGGACAAGGTCCTCGCGATCCACCCACTGATCCCTGACGCTGCAAAGGAATCGGCTGCTGTACACTGCCCGATGAAGCTTGCCCTTGATCCTTGTGCTTCTTCCGAAGACTCTTCTTCAAGAACTTCTTGATCTTCGAGCCGAAGGACGCAGATCCTGCCACTGACGCTGCCGGTGCCGGTACTCCTGAACCACCCGACGCATGCTGGAAGAAACCCTGCTGCTGGGTAGCCGACTGCTGGCTGCGACCTGACAAAGACTGCCCCTGGCTGATCGGTCCTCGAGTCCTCTGCATATCCATCTCCAAGGAAATCGCAACACGAGACGCCGTCTCTAGATCAGTGGCCCCATTCGCGATCAAATGGTGCCTCAGCTCCAGCCTCAAGCCCTGCACAAACTGCGTCGTCCTCACCCTCTCATGCTCCATGATATGAGGTGCATACCGACCCAGCTCGACAAATCGGGCTCTGTACTGCAACACGGACATGTCACCCTGCACCAGCTCCAGAAACTCCCGCATCCGCTGCGTAGCAACGACGTCTGGACAGTACGTACGCTCGAAAGCACTGACAAAGTCACCCCACTCAACCTGCTCAAGTGGACGAAGCTGAAAGGACGTCTTCCACTCGGAAGACCACCACCTCCGAGCCGTACCCTGCAACTGGTTGTAGGCCAACACCACTCTGTCCTCGGCAGTACTCTTCGCAGAACTGAACACCCGCTCCATCTCATCAAGCCAATCACGAGCCGCATCAGGGTCTGCCTGGCCGCTAAAGTAAGGTGGATGGAACTGCATGAAGTCCCTCACCGCTCGGCCTGGCCCACCCCTGACAATCGAGCCCTCAGCAGCCTCTCCGCCAAACTGCTGAGACATGAGATGGTACATGCCACGGAAGAAATCCTCGGCTCCCGGAGCCCTCGCAGCATCCGCGGCCTCGGTAGCTCCCGGAACTCTGCTATGCTCCTCCTGGTCCCTCTGGACCCCCTGCTGGATCTCCTGACCTCCAGCCGACTGCCCCTGCTGAGAGCGAGAACTCCTCCTCGGCGCCATCCTCGCTCCTGAAGCACAAGACAGAAAACACGGAAACGGCAATGTCAGAATAAAACATGCGGTGCCCAATGCCAGCGTCACATGTACATCATCGGACTAGTGGACCACTATAATTACCTATGATTCTCATGTAATTCCACAACCGCGCTCTGATACCAGCTGTAACGACCCGAGAATCCGATTACCGGGAAGGCCCGATAACCCGAGACTCGTACCGCCACCCACGAGTCCGAAGACTCGGAAGGGTTAAAAGGATGGTGTGGAAACTACATAAGCATCACAGATAATTGCAGAAATTAAACAGTTATAATATTAAGCAGGAAATAAATTAACAATTTACATGGTCCACAATAAAGAACAATAATAACAGCAGTCCACGACTAGTACAGTGACAAGAAAGAAAAGTACAGCTACACGGGGCATACCCCGGCTCTGACCTCTGGCACTACCTCTGGGCACCCGCACCACGCTGCGCTCCTGACGCGCTCCCCGAAGGTGGCGTCTCACCTGAAACACGGTGAAAACACGCAGGGAATGAGTCTCGGAACAAGACTCAGTAGGGATCACTCGAACCCTACCTCGTGAAACGAGAAACCACTACTCTAGCGGGAGGAAAGTACCTCGGAAAGGAAAGCCCTGTACTCTACAGAACTAGACCCTACGGCACGCAAACCGACACACGTGCCACGGTACGAGAAGACCGAAATCAACGGTCGAACCGTAAAACCCGAAGGTCGGAAACACACGACTGACAGTCTAACACTCCGTACTCGACAGGAGTACCACCCACTAGAAGCACAGCCGGTAGCGTCCCCTGACGTCTTACACCGCACCGCAGGTGAACCGCCTGACGTGGTAGGTCCTACCCGAGGCGCAAACACCGTACAAGTAACCACAAACAAGTAACTAGCTGGGGTCACGCCCGTCGACGTGGGTCCAACCGCCCCCAACCACGTGTGCACACACAGACCTTGCGTCACTAGGTCTGGTCCTCTGACCGGTTTTCCCCCGTAGCCGGACTCTGGCTACCGACGAGGGGCCTACGGTAACCGGTCCACAAACCGTCTCGAAAGGTGGGTGCCCGTACACCACTCCCAGGTGAGACCAGCACCTCGTACTGGTGGGCTACGACTAGTGGAGGGTCACTGAAGGAGTAGACTCTCGAGTCAACGGAAAACAACGTCCGAAACCGACAACGTGTGGGAATCACCCCACGCACCAGCTCCGTCAAACGGGGCCACGGTCGGAGAAAAACGGACGCACCGCCCACGGCCAAACTCATGACCAAGGCAAACGGAACCTCCGGACACCAAAGACACGGTCACGGAACTCCACGGGGTGCCCGGGACGCACACACGGCCCAAGGGGAACACCCAACAACGAACCGAATCGCGCTAGGGATACCTAGCGCGACAGGGCATGTCGCGCTAGGGTCCCCTAGCGCAACAAGGGTTGTCGCGCTATGGCCCCATAGCGCGACACGGACCATCGCGCTAGGGAACCCTAGCGCGACAGGGACCATCGCGCTAGGTCCTCCTAGCGCGACAATGATGATCGCGCTAGGGCCCCATAGCGCGACACGAACCGCCAAACTGTTCATCTTCTCCGATGAACGCGCTCGGTCGGGGCAGCGCGACCTCCAAGAACGTGCTACTGGAGTATAGCGCGTTCTCAGTCCGCGGCCGAAAACGGTAAGAACGCCCAAAAATTCCAACCACGCCCCCATACCTCCATAGGAGAGGGGGAAAACAAAGGGGAAGACCCCTGGGGACCCCTAGCATGATTCTAGGCCCTCAAAACACGAATCCATGCATTGAATCCATAGATCGGGCGAGCTCTCCCCAAATCATGGAAAAACCCAAAAACGCTCAAATGATCCCCTCTCGGCCTCCCCGCGGCCTATAAATCACGGAAAAGAACGGCATGAGGCTAAGGAACGTCACCCTACCTCAATGGAGCGAATGCTCCGCCGGATCGATCACGAATCACGAAGAATGCTCGAAGCTTCACGAACTCTCCACGCTTCCCACGCTCGCCGCACGCCCACGAGATCGCCTCACCGTCGCCCACGCGTCCGCGCCGTCGCCCCGCCACCGTCCGTAGCCGGAGAGGGGCTCGCCGCGTCCGAATGGGAGAGAGGGAGAGAGAGGAGGGCTCACGGTGGGAAGAAACGGAGGAAAAGGAAGAAGAAGAAAGAGAAAGGAGAAAAGAAAAAGAAAAAGAATTAGGCTTTATAGAAAATCCGAATTTTTGGAAAAATACCGAAAAATAGAAAAATACATTTCCGGAATCCTCGGAACGCACCGATCGCAACGGTACCACTCGTGCCTGGGGGAACTGCCCGGTTCGCCCGCAGCGAGCTTCCGAAGGAAAAGCCGAAACACACACCGGGAATCGGAAAACACACGCGGAAAAGTCGCGGAACGCCTCCGGGCCTCCGAAACGACTCCGGATCGCGCCGATCCGAACACGAAAGATGTCCAAAACGAAATTTCGAACACAACAGAGCCGGACGCTCCGAAAACCAGATCCGGGACCCACGAAGAAGGATCCGAAAGGTCCGGGATATTACACCAACTACGGACGGAACTCGATAAGAGGATCGATTAAAAGGGGAAGAAGGAAGGGTGAATGGCCACGGCAATCCCATAGCTAATCCTAGGGAGGAAAGAGAGCAAGTCCGCCCGAATCAGGCTCCCCAAGGTAGAGAGCAAGAGGCCCGTGTGCCTCGAGAGAGAGACCACGACGATGAAGATATCATCCTACGGAACGTCAAAATTGACGCTCCAAGTTTTGATGGGTCCCTCAACCCCGCTACATACCTTGAGTGGGAAACCGGGATGGATCAATATTTTGATTGGCATCGCCGCATGACCCCTGCCACCAGGGTAAGGTTTGCCAAAATGAAACTCCTAGGTCAAGCCAAGACCTACTGGTGTAATGTTGAGAATCTCCTAGCACGGAGACGGGAGGAGCCTATTAGCACGTGGGAAGAAATGAAGGAGAAATTGAGGGAGAAGTATCTGCCACCTTCCTACTATCAGCGTCTTTTAGACCAATGGCAGAAATTCACCCAAGATGGAAAGTCTGTGGACGAGTACATCACCAAATTTGATGACTTCTTCCTTCGGAGTCGAGTCATGGAGGATGCCTCCGTCACCCTCTCTCGGTTTAGGGCTGGCCTACACGAGAGTATTCAACGGGAATTATTCTTACGGGAGGTTAACACCCTCGAGCACGCCTACCAGGTTGCACGAGATGTTGAGAGGTTCAAAGGGTGGCCCCACCTCAGGTTCCCATCTACCGCCAACCTGAAACTCGAAATCCCATAGTCCGCTATACTGAGAGAGCTGGTCCCTCTACCTCCTACGTCCCTACTGCTACCCCACTTAGGGCCGTTGCCCCTACAGCTCCTTTCCCACGGAACCCCTTACCTGCACCCGCAACTGTGCCTAGGCTGGAGTATGCTCCATCAGTTGAAAGGAGAGATGACAAAGGAAAGGGAGTCGTCCCTAGCACCTCCCAACCAGCCCCTATCTCGAGAGTCCGATGCTTCAGGGTGTCATAACCTAGGGCATATTGCCACCAATTGCCCCACCCGAGCCTTGGTCATCACCGACCCCCAGCCTATGGAGTTTCCACCTCAGGAAGGAGAAACCCTTGAGAGATATGAGGCCGATCCCGACCTCATCACCCAGTTTGAGGAGTTAGATGGAGGATATGATGGCACGCATGTCGAGTACATGCAAGTGGGAGATATTTTCGAGAGTTCTAACCATGAAAGATTGGGTGTGGTCCGCTGCATCCTGGCACACCCACAGGAGGATGACTGGCGTCGAACCTCCATCTTCCAAACCTACATCATGGTCAAAACTCAACCCTGCAAGGTGATCTTTGACAACGGGAGCTGTATTAATGCAGTCTCTTCAGACTTTGTATCCCGTCTAGGTCTACCTACCCATCCTCATCCGAGGCCATACAACGTGGCTTGGGTTGACGACACTTCTATTCCAGTCACCACTACATGTGTCATTCCCATCCAATTTCAGTCCTACCAAGGACAGATCCTATGTGACGTAGTGCCCATGAAGGTCGGTAGCATCATCCTAGGACGACCGTGGATCTACGATGTAGACCTTACTACATTCGGTCGGTTTCAATGAGTGTTCCTTCTCCCACAATAGGAAGAGGATTCAGTTGCTCCCAACACCCCCAAAGGTGGTCACGGGAAAGAGTCCTACCTCCACACCCACTGCATCTCCCAAAATTGGGGAGAATGCTCCAACCCCCACCAAAGGGAAGCTTCCCATTCCCTCCTCTCCTACACCTGTCATGTCCATCCCCAATGCCCCTAAGGTTGACCATGACCCGATTAGGCGCCTTAACTTCATAGGTGTTCGTGAGATGAATAGAGAGGTTGCCGAGGGTGCCCCTGTTTGGGCTGTTGTCGTCACCATTACCTCTGAGGAGTCCCAGGTCTCCGTCCCACCCGAAGTCCAGGCAATCCTGCGGGACTTCCAAGACATCTTCCCGGAAGACTTGCCTTCAACACTCCCTCCCATGCGTGATGTTCAACACGCCATTGATCTTGTCCCGGGGTCCACCCTACCCAACCTTCCCCACTACCGGTTGAACCCCAAGGAGCATACTGAGCTCCAAAGGATTGTCGAGGACCTTATCCACAAAGGTTTCCTCAAGGTGAGCAAGAGCCCATGTGCTGTTCCTGCCTTGCTCACACTAAAGAAAGATGGCACCTGGCGGATGTGTGTTGACAGCCGCGCCATCAACAAAATCATTGTCAAGTATAGATTTCACATTCCCCGTCTTGATGACATGCTTGACATGATGAGTGGAGCCACCATCTTTTCTAAGATTGACTTGAAAAGTGGCTACCACCAGGTCCGGATTCGACCCGGGGATGAGTGAAGACAGCCTTCAAAACAAAAGAGGGTCTGTATGAGTGGCTTGTCATGCCTTTTGGGCTATCCAATGCCCCTAGTACCTTCATGAGGCTTATGACTGAAACCCTTCGCCCCCTCATTGGTCGCTTTGTTGTCGTCTACTTTGACGACATCCTCATTTATAGCCACAACCCTCAGGACCACATTCACCATTTGAGGGAGGTCTGCGAGACCCTGAGGAAAGAAACCCTGTTTGCCAACCTGACTAAGTGTGAATTCATGACAGATCGGGTCACTTTTCTCGGATTTGTGGTTTCAAGTCATGGAGTGTCTGTGGACCAATCCAAGGTCCGAGCCATAGTAGACTGACCAGAGCCCCAGAATGTCCATGACGTTCGAAGTTTCCACGGGCTAGCCACCTTCTACAGACGCTTCATCCAGGATTTAGCACCATTATGGCACCCAGTACGGATTGCATCTGTAAGGGAAATTTTGAGTGGACCAAAGCCGCCTCCCAGGCTTTTCTTACCATAAAGGAGCTTATGACCAAAGCCCATGTCCTCCGCCTACCAGACTTTTCCAAAGTCTTTGAGGTTTCCTGTGATGCATCTGGCGTAGGAATAGGTGGAGTGCTTAGCCAGGAGAGCCACCCTGTGGCTTATTTCAGCGAGAAGCTTTCTGATGCAAAGCTTCGATACTCCACATATGATAAGGAGTTTTATGCCGTGGTCCAAGCCCTCAAACACTGGAGACACTATCTCTTACCACAAGAGTTTGTCTTATACTCGGACCACGAGGCTTTGAAATTCCTTAGTTCTCAGAAGGGTTTAAACCCTAGGCATGGTCGGTGGGTAGAATTCCTCCAGTCTTTCACTTTTGTCCTAAATCATAAGGCTGGAAAGGACAATAAGGTGGCCGACGCCTTAAGTCGAAGGGTCTCCCTTCTTTCCACTGTTCGGGTAGAGGTCACAGGATTTGATCGCATGAAGGAACTCTATGGAGAGTGTCCTGATTTTGTCCCTACCTATTCTGCTCTGTCTGCTGGATCCTCGACAGCATTTGTTGACTATCTACTCCAGGATGGTTTTCTGTTTCGAGGGCAGCAACTCTGTGTCCCGAGGACTTCTATTTGGGACTTTCTAGTCTGGGAAATGCATGCTGGAGGTCTTGCTGGTCACTTTGGCCGTAACAAGACTATCCATTCTGTGGAGGAGCACTTCTATTGGCCTGGCCTGAAGAGAGATGTGGCCAAGATTGTAGCCCAGTGTATGACATGCACGATGGCCAAACAGGTCAAACAGAAAACTGGTCTCTACACTCCTCTCTCCGTTCCTGATCGACCATGGGTTGATGTGAGCATGGATTTTATCCTTGGATTACCACGCACTGCTCACAAGCATGATTCCATCTTTGTTGTCATTGATAGGTTCTCTAAGATGGCCCACTTCATTGCATGTTCCAAAACATCTGATGCATCTAGAGTAGCCCATTTATTCTTTGATGAAGTCGTGCGTCTGCATGGTCTCCCCCAAACCATCGTGTCTGACCGGGATGTCCGGTTCACTAGCTATTTTTGAAAGACACTTTGGCACCTAGTTGGCACCAAACTGAAATTTTCCACCGCCTATCATCCCCAAACTGATGGGCAAACTGAGGTCGTCAATAGGAGTTTAGGGAATCTGTTGAGGTGTATTGTAGGGGAACATTCCGGCACTTGGGATCTTCTTTTGCCCAGAGCCGAATTTGCATACAACAGCTCTATCAATAGGTCCATAGGCATGAGTCCATTTGAGGTCGTGCATGGCTACAAACCTAGGAAACCTGTGGATCTCATTCCCCATCCCCTCGAGTCTAGAACGTCCAAATCAGCTGAGGAATTTACACAGCATGTCAAAAGTCTGCATGAGTCAATTAGCAAGCAAATCAACCTCAGTAATGAGACTTATAAAAAATTGGCTGATTCGCATAGGCGTCACCATGAATTTCAAGAAGGTGACTTGGTTATGGTACGGATCCGACCCAACGACTCCCCTCTTGAGCCGTTAAAAAGTTACAGGCCCGTAGTGATGGACCCTTCCCAATTCTGCGGAAGATTGGCTCCAATGCTTATGTTGTGGACTTACCTCCCGAATATGGGATTAGCTCAACGTTTAATGTGACAGATCTAGTGGCCTACAAGGAACCCACAGCGATTCCTAGTGACCCTTTCGAGCCTTCTCCTCCCATTGAGAGTGAGCCCACCCCTGTGCGTCCCACAGCCTCGAGAGTACTGCGCGAGCACATTGAGAGGATACCGGATGAGCAGGTGACCACTACACGGAGCAGGGTGTACCAGCGCTACCTTGTCCGTTGGCGGGACCGTCCACCTTCTGACGATTCCTGGATCAACCAGGAAGATCTCCAGCGTCTCGATCCAGATCTGCTGGAGCACTACCACAGCAGTGTCCCCCCTTACTCGACGGAGTCGAGTTCCAGCCGCCCCGGGAGGGTTGGTGGGGACACCGGGTCCACTACTGGGCCCACTACTCGGAGCCGACGCCGCACCGCACCAACTGCACCGAGCTTATGGCTCGGAGACTCGATTGAAGACCCGACATACTGAGTAGTTCTACTTGTGTGTATTTATATCTTTGAGTATTGAGTATTTGTGTATGTATGTATACATGTACTCCTACATGTATTTTTTTTCTTTCGTCTTATTAGGCTAGTCTAAGTCAAATAAGCATGTGTGTATTTTATATTTAATTTGATTAAAACCCACAAAGTCTTTAGTGGGTTGGTGGCCTTTATTTTATTATGCTAGGATAGATATGCAAATAAGAAAAGTAAGGAAGGTATGAATGTAATGGGCCTTTCATATAAATAGGAGGCCAATGCTTGTTACGTATGTTATGAATGAATGAAAGCTTTTGTGTTAAAGGAGCATTGCCCCTTTGTTCACCCCTCTCCTTCCCTCTCTTCTCATTTTTCGTGAGATCTGAGTGTCGCCCGGTGTGAGACCGTCCGGCGTGAGGCCGAGCTGTGTGAGATAGCAGTTACTCATGTTCGCGTCCCGGAGTGCCGTCGATCCATCTTCCACGTCGCCGCCGCGTCAGCCACCAGAGGAGAAACACATATACGCATACACAGACACCACCACGCAGCTAGAGAGATACAGAGTACATACAGTCCTACTGAGGGTCTCCATACTCCATATCATTCCCCGGGCACTCGGTGTCTCTTTCGAGCACTCCCACTTTTTTTGGGGCACTCGTCTCTCCCTCTTCGCTCTTTTGTTTTCAACCATTCGTGTGACTGACTTAAGTATCGGAGGGTTATCCCATGTGATCACACCCAGGGATCCTTCTAACGCTCCTCGTTGGTTGTAGGTTTTCTCGGGACAGCTGATCACTCTTCCCAACAAAGAAATTTTAAAGGTGTAGTACGAGGCCCAATGAAACACATTTTGTCTCTACATTGTCTAAGTAGCAAACTTAGACGATGCGAGGTAGATGAAACTATAGACGGAAGAGATAAGAAAAAGTTAGACGATATTTTTATCTAAGTAGCAAGGGCTGTGGATGACTTGGACAAGGAGCAAACTTGACGGAACTTCGTCTGAGTGGAGGACTTAGATGATACAACGTCTAAGTTAGTGCTGAAGTGGACTTAAGTGTAGCAACGCCTGAGTGGAAGACTTAGACGATGAAGTGTCCAAGTGGAAGAACTTAGACGATATAACATCTAAGTTCACAAGACGACAAAGGGTGTAATAGACTTAGACAATGCAAAGTATAAGTTGTTTTTGGGACGATGTAGACTGTGGATAATGTGGGGACCTATAAAGAAGTGGATAATGTGTCCTAGGCGATATGTATGGCTGTTTTGTACAGTTCTGTGTCATGTAAAAATGTGTCTTTATTGTTGTAACCAAATACTTGGGGGAAAATTCCTAATTTATTAGGGATACTTGTCAGGTAGTGCCCAAGGTCCCTATATATATGCCCTATTGGAGATAGGGAAACCCTAACTTGAGTATTTCCTGAAAAGATAAGTCTCAGATATATGCCACCGTAGTTGTACCTTTGTTCTTGGAGATAGTGCAGCAGAGGAACCTGAGGAAGGCTCCGTGGACATAGGGAGATAATTTGGCCAACTGAGCCACGTAAATCTCTGTGTTGTCTATCTCTCTCATGTTCTTCTTCCTTCTCTCTTCCTCTGTGCATCTTTGTTGCTTGTATAAGTGATCCGTCATCATCGTCTTCTAATACAGGTGAGGACAGTGAGATTTCCGTTGCTGATGGTGCTCAACAAATTGGTATTAGAGTGACATATTTTCCATGAATCTACAACACTTCATCAAGGATGAGTGGACTGATGAAGGCCAAGTTCAACAAGTTCGATAGGAAGGGCAATTTCAGTCTATGGCAGATTAGGGTGAAGGATTTGCTAGTTTAATAAAGAGTCAGTAAGGTTTTGATAGAAGAAAATCTTGACAAGATGGACTAAGAGGATTGAGAGGAACTAGAGCATATGGCCTTCAGTGCAATCCAGATGTGTCTTACAGACTCAGTCCTATATGATGTGATGACAGAGAAGATGACAAAGGGATTATGAAAAAAAATGGAGACATTGTACATGGCCAAGAGTGTCACTAATAAGTTATTTCTGGAGAAGGAGTTGTATAATTTTCGAATGACTGAAGGAGGAGATCTGATTAAACACATCAACGAGTTTTATCAGATCATGAGTGATTTGTCACAACTCGAGGTCAGGTTTGATGATGAGGATAAAGTCATCATGATGCTATGCTCTTTACCTGTTTCTTTTGAAAATCTGATCACAGCATTGATACTTGGCAGGAGACTCTGTCATTTGAGGAGGTTACAGAAGTCCTCAGGTCTAATGAGACAAGGAGGAGGTGTAACTAGGGCTGTCAATGGGCTGGGCCCGGGCCGGGCTTAGGTCGGCCCGGCCCGGGCCCGACTTATCAAGAGTAAGGCCCGAGCCCGGCCCGGGCCCGACCTATGTCGGGCCGGGTCGGACCCGACATTGTGTAAAAAATTCAAAGCCCGACTAAGGCCCGGCCTGGCCCGACAACTTAAATAAAATAATAAAAATAATAAAAATAAATAGATTTAATACTATAAAATTTATAATCTCACTAAATAAATTAAAATTTTGATATTAATTACATAATTTGTGTGAAAAGAGAATTTTAAAATTTCTAATTAAGTAAAATAACATAAGTTTGACTAAATAATTTTTAAAATTTAAAGTGAGAATAAAAAAAGGGAGCGGGCCGGGCCGGCCCGCGGGCCGAACTCAAAGCCCGAGCCCGGCCCGCGAGTCTAGTCGGGCCGGGCTTTTAGGCCCGACTAAAAACTCGCGGGCCTAAAAAGACCTTGCGGCCCTGCCCGAAATCGGGCCAAGCCCGTGAGCCTGTCGGGCCGGCCAGGCCCATTGACAGCCCTAGGTGTAACAGAGATGAATCTCACTCTAAGGGTATGGTGGCTAGGGATAGAGGTCGTAGTAGATCTAAGAACAGAAATCAAACAATGAACAGGGAAAGGCCCAAGTTAAAGACTAAGAAGGCAGAGTGCTACAAATGCCATCAAAAGGGGCACCACAAGAGAGATTGTTCTTTGCTGAAAAAGAAAGCATAGGGAAAGAGAGCAATCCAAGCTGATTCATCAAGTTTAGCAACAAATTGATCAGGTGATGTAGAAGTACTAGTAGATGATGTAGAACTGCTGGTAGCATCATCAGGTGATGGTCCTTTTCTTACATCTTGAACCATAGATTCTCGATGTTCATTTCACTATTGTCTACACAGGGAATGGTTGGACACTACAGAAGTTATGAGGGTGAAGCAGTTGTGTTTAGTGATGATCACCCCTACAAGGTGATATGTATTAAGAACATCATAACCCAGATGCATGATGGTGTCATCAAGACACTAGAAGATGTCAGGCATGTTTCAGAATTGAAGAAGGAATCTGATATGGGTTATCTAGAGAAGTCTGGACTCAGTCTGTCAACGGCTCCAAGGAGTGGATTGTTCAAAGCAACAAAAGATACTCTTGTTACTATGAAAGGAAGCGGATTGAGAACAACTTGTACATGCTAATTGAGACTATAGTCGTGGGTAATGCCATTGCATCATCTTTAGCAGAGAGTAGCATCGAGGATACCAGTCTAGCTATGGCATATGCGGTTGGGGCATATGAGTGAAAAAGGTATGATGGAACTCTACAAAAGGAAGTTGCTGCCATGGGTGAAATTATGCAAGGTTGATTTGTGCAAATATTATGTACTGGGGAAGCAATGCAGAGTCCAATTTAAGACTTCTACACACAGAAGTAAACATGTTCCAGAATTAGTACACTCAGATGTTTGGGGATCAGTGTCAACCTCATCATTGGGAGGTGCAGTGTACTTTGTGAGCTTCATTGATGAATACTCCCAAAAAATATGGGTGTATTTTATAAAGCAAAAGTCATAAGTTTTCACTAAGTTCAAGCAGTGAAAGACTAAGGTTAAAAAATAGACAAGTAAATAGGTGAAATATTTAAAGATTGATAATGTCATAGAATACATATCAAATGAGTTCATAGAATTCTACAAGAATGAGGAGATTGCAAGTTTGTTTACAAATCTTGGGACCCCATAACAAAATGGCAGAATGGATGAACCAGACACTACTTAAGAGAGCAAGATGCATGAGACTACAGGCTGGCTTACCCAAGTCTTTCCGGGTTGAAGCTGAAAGCACAACATGTTATCTGATTAATAGATCACCTTTAGTGAAGGTAGATGAGAAAGTTGCTGAGGGGTTTGGAAAGGGGAGGAAATATCCTACACAGACCTGAAAATCTTTGGGTGTCCAGCATATGTACACATCCAAAGTGAGCAATTGTCCAAGTTGAACCCAAATTAATCTAGGAGATGTATCTTTATTGGATACAAGAAGGTAGTGAAGGGATTCAAGTTCTGGGATCTAAAAGTTAAGAAGGTGAGGATTAGCGCAGATGTTGTGTTTGACGAGGCATCCATGCTCAGGAAAAATGTAGAATAATCTAATAGAAAAGATGACACTAATGCAGATGCACAAGCAGATGAGTCCAGGGTGCAGGTGGAGCTTGACCAGAACACATAAACAGATGGCATAGCATAGGGGTCATCTCAGATAATGCTCAGCAACAGCAACCACAAGAGTAGTGATGTGACACCAAGCGGGGAGGGGAATTCGAGCTAGAAGTGATGAAAAGGCCGCCGATGCCGATGCTGTCCACTCTCTGCGCTTTAGGATAGACAGTCGGTTCTCTTGACACTGCGGCCACTCCAGATTTTTTATGAAGACGAAACCAGTGGGAAACTCTTCGTAGCTGGACCGGGAAGACACCAGAATTTTCTTGATTTCTGTGGACGCCGATTCTGGTCGGGGCAGATGGTTGAACAGAGTGTCAGGTCTGTTGCGCAGACTGTAACAGGTTCTCAGCAGTGGAAAGACGAGGATGCTGCGACCGCTCCCGAGCTCGGAATCAGGTACCGCTGAATTCGTTGGTTCCGTTGACGAGTCATCTTTGCAAAGAAACTGACGGGGCTTCCAGATATGGTCGGAGATGGCCGGTAGAGCTTGAACACTGAAGGTGGTCGATGCCGACAGAGTGTAAGCAGAACTGTATGCCCGGTGGGAGAAAATTGATAACTTCTGGATCCGGATGCCAAACGGAGCTCTGCTTCTTGGGGATGAAAGAAGACTCGGAGTAGAAGATGTTTGATGAAGAACTCCTGCTCAGATTCCTAGGAGGTTGGCCGCTGCAGATCTTCCACTCCGGCTCTGGTCTTCTGTCCGAGCAATTTTGTGCAGTTGAGGGAGAATGGACCTTCTGATCAGCCCGGTGCTCGGATGGAGACGAAACCACCTCGCTTGGAAAGCTCTCTGGACGACCTTTCCAGAGATGTATGCCTTGCCACCAGAAGATTCAGGAAAATGCCAAAGATGATGCAGCTTCTAGGACCAAATTTGCTGCCTGCGACCTGCAATGAAGTTGAAACCTTGTGGTGACAAATGGTGGTGGAATGAGATGGAGGGAAGGGGAGGGCGACCTTGGCTGGGTTGGGGCTGGAGTTGGGCGACCTAGGGTGTGGGGGAAATGGGAGAGGGGAAGGAATTTCAAATTTGGGCCTTGGGAGGAGTTATTTTAGCCTTGGGAAGGTGGTTGGATGCATGGGGAAGGAGAGTGGGGTAGTTGGGGGTTGGGAGGTGAGGAGAGGATTGGAGGAGAGCTCTTGGGGTTGGGGTGAGTTAATGGAAGGGTGTGGGGACTAGGGAAAGAGTTATTAGGGGAGGGGAAGAGAGAGAAAGTGGTTGGGAGGGGGAGGAGAGAGAAAGGGGCGCACCCCTTAGAGAAAGAGAGAGATAATGAGAGAGAAAAAGAGAGAGAGGGGGGGAATCCACCCCTTAGAGAGAGAGAGAGAGAAGTTAGAGAGAAAGAAAGAACCCAGGAAAATCCACTCCTAGAGAGAGATAATATTGGAGAATCCACTCCAAATAGAGAGAGATAGAAGGAGGGTAAGGAACCTCATGTTGGAGATAGTTTTCCAAATATTTTTGATTCACTTCATTTTTTTAAAAGAGAGGTTACATGACACTTATATAGACTCCACAAAGAAGACCAAAAGGCAACTCACCTAACACCTAACACCTACTCATCATAACTCTCTTGGGAAGACTAAAAGACACAAAAAATAAAAAAGACTCTTACATGATTATTGTGGACATAATTACTATAAACATAAAACATGACCCATTAGGCCCATACATATTGCCCAATTAACATGAGACAACTAAAGCATAAACATGAGACAACTAAAACATGAATATCTATTTGATAATTTTGTTGAAGTCGCTTGCCGATCCCGTCAAACCCCTCCACTTGGAGAAGGTTCGACCTCGAACCTTGATTCTCGAATCTCAAACTACAGGACCCCGACTTGTTGGGACAAATTGGACGACTTGCTCTGATACCATTTTGATGTGACACCAAGCGGGGAGGGGAATTCGAGCTAGAAGTGATGAAAAGGCCGCCGATGCCGATGCTGTCCACTCTCTGCGCTTCAGGACAGACAGTCGGTTCTCTTGACACTGCGGCCACTCCGGATTTTTGCTGAAGACGAAACCAGTGGGAAACTCTTCGTAGCTGGACCGGGAAGACACCAGAATTTTCTTGATTTCTGTGGACGCCGATTCTGGTCGGGGCAGACAGTTGAACAGAGTGGCAGGTCTGTTGCGCAGACTGTAACAGGTTCTCAACAGTGGAAAGACGAGGATGCTGCGACCGCTCCCGAGCTCGGAATCAGGCACCGCTGAAGTCGTTGGTTCCGTTGACGAGTCTTCTTTGCAACGAAACTGACGGGGCTGCCAGATATGGTCGGAGATGGCCGGTAGAGCTTGAACACTGAAGGTGGTCGATGCCCACAGAGTGGAAGCAGAACTGCATGCCCGGTGGGATAAAATTGATAACTTCTTGATCCGGATGCCAAACGGAGCTTTGCTTCTTGGGGATGAAAGAAGACTCAGAGTAGAAGATTTTTGATGAAGAACTCCTGCTCAGATTCTCAGGAGGCTGGCCGCTGCAGATCTTCCACTCCGGCTCTGGTCTTCTATCCAAGCAGTTTTGCGCAGTCGAGGGAGAATGGACCTTCTGATCAGCCCGGTGCTCGGATGGAGACAAAACCACCTCGCTTGGAAAGCTCTTTGGACGACCTTTCCAGAGATGTATGCCTTGCCACCAGAAGATTCAGGGAAATGCCGGAGATGATGCAGCTTCTAGGACCAAATTTGCTGCCTGCGACCTGCAATGAAGTTGAAACCTTATGGTGACAAATGGTGGTGGAATGAGATGGAGGGAAGGGGAGGGCGACCTTGGCTGGGTTGGGGCTGGAGTTGGGCGACCTAGGGTGTGGGGGAAATGGGAGAGAGGAGGGAATTTTGAATTTGGGCCTTGGGAGGAGTTATTTTAGCCTTGGGAAGGTGGTGGGATGCATGGGGAAGGAGAGTGGGGTAGTTGGGGGTTGGGAGGTGAGGAGAGGATTGGAGGAGAGCTCTTGGGGTTGGGGTGAGTTAATGGAAGGGTGTGGGAACTAGGGAAAGAGTTATTAGGGGAGGGGAAGAGAGAGAAAGTGGTTGGGAGGGGGAGGAGAGAGAAAGGGGCGCACCCCTTAGAGAAAGAGAGAGATAATGAGAGAGAGAAAGAGAGAGAGAGAGAGGGGGGAATCCACCCCTTAGAGAGAGAGAGAGAAGTTAGAGAGAAAGAAAGAACGCAGGAGAATCCACTCCTAGAGAGAGAGAATATTGGAGAATCCACTCCAAAGAGAGAGAGATAGAAGGAGGGTAAGGGACCTGATGCGGGACGAGACCACGGACACGACAAGCTCGCGATCGTCCCTTAACGAGGGAAGCGTCGGACGTGCACGATTGAGAAACCGGCTAGAGCTAGGGTGGTCAATTCACACTTTCGTGCCCGGATCGGGTCACGGGACGGTCACGCTCTCTCTTGCAGCAGCGGTGATATAAATATAAAGCGAGCTACGATCCTAGAACATGCTCTCTAGCGGTGGCATAAACAAGTATATATGAAAATAAGCAACTGCCGAGTGTAGGGAGCGAGAACGGTACCTCCACGCGCTCGGCGTGGGGAAGACGGACCCGGCCGAAACTCGTACTCCCGGAACAATAATACATAGTATTACAGCAATACAACTCGCTGCCCACTCCACGCATGGAGGTAAAGGGCTACACAATGGGGCCCGGGAGGACCGAATTTGGGTTGACGGGTGGCTTCTCGCGTTGATTCGGCAACACCCGAACTAGTGACGGTGGGGCCCACGTGCTGTCCGGAGGGGCCGTGTGAGATCCGGTGGCACCGCTATAGTGGGGACACTTAGGGAAGCGCTCCCCGGGCTGGCCGCACGCTGGTTCGCCGGCCGGAGGCCGGGCGGCTCCGTTCGGCGCCGGTCGAATAACCGGCCACAGATCTGCAGCTTCTGGTTTTCAGCGCGCGCTCCGGCGAGAATGGACGCTGCGATCAGCCCCGATGTCGGATCGACACGAAACTGGCGCCGTTGGAAAGCTCTCTTCAAATACTTCAACCTAAGCCTAGAGATCAGACCTGGATCTGTACGGATCTTGGCTTTAATGAATTTTTGAGTTGCTGTTGTACAGTGACCGGACTCTCAGATCTGCAAAGAACTTGTCTGAGAACTACCTTTGACCAATATGTGAACGTCTGAATCTAAAGTGATAGTCTTCAGCAAAGTTGTAGGAAATCAAGCTAGAAAATCGGAATATTTTCTATGAAGGGTTTGGAGATGGCTGTGATTTGTTCTGATTTTTGGACTAGAGGGTGGTCGGATCTGGGAATTAGCTGAAAACACTGTAGCAGAGATAGAACACGAATTTTGAAAAATAAATAGAGGGAGGATCAAAAATTAATAAAAATAGTGTATATATGGGATGATGGACAGAACGCTCAGTAAAATTGGGAGCCCCAAAAAAAATCAAAAAGAAGGTCGGAGATGGGAAACTCAGAGCTGCTGTCACTATAGACAGAGACAGGACAGATCTGGGAGTGATTGAAGACCGAAATTGCAAAAATATCAAACGAAAGATTTTCGACCTGAATTGTTTTGTGGATGATGGGATGGAAGATAGGAACACACCATAAAAATTACAAACCACGAAGAGGCTGTGGCTAGTATCAGGAATTTCGGGAAGACACCTCTGTCCAGCAGGACAGAAAATCGAAGACGGATTCGCGGCGGCTCGAAGGCGGCACGAACGGCGGCGGCGGCGGCACAGATGATCACCGGAGATAGAGGGGAGGGGATAGGAGGTAGAAACCACTCTAGAATTAGAGGTTGGAGGAGATGAACACCAGGGGAGAGGGGAGGGGCTCAAGAATCACTCTTGATTTTCCAACAATTTTCTCTTCATTAATGCTAACAAATGGAAAATACAACATTTTATATGCCATGTGTCAAATCTAATCTACACCATTAGATCTAGGGGTGGGGATTGGATGGCTGGGATTAAGTGTGATTAACACACCAAAAATAATAAAATAATAGGGGAGAGGGGCGCCCCCTTGACCAAGGTTAATGGGGTTGGAAAATTAGGTGGCCTACCTTGGACAAATTGAACCACTTGTCTCCAATGTGGTCAATTGGCATTCCAACATTCTAGATGGCCACCTAGGATGGTTGACCAGCCCCACATGGTCTAGGTGGACCAATGGGAAAGGGGTGAGGGCCCCCTAGCTGGACCTACTACACAATTGCACAAAAACCCACACAATCAATGGGAATGACTCATTGGCTTATAAAGCCTTACATTTACGTACATACTTTCCCAAGGATATAAACATAAACTAAAAGGACATAAATGCAAAAGAAAAAGTACATGCTCGGTGTCGATTCCCATCAACTCTCCCTGGGTGGGAGGAACTCGACCCCGTCGAGTAGGGGTAGGGATGCTCGAGTATTCCGGCGGATCCGTCACCGTGCCAAGTAACGCGGGTACGCTCCACTCCAAGTGATCGTCACCTGATCATTCCATATATACTCGATATGTGCGAACTGCTATGGGCTAGAGGTGGACACTCCGGGTGGGGCACTCTCAAAAGGGAAGGGAGTAGGCTCGAAGACTCACTAGGAATCACCGCTGAGTCCCTATAGGTGATTGATCCGGGTATAGATGTGGAACCGATCCCATACTCATCGAATGAGTCCACTCGCCTCTTACGCATAAGAGAACGACAACGATCTTACACAAGACACATGCAGACTCACCAAACACTAACACACATATGCAAACAACACAAATAAGAAACGGACTCATACATGACTCTAGACAAAACTAGTGTTAGTCAGACCCGTACATGGATGACGACGGACCAGGACACCCGAATATGTGCCATACATGCATTTGACGTAACCGGAGATGGGTGGCATGGGGTACACCTAAATGTCCAAGTATGACCCAGTCATGCATGGACGGCCCTTTAGATTTAGGAGACTTGAGTGGGCTAGGAAAGCCGAGTGTGGAAGAGCCGGGTGTAGGTGTATCGTGGACGGGCTTGGTGGGTATGGAGGACCCGACCCGTAGGAAAGGGGTATGAAGGTGGACTTCCCCGAAGAAGTGAAGGGAATATGAAGGGTCTAGGGATCCACTAGGGAAGGGGTCAAAGGGATCAAAGAAGGTATGACCCCTTATGGTGGGTTCCAACATGACATGGTCCCAATCGTGAAATTCTTGAAGGTGCGGGTGGTCACCTTCCTCCGTCATGGTAGATGGGACCGTGTATAGGAAATATGACTCCTCCCTCGGAAGCAAAGTCATGAAGTCGGGCTCATCCGGTAGCGGGAGAAGTAGAAGAACCTCCGTGGTGATACAACCCACGGTACACTCGGAGGTAATGGACCCGAAGGCCGGATGGGTGAAGCTACGACTCGTGGGTTGGTCGAAGTCTCGGGCCAACATATGTGTCAACTTCCATTGCGTGTCTAGTCCCATAACAAGATCGTCCAACGTGTCAACATGGTGCCTAGATCGAAACGTGGTATGGAAGGAGTTGACCGGCACTAGAGGTAGGATGGGGTCCATGGATGAGAAGGGAGGTGGGACCAAGCCATCCTTGAGCCAACTAAGAAGCGGCTCGGCTATGTATAGTGTACCCGTTAAAAACACGGGTGGCTCGGGCTTTGGTGGTTCCAAATGAGAGGATTCCGAATCGAATTCGGAAATAGAGGGGGATGACATTGGAACTCTCTCGAGTGGTGAAGGCCATGGTGTAGGCGGCTGGGAGGTAGATGCTCGTCTAAAGCCACCATACCGAGAAAAGTGTGACTCAAATGGCTCGACCACTAGAGCGACCGTATAGGATTCCGCCAGAGAGAATGCAGTGCGGATAAGACATTCTAACTGGAAGTGAAGGCGCAAACCTCTCCGGAACTGAAATGCGGCCGTGTTGCTCTCCTCTCCCAAGCCATGTTCCAACCAATACGTATGATATGCCCGAATGTACTCGGACACGGACCTATCGCCTTGGACGGGTCGACATGGGTTGGCCATAGTTGCCAAAATACGGGAATAGATCCCTAGGAATGGATATGCAAGGCCATTTGGACATGACACTAGACTGACTATGCAAGGTTGGGATGCATGCACACTAAGGACAAGACACCAAGACTCGGTACGGGGCGGAGTTAATCGATCCGAAGATCACTCGCGCAAGTGTGCGACCTTCCCGATAGGCGTAGCCTAACGTTTAGACAACACCTTTTTATATACCGACTAATGGTATGCAAATGCAACTCCTAAGACCGACTTAGACACTTAGACTTAAATGACACTCCTTTTTTTTGTTTTAGACACCCTAGACTCAAACTCGCTCTGATACCAAATTGATGCGGGATGAGACCACGGACACGACAAGCTCGCGATCGTCCCTTAACGAGGGAAGCGTCGGACGTGCACGGTTGAGAAACCGGCTAGAGCTAGGGTGGTCAATTCACACTTTCGTGCCCGGATCGGGTCACGGGACGGTCACGCTCTCTCTCGCAGCAGCGGTGATATAAATATAAAGCGAGCTACGATCCTAGAACATGCTCTCTAGCAGTGGCATAAACAAGTATATATGAAAATAAGCAACTGCCGAGTGTAGGGAGCGAGAACGGTACCTCCACGCGCTCGGCGTGGGGAAGATGGACCCGACCGAAACTCGTACTCCCGGAACAATAATACACAGTATTACAGTAATACAACTCGCTGCCCACTCCACGTAGGGAGGTAAAGGGCTACACAATGGGGCCCGGGAGGACCGAATTCGGGTTGACGGGCGGCTTCTCGCGTTGATTCGGCAACACCCGAACTAGTGACGGTGGGGCCCACGTGCTGTCCGGAGGGGCCGTGTGGGACCCGGTGGCAGCGCTGTAGTGGGGACACTTAGGGAAGCGCTCCCTGGGCTGGCGGCACGCTGGTTCGCTGGGCGGCTCCGTTCGGCACCGGTCGGAATAACCGGCCACAGATCTGCAGCTTCTGGTTTTCAGCGCGCGCTCCGGCGAGAATGGACGCTGCGATCAGCCCCAATGTCGGATCGACACGAAACTATCACCGTTGGAAAGCTCTCTTCAAATACTTCAACCTAGGCTTGGAGATCAGACTTGGATCTGCACGGATCTTGGCTTTAATGAATTTTTGAGTTGCTGTTGTACAGTGACCGGACTCTCAGATCTGCAGAGAACTTGTCTGAGAACTGCCTTTGACCTATATGTGAACGTCTGAATCTAAAGTGATAGTCTTCAGCAAAGTTGTAGGAAATCAAGCTAGAAAACCAGGACTATTTTCTATGAAGGGTTTGGAGGTGGCTGTGATTTGTTCTGATTTTTGGACTAGAGGGTGGTTAAATCTGGGAATTAGCTAAAAACACTGTAGCAGAGATAGAACACGAATTTTGAAAAATGGATAGAGGGCGGATCAAAAATCAATAAAAATGGTGGATATAGGGGATGATGGACAGAACGCTCAGTAAAATTGGGAGCCCAAAAAAAATCAAAAAGAAGGTCGGAGATGGGAAACTCAGAGCTGCTGTCACTATAGACAGAGACAGGACAGATCTGGGAGTGATTGAAGACCGAAATTGCAAAAATATCAAACGAAGGATTTTCGATCTGAATTTTTTGTGGATGATGAGATGGAAGATAGGAACACACCATAAAAATTACAAATCACGAAGAGGCTGTGGCTGGTATCAGGAATTTCAGGAAGACACCTCTATCGAGCAGGACAGAAAACCGAAGACGGATTCGCGGCGGCTCGAAGGCGGCACGAACGGCGGCGGCGGCGGCACAGATGATCACCGGAGATAGAGGGGAGGGGATAAGAGGTAGAAACCACTCTAGAATTGGAGGTTGGAGGAGATGAACACCAGGGGAGAGGGGAGGGGCTCAAGAATCACTCTTGATTTTCCAACAATTTTCTCTTCATTAATGCTAACAAATGGAAAATACAACATTTTATATGCCATGTGTCAAATCTAATCTACACCATTAGATCTAGGGGTGGGGATTGGATGGCTGGGATTAAGTGTGATTAACACACCAAAAATAATAAAATAATAGGGGAGAGGGGCGCCCCCTTGACCAAGGTTAATGGGGTTGGAAAATTAGGTGGCCTACCTTGGAAAATTAGGTGGACAAATTGAACCACTTGTCTCCCATGTGGTCAATTGGCAATCCAACCTTCTAGATGGCCACCTAGGATGGTTGACTAGCCCCACATGGTCTAGGTGAACCAATGGGAAAGGGGTGAGGGCCCCCTAGCTGGACCTACTGCACAATTGCACAAAAATCCACACAATCAATGGGAATGACTCATTGGCTTATAAAGCCTTACATTTGCGTACATACTTTCCCAAGGATATAAACACAAACTAAAAGGACATAAATGTAAAAGAAAAAGTACATGCTCGGTGTCGATTCCCATCAGGACCTCATGTTGGAGGTAGTTTTCCAAATATTTTTGATTCACTTCATTTTTTTTTAAAAAGAGAGGTTACATGACACTTATATAGACTCCACAAAGAAGACCAAAAGGCAACTCGCCTAACACCTAACACCTACTCATCATAACTCTCTTGGGAAGACTAAAAGACACAAAAATTAAAAAAGACTCGTACATGATTATTGTGGACATAATTACTATAAACATAAAACATGACTCATTAGGCCCATACATATGGCCCAATTAACATGAGACAACTAAAACATAAACATGAGACAACTAAAACATGAATATCTATTTGATAATTTTGTTGAAGCCGCTTGCCAATCCCGTCTAAAAGTTAAGAAGGTGAGGATTAGCGCAGATGTTGTGTTTGATGAGGCATCCATGCTCAGGAAAAATGTAGAACAATCTAATAGAAAAGATGACACTAATGCAGATGCACAAGCAGATGGGTCCAGGGTGCAGATGGAGCTTGACCAGAACACACAAACAGATGGCATAGCATAGGGGTCATCTCAGATAATGCTCAGCAACAGCAACCACAAGAGTAGTTAGAGAGTTCTGGTAGATCCAAGAGAGCTATCAAACCGCCAGTGAGGTATGGTTTTGAAGATATAGTTTCTTTTAAGCTCTAATTAGTATTTGTGGAGATCCAGGTTCTCTTCAAGAAGTCATAGCCTATTTGGAAAGAGAAAAATGAGCATAGGATACGTTGGAAAAAAATGAATCTCTGCATAAAATTTGACGTGGGAGTTGGAGAAACTTTCTAAAAGAGAGAGTCATAGGATGCAAGTGAGTTTACAGGAAGAATAAGGCAACAGCAAAAGTAGGAGAAAGGTATAAGGTAAGATTGGTAGCCAAGGGGTACTCACAAAAGGAAGGAATAGAGTACAATGAAATATTTTCTCCAACGGTGAGGCATACGTCTATGAAAATTCTATTAGCCATGGTATCCCAATTGGATTTAAAGTTGTTATAGTTAGATGTCGAAATAATTTTTCTACACGAAAAATTGGCGGAACAGATTTTCATGGAGCAACCAGAAGGATTTAAGGTGCCTGGGAAAAAAACTCTGGTGTGTAGGCTGAAACAATCACTATATGGGCCGAAATAGTTGCCAAAGTAGTGGTACAAATATTTTGACACATTCATGATGAGCCCGCTGTGAGTATGATTGTTGTGTTTATTTCAGAAATCTTGCAGATACTACATGTATTTTTTTGATGTTATATGTGAATGATATGATGATTGCTACAAAGGGCATGGATGATGTTAATCGTCTGAAGTCCTTATTAAGCAAGGAATTTGAAATGAAAGATCTAAGTGTTGCTAAAAAGATCCTTGGTATGGAGATCTCTCGAGACAAGAAAGTCTAAAAAATTTAGATCTCCTAGAAGGGATACATTCAAAAGGTGTTGGAGGGATTTGGCATGAGTAATGCCAAACCAATAGGTATACATTTGGTCTGTCACTTCAGGTTATCTGCTTCACAGTCTTCACAGACATAAGCTGAAGTGGAGGACATGTCTAAGGTTCTCTATGCAAATGCGTAGGTTGTCTAGTGTATGTCATGGTATGTACCAGATCTGATCTTGCTCATACAGTGAGTGTGATTAGTAACTTTATGACTAATCCAGTTAAAGAGCATTGAAAGTAGGAGTGAGCACAATTTTGTTTAAAGAGAATTTTTCTTAAATCAAATCAAACGAATTAAGGGTTCAACTCGAATCAAACCAAATCGAAATACTTTGAAAATAAATCAAACCAAATCGAATTAATTCAGCTTTGTTCGGTTGGGATCGGTTTGAACCATATTCTTATCCTATTTTAGAAATTAGATTGAATTCAAAAGAGAGTAGAGAAAGATAGGGTAAAAGAATTTCTACTAAATAAAGTAAATATTAAATAAACAACTTCAAAAGTTACAACTTACAAGAGCAAAGCTCCATGATATTTCCACATAAAAAAACTAAGAACTTCAGTTATTCTAAAATAGAAGATGATTTGAAACTTACTTCATAATATTATATTTAGAAATCACATCGGGACGACGGGGGTTGGGATTTTGGAATTAGGGTTAATAGTTATATATACAGTTATATTAACTTGACAAAAATATCTTTAAAATCGGGTTATACAGTTCGGTTTGACTTTCTGAAAATCCAAACTAAAATTTTTAATACGGTTCGATTTGAAGCGAAACTGAAATTTTTTAAATTTCAACCAAACCAAATTGAACCAAATCTATTGGATCGGTTTGATTTTCGGGTTGAACCCGAATAATGCTCAACCATAATTGGAAGCCAATAAAATAGGTGTTCATGGTGGGGACACCACCGGGTCCACTACCGGGCCCACTACTCAGAGCCGACGCCGCACCGCCACTGCACCACCGGGTCCACTACTGGGCCCACTACTCGGAGCCGACGCCGCACCGCCACTGCACCGAGCTTATGGCTCGGAGATCCTTCCTGAAGACTCGGCTTACGGGCTACAGTAGTATATTACATATTGAGTATATGTATTTGTGTGTGTATGTATACATGTATTCCAACATGTATTTTTTTCCTTTCGTCTTATTAGGCTAGTCTAAGTCAAAATAACATGTGTGTAATTTTTAAATTTTATTTGATTAAAACCCACAAAGTCTTTAAGTGGGTTGGTGGGCCCCGCCGCCCGCTGCACCCACCTGCGCAGCTGCGGCCGCCCGCACAGGCGCCCACTGCGCTGCGGCCCTGCACGTGCGCCCGCCCGCGCGCCCCAGCGCCCCTGCGCCCGGCCGTGCACCGCCCGTGCGCCCCCGCGCGCCCTGCGCCCACGCTTGCGTGCCCCCGCGCCCGCCCAGCCACCTAGCGCCCACCCGCGCGCGAGCTCCGGCCCTGCCTGCTGCCCACGCCCGCAGCGCCTGGCCCACCGCGCACACCCCCGTGCCGGCCTGGTCGCCCTCCCGCGTGGGCCGCCGCCCAGGCTGACCACCAGCCGCGTGAGAAGCACGCAGAAGATTTGAAAGAAAAGTCAAAAAAAAGAGAATGTTGAAAGTCAAAAAAAGAAGGTTGAAAAAAAATGTGTGTTAACCATATATATATTTATATATATTATTTGATTAAAACAAAAAAAGAGGTTTTCCAAAAAAAATAAGTTAGATATATATAATATATATATTTGAGATATATATACATTATATATCTATGTAACTTATTATTTCTTTGGCACCCGAGTCCACAAT
This sequence comes from Amorphophallus konjac, assembly GCA_022559845.1. Taxonomy (NCBI): domain Eukaryota; kingdom Viridiplantae; phylum Streptophyta; class Magnoliopsida; order Alismatales; family Araceae; genus Amorphophallus; species Amorphophallus konjac. The sequence continues at coordinate 442,041,593 of CM040126.1, forward strand.
TCTGGCTCGATCAACGGTTGAGTCGCCCGATCGCCGACACACAGTCCGTAATTCACTGAGTGTGGGTGCCCCTAAGTCTCCCTGCGCGGAGAAAGTCTGGAGTGATTTGTTCCCCTGCGTGGGAAATTTTAAGCGATTTGTAATAATTAAATCCTCCCTGCGTGGAGTGAATGCTTTGCAACCGCTCAAGCTTCGTCGACGCCGTGCGGGCACGCACGTCCCCGCTCGCCCTCGTCTCCGGTCGGAGCTAGGCTTTTCCGTCTAGCTAGGTACGTGCTCCCCTCATTTGCTCATTTAATATCATTTCAATTGCCGCGTGAAGTGAGAGAGAGCGCGATCCATGCAGCCAGTCTCCTGAGTGCATCGCTGTGGACGGAAAGTGAGAGCTTGTATGTACCCATCCTTAGGCCCTAGACTGTCGCATTAGGGCACCCTAATTGTCAGGAGGTAGTTCCACAACTACTTCGCCTACGTGCGAGCAACTCTCCCTGACCGGTCCCTTCAAATTGGTCCTTTGCCTATTAACCAATAAATTGGGTCTATAGCTTGCTAATTATCGGTCCCAGGACTACATCATTTAAGTCCGAGGTCGTGCATGCCACGTTGGTTTAAGAATTCATCTGGCCGTCTAGAGCGCCCCTCAACACTATCCATGGATCAAGAGAGCGTGACTGCTATGCTAGTCCAGCTCGAGCATAATCTCGTGGCCCACTTTGAAGAATCCATAGGCCAACTACGGACGGAACTCGATAAGAGGATCTGAGCCTTAGAGGATCGATTAAAAGGGGAGGAAGGAAGAGTGAATGGCCACGGCAATCTCGTAGCCAATCCTAGGGAGGAAAGAGAGCAAGTCCGCCTGAATCAGGCCCCCCAAGGTAGAGAGCAAGAGGCCCGTGTGCCTCGAGAGAGAGACCACGATGATGAAGATATCATCTTACGGAACGTCAAGATTGATGCTCCAAGTTTTGATGGGTCCCTCAACCCCGCTACATACCTTGAGTGGGAGATCGGGATGGACCAATATTTTGATTGGCATCGCCGCATGACCCCTGCCACCAGGGTGAGGTTTGCCAAAATGAAACTCCTGGGTTAAGCCAAGACCTACTGGTGTAATGTTGAGAATCTCCTAGCACGGAGACGAGATGAGCCTATTAGCACGTGGGAAGAAATGAAGGAGAAATTGAGGGAGAAGTATCTGCCACCTTCCTATCATCAGCATCTTTTAGACCAATGGCAGAAACTCACCCAAGATGGAAAGTCCGTGGACGAGTACATTACTAAATTTGATGACTACTTCCTTCGGAGTCGAGTCATGGAGGATGCCTCTGTCAGCCTCTCTCGGTTTAGGGCTGGCTTACACGAGAGTATTCAGAGGGAATTATTCTTGCGAGAGGTTAACACCCTCGAGCACGCCTATCAGGTTGCACGAGATGTTGAGAGGTTTCAAAGGGTGGTCCCACCTCGGGTTCCCATCTACCGCCAACCTGAACCCCGAAACCCCATAGTCCGCTATACTGAGAGAGCTTGCCCCTCCACCTCCTACGTCCCTACTGCTACCCCACTTAGGACCGTTGCCCCTACTGCTCCTTTCCCAATGAACCCTTTACCTGCACCCGCTGCTGTGCCTAGGCTGGAGTATACTCCACCAGTTGAGAGGAGAGATGACAAGGGAAAAGGGGTCATCCCTAGCACCTCCCAACTAGCCCCTATCTCGGGAGTCTGATGCTTCAGATGTCATAACCTAGGGCATATTGCCACCAATTGTCCCACCCGAGCCTTGGTCATCACCGACCCCCAGTCCATGGAGCTTCCACCTCAGGAAGGAGAAACCCTTGAGAGATATGAGCCTGACCCTGATCTCATGGCCCAGTTTGAGGAATTAGATGCAGGGTATGATGGAACGCATGTTGAGTACATGCAAGTGGGGGAAATTACCGAAAGTTCAAACCAGGGAAGACTAGGTGTAGTTCGCTGCATCCTCGCACACCCACAGGAGGACGACTGGCATCGAACCTCCATCTTCCAAACCTACATCATGGTCAAAACTCAACCCTGCAAGGTGATCTTTGACAACGGGAGCTGTATCAATGCAGTCTCTTCAGACTTTGTATCCCGTCTAGGTCTACCTACCCATCCTCATCCGAGGCCATACAACGTGGCTTGAGTTGACGACACGTCTATCCCAGTCACCACTACATGTGTCATTCCCATCCAGTTCCAGTCCTACCAAGGACAAATCATATGCGATGTAGTGCCTATGAAGGTCGGGAGCATCATCCTAGGATGGCCATGGATCTACGATGTAGACCTTACTACATTCGGTCGGTCCAATGAGTGTTCCTTCTCCCACAATGGGAAGAGGATTCAGTTGCTCCCAACACCCCCAAAGGTGGCCACGGGAAAGAGTCCTACCTCCACACCCGCAGCATCCCCCAAAATTCAGGAGAATGCCCCAACCCCCACCAAAGCGAAGCTTCCCATTCCCTCCTCTCCTACACCTGTCATATCCATCCCTAAGGCCCCTAAGGTTGACCATGACCCGATTAGGTGCCTTAACTTCATAGGTGTTCGTGAGATGAATAGAGAGGTTGCCGAGGGTGCCCCTGTTTGGGCTGTTGTCGTCACCATTACCTCTGAGGAGTCCCAGGTCTCCGTCCTACCTGAAGTCCAGGCAATCCTGCGGGACTTCCAAGACATCTTCCCGAAAGACCTGCCTTCAACACTCCCTCCCATGCGTGATGTTCAACACGCCATTGATCTTGTCCCCGGGTCCACCCTACCCAACCTCTCCCACTACAGATTAAACCCCAGGGAGCATACTGAGCTCCAACGAATTGTTGAGGACCTTATTCAAAAGGACTTCCTCAGGGTGAGCAAGAGCCCATGTGCTGTTCCTGCCTTACTCACACCAAAGAAAGATGGCACCTGGCGGATGTGTGTTGATAGCCGCGCCATCAACAAAATCACTGTCAAGTACAGATTTCCCATTCCCCGTCTTGATGACATGCTTGACATGATGAGTGGAGCCACCATCTTTTCCAAGATTGACTTGAAAAGTGACTACCACAAGGTCCGGATTCGATCAGGGGATGAGTGGAAGATAGCCTTCAAAATAAAAGAAGGTCTGTATGAGTGACTTGTCATGCCGTTTGGGCTATCCAACGCCCCCAGCACTTTCATGAGGTATATGACTGAAACCCTTCGTCCCCTTATTGGTCGCTTTGTTGTCGTCTACTTTGACGACATTCTCATTTATAGCCACAACCCTCAGGACCACATTCACCATCTGAGGGAGGTCTGTGAGACTCTGAGAAAGAAACCCTGTTTGCCAACCTGACTAAGTGTGAATTCATGACAGACCGGGTCACTTTTCTCGGATTTGTGGTTTCAAGTTATGGAGTGTCTGTGGACCAATCCAAGGTCCGAGCCATAGTAGACTGGCCAGAGCCCCAGAATGTCCATGACGTTCGAAGTTTCCACGGGCTAGCCACCTTCTACAGACGCTTCATCCAGGGATTTAGCACCATTATGGCACCCATTACGGATTGCATCTGTAAGGGAAATTTTGAGTGGACCAAAGCCGCCTCCTAGGCTTTTCTTGCCATAAAGAAGCTTATGACCAAAGTCCATGTCCTCCGCCTACCAGACTTTTCCAAAGTCTTTGAGGTTTCATGTGATGCATCTGGCGTAGGCATAGGTGGAGTGCTTAGTCAGGAGAGCCACCCTGTGACTTATTTCAGTGAGAAGCTTTCTGATGCAAAGCTTCGTTACTCCACCTATGATAAGGAGTTCTATGCCGTGGTCCAAGTCCTCAAACACTGGAGACACTATCTCTTACCTCAAGAGTTTGTCTTATACTCGGATCACGAGGCTTTGAAATTCCTAAGCTCTCAGAAGGGCTTAAACCCAAGGCATGGTCGGTGGGTAGAATTCCTCCAGTCCTTCACCTTTGTCCTAAAACATAAGGCTGGGAAGAACAATAAGGTGGCCAACGCCTTGAGTCGAAGGGTCTCCCTTCTCTCCACTGTTCAGGTAGAGGTCACCAGATTTGACCGCATGAAGGAATTCTATGGAGAGTGCCCTGATTTTGGCCCTGCCTACTCTGCTCTGTCCGCTGGACCTTCGACAGCCTTTTCTGACTATCTACTCCAGGATGGTTTTCTATTTCGAGGGCAGCAACTCTGTGTCCCGAGGACTTCTGTTCGGGACTTCCTGATTTGGGAAATGCATGCTGGAGGTCTTGCTGGTCACTTTGGCCGCAACAAGACTATCCATTCTGTGGAGGAGCACTTTTATTGGCCTGGCCTGAAGAAAGATGTGGCCAAGATTGTAGCCCAGTGTAGGACATGCACCATGGCCAAACAGGTCAAACAGAACACTGGTCTCTACACTCCTCTCCCCGTTCCTGATCGACCATGGGTTGATGTGAATATGGATTTTATCCTTGGGTTACCACGCACTGCTCACAAGCATGATTCCATCTTTGTTGTCGTTGATAGGTTCTCTAAGATGACCCACTTCATTGCATATTCCAAAACATTTGATGCATCTAGAGTATCCCATTTATTCTTTGATGAAGTCGTGCGTCTACATGGTCTTCCCCAAACCATCGTGTCTGACCGAGATGTCTGGTTCACTAGTTACTTTTGGAAGACACTTTGGCACCTAGTTGGCACCAAACTCAAATTCTCCACTGCCTATCATCCCCAAACTGATGGACAAACTGAGGTCGTCAATAGGAGTTTAGGGAATCTGTTGAGGTGTCTTGTAGGGGAACATTCCGGCACTTGGGATCTTCTTTTGTCCCGAGCCGAATTTACATACAACAGCTCCGTCAATAGGTCCTGGAGAGGGGGATTTCTGTAGCCCACCCAAAGAGTAGCCCAACTAGACCCAACAGGTTCCAACGAGGCAAGCCCACCTGGGTGACAGCCCACAGAGCCCACTCAGGAAAGAAAAGTCCAATAAACAAACACTCGAGGAACCAACTCTCCCCGGCGGCCCCTAGGCTCGGAGGGCCCGAGTGATGGTCAGGTCATAAGGAAGGTCCGGCCCAAGCCTTTTTCCCCGCCCGGGAGAGACAGGCATTCGCCGACCTATCCGACCCCTCTTTCACCGAGCTATGCCCATCGCCCGGACATGGCTGGCGTTTCAGGAGCTCGACCAGACCAAATATCATCCGTTCGTGCTGCCGTTAAGAGTCCCCAATGGATAGGGGAGTCAAGAAACCGCCAGACTTCAAGGCGATAACGTTCCCACGATAAGGCCATGAAAGCCCACGTTGAGGACGTAACTCCCGCCGGAGACCCCTCAGCTTGCAGGACTCCTGAAGGCGGCACACTATTTAAACCAGGGCTACCCTCCGATGGAAAGAGAGAGCCATTCAGGTACTCATATACCCAAACTCCTGAGCAATCCGCTTCACCCTCTGGTGGAGAGGAATCTCGCGCACTAGCTTTTCTCCTCCCCATTATTGCTTCCACCACAGCTCTACAGACTTAGCCATCGGAGGGTTTTACCCCAGGGAAACCCCCTGGGCCCTCTGATACGTTTCCATGTCTTGCAGTTCATCTTCAGGTGATCCACAGCCCGCTCAGGATACAAGCGCGAGATTTCGCCTCTTCATCTGGCGCCGTCTGTGGGAAACGCACGAAGAGCCGAGATGGTGAGAAGAAGCTCAGGGAGGAGATCCGCCGTCGAGAAGGGTAAGGCCGTGGTGGCGGCAGGAGATGGCCCCTCTAGGGCCTCACAGAACCCTCCCTCCAACGCCAGCGTCCCCACCAACGAGCCGCCGCCCCCTCCGACGGCGACGGGGGCACCCCCCAACGGTGGTGACGAGGTCTTCCAGGCCCTCAATAAGAAGCTTGACGTCCTCGTGGAGCTCATGAGGGCCCAGGCGGCAAGGGATGCCAGGTCCCGCGCCCCGTCCGGGAGCCCCCCCCGTCGAAGTGCGTCCCAGCATACCGCTGGGGGCCGCTTCACCCTCCGCGGTCAGCAGCTCATCCGCAACAACGTGGGAGGACCCTCGCAAGCTCCGCCCCCAGAGCAAGAGGCTTCCTCCACGCCCAGAAAAGGGAGACAGGGGGCGAGGCCTCCACGCCCGAGCGCTGGCGTTCCTGAGGATCGCCACGACGCTCCCCCCAGTCCCACGGCACGACCGCAGCCGGAATTATCCCTCCGACTAAGGGATTTCGAAAGACGTTTTGCAGAGCAAGAGCGCGCCCTCCGCGCCCTGCAGAAAACCTCTTTCCCGGAGGATGAGGAGAAATCACCTTTCTCCGAATACATCTTGAAGGCAGAGGTGTCTCCCAGAACCTCCATTCCGACCTTCAAGCTCTATGATGGCCAGGGCGACCCAGCCGACCACTACGACAGCTTCGACGCCCTGGTGACTCTGCATGGAACACCGGATCCTATTAAATGCCGAGCCTTTGCGGCCCTCCTGGTCCAAGGCGCTCAGGCATGGTTCCGGGCCCTCGCCCCTGGGTCCATCCGGGACTTCAGGCAATTCGGGCGAGTCTTCAAGGAGAGCTTCACCGAAAGTGCCCCCCCAAGGTCAGTAGCGGGGCTCTTGGCCCTCAAACAGGCGCAAGGGGAAAGGCTCAGGGCTTATGTCCACCGATTTAAATCGGAAGCCGTCAGAATTCCCCGCCTGGATGTGGCCTCGGCCACGACCGCTCTGACCGGGGGCACCCGGGACGAGAACCTCCGCCGCGAACTTGTCCTCCACCCTCCCTCGACCCTTGCCGAGCTAGTGACTCTGGCACTGCGCCACGCCGAGTGCGAAGAAGTACTCAGCGCCTGCCGAGACACAACCGGCTCGGGTCGGGAGGGGGACAAGAAGCGAGCCTCTGAGCCAAACCCTGGCTCGGGCAAGAAGCACGATCGGGAAGGAGAGCGCAAACGGAAGTATGAGCGGTACACCCCGTTGACCGCGCCAGTCTACGAGATCTATGAAGACATCAAAGACTCGGGACTTCTCCGCCGGCCCGAACCAATGAGATCGAAGAACTACAAGCGCGACAGGCATTGCCTGTTCCACGGCGACCACGGGCACCACACCGGCGACTGCCACTAGCTCCAGGACGAGATCGAGGGTCTCATCCGTCAGGGGCACCTGGCCCGGTTTGCTGCCGGGCGCAAAGAAGACCGGGACGCCGCCGAGGAGATCGACAACGCCCCCCGAGGGGTCCACATCAACGTCATCTCCGGAGGAACGGCGTCGGGCGGTGACACCAGCCGAGGAAGGAAGCGTCATGCCGAGCGGGCCAGCCAGGTCTTAGAACCCTCCAGCGGCCCGCCGAGGGAGCCCCAGGTCATAGTCTTCTCCGACCAAGACCTAGAAGGGCTGAACACCCCGCATGATGATGCCCTCGTTATCTCGGCCACAATAAACCATTGTAACGTAGATAGAATTCTGGTTGACAATGGGAGCGCCCCCGATGTATTATCTCACGACTGTTTCCTTAAGATGGGGGAAGACCCATCCAAGCTCCGCCCGATCCGAACACCCCTTTGCGGGTTTAACGGCCTAGCCACCTACCCCGAGGGAGCCCTAAGCCTACCGGTCACCATCGGCACCCCACCCAAAACCGTTACGGTCATGGTGGACTTCATAGTGATCAAGGGTATGATAGCGTACAACGCCATTTTCGACCGGAAAATTCTCAGCCGGATAAAGGCCGTACCATCTACCTATCACCAGAAAATGATGTTTCCCACCAAAAACGGGTTGGGGGAAGTCCGAGGTAACCAGGCCACGGCTAGAAGGTGCTACAACATCTCGGTGGAAGCCTCAAGGCCGGACGGGGGAGATAAGGGCCCCAAGGGAATCGAAGGGAAGACCGTAACCGCCGAGCCTGGTGGCGAATTGCTAACGGTATTCCTAAACGATGACCCGGCCCTCGGAGTAAGGATCGGAGCCGACCTACCACCCATGGAACAGCAGCAATACAAAAAATTCCTTTCTGAGTACGCTCAGGTCTTTGCTTGGTCCAATGATCAACTCCCTGGCATACCAGAGAAGACCGTGATGCACAAGCTCAGCCTCGACCCCACCGTGAGGCCCGTACAGCAACGGAGAAGGAAGCATGCGCCCGAGAAGCAGGCGATCATCAAGGCGCAGGTCACCAAGGGACAGGAGACTGGCCTCTTCAGACCAGTCATGTACCCTACGTGGCTAGCCAACGTCGTCCTGGTGCCAAAAACTACAGGCAAATGGCGAATGTGCGTGGACTTCACCGATCTGAATAAGGCTACCCCCAAGGAGTGCTATCCGCTACCGAGCATCGACCAATTGGTTGATTCAACCTCGGGTAACGAGATACTCAGTTTCCTGGATGCCTATTCAGGTTATCACCAGATCAGAATGAATCCAGAAGACGTCGAGAAGACCGCCTTCATCACCGACTGCGGCGTGTACTGCTACACCCGGATGCCCTTCGGGTTGAAGAACGCTGGAGCCACATATCAGAGACTGGTAAATCACATGTTCGAGGGACAGCTAGGTCGGAACGTCGAGGCTTACATTGACGACATGCTCGTCAAGACCCCCAAGGCCCAAGACCACTTCACCGACCTTGTCGAAACCTTCGGCACCCTCCTGAAGTACAACAGAAGCTCAACCCCGCCAAGTGCGCCTTTGGAGTAAAATTCGGGAAGTTCCTGGGTTTCCTGGTCACTCAGCGCGGGATCGAAGCCAACCCCGACAAAGTCCAGGCCATCCTGGACATGCGCCCGCCCACATGCATTAAAGACGTTCAGCGTCTGGCAGGGCGTGTGGCCGCTCTCAGCCGTTTCCTGTCCCGTGCGGTCGAACGATGCTTGCCCTTCTTCAAACTGATGAGGGGACCCAAGCTAGCATCTGCTACGTTCGCATGGGATGAGGAGTGCCAGACAGCATTCACCGAGCTTAAAAAGTTTCTGGCTTCGCCACCGGTGCTCTCCAAGCCCGTCCCAGGCGAAGTCTTGCTGCTCTACCTCTCGGCGACGCCATCCACGGTCAACTCGGTCCTAGTCAGAAATGACTCGGGAATCGAAAGACCGGTCTACTACACCAGCAAGGTGCTCAATGAGGCCGAACGGAGGTACCCCGCAACTGAGAAACTCGTGCTAGCGTTGGTTACCTCCGCAAGGCGCCTCCGACCCTACTTCCAGGGGCACCCCATAACCGTGCTAACCGGCGAGCCGTTGAAGAAGATTCTGGCCCACCCTGAGGCCCCAGGGCGACTCGTCAAATGGGCCATTATGCTCGGGGCCTACGACATCTCGTACCGGCCGCGATCAGCAATCAAAGGCCAAGCGCTCGCCGACTTCATTGCCGAAAGCACCATCCCCGCCGAGGACAGGCCTCCGACCACGACCGGGCCAACCTGGGAACTGTTCGTCGACGGATCGTCCAATTCGGCAGGCAGCGGTGCGGGGATACTCCTGAGGTCCCCCGAAGGGATAGAGCTACAGTACGACTTGAAATTCAACTTTCAAGCATCCAACAATACTTCTGAGTACGAGGCCCTTATCTCGAGAGCACGCATGGCCCGACGGCTGGGGGTCGAGCGAGTCAGGATCCACACCGACTCTCAACTAGTCGCAGGTCAGGTCAACGGTGAGTATGAGGCTCGGGAGGCACCCATGATCAAATACCTTCAGCTGGTCCGGAGCCAGGCCCAACAGTTCGAGGAATTTGGGGTAGACCGGATAGCTCGGGAGCAAAACTCTCGGGCGGACGCCCTCTCTCGATTGGCCTCCTCCCTAGATCCAGAAGGTACACAATCGGTCCTCCTAGAAGAGCTAGAGCGCCCGAGCATCGACACGGAGCTCCTCGATGTTGACTCGGCCACTCCAAATGACTGGCGCTCCCCCTACCTGTCCTGGCTACAAGACTCCCAAGAGCCCTCCGACCCTCGAGAGGCCCGCCGAATGAAGTATCAAGCTCGACGCTTCGTCGTCTTCGACAACACTCTCTACCGAAGATCGTTCTCCGGTCCCCTCCTAAAGTGCCTCGGTCCCGACGAAGCAAGCCGAGCCATCCAAGAGATTCATGAAGGCCTGTGCGGAGCGCACTCAGGGGCAAGGTCGCTGGCCAGAATCCTGTTACGACAGGGGTACTGGTGGCCCACCCTGCAGCGCGACTGCTCGGCCTATGTTCAACAATGCGACCGATGCCAGCGGTTCGACCACTTGGTCCATCGACCGGCCGCGGAACTTGTCACCCTAGCCGAGCCTTACCCTTTCGCTCGGTGGGGAATCGATATCCTTGGGCCATTCCCGACGGCCCAGTCCCAGAAGAAGTTCATCATCGTCGCCATCGACTACTTCACCAAGTGGATCGAGGCCGAGGCTACGGCAAGGATCACCGAGACAGTCGTTTGGGACTTTGTGTGGAAATCGATCATTTGTCGCTTTGGCGTCCCCCGAGTGATAGTGAGCGATAACGGCCGGCAATTCGACTCTCGGTATTTTCGAGACAGATGCGCCGACCTAAATATCCGCAACCACTTCACTTCGGTCGCCCACCCTCAGGCCAACGGGCTGGTTGAAAATGCCAACAAGACTATCTTGGAAGGCATAAAAACCAGACTCGGCAAGGCTAAGGGTAGCTGGCTCGAGGAATTGCCTAGCGTACTGTGGTCGCACCGAACAACCCCCAGGACGGCAACCGGTGAAAGCCCTTTTCAGTTGGTATATGGCACCGAAGCCGTCGTTCTATTGGAGATCGCCAATCCGTCTCTCCGAGTGATCAGCTTCTCACTCGAGGCAAACGGGCAAAAATTGCTCGAGAACCTCGACCTGGCAGACGAACTCCGAGAGATCGCGAACGTCCGAGCAACGGAGTACCAGCGCCGCCTCACTCGATACTACAACGCCAAGGTCCGAGACAGACGTTTCCAACCGGGGGACTTCGTCCTCAGGAAGGCCGAAGCCTCTCGACCACTAGAGGCGGCGGGCAAGCTATCCCCCAACTGGGAAGGCCCCTACCGAGTGGTCGAGACGCTCGGAAAAGGTGCGTACAGGTTAGCGACAATGGAAGGGGAACCTATTCCTCGGACATGGAACGCAGCCGCACTACGCAAATTCTATTTTTGAAATTGTACAGCAAGATGGACGGAATAAATCCCTTTTCTTTTCATTCCAAACCATTGGTACATCAGATAGGCAAATGCCAGTACATCACATAGCAAAAATCAAAAATCCGTCTAACACCGCCTCAAGGGGTCATCGCTCGACTGACTCGGTCTTGATCTCCTCGCGTCCAGCCACTGACTCTGCCTCGTGCGGAAACTGGCTCGGACAAGAGGTGGTCAAGCCAGTTGCCTCGGGTGGCCCGTGACAAAGGTGACAGAGGGACTGCAGGAGGAAGGCCACCTTTAAACGTTGAGGAAGACTACCTCCCAAGTTGGCAACAACCAGGAAAAAGGAGCGCCGTGAAGGCCTCCCCTCTTCCAATCTGCCAACTCCTTGGAAGGAAGGAGAGAGCAAGCAGCCCCCGAAGAGTGAAAGAAATGAAGAGCAGAAGAGGGAGAAAGAGGCTGCAGACGGAGGAAGGCTTTGGTGAGGAGGGAGCTTGATACGCCTCCTCCCCTCACACGGAGGGAAGTGACGGCGGGCTCCCCTGATGCCCCCATCCGTCCTCCGCCTCGGCGTCCACCCGGAAGCCTCGCCGGAGCTAAGAAGAGGCCAACGGCGTGCTTCCACACGCCGAAGTCCTCCCCAGATCCGCGCGGCGACCGTCGGACCCGTCTCGTGCACGCGCGGCGACCGTGGGACCCGTTCAACATTACAGGGCAGCGGGAGCCCGCCGCTCCCCGTCGTCGGCGGCATCGCCCTCCGAAGGATCCTCCATGCTCCGAATACAAGGGCACAACGCAGAGTGAAGAGGAAGGAGCGAGGAAAGACTGTTAGAGAAAATCCCAAGCAGTGAAGAGGAAAGGGTGCCTTTCGGTCCTTCTTATAGGCCAAAGGAGGCTACACGCCTTAAATGACCCCCCCCCCTGGAAACACGCCAAAGGATTTCTCCCCTGAACAGTCACCTCCAACTCCTCGTCCCCCGCCCTAGCGGGATTCACGAAGCGGCCTGACATTCAAAGCATGAGGGAACGGAAAGACGCCCCGTCAGAAGCCTACCAAAACTGCGTGCGAAAACCACGCAGGACATATCGGCACCTCCCAACCACTCAAGATCCGCCAACCAAATCCCGGCAAGGATGGTACTCAAACGGAGCAAGTCATTTATTATCACACCAAAAGGAAACCCTCTAAAAAGAGGGAAGAGAAACAAAAAGGGAAGGAGGCAAAGTACATCAGGCCTCGGGCCCACTTTGACATTCGGGAACGGCAGAAGGAGACGCGTCACCCCCGGCACCTTCGGTGACGGCCGGCTCGGACACTGACCTCGCCTGTGCGAGAACTGTCTTGGTCGTGAGCCCTCCCGAAACACCCGGAGCCGGTGACCCCGATGGAGGCGGCCCCTCCGAATCTCCCCCGACCGACGAGGAAGAGCTGGAAACCGACTCATCCGAGTCATAACACTGGCCGAAGGGGAACTCGATCGCGGAGTTTTGCTCATCGGCGTAGTCCACCGCCCAGCAATAGCCCTGCTTGAACCCCTTTCGAGCACCCCGGCGTAGTGCTACCTCGTAATAGGGTAGGGCGACTTCCACCAGGTCGGCCGAGTAAGCATCCAAGCTCCTATAACGCTCGATTGCCTCCGCCTCGACCTGCCCCGCCCTTCCGACGAGCTCGACCCGAGCCCGCTCCGCCTTGGCCGCACGCTCCTCTGCCCGGGCCCGGTTCGCCTCAGCCTCAGCTCGGAGACGCTCCGCTACCTCCGCCCGATCTAGCAGCTCGGCGCGTTCGAGCTCCCAGCGATTGTCTAGCTCGAGGCGACGCAGACGCTCCTCCTCCAGGGATCGGCTTGTCCTCTCGAGAGACTCTCGGGTCTTGGCGAGTTGTTCGGTCAGCACCCCGGCTTCCAGTCGGCTCGCCCGCGCCACCTCCCGGAACGCGGAGAACTCCTTCCGGAGCCCCTCGTGCTCCCCCTTGAGTCGGGCCAGTTTCCTCTCGCAGCCCCCAAGGGTCCAGGCAAGGTTCGACCGCTCCGCCTCCGTCCGGGCGTGCGCCTCCGCCATCAAAGCTGCCGACAGAGCTATGACCAGGCCGCCCTCGATCAGGACATCAAGGATCCCGGGGGGGGGGGGGGGTATTGCGCCTTTCTCCCCCTCTCGTCCTTGCGACAATCGACCGGCAGACCTGATACAGGTCGCCCATAATGCCGAGCCTTTCCAAGGGCTCCGACAGAGGGGACCGCTCCGCCCGGAACACCCCGCCAGAAGACTCCGCCCGAGCAACGGAACCAACCGCCTCGCGCGCCATGGTCGGTTGGGGTTGCGACGCCTCCCCGGGCGAACCCCCAACCTCGACCGGCGCCGCGGGACCGACCGCACCGGGAGCTCCAAGCACCTGGGGCTGCAACGCCCTAGCGGGCGAACCCCCAGCCCTGCCTGTCTCGGCCCGCACCTCACCGACCGAGACATCCCCGCCTCCGGCAGATCCCGCGGCCTCGGCGCCAGCTACTTCAACATCGTCCCCCTCTGCCTCCGTGGGGGGGAGAGCCGACCCATCGCCGCCCTCTGATGGGCCCCCGGTCTCCTCGGCCCCCTCTCGCCTGGCAGGTGGGGGAGCTGGCCCCGAGGGGTCGGCCCCATCTTGCCCCCGAGAGGGGAGCGCTCCGAGCCGGAGTCGCCCCCGACGGTAGGAGGAAGACCGGCCTTCTTGGCCCGTTTCTTGGCCTTCACGGCCTCCCGCAACTTTCCCGCTGTGGGATCCTTGCGCTTTGTACCAGTTGGTCGTGAAGATCCCTAGGGAGCCACCCCCTTGCCCTTATCTCGGGCTTGGGCGTGACTCGCAGAAGCATCTGGTTCATCGGCCGCCGAGTCATCTCCCAGATCAATGACCTCAGCAGCTTCCTCCAGAGGTTCCCGCCTAACGTCTGCCACAAAGGGAGAAGACCCGGTCAGGAGAAAGAAAGTAACTACCATCCTAGGAGAAGAGCCTCGAGAGCGGTACCTGTCGACGTCAACCGCGTAAGCAAGCACCGTTCGATGTTCTCCGGCGTCACCAGCTCCTCGGTCGACTGGCGGTTACCCAGCAGACGAGCGGCCTGCCGCTCCACGTGGGAAGGGAACTCCTCCGGGCGAGGGGGAAGATTCGGATGAAAATTGGGCGAGATCGGACATCTCCAAAACTCGTCCGTCGCCTCCGCCTTCACCCAGAAGAATTGGGTCTTCCACCCCTTGTGCGAGGAGTCCTTCGCAGCGAGGGAGATGCAACTCCTGTTCCTCCTCGCCTGGATGAAGTAAAAGCCCTTCCCCGCCGACGGGTGCGCTTTCAACTCGAAAAAATAATGAAAGAGGTCCAAGGAAGGAAAAATGTCGTGCTGACGACAGAGAATCCGAAAGGCGGAAAGAAGGAGATATGAGTTGGCCACCAACTGAATAGGCGCCGACCGGAAAAACTCGAGAAGCTGGAGTACAAGAGGCTCGAAGGGAAGGCGAAACCCACTCTTCCAAGCCAGAAGGAAAGTGCAAATGTGCCCCGTACGGCTGTCTAGACTCGTCTCATACGGGGCGGCGGCAGCAAAGCTGTACCTGAGAGGCAAGCGAAAGCGATGCTCCAGCTTCCTCACCTCGGCCTCCCCCAACTCACTACAGTTGGAGACGGGCTCCCGCCTCGCCTGCCCGATTTCTAAAGGCAGACCAGCCATCGAGCCGAAAGATGATCCCTCGCGCGAGCTCGAAGACTCCGGAGGGGAAGGAAGTTGCCGGACCGCCTCCGCGGTTATCCTCGCCAACTCCTCAAACGCCGCCGCAAGACTCTGCGCCTCCATTGTGCCCTCACAGCGCATCAAGGAGCCCCAGAAGCAAAGAAACTAAGGAAAGCTCAAAACTCTGAGAAGCCTAGAACGACGAACAGCGCCCAACGCCTATAAAACCCTGGAGGGAGGCGGCGCGTCGTTCCGTGCTCCGAGAAAAGGGGGGCCCCTTCAGTTCAAATCCGTCAGGATCATCATTACGGGCCCAGGCGACCACTACGTGTGGCTCCATCACGCCAACATAATTCCACCCACCTGAGCCACGCCGGTCCAAAGCCTCAAAAGTTACTCGACCGAGCCTTCATGGCTCGAGAGTAGGAGGGGGACAAGTGGAGAGGGAGATTTCTGTAGCCCACCCAAAGAGCAGCCCAACTAGACCCAACAGGGTCAAACGAGGTAAGCCCACCTGGGTGACAGCCCACAGGGCCCACTCAGGAAAGAAAAGCCCAATAAACAAACACTCGAGGAACCAACTCTCCCCGGCGGTGTGGACACCGAAAATTGCACATCCAAAATGTCATGCTCAGCCCAGCATCAACAACGGCGCCGAGTGAAGAAACCCCCGGGGAAATCAAGCACAAAAGCTCCACAGCCCGTGGGCCTCGAAGAAAATCAAATGGGCCACAACTCATGCTCACAATGGGCTCAAAATTGCCCATTTTAGCTCATCACCGGCACACCCCCAGGGGGGGTCTTCGCCGGCACACCCCCATGGGGGGGTCTTCAACGGCACACCCCCATGGGGGGGTCTTCACCGGCGCACCCCCATGGGGGGTCTTCAACGGCACACCCCCATGGGGGGTCTCCACCGGCACACCCCCCATGGGGGGGGGTCTTCAACGGCACACCCCCCATGGGGGGGGGTCTTCACCGGCACACCCCCATGGGGGGGTCTTCACCGGCACACCCCTTGGGGCCTCAGCAGGCTTCAGCGGCACGGCCCCTTGGGGCCTCAGCGGCACGCCCTCAGCAGCTTCAGCGGCACGCCCCTTGGGGCCTCAGCGGCACGCCCTCAGCAGGCCTCAGCGGCACGCCCTCAGCAGGCCTCAGCGGCACGCCCTCAGCAGCTTCAGCGGCACGCCCTCAGCAGGCTTCAGCGGCACGGCCCTTTGGGGCTTCAGCGGCACGGCCCTTTGGGGTCTTCAGCGGCACGCCCTTCAGGCCGTTCAGCGGCACGCCCATCCGGGGCTCCAGCGGTACGCTCTTTTGGCACCACACCGGCACGCTTGTTCAGCCCTTCAACGGCACAGCGGTGAAGCTCTTTCAACGGGCGACGTGAGGCCCATGCCCTACACATCCTTGGCGCGCAGTGGAGCCGTCTGAGGTGGCAGCTGGTCGTTGGGCCACGTAGCCTACCCCACTGACAGCCAGTACAGGGGCAGGTCAAACCCATCATCACAGCCGGCTTCCCGCCTTCGACGGTCGTGCTCGAAGTCGTCGGTGGCTGGGAGTATAAAAGCCTCCTGTTAAAACACAAAAAAGGGAGGAGAACGGCGAGAGACGAACAGAGAGAGGAGAAGAGGTTCCAACAGTAGAGGGCACACACAGGAGAAAGAGGAGAAGAAAGAAGAGAAGAAGAGGCCCTCCCGGCCTGTGCTCCGTCCGACGGCCACCGGGAAGAAACAAGAGTAAGAGAGAGAGAGCTTGTTGTATTGGGGGAAAGGGTTGGGGATAGTGGCCAATGTCTTAGGCCCGGATGTTTTCGTCTCTCTTGTATCCCATTCCTCCTGGGAGTTCTTTGTCCTTCTCCCTTTTGTCCATGGCCCCATCTGGGGGTTTGCTTTTGCAATATATATGTAGGGCCACGCCCTCTTGGTTCTCATGAATGAAAACCACCCTCTCCGGGTTTCTCTTCGATCTTCGATGTTTTATGCTAGGCTTTGCGGGCTTTTTGACGGACAATCCGTTCCTCCCTCTGTCTCTTCATTCCTCCGGCGTCTTTAGGGTCCTCCACGTCGATGTAGGTTTCCCCCTTCTGTTAGCCTTGGCTCCGTGAGCTCCTCACTCCCTTCCATGGCCATCTACCGTGTTCCCGGGCTTGAGGAGAAGGGGAGGTACCCTTCTTTCTTCCCAACCGCTCAGTTACTAATAGGCCACTCCCGGCCTCGAAATCCCCTGTCTTTCTTCCTCTTTTCCTGAACAGCCACCAAATCCCCCTCCAGTTGCTTGCAACCCTTTTAAGCCTCCCAGCGGTGCACCTTTCCGGCCCTTGGCCGGCACACCTTTCCAGCCTTCAGCGACACACCCAGATCAGCCTTCAGCGGTACACACCCAGATCTGCCTTCAGCGACACACCCAGATCAGCCTTCAGCGGCACACACCCAATAGCCCTCAGCGGTACGCCCTTTTGGCCCTCAGCGGCACACTCCTTTCTGCCCTCAGCGGCACACCCACACTCTGTTACCCCTTGGCCGGCACACTCCAATTGGCCCTTGGCCGGTACACTCACCTTATGGCCTTTAGCGGCACACCCTTCAGCCTCTCAGCAGCCCACTCCTTGGCCTCGCCTCCGAGCCCCTTCCTTCACGTTTTCCGAGGTTCTATAAAGGTGTTGCTCCCCCGGGGGCCCACCTCCAGTTGTCGGGTTCCACCACTCCATGTGGGTGCGTTCCCTTTACCTTCCTTACGCCCTGGGTCAAGGGGAGATGCTGCCGAATTTTCTTTGTGAGAAACTAATAAACAATTAAAAGAGGCAAAAGGAAGCAACAAACGAGCAGAATAATTAATAAAACCTTCCAACCAATCAAACCACTGCCGGCATCACAACGAAAACTGAACCGAACTGATCAACCGCCCGGCGACTCGAACTTCCGACTGGTGCCGGGGAGACCGAACAGAACAAAGCAGGGGAAGAAGTTTATATAAAACTATGTACAAATCAAATAAGAAGAAAAGAAAAGCCTTAAGATAAAAAGAAATTGAAGACTGACTGGACCTCCATCACCGTGCCCTGATTGGCCCTCCAGCGGTGCATTCTAATCGTTTCCCCAATGGCCTGCTCATCCAACCCCCCCCTTTTTTTTGGCATATTCCCATTACTTCACCCCTTCGCCGGTACGCCTTTTCTGGCCTTCACCGTTGCAGCCTTCAGCGACACACTCTAACCACCTCCCTTCAGCGGTACACTTCAATAAGCTCCCAGCGGTACACCCTCAATTGCCCAGCGGTACGCTCCTTTAGCCCTCAGCGGTACACCCCCTTTGAGCCCCAGCGGCGCGCTCTTTTAGCCCTCAGCGGTACACCCCCTTTGAGCCCCAGCGGCACGCCCTTTTAGCCCTCAGCGGTACACCCCCTTTAGCCCCAGCGGCACGCTCTTTTGGCCTCCAGCGGTACACCCTCCTGCCCTCAGCGGTACGCCCTGTTTCCCTTCGCCGGCACGCTCCCTGGCCTCCAGCGGTATGCCCTGTTCCCCTTCGCCGGTACACTACACATATATGCATATGCAACATAATAATGGCCCTAACAAATGGCAAATAAATCATTGAAAATTACGCTAATTGAAAGGACTCCAAATGTATAATGTTAATCATAATAAAAGAGGCGGGGTGGGCTAATAAACAATTATATAAATATAAATGATAAACAAATAATAACAATGGGAGTACTCATGAATAAAAGGAGAGAAGTCACCCGAAACAAACGCATAGAGAACTAATGAACAGCAGATTGGAAATTCCAGAACATATAACTAAGAAAACCCCAGATAAAAAGACGCCAGAGCCCACGCTGCAGCCCCCATCTCTCCCCGTGACCCGGGGCAAAAGGGACAACCATGCCGCCCTTTCGGGTCAAGCCCGAGTCTCGGGAGTTACCCCGACATGGCCGGGCGTTGACCTAACCTCGGGCTGACATCTTAAGTGGACAGGATTTGTTTCTCGTTCCAGACGCCTTCCGAATCATCATTAAAATTGCCATGTGCTCGGCAGACATTTGAATGGATTCATCCCGGTTTTCTCGTTGTGTTTCACCTCACGGACCCATGCCCGAACATGAAAAGGCCCACGAGTGGCCGACATGACCGACGGTTTGTGGTCTGAATACAGCCCTCAGTGTGATCCTTCCTTATCTCTCTTGCACAATTAGTATTATTCTTTTCGGCCGCGGGGCCCCTAATTTCGGCAATTAATCAAGGGTATTCCCTCGTATGGGGGATGTAAATGACGTCGTGACCTTCATGGCGCGACGGGATTCGGTCCTGACACGAACCACACAATCGTCTGACGAAGTCAGACCGAGCGCACCTTGGGCTCTTCGGAGCCCGAATAAATTGTCACTCCGGTGACTGGCACGCCCACGCACTTAATAATCCAACAAACGAACAAAATAATTGTTAAACGAAAAGTGCGTCCGCAGGAGGCTACAGTTCATCCGTCGGTTTGTGTCTCAGCACTCACAAAGGTGTAGACCTTTCTACGAGTTGACCAAGCCGGGGGTAGAATTCCACTGGGATTCTAAGTGTCAGAAAGCTTTTGAAGGGTTAAAGGAATATTTGGCTAGTCCGCCCGTTCTCATCCCACCCAAACCGGAGAGACCTCTGATCCTCTACATCTCAGTCTTGGATGACTCTGTGGGAGCCGTCCTCGCACAAGCTGATGAAGAAGGTAAGAAACGGGCAACCTACTACCTCTCTAAACTCCTCAACTCCTGTGAGCAGAAGTACACAATCATGGAGAAAACCTGTGCTGCCCTCGTTTGGGTAGTGCAGAAATTGAAACACTACTTCCTGGCTCATGAGGTCCATTTGATTGCTCGCATGAATCCCATAAAGTTCCTTCTGGAGAAATCCGTCTTGACGGACAGGCTAGCATGCTGGCAAAGTTTTCTCTCTCAGTTTGACATCACTTATATCCAGCAAAAGGTAATTAAAGGTTATGCCATAGCCGAGCATCTCGCTTACCATCCTCTTCCTAAGTTTGATCCTGTCCAATCAGAGTTTCCAGATGAGGAACTAATGTCCATCAACCAATCAGATGATTACATGTGGACGTTATATTTCGATGGAGCTCTGAATTCTCAAGGGAAAGGAATCGGCGTTGCCCTCCTGTCGCCTGAAGGCCTCACATTCCCACTAGCGTACCAACTCAAATTCCCAGTCACCAACAATATAGCCGAATATGAAGCTCTTCTAGCTGGCTTGGGACTCGCTCATTCTTTTCGTGTCACCGAATTACGAGTCGTGGGTGACAGTCAACTCATTCTTCGCCAGGTGCTCACTAAGTATCGCACTCGCGATCCTAAGCTCAAACCATACCAAGAACTCACTGCTGCCTTTGCCAAACTGTTCACCAAATTGATCTTTGTTCATGTCCCTCGTCATCAGAATATCCTCGCTGATGCCCTTGCCTCGTTGGCTTCGGCCATAAGGTTCCCTCTAGGGAGATGGTTTAAGTCCATTTCCATTTACAAACTTCACGCACCTGCAATTGATGACGCTTCCTACGTGAACATCAAAGACAGGATAACAAGGAAGATCCTACAGGAAGAAATCCGTGAGAAGAGGGAGATCATGTTGGTAGAGGCAGAAGAAGAGCTGACCGACGAGGAGAAACCATGGTTCTACGAGATCGTCAAATATTGCAAAGATCAGTCTTATCCGGAAGGAGCCACCACAGAAGATAAGAAGGCCATAAGGAGAGTGGCTCAGAAATACACATTGGTTGGGGGTCTACTCTATAGAAGGAGCCTTACTGGCATTCTGTTGAGATGTCTTGATGACGATGAGGTCTGGAAATGTGTAGAGGAGACACACTCGGGTGTGTGGGGTGCCCATGTGAACAGTCAGATGCTCGCCAAGAAGATCATTAGGCAAGGCTTTTACTGGCCCACTATGGAGGAGGATTGTGCCGTCTATGTTCGTAGGTGCGTCAAGTGTCAACTTCACGCCGATAAAATCCATTCACCATCTTCCTCACTTCATCCAATCTCCTCCCCATGGCCTTTCTCCATGTGGGCATTCGACATCATCGGTCCCCTAGGTGATCCCAATTCCCTCACTAAGCAGAAATCATTCATCCTTACTGCGACGGAATACTTCACCAAATGGGCCGAAGCCGAAGCTTATGCGGAAATCAAGGCATCGACAGTCTGCAAGTTCATCATGAAGAACATCCTTGCCAGGTTCGGCGTCCCGAGCACAATCATCACCGACAATGGGCCACAGTTCATTTCTCAGGACCTACAGGACATCTGCAAAAGGTACGTAATTGCATTGCATCATTCATCGCCTTATTACCCACAAGGTAACGGCCAAGCGGAGGCCACCAATAAAACATTGCTCAAAATCATCAAAAAAACCTGCGAGTCTAGTAAGTTTTCCGACTGGCCAGAAAAACTTATCGAAGCCCTATGGGCATATCACACTTCAATCCGTACCCCCACCGGGCAGACTCCATTTGCCCTTACTTATGGTATAGAAGCGGTAGTCCCGTACGAAACTCTGATCCCTTCTCTCAGGGTACAATTGGACGAGGAATTTTCCCTCGACGATCGTCGTAATTCACTCCTCGCCCAGTTGGAACTCTTGGATGAGAAGCGGCTGGCCGCTGCCGAACACGCGTGTGTGTATCAAAATAGACTCGCTCGCTTTTACCAAAAGAAAGTCGTTGAGAGAAAATTCAAAGTCGGTGACATGGTCGTAAAAAGAATTTTTGTCAAACCTGGAGGGTCGCGTTCTAAGCTCCAACCCAATTGGGAAGGACCATTTGTAATTCAAGCCATATACCCTGGCAACGCCTACAAGCTAGTCAACACCGAAGGGACCGAGTTATCCTACCCTTGGAATGGACTTTATCTTAAGAAATACTACCCTTAGCACAAAACAAAAAAATGATGAAAAGATAAAAAACATCAAAAATAAAGAAATATTGAAAACCACTAAAAATATGGAAAATTCAAAATGCCAATGTCTGGTGGTCACCATGTAGTCAAGTCACTGCATCTAACCTTCATGATAGGATAGGGCCCATTAAAGCTTGGTAGGCACCGGGTCTTGGTTTGCCAGAACCGTGGAAGATCCCTGTCTGGCCACGTCGGCCTATGCTCGCTCGAAGGAAGCTAACATGTGCTCACTTATGTATTTTATTCAAAAAAAAAAAACTTGGTAGCATCGCCTACGGTGGGAATCTACCCAGAAGATCTCCGAAAGCTGTAATCTTTATTCTCTTCTCTTCGACCAAATGAGACAGTCGGCGCCCTTAAAATGCTGAGCATGAGAAACCGAAACTTGAACCCCAAAAGCAAGTGTAGGATCCATTTTCTCGAGCATCGATCAGAGCACGAGAAGAGGGCAGTGTCCCCGCAGGCATACGAAAAGGGAGCCCACAAACGTCAAACGACTATATCTCCCTCACAAAAAGAAATACAAAATTAAAATCAAGAGAAAAGCCTGGTCGTGATCGTGCCTGTTGCGATAAACGGAACCCCTCAAAATAAAAGTATGAATCCACAAAAGGGGCCGTGGAATGTAAATGCTCGAGATTTGGTCCGAAGTTGTCCGAAGGGAAAGAGTTAATGGGCCCTTATTCGCTCGCTGGGTTAACGGCTTTGCCGGTCCTCTCAGGAGGTTTATCCCCTACACTCTTCCTTCTCCCTCTAAAGATGAAGGTTCGATGGAGTTTCTGAAGGGTGAAAACTGCCCAGGGTCTGCGACCTTATTTTAATATACACATTTGGTTGCCTACTTTGAAAAGTAAAAGCTATCGCTGCGAAGGAGTCTCCGTGTTTCTGGCTGGTCAAGACCCCTGTTTACCACCTTGATGTCTCCTTGTTTAACCTCGGGCTTAGGCCAATGCAAGCGCGTCACCTATGGGTGCGACGACGTCTGATTCCGGGTCAGCGTCGCGCGGTTGGTCGTTAGGGTTCCAGGGTGTTCCATCATATACCATCTAGAGTTGTGAGGAAACAGACCCGGGTCGGGCAAATCATTTACCTCGAACACCTTTTGGGTGAATCCCTGTGGTCGGAAGCGACTGGGAGCCTAAGCATGGCATGACGGTATTGTCATCAGGGTAAGTCTTAACCGGCGGGATCATCATTCGAGGGGTCTAGAGGCCCAAATCAACCTAGATGTGCACTTAGGATACCTGGGAGGTTAGTAAGAAACTCCAGTCTCACGTAGGTTAGGTGCCATTTGGGTGCTTGTCAGGCGTTAGCAAGAAAAAAAATTGAAATGACAAAAACAACAAAAAATGGAAAAGAGAAAATGTACATATTTGCAAGCAAAAAAAAAAATCTTTTTTATGATAAAACAAAAAAAATGTCAAATATAAAAAGAAAACAAATCAATTTTGCATGATTGCATTTACGTGCAGCATCTCGCTTTTAATACCGCTTGCATTCGTGTGCTTGCTTGTCGCATTTATCATCACCACATCTTTCCCTCGTCTTCGTTGATAAAGGCTTGGCCCCTTGACCAGTTATCAAGGACAGTCACAGTGACCATTTGCTTATTGAGCAAGGGGCCAAGTCAGAACAGAAATTCTGATTTGTTTGTTTCAGTGATGTATGCAGGGATTCAGGCAACAGAAGCAAAGGTGAAAACCAAACAAACCGAACCTTGTATTTTATTCCAAAAACCAAAAAAATTACATCAAGTGGTACTCCTACCGCTCTGTACTCCCCTTCCTATTCCCACATCCCGGCGTTTATCCACGGAAGCAGCAGAGAAGCTACCAACACGAAAGCCACGCTCTCGTGCTTTTCGGTAGCGCTCCTCACCATCTCTCAGCCACTGTTCAGCAAGACCAAGGCTGATTCGGAGTTCGAATAGTGCCTACATGGCCCTTCGTTCCTCCCTTTCAGTCAATCTGTTGGCTCTTTCTCTCTCTACGTCCCTTTCTCTCTCTGCCCGTTCTCTCTCGCGGTCTTCCCTCTCCAACTGGAGAGTGATCATCAGTTCCACGGCATCCCTAGAGGAGTCGTCATCAGGATGACGCTGTAGTTTCCTCTCCAGTTCTGCTATCCTAGCCTTCTTCTGCGCAGCCGTGGCAAGCGCTTCTTCCGTCTCCTTTTCCTGTCGAGTGTACCATCTCAGATACGCAATAAGGCGTAAAACAAAGAGAACTCAACACTGAAACTTTTACCTGTATACGGAGCATCCCTTCTACCTCCGCAGCACGCTGCGTGGCATGAGCAAGTTGCTCATGAAGCAAGTCAAGTTCTGAGGTGGAAATCCACAAGCTGGAAGAGGCACCACCTACTCCCATCGCTGGGGAAGCCGCGCCAATCTGGGCATGCTACGACCGCATCAATTAGCAGTCAACATCTGGAATCTGGGGTTTTAATTAGGAACGCACTGTACACCTACCAAGGCGCTCGTAGCTCCGCGGGCATTACCCAACCGTTGCTCCATCTCTGCCAAGCGAGTTCGTAAAGTCGCTATCATCGTATCGCGGATATCCTGCAGCCATACGAGTCAGCATTTCCACCAGAAAACCAAAAAGGGAGAAAGAAGAAAAGAGAAAGGGGAAACCTACCTCCACAAGTCTCCGGGGTTGGAGCCGCTCTGCGTACTTTATCTTATATAGACGCAAGTAGTCCTCGCTATCCCGCGCATGTGATTCTACAATCGTGCCACCCCGTTGCCAGTCCTCATACTGTTCAGGGAACCGCACGCGCCAGTCAATGCAGGTCGCCGGTCCTCGCGTCTTTCTCCGGACACGAGGTGGCGCAGCTGAATCCACCCATTCTTGAGCCAGTCCTAAAGTCCTCATAACCAATCGTAGCCGAAGCGGCTCGATTTCATTCAGGCAGTGCATCCACAATTCCCGTCCGAACCGGGCACGACTTGCTAGAACCCACGGCTGGTCGGCATCGACCATGTCTGAGTAGGGTCTCCAGTTTACCATCACTGCAGGGAACTCCTGTAGCTCCCGCCTTAGCACCATCAGTTGGTAGGTTAGGGGTGCCGCACTCATGATGGGTTCCCACCGCCTGGCTAACGGCACCATCGCGGGTCGCCAATGCCGAGCTCTCCCCATGGGGAGGTAATAATAGCTCCACAGCTGCTCGGCGCAGGTCATCAGTACCTTGTAAAAACACAAAAAAAAAATACAAAACAAGCTAAACCAAAAATACCTGGATGAATGGTGTGAAACTACTCACAGTCATCTCACGGTCCGCTTCTTGGAACAGACCCGCAAACAAGTGCGCCAGCATGGCAGCTCCCCAGGCATAGTATCATACTCTTTCAAGGTCTGACAGCAGCTCCAGGATGCGACATTGGATACCATCCCCTTTCGAGCTCAGTACCAATCTCCCCAAAAAGAAGAGGAGAAATCTTCTCAAATCTATGTTGCATCTTTCCCAGTTGCCGAAATCTGTGCAGTACACGGCACGACATCCTATTTCCATCCTTTCCATGAACTCTTCTGAGGATTCGTCGTCCCGCCGACGAGTGTCGGTGAGCCCTAATGCATCCATGAGGGATGCCCTAGCTACCGACCTGTTTTTTCGACCATCTAGGTCCAAACCCAGTAACTTCTGGGCACCTTCTCGGTAGTCCGCGTAAGTGACTCCGGTCACTGCCTCGCCATCCACCTTGAGACTCGTAATTCGGACCACATCTTCCAGGCTGGGCACCATGTGCCCCCAGGGCATCAGGAATGCCCGACTCACTGGGTCCCATCTCTCACACAAGGCTTGGATCAGGACCAGGTCGAGCTGGATCGGCTCGATCCGAAGAAAGGTGCCAAAACCCATCACGTCTAGCCTGGCCTTCTGAAAATCTGGGAGACCTCGGTATGCTGCCACTACCAACTCCCATGAGATCTGTGATTTCATCACACTCTACGCATACAAGAAATGGAGAAAGGTTTGGTCAGAAAGAAAGGAAGAAAAAAGAATGGAAAAAAGGGCAGGAAAACTTGGCTTACGAGTTGTGATTGGGCCCTTTCGCTGAAGTGCCATTCGAGGTCTGAAAGCCTCCGGGAACTACTACAACTGGACCTGCTTCTCTTCGAGGAGTGAGAAGATTCGCCCTCCATCCAACTCTCGGAATTTTGAACTCCTCCTCTCTCGTGAGAACTTGCGCTCCTCGAGTTAGCTCTCGATATACCTAGGAGGATAAAAGGGACAAGAATTTATAGAAATGGAAGGAGTGCAGGCCAAGATTGCCTCCATCACCTTTAATAATAGCCCTTGCGATGAGGCACCTACCATGCGGTTCCGTGTGTCACTTCACCGCTCGCACAGGGTGATTGATTGGACGGAGAATATGACGACTAGCACCCTATGTTGTCTAGGGATACCCTATCAGTGAAGGACGTCCGCAAAATTTGACGCAACATCCGGGAGAAGGCACTAGGGCCGTCATTATTGACTTCGACGGTAGATTCCCGTGGAAAATGGTCACAACAAGACGCGATTCTCTGCTTGGGGCGGAGTCTCGGCAGACCCATCACATGAGAACAGTGCAAAGGAGAGGAAGTGTAGGGAAGAAGGAATGCACAAGAGAACAAACGAGCAGCAGAAAATCAAATCACTCCATTCATAATTCTACATAAGCTGTCGTAAACACTACAATCATAGAGAGGTGGCGAGTCCACCAGCTCGCCGATCCTCACCATCACTCATCTCTCTGGGCGCTCCCCTCCTCTCCCCTGAGGTGCGGGTCCCTCAGAAGCCTCTAGGATCCTCGTGCAGCAGCACCTGCCTCGCCTCTTGGCGTCTGCTCCGCAGCAGTGACTCGCTGCTCCTCCCCTAGCGTGGCGAAGAAGCCACTAGCGGCAAAGCGACCGGACTGACGGAGTCGCTCCCCGAACTCTCGCGCTCTCTCGTAGCGCGTCTCCATCCCTCCTAGCCTCTGCACGACGGCCTGAAGGCCCAGCTGGAGCTCCCTCACTTGGGCCTCCAAGGCCCTCCTCTCGGTCTGATCCCGCTGACGCTCGGACCTTCTCTCGGCTTTCTCTCTCTCTGCCTCTCTCCTCATCATCTACAGAAGAACCCTTAACTCCAGGATGTCTGGAGAAGGCCTCTCCTCACCACGATGCCGCAGCTCCGCTACAGTCGCCACCCAGGCATCACGCTCCTCTTCCGCCCGGGTCGCGCGGGCCACCGCACCGGCAAGTTGTTCCCGGAGGGAGGTAATCTCGAGAAAAGGGGCCGAGGAACTGGAAGATGCGCCACCAATCATCCCCGCCGTCGCTGTCTGCTGGGCACGCTGGAACAAAATAAACAACGGCCGTCAGTGAAACTCCAAAATCTGAAGATAAAAGTGCGGCACGTAACTTACCAGGAGCGACAGCTCATGTTGAGCGACGGCCAGCTGTCGCATAGCCTCTGACAGTTGGGCGCGCGAGCCGCCGATGCCACGCATGTCCCCAGCTTGGGGAAGCCCCGCATAACTCTCTCTCTGCCATCGCAGGAAGTCGGCGCTGTCCTGCACCAATACACTCCCTTGCTGTCCAGGGAGACGTACGTGCCAGTCCTCGAGCCTCGCCTTGCCGCGACTCTCCCTCCTGACGCGGCTCGGCTCGTCCGCACTCGCCCACTCATCGGCCAGGCCCAGGGTCCTCGCCATGTGCTGCACCAAGGAAGGAGGACCTCGCATCATAACAAAGAACGCGTCCCCTGTCTAGGACGCGTCCATCACTTGAGTGCAACACTCGCCGAACCCTTTCCCCCTCGCACGCCTTGCTTCAAAACTCAAAATGGATCAAAGAGGAAGAGATTGGAGGACCTACCAGACCGTTTTCACCTCCCTCCGCGACATCGGGCCCCTCGGGTCCCTCGGGGGCCCGAAGCGGCCCTTCCTCCTCCATGGACGTCGTTCCGTGCTCTGACGCGTCCCGCCTTGGGCGAGGGGTCCCGCGTCCCTCTCCACCTTCACCATGGTCGGGCCCACCGAACTCCATCGATCAAAAGAGGAGGAAGACGAAAAAGGGGGCAAGCGAGTTTCGGCGGAAGGCGGGCTCGTTTGCGGGTAAGGCACGGGAGAAGAAAGGCCACCCGACGCTTTAAATTCGAATTCAAGGATTAAGACGCGTCCTCGCGCCTGGACGCGCCCAAAAAGGGAGAAAGGAACATAATCCCCCCGTGCAAAGTAGTTCCCTTCTGTCCAAGGTAAAAGTCTCGTGAAGCGTAAACAACGTGGTGCAAAGGAAGGTGCGGGAAAGAAAAGGGCACGCCACACGAAATCCATTTCATATAATAGTCAAAGTACATCATACAGTGAGAAGGGTGACGTGTACAAGCAACTCTCTAACTCTCGCTGCCACCCTCCTGGTCATCTCTCTCCTCCCTCCTCTGCCGGGGATCCCTAGGGGGCCTCTGCGAACCCTGAGAAGCCGTGCTCGCCTCGCCCTGCGGTGGCACTCCAGCCTCGAAGGCGCGACGACGCTCCTCGGCCGAAGAAACCAGATAGCTGTCCATGGAAAAAGAACCAGACTGACGAAGTCGCGCCCTGCCCTCTGGTACCGCTCCTCGCTCTCCCGAAGCCTCCCCTCCGCCGTGCCGAGACTCAATCGGAGCTCCAGCAGCTGGGCCTCCAGAGCCCTCCTCTCGGTCTGATCCCGCTGTCGCTCCTCCCTCTCTCTCTCCCTCTCCTCTCTCTCTCTCACTGCCTCCCTCCTCGACAGCTCGAGGGCGATCCGCAGATCCAGCACGTCACGAGGGAGCTCCTCAGCCTCCCGTCGACGCTCCTTCTCCAGCTCCACAATCCGGGTGTCACGCTCCGCCACCCGAGCGTCGCGCTCCTGCTCGGCACGAACAGCACGCGCCAGGGCCTCTCAGACCTCGGCCACCTGTCAAAGCACGCATGCACCGTAAGAGAACAGTGATAAAAGGAGAGCAGCCAGAAGGAGAGTCGAGGTCAGGCAAACGCTCACTCGAGCCTCGCGGTCACGCTCGGCCTCCTCAGCCCGAGCCACCGCATACGCCAGCTGCTCCTGGAGGGCAGAAACCTCCGGAGGAGGGCCCCGCGAACTGGAACCCGCTCCACCAGCCATCCCGGCTGCCGCTGTCTGGTGGGCCCGCTGAAACACAGAGCGAACGACAGTTAGAGGCCAAGTATCAAAAATCCAGGTCACAAAAAATGCATCGCATAAACTCACCAGGATCTCCAACTCCTGTCGGATGGCCACTAACTGCCGCCTGGCATCTGCCAGCTGGGCCCGCAGGTCGGCAATTATGTTGTCACGAGCATCCTGCATTGCACATAAGTTAGTGCCACATGCATATATACATATAGAAGGGTGAAGCATTTTCATTTCACTTACCCCTGCCATACCACCAAGGAAGAGGCGGTCCCCGTACGTAGCCCGATACCGTCTCAGGTAATCAGTACTGTCCTGTACATGGGACACCACTGGGACCCCGCCCTGCTTCCAGTCCTGGTACTGTGCTGGGAAGCGCGTACGACAGTCCACAATCTTCGCCTTCCCCTTGGTCTTCCGCCCGATGCGGGCCGGCTCATCTACATCAACCCACTCCTGGGCTAGCCCCAATGTCCTCATAACCAGCCTCAGCCGAAGCGGCTCGATCTCGTTCAGGCAATGGACCCACACGTCCCGCCTGAAACGAGGAAGACCCGCTACAACCCAAGGCTGGCCAGCGTCGCCCATGCCCAGGTAGGGTCTCCACACCACCTGCATCACCATACATACATCATGTTAGTTACCATTCAGTCACATGCATAAACACAAAAAATCATACGCATCATACCATGGCCTCGGGATACTCGCTTAGCTCCCGACGAAGTGACGCCAGCTGGTAGCTGTGTGGTGCCGCTACCACGACTGGCCTCCACTGTCGCGCTAGAGGAACGGCTCTCCTGTTCCCCTGCCTGGCCCTCCCCATCGGGAAGTAGTAATAACTCCACACCTGCATCCATCATACGTCATTAGCACGAGTGATTGCATATTTAACTACGGTAAAATGCATAAATAAATTGTGTACCTGGAGAAAAGGTGCGAAGCCGCTGACTGTCGTCTCCCTCTCTGAAGTCTGGGAGAGATCAGCAATCAAATGGGCAAGCAGAGCCGCTCCCCACGCGTAGTGCCCCACTCTGTCAAGGTCTGCCAGGATTCCGAGGAAGCGGCAGTGGATGCCATCCCCCTTCGTCCCCAGCAGAAGGCGGCCCAAGAAGAAGAAGAGGAACCTCCGGAGGTCTAGATCCACCAGCTCCCGCTCGCTCGGGTCCTGGGTAAAAGCTGCGCGGGCGTCTCTCTCCAATCGTGCCAGAAACTCCGCTCCAGTCTCGCTAACCCGCTCAAGC
Organism: Amorphophallus konjac; assembly: GCA_022559845.1. Classification (NCBI taxonomy): domain Eukaryota; kingdom Viridiplantae; phylum Streptophyta; class Magnoliopsida; order Alismatales; family Araceae; genus Amorphophallus; species Amorphophallus konjac. Next base: position 442,071,673 of record CM040126.1, read on the forward strand.
GCCTCCATGATCTCCACTCGACCGACTACCCTGCTGTCTCTATCAGTCACACTCGTCTCCAACCACAGCAGGTCCAGGGCACTCTCTCGGTAGTCAGGGTAGGTGACCCCGCTCACTGCCTCGCCGTCCACTCGTAGCCCGGTGATCCGAGCCACGTCCTCTAGTGTCGGCACCATGTGCCTCCAGGGCATCAGAAATGCCCGGCTCGGCGCGTGCCACCGCTCCCGCAATGCCTGGATAAGAGGAAGGTCGAGCCGGAAGGGCTCGATCCTGAGAAAGGGTCCAAAACCCATGGCGTCTACACGCGCCCTCTGGAAGTCGGGCAGTCCCCGGTACGCAGCCACCACTAGAGACCAGCTGATCCGGCTCTTCATCACCCCCTGCACACCACAAAATAAATAACACATCAGAATCATGATAAACAAATAACAATGTACATAATATTTATTTTATTTATCTATATACATATATATATATATTTTTAGAGGCATCCAGCCTCGTGGACGCCTCCCTCTTTTTTTATTTTTTCCCTATTTTTAACACAAAAGACAAAAAAATGATAAGTAAATAAATAATAATATATATTATTTTGGAGGCGTCCAATGCCCTGGACGCCTCCTTATTTTTTAATTTTAGTTTATTTACATAATAACCCAAAATAAATAAATAAATAAATAAATGAAAAAAGAAGATGTGGAGGCGTCCAGGTCCCTGGACGCCTCCTTCCCCCGCTCCCCGGTCTTCTCCATATAGCCTCTCGTCCGCCCATTTAGCCTAAGAAACCAACAAACTGAAGTTCTGAAGGGGCTTACCGGATCGTGCTCGTCCTCCCCCACGTCGTCAGCACCCGCAGGGCCCTCCACGGCCAGGATAGGTGCCTACGCAACGATCTCCTCCTCCACGGCAATCTCCTCCGCCTCGGCAGCCTCCTCGGCATGATCTCTCCACTCCCTCGAATGACGAGCTCGTCGTTTCCGCCTCCCCCCATCCTGGCTCGGGCCTCCTTGCTCCATTGGGACTGGGGATGGATTTTCTGGAATGGCCGGATCGTCAGAATGAACAGTGTAAGTGAGCAGGGGGTGAGGCCCCCCCTATATATAGAATCAACTTCCTTTGGGGCGTCCAGGCGCCTGGACGCCCCCACCTTTTTTGTTTTTTTTTCAAAAGAATTCAAATTTTAGGGGCGTCGAGGCGCCTGGACGCCCCCAAGATAAAAAACAAAAAATTTTTAATAAAAAAACTTAGGGGCGTCCAGGCCCCTGGACGCCCCCAAGATAAAAAACAAAAAAATTTTAATAAAAAAACTTAGGGGCGTCCAGGCCCCTGGACGCCCCCAAAATTAAAACAAAAAAATTTGAAATAAAAGAACTTAGGGGCGTCCAGGCCCCTGGACGCCCCCATAATAAAATTTTTGAAAAAAAATAATAATAATAACCAAAAATACAAAAAAAGAGAGATGAGTGTACAATCCAAGCAAAAGCACAAAATAAAAATAAAAACACAAAGAAAAATGAAAATCACAAAAATAATAATTAGAGGAACAGGGGTCCAAAACATCCAAAAGCCACACTTTATTCCATGAGAAAGCCGCATGAGCTAGATCAGGGGCTTAGGCGCCTTAGGCCTTAACTTCCTCAGTTCGGTTACATAAGCCCTCCAAAGCTCGCATTTCTCCCCCACATGCGCTAAGGCTTTTCCCGTAACGCTCATCTTCCAAGGCGCTTTAATAGCCTTCGCTTCCTTCGCGTCCGCTTCCATGCCTAACTCCCTCTTCTTCAAAGGAACGATCCCGATCAGTGATGAGAACGAGTGGCGTGGAAGGCCGATCTGGAGGCAGCACCGATGCGCGTTGTAAAGGACGAACTCGGTCGCGCCAATCAGTTGGAGCTCGGCTCCGGGAGAAGGCCTCATGAGAAGTTCAAGAGAGAGGAGACATGCCGGAGCACAAGTGAAGAGAGTTTGTGCCATGATTCGAAAGTGAGACCGCCAGTCTTCACGCCTCTTCAGCCATGGAACTCGGTTCGCCACGGTGCCACCGAAGCCTAATACGTCGGCTATGTGATAAAGGGGGCTTTGTTGAAAGAGCTTCGAACCGGTCGGCATCCCCTCACGGTGGTCGAACTTGAAGTGCAAGTCAATCCAGCAGTTCAAAACAAGTGCGCAACCATAAGGAGGCTTACCCATGCTCGAGGCAGTAAGGCCGCTGTAAAGATAGGCAAGGACGGCCGGCCCCACCCTCTTGCCGCTCCAAAACCCGTGGATAGCATTCAGTTGGTCCTCCTCCATTATGTTGTCGGCATAAGGAAACAGAAGAGCCCCCGCCAGACAGATGGTAAAACCTTTCATGACTCCTTCCAAGTATTCATCATCTGGTGAGCCTTTCAAGGCATCCATGACCCATACCGCGAGCCTTCGCAAGTCGATTCCCTTTTGAGTGCGGACCTTTCTGACTGCGTCGGGCAGCATGAAACTTCCAAGGACGCTCTCGGAAGTCACCTTTGTCAACATCCGCATCGGCTTCGTCTTCCCATCACTCTTGAATTTCTTCAGTCCAAGCAGAAGCTCCACCTCCTCGAGGAGAATGGTCGCCTCGAACGTGGGGAAGATGAAAGTGTGGGTCTGGGGATGCCAGATCTCCACTAATGCGCCCATAGCTGCCCAGTCCATGCGGATTCTTTCGTAGTGCTTGGCATGAATAAGGAGCCCCTGAAGATGCCACTTCGAGAGTATAGCCCTCATGCCAATGGAGATGTTAGAAGTTAGCTCTGAGAGCCATGGCAGTTTTGAAAACTTCCTCGGGCCCGAAAAGAGCGGATACGGCTGAAAAAAAAAAAAGAAAGGAGGGAAAGTGAGAAGAGAGTTCATGCAGTAAAATTTGAAATAAATCAATTTACCATATGTGACTGGATCGCCCCACTCAAATGACCCTCGAGGTCGGAAAGTCGCCTGATCTCACTACTAGGCCTGCCCCTCTTCATGACGCGGGAAGACTCTCCTTCCATCCCGAAGTCCCTAGACCCTCCTCTTCTCCTCCTCTTGAATTTTCAAAATCCCCCTTTGGTGCATTTGAATAAACTAGCCTATGGGGTGGTACTTATAGGAAATGGGAGGTGCTACGAGACGGGACGTCTCACATGTGTGGTTAAGTCATGTTTTGTCCTTGTACTGTGGTACGATTCTGTGATATTTTTGTGCTTTCTGATGTATTTAATCTATGATGGTCTGTGCAGGTTTTACCAACGGACGCTTTTCACGCTATCCTGTACGCCATCCTTTAATGTTTGGTCCTCCGTGTCGTGCATCGTACTATACGATATTTACGCTATTAGAACATGTCAAGGACCTTGCGACTTGAACAAATCTGGGATTTGAGTTCCCCTTTAACAAAAATAGTGATGATTCCAGAAGAATTTGGGTTGCATGGATAGGCCGTTAGCTGGTGATAGCGTGGGGACGACGGTTCCATTCGGTGAGTTGGTGCGTGGACAAACGGGCCCCGACTCAGTATCGGCTCACCGAACTGGTATCCTGACCCATTCTTAACGAGTTGATAATATTATCCTGGACTATTTTCTATTTTAGTTTGTTTTAATTTTTCTTTAAACCCAGCATGCATTCATATAGGACTTTGAGTCTATTGCGGAAAATCACTAAAGTAATTCGATTGCGAAGGTCGCTGTGCTTAAATTCTGATAATATGAGATATTCCATTCCGAACGAAGTACTAAGTTTTCTTGAGACAGCCCCACACTGTTTTTCCAAAGGAGACCCTTGTTTGGATTGATCCTCAAATATTCCTTTACTTTTTGCTCCGTTTGACCCATCTTGGCCGCAGCACTTCCACATTGGCTGGTAACAGCTCCCCAAGGTGAAACCTACAGGTTTACGACCCAGGTACTTCCACACAGAGAAGTTGGTCCCCTTTTTTTCTACTCGTGCCTGAGCGCACATCTTCTCCTTCCTTGTTTGATTTCCGTCCAAACAATTGTTGAATTCGAAAGACCTTCTCCCATGTCGTCTCGTTGAAAACTCTAAAAATATTCCAAAAATCGTAATGTTGAAAGCGTGTCTCATCACACCTTGGCATCTACTTTTCAGTCTATTCTCACTCCATTCCATTCCACTTCAATGCCATTCCACTACGTGTCACTCCCTTGCAAAGCAGACGCCAATGCGGGGCAGCTGTAGACACGCCATTCTTAACATTACAGTGAGTAAATCTCATATTACACTATGATATCCCAAGGCGGACTTCACTTTTTTTATTACTCTGGTGATTTCCTATTTTTCTGAATTTTTTCACATTTTTTTGAATTTTTCCGTGAAAAATCTTGGAGGTGTCTAGGAGACTGGACGCCTCCAAAAATTCATATATATATAAATAATAAAAATAATAGGAAAATCATGGAGGCGTCCAGGCGCCTGGACGCCTCCATAAATAAAAATAATAAAAATTAGAAAAAAAATCATAGAGGCGTCCAGGCCCCTGGACGCCTCCATAAAAATGACAAAAAATGAAATAAATAATAAATAAAAATATTTTGAAAGCGTCCAGGAGGCTGGACGCCCCCATGATTTGGCTCGCGGGCGTCCCTGGCCACTGCCCGACCATTGCTCGGCCTGTCGTTTGAAAAAAATCCAAATTATGGAGGCGTCCTGGCCCCTGGACGCCTCCATCATACAGCTCACGGGCGCCCCTGACCACCGACTGACCGTTGCTTAGTCTGTCGTTTGAAAAGAATCCAAATAATGGAAGCGTCCAGGCCCCTGGACGCCTCCATCATCCAGCTCACGGGTGTCCCTGACCACTGCCCGACCGTTGCTCGGTTTGTCGTGTGACAAGAATCCAATTGATGGAGGCGTCCAGGCCCCTGGACGCCTCCATCAATCAGCTCACGGGCGACCCCCGGCCACTGCCCGACCGTTGCTCGGCCTGTCGTTTGAAAAGAATCCAAATCATGGAAGCGTCCAGCCCCCTAGACGCCTCCATCATCCAGGTCACGGGTGCCCCTGGCCACTGACTATCCGTCAGCCGGTCGGATCGTCGTTTGAAAAGGATCCAAGTAATGGAGGCGTCCAGGCCCCTGGACGCCTCCATCTTCTAGAACTCTATAAATAGGGGCCTACCCCCCCTCGGTTCGGGGTCGAAAAAAAGAGCGCCGGGAGGCTGTCGGATTCCATTCCTAACCCGTGGGTGTTTTGTAGGTGAGGTTCTACCGGATTCATGGGTGCCCGTGCTCGCAGGAGAAAGGCCGTCTTCGCCCGTCTCGCTCCCACGTCATGCCTACGCTACCGAGGCTCCGCCGGATCTCGCCATCGGCCATCCAATAAGCCATTCTCCTCTCTTTTTCCTTAGATATCTTGCATTCATCATATCGCATTTTCACCCCCTTTTGGGGGAGTCTCTTCCTGTTCCTACGTTGGTATAATCACCATCCATCATAAGCATTTTCCTCCTACTCGTGTCCGAGAGGGGTTTAAAAGACAACACCAACCAAGTGTGTGTCCGGCCGTCATTTCGTTACTTGCATCGCTAGAATTGATTGCTGCACCTTCGTCTTTCTGATCCACTTGTTATTTGTTTGTCGTTGTTTTGCAAGGGTACCCAAGAAAAGCCCTCCTCGTCGGCCGGCCGAAGGGGGAGGAAGAAGTAACCCACCATTTCCCGCTCTCGATGATTCACAGTTTCCGTGCCTCGTGCCAGGTACACGCGATCATTTCTTTTCATTGAGGTAACCCCTTTGGCGATCACATCCCTTTGGCATCCTACGTATGCTCTTTTCTCTGTTGACATGTTGCATGACCCCTTCCCCTATTAGCTTTTAGTTATTGCGAGTTTGTAGCCCGTCGCTTGCGTTTCTCGTTCCCTTTTGAGTGGATCTCCATTCGGCAGTCCACACTCGGTGCCGAGGGAGGGTGGACGGGGACCCCAAGATAGGCGGCAACATCATCCCATGGCCTTCTTTTCCTTCATTGTAAGGCTATCAGGGGTCTCTTCAGTAGACCAGTGCAAGGCACTGGCGTAGGCGCTGTGCGACTGGTTGAAGGAAGACATGGGCGAGGTTGAGAAAGAGGCGTTGAAGCTCAGAGGCTACTACAGTCGACCTTGGAAAGCCAAGTCAAGATGATGGTAAAGTGATTTTGGTTACTGTGGATATATGTCTGACGAATGTTGAGCCTTACGGGCCTATGAGATCAGGAAGTGGAGGTGGTAGTGAAGTGGGGGAAGAGGATCGAGGCACTACCCTCTCTCTCTTTCCTATTCGAAGAGCATTTCGAACAGGCACCTCAGGTGGAAGGTGGGGATTTGTAGTGTCTTCTGATGCTGGAATCATCTCTGCAGTGCACCTCGATGTCCCACGGTGGTCTAGTGGCGGAGACGGAGGCGATAGTTGTACTTTTAGAAGGATTAGGCAAGCAGGAGATATTAGCCTTACCCCTGCCCCCTAGGGAGTCGAAAAAGTTGCATGTAGCAACCTGGATTACATAAATAAATATAATCTCTTGAATAAAATAAGGTTAATTTTAATATAATTGTTATAAACTAAATAAAAATTTATAATAATTGTAATAATAAATTAGACTAATATTAAAAGTCTAATTGAGAGAATAAATCCCTAAAATTCATAATGTCTTAAATCCCTAAATTCTACTTGGGTTAAATTGGCTAAAACTTAAGTAATAAGGGCTAGAATCTTAATTAAATCCTAATCCGCTTAGATTTAGTCGTGCTCTTATATATGAAACCCTAGCCTAATTAGGGTAAACTCGTGCTAGGTGACGTTAGATTTAGATAGAGTTTGAAAATTTTGGAGTAGAAATTATCCCTTGGGGAAATAGGTTGAATTAGGACTTTTGGGTTTCTAGAATCTATAAATAGAATCCTAAAACCCTTCTAGCCATCCCTAATAGTTTGTGGAAGAGACTGGAGGTTGTGCTAGAACGTGCTAGGGCGTGGATCGAGGAGGATGATTGAAAGGTTAGGCGTCTCATGTTCTTCTTCTTCCTAAACCGATTTTAAGGTAGTTGTTCTCTCGGGCAAAACTTAAATTGATCAACCAAATATGTTAACTTGCATGTCTAGTTCGATTATATATATGCCTGCTTCCCTAATTTTGACTCATATGCATGTATTTTGAGTTCCATAGACGAGGTATCTTTGTTTTCGTGTTTTCCACCCGAACGACTTTCTGCCTGAGATCGCGGCAGTCACGGGGACAAGGTTATGAACATGTCCACCCGATAGACTGCGATCATGAATTTATTTTTATTTTTTGATATTTCTTTTGAAACCACGTCCGATCAACATAGCACTATTTTCTTTACGCGTCCACCAGCTTGGACACTATTTTACAAATAACGCCCAACTGACTAGACGTCAATTCTTGATGAATGCGCCTATCTAGAGAGCCACGTTAAACAAAATAGTCCCTATCTAAGATGTGATTTTCACTTAATTATGTAATTAATAGTTTTAAATAGTAAAACTAAAATCACTCTAAAAATATTACTAAATTTATTAATAACTGGATCTATCTTGTTACGAACTTAACCCTAATTCTTGTCTCGATTTTCTCTTCCTTTAATCTTATGAATCCCTTCATAATCTTGCCCTATCTTCATGTTATATCTCTTCTTGAAAATTATTTAGTCGTGTTTAAAATATGAGGTATTAATTGGTTGATTAAAATTATTCCTTGCTAGTCCCTATTTTAATTATTTTTAATTATTTTAAGATCAACGTTTGATATACTATGGCCTAATTATTATTTTATCTTGAAGATCATGTCACTCTAGTGACATATATTTACCGCCATAATCTGGTTTCTGGTTTTTATCGTAAAGTCTTACTCTTGGTAAAGTTAAAACCCTCCACCGGATATTCCTTACGTCGGACTTGAACTTCTTCACTAAGATCTCCGTAAGACTTCGTGAGCCATGAATTCTCACATAGATGCCAAACAAGTTGTACTATAAAAAACTTGGAAACCCACAAAATCTCATCTTACTGACCTAAGATGAGATTCAATTGGCCTTTGAAACCACGGAACGAAGTTATGTTTAGTTCTGTTCAGTCTATTCTAAACACGGGGTACCTAGAGATCACGTTTAAGTTTTCTCTGCCTGAAGGTGATGGCCCGATTGATCGCATTTTAGTAGCCCTTTTGACCGTTGAAAATCGCGTCCAGATGACTAGATGCCAATTTTGAAACCATGTCATGTTGATTGGACGCAATTTTATCACGGCCCTCATTCTCACCGTGTCCTTTCTGAATGCACCCATGACCCCAACCACGTTCAAACCTGATTTTCATGAAACGCGCCTATACTTTTAACCGTATTTCATTAAAATTCTACAAATATGAGATTAATTGTTTTGATATGTTTTGACACGTATATTAACTTGGTTATCATCCTTATATGACTGTACCTTCCTGGTTATCTATGGAAATCAGAATTTTCTTGATATCCTAAAATTCTATAATTGGTCTCCACTCAATTGATAGTTTCTTACCATAGTCCTTGCACTTAAATAGTGCTTATTATTGTTATTTATGGAACATAGCTTCTTTGATTTCACTTGGCCACGACTGTTATATGAAATTATTTAGTGACTATTAAAGACTTTTGTCCGTTTAACAATCAATGCTAGTTCAACGGAATGTCTAATTATACTGGGCTCATGAGATATACTATGGTGCGGTATTGCACCAAAACTGATATCAAGATTGATCTAAACAATTCAACTGTATATGATATTATTGAACAAGATATTATTCTTGTTATATGACTGACATGATTGAGTACTGATACTGATATTCTTGAGCCGAAAGGGTAAATTATATTCTTGAAATGCTACTGTTGATTGGCCAATTCTATAGTTATATTCACATGTATCATTCTTCTATTGATATACACTGCTATCTTATTATTGACTCATGGATCTGTCATATTGATCTCCATGACATTTGAACCTCTTTTATGCCCTCTTGTTTTTGCCTGATTATCTCATAGATTTGATTCATGATTTGTACCATTACGTTATATAGTATTTCTGCACATTGCTAAAGTGTTAATCACTTTTATTTGTCTGATCAAAGAGATATAATTCTTACTAAATTTTTCGCTCATTCAGTGTTTATTTAATATTTTTCAAGTAATAATGAAGACGAAATTCATTCTGATGGAGAAGGATAAGAGTGATCGAGTGCTCTTGGAGCATTAGATGATCTCGAGTATGTTCTATTTTCTTGAGTGTAGATTAGATGTTGAGAGCCTTGTAATTGTGTCATTTTTCTTTGAGTTTAGAAATTATAATTTGAGTCATTAAGAGTTGTAATAGAGAATTTGATTATCAATAAAATTATGTTTTATCTAAATATAGTCTTGTCTTTTGTGGTTATTGTCTCCTAGTGCTCTGATTGCTCTGACGGGTAGCTGTCACATTCCGAGTTCCTTTTGTTGTTGTGCTCGGGACGTGACATTGCGTGTGGCGTTGGATCAAGTCGAGGAAGCTCGTCAAGGAGAGGGGAACATGAGTCTCAACAAGGAAAAGGTCAAAGATCGATGATTTGACAAAGGTAGAGAGTTTTATCGAGACTTTGGCATGTGAGACTACTTTGTTGATTGGTGTTTTAGATGCGGGTGTGGATAAAGACCTGAGGTCATCATTATGCTTGATCAAGTGTCGATGGTTGGTGAACATATATAGCTAGGAAGATGAAAACTAATGTTGCAAAGAAGAAAGGAGAGACAGAGCAGACGAAGAAGTAGGGGGACAATGGTTTTGATCAGGGACCTGCATAGAGGAGGGTAGCTTTTTTTTTTTACGCTTTCATGTCCATATCTTTGTTGATATGGAGTGGTTTGTGTGGGTGTCGGTGTTGTTACGTGTTAGGTCTTTTGTGCCCTTGTGTTTGAGTAGAGTTGTTGCGTAGTGGGTAAGTGATTGTTGATCTCTTTTCTTTGCTCCCGACATAGAGAGTTATCTATCGCCTTTTATATTTGAGAGTTGTGCGGGAGCACTCCCACTTTACATGCATACTTTTTTCTTTTATATATTTAGTGATATTATCTACCTTCAAACAAACAAAAAAACCTAAGTTTTAAGTTACGGTTCAAACTTCTAACACTACCTCCCTTGTTTGGAACAAAGATGACCTAGGATAAGATTTCACAGCCTTTAAATTGTCACGTCCCTACATTTCAAGTGGAAAATATATAGAAAATTTACAAATAAATTATTATTACAAAATAATTTTATAAAATAATTATTTATAAAAATATCTTAATGATCGTACCAAAAAATTAAACAGTACACAAATGCCATATAATGCCATCTAAGCTTAGTTTTTCACATGTTTTTTGGCAAAAAAAGTGATGACTGTAATCAAAATATCATATTTGCACATTATAATTTTACGTAGTGGTATGTCTATTAATATATTTTTAAAAATAATTTTTATAAATTAATATTTAATAATAATTTATTTGTAAAAATCTCAAATATATATTGACAGATTTTTAAAGACCCTTCGCATGTAACTTCACAAGTAACAAGACACGTGATCTTCTACAAATTTTTTAGTTGACCAATATTTTGAATAGGGGTTGGGGCTAACCCAATCCCCCCCCCACCCCCAAGATATCTCTAAAGCCATGGCTGCTCTTTATCCTCTACTCCCCTTCCCCTACAATATTGTTTGGGCAATCTCTCTCTCTCTCTCTCTCCATGTCAGCTTCCGGGCAGTTTTCTCTCTAAGTTCATCCAATCACATTCACCTGACAAAACACCTCCAAATCCGACCCACAGAATGCCACCGGGGGAAGTAGTCATCAGGCGTATGATCCCTTCAACCCCCACCAAGTTAGGTGGGGTTTGGCAAAACTAATTGAACTACCTGGTTAAGTTGGAGAAGAGATAAGCGAAAGGTGAGAGGGAGCAAATAATTACTATATCAATCCTAGTGATTAATTACAATATGAGCTCTACGTGGTAGAGGGGGTGGCAGTGCAGCTGCTGTCCATGGTGGTCGGGTTCCTCTTCTGGGTCTCCTCCCTTCTTCTCTTTTGCCATTTCTCCGTCCACCTCCCGGTAATTGATCATGGCGCTGCACTGAGTTCGAGTGGACAAAAGAGATGGGGGGGGGGGGGTACTGAGAACATGAAGGGTATGGTAGAAGATCGATGAGGGTGCGAAGGCAGACAGTTTTTTGCTGCTCTTCTTAAATGCTTTTGATCAGTCACCACCACCTGCAGCAGCCGCCTTCCTCTCCCCACCTCGTCTACGCAGCATCTCCTTTATATAAATCTTCCGAAGCCATTGTTGGATCTTCTGTTCTCACCGATCCCCCATCCAACCCAGTCTGAAATTAATTAACGTGTGATAGAAACTTCTCCTTCGTTTCTTCCCACCTTTAATTCTTCAGAGGTACAGATCTCCGCTTTTCGTCGTCTTCTCCCCCTCGCGATCGACCGGCGCGCGGCGATGGATGCATGTATGGACGTCATCACGACGCTGCTGGCGCTCTCCGCGGTGGCGGCATACCTGATCTGGTTCGCCCGCCTGGCGCGCGGGCTGAGGGGTCCCCGGGTGTGGCCCATCCTCGGCAGCCTCCCGGGGCTCCTCCACAACCTCCACCGCATGCACGACTGGATCGCCGACAACCTGCAAGCCTGCGGCGGCACCTACCAGACCTGCTCCTGCGCGCTGCCGGGGCTGGCCCGGCGGCAGGGGCTCGTCACGGTCACCTGCGACCCCCGCAATCTGGAGCACGTCCTCAAGCTCCGCTTCGACAACTACCCCAAGGGCCCCGCCTGGCACGCCGCCTTCCGGGACCTCCTCGGCGACGGCATCTTCAACTCCGACGGGGAGACCTGGCGCTTCCAGCGCAAGACCGCAGCTCTGGAGTTCACCACCCGGACCCTCCGCCAGGCCATGGCGAGGTGGGTCTCCCGCGCCATCCGCCTCCGCCTTTGCCCCATCCTCGGCGCCGCGAGCGACGCCGGCGCCCCCGTCGACCTCCAGGACCTCCTCCTCCGCCTTACCTTCGACAACATCTGCGGTCTCACCTTCGGGAAGGACCCCCAGACGCTCGCCCCGGGGCTCCCCGAGAACGCCTTCGCTGCGGCCTTCGACGGGGCCACCGAGGCCACCCTCCACCGCTTCGTCGTCCCGGAGTTCATGTGGCGGCTCAAGAAGTGGCTGCGGCTGGGGATGGAGGCCACCCTGACCCGCAGCCTAGACGACATCGACGCGTACATGTCCAAGGTCATCGCGGTGCGAAAGCTGGAGCTGGCCCGCGGTGCCGCTGCCGCTGCCCACGACGACCTTCTCTCCCGGTTCATGAGGAAGGACGGCCACTCCGACGACTTCCTCCAGCACGTCGCCCTTAACTTCCTCCTCGCCGGCCGGGACACCTCGTCGGTGGCTCTGAGCTGGTTCTTCTGGCTCGTCATCAGCAACCCCACCGTCGAGGACAAGATTCTACTGGAGCTCGGCGCCGTTCTGAAGGAGACCCGCGGCGGGGACGTAGCCAGGTGGGTCGACGACCCCCTGGCCTTTGAGGAGCTGGACCGGCTGGTCTACCTTAAAGCGGCGCTGTCGGAGACGCTGCGGCTGTACCCGTCGGTGCCCCAGGACTCCAAGTACGTGGTGGAGGACGACGAGCTCCCCGACGGGTCCTTCGTGCGGGCGGGCTCCTCCATCACCTACTCCATCTACTCCATGGGCCGCATGAAATCCATCTGGGGGGACGACTGCCTGGAGTTCCGCCCCGAACGGTGGCTGACGCCGGAGGGGAAGACGTTCGTGGCGCAGGACCCGTTCAAGTTCGTGGCCTTCAACGGCGGGCCGAGGGTCTGCCTGGGTAAGGACCTGGCCTACCTGCAGATGAAGTCCATCGCCGCAGCCGTGCTGCTCCGCCACCGCCTCACGGTGGCCCCCGGCCACCGAGTGGAGCAGAAGGTGTCGCTAACCCTGTTCATGAAGCACGGCCTCAGGGTGAAGGTGCACAGGCGGGACCTGGCGATGGTGGTAGAGGCACTCCAGGGCGGCGGCTGTGCCGGAGTTAAGGGTGCCGTCGCAGGGCCTGCCGAAGTTGGCGGCCTGGGGGTTTTAGGGGCCTGACCTGCCGCGGTGGCATAGGATGTATAGGAATAGGAAGAAACAGGGGGGGAAAGTGCAATTTTTTTTTATTTCTGGGTTTGATGGAAGTTTGCATATTTGGGCGAAGGGGATGCTGTAACTTTGGAATAATGCATGGTGCAGCGCACGGCGTCCAACACCCGGTTGCGTTAAGTCCAAATAAAAAAAATTAACTTTTGAATTTATTTAGTGAGAGCAAAGAATAAGCCTAGGTTGGATGAGGCTCAATTGACTCAAGATCTATGATTTAATTGTATATATAATTACTCCACGATCCACATGAGATACTATATGAGAATTATTATTACAATAATGATAAAGTAATAGATATCAAGGGACAACCCATCCCCTCTTGTCTTCCGCGGGGTGAAAAATTGAGCGTCTTATGATCTTACGATAATGGACAATGTTACTTCAGTAAGTCAAAAAATGTGGATGCTATAAACATACTCGAAGAGGAAGATCCTATGAGAAGTACTCTAGTCAGACGACTAGAGAGTAAATATTCTACGTTCACTAAGTCCACAATACTCTTTGCTAGCTCTTGTTCTACTTCCGAGCAGTCTCGTCTATGTCCGAGCACTTTCCACTCTCTATTTGAGCACTCGTCTGACTTAGACATCGGAGGGTGTCCCCTGAGATCACATCTGAGATCCTTGTGACGTCCTTCCTTTTGTTCGCAAATATTTCTCTCGAAAAATTCATTCTCTTCCCTGACAAATAAATTTCAGAGATTTAGTTAGAATGATCAAATTTTAACCCCTACGTTTAGATAAAGTCTTTTTTAAATAACTCTTTAGTATAGTCTGATCTGAAATTGAACGGTTGAAAAACATGTAAAGAAAAGGATGGATAATTTTACTGGGTCGTTTTTTATTGGCTCATTGGGGTGGGGGGGGGGGGGGGGGCGAAGACTGTCAATTCTTTTTTTAAGGTACAAATAATCTAAGATTTTTTACATAAAAAGTATTATTAAATAAATATTTAAAAAATATTCCTACGAATGTGTTAGTAGACGTATCATGTGTAAATCTAAATTATGTAAAAATATTATATTTATATGTAGTTATACACTTTTTTGTCAAAAAAATTATAAAAAATCATGTTTACATATTATTTGAATCAAGGTTTATCGATCCGACCGTACCGGTCGTCCCAATCACGGCCCGGCTAATCAAAATTCACCTATAACAATAATTTTTATAAAAAATCTTAAAAAATTACTTATGAGAAAAGTATCTCAATTTTTTTAAAAAAGAATTACGCAGCAGCCAAACTTTGTTCAGGGAAAGGCTTTGTTACACAAATACCGTTGCATGCGGGGGTTTAATTCTAAATAAAAATTAGCTTTAATATATCAATGGTTTGCCGACCCGCACGACCCGACCCGACCCGACCCAGGCTGAGACCGGGTCGGCCGGGCCGTGGGTCGTCACCGAGTCGACTTATTATTTTAATATTATATTATATTATATTTTATATATAATATATCTTTTTTATTTGATTATATATATATATATATATATATACTGTGATTTTTTTAAAACGAGACGAATCGAGATGGGATCGACCCGACCCAATCCAGATCGAGACCGGGTCGACCGAGTCGACCGGGTCGACAAACCTTGCAAGAATATGACTCAGGTTTGTCGCAAAGATCTCCTGAAACCTATGACCTCGTTTGGATGCAACTTATATTAAGATTTCTTTCAGAGTTTTGAGTAGCATGTAAAGAAATGCCAGGGGGAGAGTGTAATATATATACAGTGCATATAATGATCCCACCTTTTTAACATGTATGAAGTTAATTTGTTAAGGAAAATATAATCCAAAAGAATTTGTAATAAATTAAGGAAGTTGTGTTATTTGTATGGAAGCATCTTTTGCTCGTTCCTCTTCTCTCTCTGAGGGCGGATCAAACACAGAAAGGTGTTCCCTTTTGTTCTCCTCCGCACCTCCGGGGAGGGGGGATCAAATCCTGTTCTTTCTTTCTTTCTGCTGGGTTCGCTCCACAAGAACAGTAAGAACGGCATCACCGTCACTGCTGCCTGCTCTTAGAAGCCTTTGAACCCAGTTGCAGGGACAGAAGGTGCAGAGAGATGAACATAGAAAGGAAGTTGGTGAGAGCAAACGGTGGTTGCAAACTCGCAACTTACAACAGGGTTAGAAAAAAAACCAGCTACACCAAACGACAGAAGGAAGCTTCCCATCTTATTATAGTAAGAAAGACGCCGAGATGTACAGAAACAGAGCAGATCAGAAGAATCTGCAGACTCTGGGCAAATTTATACACGAAATTAATGGGTCGATACCCACGAAGAACACCTTCCGTCCCAAAAATCCGATCTTTTATTAGGTCGTCCTCGTCTCAAACCGTCAATTAGAAGAACCAATAAACGAAGAACACCTTCCGTCCCAAAAATCTTTCATTGTGTAAATATAAATATAAAAACAATAAATTTATATTTTTTATTTTAAGGAAAATTCTATGAAGAAAATCCCTGGTATCAATGTCATCGACTTGACACCCCAATCACTCCAATGAAGGTCAAAAGTTGTTTGTCTTGAAAAATCGGTATGAGGGTTGGCCAACCGGATGAAGATGGAAGGAAAATCTGATGGGACGTAGGGGGGTGTTGTCATATTCTTCACTTAGAATAGAAGGCCTCTCAACCATCATCTTATTCCGGCATCAATTTTATAAGCTGCTATGTTTCATTGGAGACGAGAGGATGCTAAATAATTATGTTCTGAGAAGACCTGGGGGGGCAATCAGTGGGCATTGTGTGCATCTCCAATTGCAGAAAGGATGCTGTAGATAATCATGGATGCTCACCCTCTTCGTTTCAAGTGGCTAACTTGCGTCTCTTCTCATGGGAAAAAAAAACATTTCCACATTTTTACGACTTTAGAGCTAATCATTTTCGACAGAAAATGATGTTAGATTTTGAAAGTAATATATCTATTGTTAGTTTATTCTATCGTTCATGATTTGTTATATCGGTGCGACTCTGTATTATATTTGAGTAAAGTTCATACGTTCAACTCGGTACGAGATGATTTGAGCCTCTTCGAGTCAGGTCCTGTCCCAATATGTACGAGTCAAGTCGTAATATATCGTATTTAGATCGAACCGAATAGATTGAACCTTGCTCTCGGATGCCTATAAGAAAGGTTTTGTGTTTGTGACTTTGTATACGTCACTCGGAACAACCTTACCTTGTTACTTGATATGCCTTGACTCATTCTATGGCGAGAGAGAACGCCGAATCCAATGAGAGGGCCTGCTTTCAAGATCACATGAGAGAAGAAGTTGCAAGCAACACTTGGCGTGACTGCTGAAAATTGAAGTCCGTCGAAGTCGACCGCGGCTTGCTTGGTGTAAGTGTGGTAGGTGGAAGTTGGGTGTTGTTATCACATTCTTAAGAAGGATGATGGTCATTGTAATTGGGCAACAATTTTGTGGAAGTAAATGATGTATGATTTTAGATGGATCAACTTCAGTTAGAGTATTCATTGAGGACAGGATTGAGTCATGATCTCCACCATGTAAGCAATTTTGCAAAATAGACCTTTCACTCCAAACTCGGAGTGGGAGATTTTCTTCTTTTTTTTATCCAAAAGATACTGAACCCTTCTCTCTCCCTCTCTCTCTCTCTATCACATAGGACTCGACCATTTGTAACTAAGTTTAACCCACACCATATTTAAGACGATCAATATATTGGCATGTTTCATATGAATTGCAGTCTAGAAGCAACTCTCAAAAGTTCTTCCAAATTTTCGAAAGAGTTTAGAGGAGAGAGAGAGAGAGAGAGAGAGAGAGAGAGAGAGAGAGATTCTTAGTTCATTAATCATAAGTGCATTGATCGTAAGTCTAACAAGCATCGTCAACATCATCAGTCGTAGAGATATTCTTACTCATCCTGACAAAGAGGTGAGGGTATACTTGGTAATTTCTTCATATCGAAGTCCAAGCTAGAACAATCTTTGCAGATGAGATTTTTCACAACTTTTCTTGAGCAGGCAATTTTGGGTATGGACTATCAGATGCAGTACGGATTAAGGCCATTTCAAAAATCTGAAGTGAACAAATGCTGCCTTATGGATCTCCATGTGATTGGTGTCTTTGGAATGATGAGTTGAGATACAGGAAAGTCCTAAGTGTGGGCTCAAGATGTGAAACTTATTGATAGGATCGCATGCATTATGTCAGATAATTTTAATCCAAGTACCATTTGTGTACTGATTTTCTCATTTCCTGGGTAAACTTGGGCCACTACAAAGTACCATAGATGCCATTCTCTGTTACATCTTGTTAAGATAAAAAATCTTAAATTACTTCATTTAATGTACATATTGTCATCACGAATCGTCAGGGTTGAGCATCTATAAAAGCCTCCTAAAATATCTTAGATGTTCAGATAGGTGGTCTTTCATTTCTTGTCTGGTTCTTTTTAAAGAAAAAATTAAAGCTTAAGACAGGAGGTAAATGGAGTTGGAAGGAGATATGTAAAATTAGTTAGATCAACTCTGTAAACTTCCTCATGAATGTGAAAGCCCAAAGCAACCTCCAATTAAAAAGGTTCACGGCACAAATTTGCACTTAAAAGAAGAGTCATGCCAAAAAAAAACAACAACAGAGATTTTTGGCATTCTGCATACGTTAATCGACATAATTGAAATGCAATCTCCGGATGTTATTTACTCGAAGCATCAACAATTGGCAAAACGAAGCACAACATATTACATGGCTTGCAACTCCCTGACCGAGATCAGTGAGGTAACTTCGCTTCGACGAAGCACGACCAAGTTTCGGCTCCCACTAGCTTCTACATAAATTACCAAACTATGTAGGTGCATAGAAACAGTTGATTGATTGACGCTTTTAAATCAAAGGTGCTAAAGGCTAGATTACCATAATATGAGATAACAGGACACACCATGCATGAATTCTACTCTCAGATCAAATGCTCTCCACCATAACCATGGGCACCACCCTAACACAAGTATGCAATACTCACCAACCATACATAAATGTGTCAAGGGGCCATTCAAGAAATGGGAGTCGGCTTCTGAGTCCACACACCCTTGTGATATAATAAGTCAGAACATTCAGTAATATGACTGTATACCTGGGGACAACAGGGCTATTGGATTTGATTTACACTGTTCAGGAGTTCTCTGTTGCAAATATTATATAAGGTACAGCTCAGAGGAAAAACAGGTGCTTAACAAACTGTGGAAGCATACACTCACTTTGAAATCCCACAAGATAAGTATGCTATCATACAGACACTAGCCGACCAAGGTCAAACTGAAATCCCAGAGTTTCTTTGCCAAGTCCGCATCGGTGGCTTTGGCACTTGGAGTGGCTACGTTGCTGTTTTCAAAATACTTTCCACTGATTCCTTGGACCTGGGGATTTAATGCGACGTAGCATGTTGTTGCAGCGCCCTGCAGAAGGAAATGTTAGAAATGCTGAAGCAAGTAGGGAACATGAA
Organism: Amorphophallus konjac; assembly: GCA_022559845.1. NCBI lineage: Eukaryota > Viridiplantae > Streptophyta > Magnoliopsida > Alismatales > Araceae > Amorphophallus > Amorphophallus konjac. Next base: position 442,090,324 of record CM040126.1, read on the forward strand.
GAACCAGGAATCACTGAAGGGAGCCGATGATCATATGCAATCTTTGCAGCATTAAGGACATCAGATGATAACAATAACAGCTAACGAAGTCCACATCAAAAAAAAGCAGGGTAGAAGATCAATCACGGCCTATTCACATCTACACCAACCAGTTACAGGTGAAACTGCTAAATAAAGATATGTGATCACTTTGACAAGTGTTCATTCATCCCATCCCAGCCATCATATATCTCTGTAAATGGGGAAGATAAACAGACTTTTGTAGGTCAACCTTCTTCCATATATCATTGTTGGAGCCTACAAATATGATTGGTGCTCCGGCACCGTCTCATGGTGGCCCCCAGCCACTGGGTGGAGCAGAAGGTGTCATCACCCTGTTCATGAAGCATGGCCTCAGGGTGAATGTGCACTGGCCAGACCTGGTGGCAGTGGTAGAGGCGCTCCAGGGCGGTGGCAAGGGTGGCTGTTATGCTGGAGTTAAATAGCATGGTTGCAGGGCCTGCCGAACGTGGTGGCCTGGGAGCTTAGGGTGCTGAATTGGTCGCATATATAGCATATAGGAATAGGATGAAACGGAGGGAAAAACAGCAAGTTACGGGTGGAACTGCCAAATAAAGATGTGTGCTCACTTTGACAACGTTCATTCACTCACGTCTCAGCAAATGAGGAAGATAAACAGACTTTTGTAAGTCAACCATCTTCCACATATCATTGTTGGGGCCTATGAATATGGTTGCTTCGTATGACAGGAGGAAGATGCTGACAAGCTATTTTGACATGGCAATGTTTCATTGCATTGAGGACCTCTTCATGCTTAAATTACTTTCTGATTCACATAAATGTGCCGAGAAACATATAACGGTTCCAATAAAAGTTTAGCACTCTAGTATGTCTCGATAAATGCTCCAAAGTTAAGACCACAGTATGAACTCAACTCACCTGCTGAACATTTTTTAGCACTAACCTTCCGGCTGTCCTGGCAATGACTGAAAAAAAATAGAATAAAATATTAATAAAGAACCTTCGTGCATGAAAAAATCTGATAGATTGGCTTAACATATGTTCATAAATGATTTCTATAGATGAAAATCACGTTCAAGGACCTCTCTGCTTTCCTATTCAAACCAAACTCTGGCAAGTGTTTCATGCGTGAACAAAATAAATTGGTTCCGTCCTAGCAAACAGCTTAACAAATCAACTTCCCCACGTTGACAAGTTGAAGTAGTCTTACAGATTAATATAGCCATTCCTACCACACAGAAAATTAGACAAGGAAAAATGACAATGGTAGGTCAGGAATGACAGTCAAGCTATTTGGACAAGGGTCACAATGACTTTAGCTATCCAGCTGTCACGACCCAATCCAACCCTTGTGATGTATTGTCCTCTTTGGACTAAACCCGCACGATTTTGTCCCCAAAAGATAACTCACAAGCTATGGATCTAGGCGTTACGTATATAGCCCAGTAACTTTTTGGGGTTTACATGCAAAGAAGTCTTGTTAAACGTCTATTTGCAAAAATATCATACCTGAAAATGCACTAGCAAAGACATCACTACGTTTGTCAAAATAGTGCAAACATGCCATCGCCGTTAACCCCCCGTTACAAGCCATGAACTTAACCCTAGTTAACCTTAACTCGACCTGGAAAAAGTCAATAATATCCACAGGTTAAAAAACAAAGACTTATCTCTCTCAACTTCTTCCCTAATTCACAAAAACCCTAATCAATGAGGTTTGCTGGAGAGGATTCGCTAGGGAGGAGGGCATACCTGAAAGGATCAGCCATGGACTCCCACCTAGAGAGAGAGATGGTGACCCGGAGGGAAGGGATTTAGGGTCCGATGGGAAGGAGGGGGGTGAGCTTGGGGGGGGGGGGGGATGGGTCCGACGGGAAGGGGGGTTTGCAGGGGGTCCGGTGGGAAACAGGATGCAGGAGGGAGGGGGACGAGCTTGAAGGGGGGGTCCAATGGGTGGGAGGGGCGGTGTGGCGGGAAGGAGGGGGTTTGTAGGGGGGTCTGACGGGAGTGAGGGGAAGTGGGTTGCAGGTTCTCCGCTGGTCGGCGGGAGGGATAAGTAGGGGGTTGCAGGGTCCAGCATCTCCTTCTCTCTCTTTCTCTGTCATCTCTTTGTCTCTCTCACATCTTGCGGCAGGTGGGAGGGGGTGTGCGGCGGGAGGGAGGGGGATTGCAGTGGGGTCTGGCGAGAGGGAGGGGGGTGGGCTGCAGGTTCTCCTCCGGCCGGCGGGAGGGAAGAGCAAGGGGGAGTGGGGTTGCAGGGTTCGACGCCTCCCTCTCTCACTTTCTATGTCATCTCTCTACCTCTCTCACCTTCTGCGGCGGGCTCATCCTCCCCTCTCTCACATAATCTCTCTCCCTCTCTCCTCTCTCCTCTCTCACAGATTCTCTCTCTCCTCCGTGTCACATGCTCTCCCTAGCCCCCCTTCTCTCTCTCACAGTCACTCCCTCTCTCAAGGTCAGGAGGGTGGGGGTTACCCGTGCCGGAGGGGGAAGTCCCCTCTAGTGCCTCCCTTTCTCTCCGTAGGTCTCTCTCTCTCTCTCTCATTTTGTTTTTGATAGGGTGAGAATTTCATATTTTAGAGGGGTATTTTAGTCTTTTCATTACAAAATAAAGAAAATATTCGAATCTTTTTGAAATATTCATTTTTCCGTCGGCATAAGTTTAACTACTGTGACATTTTTGCACTATTTTGACAAACGTAGTGATATCTTTGCTAATGCATTTCTAGGCATGATATTTTTGCAAATAGACATTTAACAGTGGTTTAGATGCAAAAAACCCACTTTTTTTACTTTCGAAAAAAACCCAACTTTTTTTACTTTCGATATGAGACTAATCCAGTTCATCCCTGTCGCATCTCCTATATATAGTGGCAGCTCCACATCATGGTGGTTCCACACAGGCACACATACACCCCCACAACCGGGTATCCCTTTTATACAAGTAGCCCTCTCCTCCTGCATGGCTGGCAACTGGGTCACTACAATTTTTTACGCCCCACATAACCCACTGCTATTGTTGATTTGTCTCCCCCCTCCTTTGCCTTCGTTTTTTAGTGGGCATTACCTCTGTTGACATGCTTCACCATATGGCACCATATTTTACTGCTAAGGCATGCAGAAAGAATATTGGCAATTTCAGAACACAAGTCTAATGTATTGTTTGTGAGGCATTGCTATCAAATAAAATAGTAAATAGTAAAAAAACTTCATGTTATCTTACAGTCTATGAAACTATGGTATCTTAGAAGATTTGTGATGATGGATCCTGGATGGAGTGAATTAGCAGTTATTTTCACCCCCTTTTCCTGTGCAAACCAAGAAACAGAAGAATGGTCAGCCACGGAAATATCCAAGTATGAACATTAACAGAAATTGACAATGAAGACTGCACAAGGATTTATTTTTTCATAGCAGGTTACTAGAGCAAATGACAAAGGTCTATTATTCATTTTGCCATTCTCAGCAACTCAGTGAAGAAAATGAAAAAGAACCAACCTTTTGTTCATGTACACCATCCTAAAAGGACAATAACAAGTGCAAAGAAGGGTCACTCTCTCAGTATACACATAGCTCATTCACCAACAATATTAATTCCAGTAAGAAATGTTTCAAGTACAAGCACCATATATATATTTACCAGTCTGAGAGCTCAGATTTGCATATACACAGAAATTGCATACCAGATTCTACTGTATTATAATGCAATCGATAAAATACACTTGCATGTACAGAGGAGACAAGTTGGTATAAAGGTTGATCTTGCATGCCAAAGTATGGGTTGATTACAGATAACCATTTTTTTTGACAGGGGGAGCAAGACTGAAAACCAAGTAGTGTGGTTCACATGGGACCAAGTAGCTTATTGGGCTGTGGCATCTCAAGGAGAAAGGGTCCTGACTTCTCTTCTGCTGTGTAATTTGGGTAGATAGCAAGGATGGCAATTTCGGTTGCAGTTTCGGTTTCGGCCGGATCTGAAACCGAAGCAGTATTGGTTTCGGTTTCAGCCTGAAACCAAATAAAATACTATTTTTTTGCAGGGGAGTTGGCGTCCGATTTCGCCCGGTTGGTTTCGGATCGTCCAGGGCCAAAACATATCAGTTTCGGCCAAAATTGCCATCCATGGTAGATAGAGAATCATATCCCATCTTGTACCTGTTTTGCCCCCCCCCCCTTCTGTATACAAAGAACCGAAGACTGACAGTTTCAAGTGAAATAAGAGTGGAACCAATGGGACTGAGTAGTTCAGCCACTTTGAGACTTGGAACTGTTTAAAAACCAAAAAATAATTAAAAATAGAGACCAAGGAAGCTCTTTGTGAATTTTTTATCTGTTTATGGGGATCATCTTCAGGTTCCAGTTGTTTGCGAAGTTTCTGTCAAATGGGATTGTCTTGACATTCCAGCTCTTTTGAACATCCACCTAGAGCTACTTCCCCTCCTGGGAAAACTAGGTTTGGTACAACCTGTAGTAGTAGGACCAGCCACAGCCTGTAGCTAGGAATTCTTTGATCCTTACACCTTTGGATGGAATGAGGGTCAGTAAACAATCGACCCAAATGTGCTAGATCCATAGGCATCTGTTACCTTCAAAATGAGCTAACCAGACCCAACACCAACCAGTTTGACCCAAGGATGAGATGTGTGGTTGATGAGTTTCGACCAAGGTTTAAAAAACCGGCTGGTCCAGACCAAAACCTTGTGAAACAGACTGGAAGCAGCCAGAACCACCCAGTTGCAGTGGGCACTTTCTGGCCAAAACTCGCCCTGCAACCAGAACATGAAATGGAACTGGCCAGGACTGGTCCAATTCCTAAAACTGGTCTTTTAAGCCTTGGTTTCAACCCAAATATTGTTCACAACAGGCTCAGATCAAAAAAGATTTCTTCCTTGTATTGCACACTGATCTAGCATGTGCTGATTTCACCCAGAACATTGCAGCCTCCAATGTCAGATCAAAGAAACACAGCCTGCATGAACAGGTTGAATGTAGCTTCCAACAGCTTTTTCCTCTTGCACAAACCATCAGTTGTAAAGTCGTGATTTGACACATAAATAAAAGAGAGACAAAATCATGGAACATATATACTTCCAAAATAAGGAATTTTAAACAGCAAGAAAGATTCAAACTGGCCAATATAGATGTATCAATACATGGTTAAACTGTTACTATTATTACTGCTATTGCTTTATTTAGTAACACATAATCAGATTCTGATGCAACCAAAAAGCAAGCAATTACCTTGAAATGCCTAGAGAGTTCATTGGCATGCAATATATTAGCAAGCTTTGATTGCCCATAGGCATAGATTTGGTTATACCTGTAGGCAGTGAATGTTCAAAATGAAATAAGGAAACAATCTGAATATATGTATATTGACGGCATTTCCCTAAGTTACATATGTCAAACTGTGAATGAGAAAACAGACTGCACAGGTATATATGATTTCAGCATAAGGTACCCTGATGGATCATTGATCTTATCAAATCGAACTCCTTCAGAGTATGCAAGATTATGCCCTGTAGATGAAACATTCACAATCCTCCCCTCGATGTTGCTACTACGAGATGTATTTTCCATATTCTCCAGTAGAAGATTAGTCAAAAGAAAATGACCTGCAAAAGCATGTAAACATCATGTCTCAAGCTTCTACAAAAACCAAATATGATCTTCATGGATGATTTTAGAATCTCAGTAAGTGGATTTGATGGGTTCTATAGGATGTAATTTTATACGTACTGGAAGTATTTACAGGCCTTAAGAACACTTTTAGGTGTCTTTTTTCGTTGCTAAGATGGCAGGCCCACTTATGGATGCTGGATGCAGGACTGCACCTAGTACCAGACTGAGTAGGGTGATCATTCAAGTTATCAGAGAATTTCAGATAAGCTGAAGGACTAGAAAAGAGCAAGCTATCCAGTACAGTAAGGATAGAGCACAGGTACTCGAGGAATAGAGGAACCAGTAAAACAGATCCATCGTGACTTGGATGCAATGCTGACCCAAGAGCGATCACAACCAGACACCCACTTCTCATCTTCCTCGGCCATTATGACAACAATGAATAAATCTTGCCATCAGACAACTGTGTGCTACCATCTCCACACATCCTCACAGAGACCTCTCTCTTGCCAGCCTCTTATTTCCTCTCTTACAGCTCTCTTCCTTTATGGAGATCCCCTATCCAATATTGAGAACTCACCTTTGGAATTCTCAACCCCACTTAACCATCATTCAAGAAACAACCCAAAATTAATGTCCACTTAATGATGACTACCCCAAGCTATGATTTGCTTGTGGCAAGCAATAATTGCATATTTGCATGATGGAATGGTTAGTCTGTGGTGCTGCCTGACTGGCCTAAAGAGGTAAGCTAGCATCTGAGATGGTGGAATCATAGGGAAGAAGGAAAGAGAGAGTGATTATTCTGTGAGGGATTGGTGCGGCAAAAGGGGCATCACTGGAAAAAATCAAAAGAATATCTAACAGGAGTCCATGTAATGCTCCCTAGATAACCTTTTGCAGCCAACAGTTGGAACGGCATAAAAAGCATTTTTTTAACATGGGAGGTACTACAAATATATTAAAAAAAAGGATGTACATGAATGAGCTAACAGCTCACCCAGCCCCTTTACAAAAAATCACCACACCAAGATGGTGTCCCCGATCAACACCTCAAAAAAAAAAAAAAAAGAATGAGGAGTTATGGTCCTCCACTTTACAAAAGTGCTTAGCCCAAAAAGCCACTATCTCACAAACAAAAGCAAAAACCCTCTCTTCCGGCCTCGCTGCCCTGTTGAAGATTCTATTGTTTATTTTGTTCCACAAGGCCCAGAGAGTGGCATGGAGGATAAGCCACCATATGATCTTATCACCCTTAATCATCCACCTCCTATGCCAAATGGTGAATAGCTGTCGCACCATATCAAAATGCCCAAGGGACTGCTGGAAACTCTGCCCAATCCTCAACCAAATACCCTTCGGAAAAGTGCATCTCGTGAATAGATGGTTCAGGTCGGTAAGAGATAAAGAAAAAGGATGGAGAGAAACCAGTAGATTGATGCCTATGTCACCTTAGACTTGAAACATCTAACAGTCTCTTGGAACATCAGCGAGCTGTCAATGAATGATTATATGATGTCTACAGTAAATCTCCAGAAGTTGAGTATCAACTATTCAACTATGAAGGTTTTTTGCTTGGTGCAAGAGCAAGAACCCAGAAACTCTATGTATGGGGTGTCAGCCAATCACCGACCCGGAGACCCAGGATAGAATGGGAAAAAAGCACTAGCCAATTGATTTTAAAATTTAAATCTATACAGTAGAAAAAAATAATTCAACAAATTATATTAGTCAGTATTCTCAATGGACTGCAACAATGAAGAAAAGAGGAACATCCATATTTCCCTCTTATTTGAGAAGATTATGAGACTGTTTTCAAAAGAAAATGTGCTTTGATAGACATTTTCTAGTGTTTTTTTTTTTTAAAAGAGCTAATCTGACCAAAATTAGCTGTTATCAGTGCAACCCTTTCAACATGAACTATTAACCAGGTACAAAAGCCAACTAATGATAAAAATACGCCCAAACATGCCCCATACCTACGTGGTTTGTTGCAAACTGCAGTTCTATACCATCTTTCGAAAGTGAGAAAGGAATGGCCATAACACCTGCATTGTTACTTCAAGCAAGAATTCAAAAAAAAAAATCATTATATGTTTCAGATATAAATGATAAAAAAATGAAGAAACTACATTTTCTTCCTAGTGAGAAGAAGTTGCTTCGGTCAAATTGTATGGCCATTCACACAGTCTAAGAACGAAAAGCAAAGGCATCTCTGAACATAAGCTATCTTACATAAGAATGTTCAGTGGAAGATTCAATGAGTTGAATTCTGAGGCAAACTTTCTCACAGACGCCAAAGAACTTAGATCTAGCTCCAAGACATCAATCTTTGCTGTAGGGATTTCCTTGAGAATTGATTCCTTGACATTTGCACCAGCAGACAAATTCCTTACACCCATAACTACATGGACACCACGCAATGCAAGAACTCTCACAGTTTCAGCCCCAATACCACTGGACGCCCCTGCCATTAAGCATTGAGAATATTAACGTTGCCATTAGAAATCAAACAAACCCGCAACCACAAGCAAGTGACCTTTATCATTCTAGAGTATGTTACCGAACTTTTAGAAAAGCCGTTCACTTTGAATACCATTCATAACAGACAACACAAAGAAGTAAATCTTCCAATATCATCTGAAGAGATCAGGACATAAACCTTCAATATCGACATGAATCCGAATTTAAATAAAAAAACACAAATAAATTAGAGCAACAGTCTAGTGTTATTTCTACAGTTAGTCAGATCGTTTTAAGTCTGCTAAACAGAAGAAATGCATAGGAAGTGTCTGAGATTATTATAAGAAAATCTCCACAGCCTAAATGCACTGTGAATCGTCTTCTAAGAAAGCTTTACAATACGTATGCACGAATGCAAACCCGAGTAACTAAGGGAGATGCAGCCTGGGACTTGGTGAAGATATCAATCCACTGCTTGCCAGAAGCAACTAAGGAGGAGTCAGACAATCACGAACCGATGACACAACAACAACAACAAGAAATGAGGCGAATTAAACGTGACATATAGTAAACAGAATTACAGGAAGAACAGGAGAGGCAGGAAGTAGAAGGCAAAGAGACCTGTGACGACAGCGGTGAGGCCGCTCCCATCTACCCCTTCCGTGACTTCCTCCGCCGTCGAGTTGTAAGAGAACCCGGAGGGGCCCTTCTTGCTGAACGGCCACATTCCTTCCCGCCCACTCGCCCTCCTCTCCTCCGACGGTGGAAGCCCTAACGACGCCGGAGGGAGCTGCACGGTGGTGGATGATGCCGATCCCCAGCTGCAGAGTGGGATCAGATGCAGAGCACCAGATTGAAATATTATTAAAAGACGAAATAAATGCGACCTGCGTCCTCCCTTGGTTTTGACTTCGGAGCATGGGAGGGCTCGTACCAGCTGTGGAAACTAATATATAAAAATGATAACTTCATATATATATATATATATATATATATATATATATATTATGACGTTCTTAATTATTAAATGTTTTTTTACACATGTACAAATCCCTCTTCAAATGAAAATTGCACAAAATCTACATTACTTTTGTACTGACTTGTATACCCTCAACTCCATTTTAATAGTGGTTAAGTTTTTCCCGAATTAGCTCGCCCGAGTTAAATTAACCCCTGTTTAACTCAGTTTTGATTTGTAAACCCAACTAGGTTGATTTATCCTATCTGGCTAGGTGGATTAGAAAATCCAGAGTTAACCCACTTCTGACTGGATTACGGAGTAAGACTAATCAAACCAATGCAAGCCATAACTCATCGCTGAGAAGTGAGTTAACCCGGAGATAACTCTGAATCGAACTAGGACTTAGGGTGCATTTGGAAAGGATTGGGGAGAGAGATTTTGGGCTCTTCAATGTCCCATCAACTTTTATTTTACGACAGATTTCGAGGTTTAGAGAGAGATAGAGAGAAAGGAAATAAAATTAGAAAATCTCTAAGTGTCCCTTTGGTTGGAATTATTAGGGAATTCTAATCATTGAAATTCCCTACCTAATCTCATCTCAATTAAATGACTCAAAGTTGTCTCGACTTTTGTGTTGGGTGAATTTTTTAAAATGGAGAGAGAGAGAGACACAAAATGAGAGGTGTTCAATAATCTACAAAAGCTCCTCTCATGGAGCTTCGGGGTGGATTTCGAGATTTAAAATCTCTGACACTCTGACATTTGTTCTATGCAGGGATTTTTCAAAAAAATTCACATGAACAATCCCAATCAAAGGGACCCTAAGAATTACTTAAAATGTGTTTATTCTCTCTCTAAGAGATTTTTAAAAAATTTCTCCACCCTCTGTTCCAAACGCACCCTTAATATGCAAACTTGACGTCACCCGGAGACCTGGCCGTCACCTTCCATTACCACTCGGTGAGGAAGTCAAAATTAGTTGTTGTTGGCGACTAACTAAGATTTTAAAAAAAGTCAAAGAATTTGATAATTTTTAGATCAGGAGAAGAAGCTGCTGCTCTGTAATGTCCGGTCCAAGCATTCAGAAGGCATTAATTTTCGGCCCAACAGTGACAATTGAGAACCGACCACTTCCCAAATGACAGTCAGATGAAATTCCAAAAATACCCATGACAATGGTAAGTGCCATGTGAAAAATGAATGCAGATGATCTTCATCCAATGCAATTGATGGTCTCGTTAAATTTTTTATCAAAAAAATAAAAACAAAAAATTGGCACCGTCATCTACCGATGCTTAAATGACCATAACAATTATTGTAATGATTATGATGATTATAATGATCATAATAAGTAGAACAATTTATAGTCTTTAAAAACATTATAATTAGAGGATGGGGACATTAATTAAGAGAAAAACTTTCTCTGTTCGTACATGTTAGGTTGTTGACCGTACGGTGAAAAGCAAAACATACATATCATGTCATGGCTGAAACCAAGGTTTTTGATAATATGCACATCTTGTAATGGGCATCCCCGTGGGCCGTGCGGGGCAGATGCACCCTTAGCTGGTGGGACGGGCAGAGCCCGGCTGGGGCAGCGGGTCTTCCATTTTTGGGTGGGCGCCTCACAATCTAAACAAACCTCTTTAAACGTGTAGGTTTCTTTTGCTCGATATGTCACGACGGATAACGACATCCTCGTTATCGGATGACAAGAACACGTTTCTATTATAATTATTGTTACAATCATATAAATTCTTGCAACTACATATTGTCATCGTTATAGACATTTCATCCCATTATCACCGTTGCAATTTGAGGAGGGAAGGACCGCCTAATTAGGCCCACTAAGATTCGTTATCGACAGGTCCGTGTCTTTGCATACGTAATTATTCCACGATCTACGTGGTACACGATCTGAGAATCACTATCGCAATAACCAAAGAGCAATGAGCATCAAGAGACAGCCCCACATCCCCTCACCTTTTTCATTGCGGAAGATCGAGCATCTCATGGTCTCCACGATCCGACACTATTGTTCCTCCAATAAGTCAGAAGACGCGAATGACAGAAACATATTCGAGAAGAGAAACCCTATAAAAAATGTCGTGACCGAACGGTCAGGGGATAAGCATTCTATTCTCACTACACTGATCTCAATACTTTTTATTCTATTTCTTCTTCGTAACATTTCACACTCACTCCGAGCACTCGTCTGATTTAGGTATTGGAATATTGTGCTTTGCAATAACATCCGGAGTTACTTCTGATGCCCTTCTCTTTTGTCCATATGTGTTCCTCTTAGAAATCTCTCTCTCTCTCTCTTCCATGACAAATAAATCTAAGAGATATAACATGTAATTTAAAAAATCACTTTTTGAGCTCTACATAATTAAGAAAATGATTACAGCTGGTTCCAATCATCGACGATGATGACACACTTCTCTAATGACTTGGGCTATGAATGATGACTTATTAATCACTACAGTTGTGAAGGACTGTACCATTGGCACCGTTGATAGACGATGGCAAGAGGCACAGTATAAAGAAGGCACATGAGCATACGATCGATATACACTGGTGGGTGTACGACAATCATCAAAATAAGTGTGTGTGTGTGTGTGTGTGCGTGGAGGATCTGGGTGGCATAAACGAGACTTGGATGTGTTTCCATTCTTAATGCCTTATTTGATACAGAGATACAGTGGATTAATTTATCTTAGAATTTAATCTCATTTATTTTGACAGGTAACGAATTATCTTTGTAGAACAAAGTAGAGTTAACTCTATTCCACCTATGTGGGTGGAACAAGTTAAATATGTTAACCATGGAGTTCTCTCTCATTTTAATTAGATTAATTTTTTATCTGTCAAAAAAAATAGAGATTTAGAGATTTCTCCCGCAACAAATGGAGGATAACCGCGAATCAAAGCGAGACTTGGTATACCGAAAACGATCGAGTGAATCAATTGACAACATGCACAAACGGATTAATGCTTTTTTTTTTCAAACGTGAAATTTGCATCATACGGTAGCATGCAAGTAAGATGATGGTTGTATCCTATCAGTTCGGGGTGTGTGAAACTCACAATTTCCTTTCACACACTCCCGAGAAGAGCTAAATTAACACGGTCACCATCAGCACGTCCTATATATTAAACAGAGCAGAGTCGGTGGCGGGTGCAATACGAAACGCACCGAAGGCATCACGCCTTCGCTTCGTGTCCGTGGTACCGCTTGGACGCCCTCGGCAGGAAGACGGGGGAGGAGGAAGCCGAAGAGGTTGAAGCCCCAGAAGGGGAGATTGGCCACGGCGAGGCCCCGCCCGACTCGCAGCCGCCGCGCCCACCCGTGCTCCCCCTCTCGACCTTCCCCACCTCTGCCCGCAGCCGGTCCACGATGGCCACGATCCGCCGGTTGTTGTACAGCACCGGCACGATCGAACACGGGCACCGGTGGTAGCGAGAACCGCCCGGCGAAGGGCGACGCCCTCTCCACGAACAGCTGGCTCGCCAGCAGGAAGACGTGCGGGGCGGTGGCGGCCCGGGCGCCCTCCTTGCCTCCGTCGACGACGCCCTCGAAGATGTAGGCGGCGGGGGACGACGAGACCGACGGCGCCCGCGCCGAGGAGGAGGACGTAGAGGCCCAGGGCGCGCGCGGTTGCCCACTCCGAGCTAGGACGGGGTCTCGGAGGCCCGGCCGGGGGGGGGGGAGACGAACCTGGAGAGGAAGTGGACGTAGGCAAGTGGGGAGGCGAAGTCCTCGACGGCGACCAGGCCGCTGGCGGAGAGGATCACGATGACGGCCAGGGCGTTGAGCTGTCTCAATTCACGACAGGAGGTGGAGGCGGCTCGATCGGTTGCGCCGTTGCCGTGGGCCACCTGTTCCGCTTCTTCTTCCTCCTCCTTGGGGAAGCGGATGTCGCCCGTCAGGCCGACTCCCCCAGACATCTCCTTCTTCTGCTGTTGCTGCTGCTTCTCCTAACAGTGAGAAGAAAGGTCTGTGCTTTTAGGGTTTCTGCATGCAACAGAGAGAGCAAACGGAAGGTGGCAGCCTTCCTTACTTCCCCTGCTCTTCCACAACCCGGTCGAGGCGCCTTTGTGAAACGTCCCAAGGTAGAGAAACTGGGAAGGGGAGTGCCTGCGAGATCTCAACCGAGAGACAGAGAGAGAGAGAGAGAGAGAGAGAGAGAGTTGTGAGTAGAACGCAGCCTTGGACACGGCAGAGAGGAAACAAGCAGGTGGGAGGGAAAAGGGGGAGGAACGAATACTTGGGCAACTTCCTGGTCGTTGTGTCCGGCGAGTGGACACGTGCAGACATGGCCGCTCCACACTCGGTGGCATCGACGAGTCCGAGACGTACGTTGCACTCGGACACCGTTGGATCCGTCACGAAATCGTGATATGTCAGAAATGGGATTTTTGATCCCATGATAGCTTGTTTGTTTGAACACGATCTTACGCAAGTGAGAAACTGGGGACACCACACCATCCAAAGTGCCAACGGAATTAAGGAAAATATATCTGCAATTAAATTGGTAGCAGTCAAAGTGAAACGCACAAATCTACACCTTCAACTTCAACCTTATCGTAAAGTAGAAAACTCTGCGAGTCCCATGCTCCCTCTCTCTCTCTCTCGGGGGGGAATTCGACTCATCCACATCTCAGGAACAAATCATCTCGCTGCCTGCACAGTTCCCCTCCAGTGGCCTCCCTCCAATCTTTTCCATCTCTTGCTCCCCTAACTAGTCTTCAATTTCTCGTACGCATCATTGCTGGCTTGGCATTCATAGAAAAGAAGTTCGTTTCCTTATCATAATAAATAGTAAGAGTCGATAGTAGATGTGGACTCACTGCAGATGTTTCCCGGGCCATGAGTGGCCTTGGATTGCTATCATGCATCAAATTTTACCCAAGATAACCCAATGTCGTCCTCTCTAAATGCCAAAATCACAATAACGTGGCGTAACATGATTTCTCTGAGGTAAGGAGACGAAGGGCAAAGATGCTGGGATGCCATGAAAAATGAACTTGCTGCATTTATCAGCTTTAACTAATTCCGTCATGCTATAGATATTTTTCTTTTTTCAGAAGCTAGTTTGAGTTATTACTTTCTCAACAAAAAAAAGAAAAAAATCATCCCCCTACTCCTGAAATCATTCAAAATTATTCCTATATCTCCATCTTTATCATATTTATCATAATACTCCTAAAATTCTTAAAAAATAACCATTATGTCCCTTTGCATAAGTATATTTTTTTCTATTTTTAAGATAAAGACAATAGATCTTTTCTTAAAGATTTCAGAGATTTTATGATAAATATGATAACATTGGTGATATAAAGATAATTTCGTAAGATTTTAGAGATATAGAGATAATCCCCCCCCTCCCACAAAAAGAGAGAGAGAGAGAGAGAGAGAGCCGACATTAGACGCAAACCTGTACAGGACGGCAGAATGTGCAACCCAAGCATACCCCATATCGTATAAGACGAGATTAAGTAACCTGCTTCAGTATGCCAGAAACATCGAAATCCTTCAAGTCAAGGGCTACTCTGGAATACAAATGACATGTATTCAAAGGCCTCATGGTTATACAATCATTCAGTCTACACATGGATATCGTACTGCCAATTCATTTGCTAAATGAGCAATCTTATTCGTTTGCTTAATAATCAACCAGTGGCAAAAATACTAACTCATTGGTCGGGAGGAAGAAACGGGAAAGGCAAATAATAGCAGGGAAAAATAACAGGTACCAAGCACCAATTCGGCTATAACAACTCCCCTGCAGTTGTGCGAGAATCTGTAGATGCTGACAGATTACTAAAGGCAGTTTTCAAACACTGCTGGCTTCCACGCACAGAAGACCCGTCAAAAACTGGAACCTCTGCTCAAAATATATTGGGCGTAGGTAGGCGAACTGCACAAACTAAGGAAAGACCCATCACCGTGGTCAGCTTTGCTTGGGTATATATTTCACAGAGTAGCTCTTCTCAGACTTAGCTCTGAACTTGGGCTTGTAAACGTTGGCGGATGTCGGCTCATTTGATCCCATCCCGACATCCTGGTGGTTTCCATGGTTAACGAGGCCACAGCAGACAATTGGCTGTGGTGGCACTTCCGTGGATGACTCATCACATGTTTCAATATCAGGCACATCCGCACATGATTCTTCACGAATGTCAACATCATCTGCTGATCTAGCTTCAGTATCTGGTGACAGAACAAGCTCCACGTGGTCAGATGAGAGGGCCTCCCTCCACCCTGCAAGATGTGGAGGTTTGTTAGGTACAGAAACAACCATCCGTCTTCTATAATGCAGAAAAAAGCAAACTGCTCAAGAACATGTAGGATGATGCCCAATCGAAACTCCAAAGCCACCCCCCCCCACCCAAACCCCAAAGAAAGATGAGGACACGGCAGATCTGATCTAGGAGAAACAACATGGCATCATCTGTGTACAATGTGGGATATTTCACAGGCCACTTTTGCTGTCTTATGCATCTCTGATTCCCAATAAATGAGGTAGTTGTTCAGGATAGGTTCAGAATCCAAGAATGGGTTTATGCTTTCACGACAATGCATCAAAAGAGTAGCCAGCCGAAATGAAGATGGCAACCAGATTCCATGGAAGTTTTTTACAAATTATAACATTTAACCCTATGGAGGCAAAAAGTGGATGTCAATTCAAGTTTGGATGAATTTTAACAGAAAAGACAAACAAATGTAACCTGCTTTAGAAAATTTTTATGACTTCTTGTTTAATGAAACATGGGCTCGCCCCAAATTCTCATCCTGTTTTTTCCCGATTACTTTACTCCATCATCAACACTCATCCGTAATGCTCACAAGTTTCATTGGGTCAGCACTAAAAGAGGAGAAAAAAAGAAGAGAAGAAAGGTTGGGAAATGGAGCACTGACTTTGTGAAAGGAAAGCCTCCGCAACCTTGCTCGAGAACAACTTGGGTACAGACGGTTGAGAAACTACAGTGGCTGCAAGAGAATCCCGTGTCACCTCAGACCTACAATCACCTTCTCCACAAGTAGCCAGACAGCTCTGATCAGGCAGAATACGTATGGAACTTTTGTCCGGAGTCTCAGCAATGTCTACTTCTCTATTTTTATACTGAAGTGTTCCAGGAACACCATCCTCTTGCTTTTCCATTTGCAATTTGTCTGACTCGTTTACACCGTTCAGGGTACAGTTAATCTTGACCAGCCTCTCCTGAACAATGTTCTGCCCGAAAGAAGCAGGATTTTCATCAGGGCAATTACAGTCTTTAAGAGGGACACTTATGGAACCAATCAAAACTTTACAGCTTTCAATTCCATCTGATCTGTCCGTTGTTCCTTTCACTCTCTCTTTGCAATTCATATCTTCCTCTTCACACTCCAACTTGCTTTTCCTTGCCCAAACCATTTGGCTGCTGACCATTGAGGTGGGCCTTGGATCCTTGAAGCCATTATGCTTCTGACCAACCATTGGCTTTGTTGCAGCAACCTGAGAATGGAAACCACCTAGACTATACCTCATTGGCCTCATGACTGGACGATGCAAAAGAGTTTGCAGTCTCTGGGGACTTTCCTGCCGCACTTGGCCTCCCAGATACTGATCAACGTCACCATTTTCAGGATAGCATGTCACGTCAGTAACCATACATGATGACTCGGCATCCTCTAGAGCTGAGTGACTGGAACAGAGTGATAAGTCAGTAGTTTCTAAGCCTGCCTCGGAAGGCAACATTGGGCTTAGTGCTTCTTCAGAACCAGATGCCTCGGAAGGCAACATTGAGCCTAGTGCTTCTTCTGAACCAGAAGTGCCTTCAACTGCATCACATAAAGCCTCCTCAGACCCAGGTTTATTTACAATTTGTTCCTTCATTTTCTGCTCTTTTTGCCTCAGCTTCTTCATTCGCTTTCGTTCTAAAAGCTCAGCTTGCCTGTGAATGTCAAATGCCAGTCAACTTTGTCTTAGGTGGGAATCCAAGTATAGAAAAGGTTACGCACATGATTTTTTGACTGATGGATTTCTTCGTATTATCAGCAATATGCAAAATTTTTGCCAGGGAAATTTCTTTGAGATACAATCACTCTATTTAAATTTGACGATAAATGCACCTTTTCTGGGCAGCCTCCTCTTCCTCGAAAAGTAGCTTTTGGCATCGTAAAGCCTCTGCATCCTTATCAGCGAGCCATGCCTTGACCTGCAGAATGTCAAGACTCATAACAAACATGCACAGTTGACAAACGATAAAGCCAGAAATAGGGCTAGCGGATAATCTGTACCAATTTCTGCTCTAGCAAAAAGCTAGTGCAAGCAACAAGGTTCTTCGTCTCCATGGCAATCTTCCCAACTTCACCATCGAACACAAACCTTTGCAAGGAAATAGCCGTACCACCACAGAGGAATGTTTTCTCACTTGCATCATCAAGTACAATGAATAACTCTTGGGAGGAAATAGGAAATATAGATGGTCTACATTCAATCACATCCTACAGTGACAGACAAGCAGCTTTTAGATAGAAAGAAACAAGTACAGAAATGAATCGGATACAGAACAAATGTTTTCTATTCAAAGATGAGCTCACCAAAAGAATGGCACCAGCCTTCAAATAACCCTGTGGTAATGGAGAAAACCCGGGCTTCCTCATCAAAGATGCCAATGCCCTTATGATAGAAGAAGCAGGGACTTCCTGAAAGGCACACAATCTTCAGACCAATAACTCATAAACCTTCAATACTTGCTTACTTTGAATCCAGTTACTTCAGAAAATATGTTGGTTGCTGCCAAGGTAGTTTTGGGTTTTTTGTGTGTATGTATGTCCTCACCAAGGGGATTGTGGTGGTTGAGTGGAGAGGGAGAGCACAGAGTGAGGAAAGAATGGAAGTGGTTGCTTACACAGATAAACCCCCTGTTGGTGTACTCGTCACCTCATCTTTCGGGTGAAGTGTTTGTGATGAGGTGGAAAGAAAGAAGTATAGTCTTCTAAATATTTTGGCCTGAGCATATTTGGAGAAATATTTATTAAAGTGCCACTATTTTAAAAACCCCGATGTACATTAATCATATGCAAAATATTTTAGTACTACATCATGTTCACAGTGGTTGGCTCCACCAGGCCCCCCGTGTTCATGGACTAGACTGGGGCTTAAGCAAGCCAGCCCAAAGGTTCACTTGCCCTCTCCAATACTCTTGGTTGCCTCAAGCCATGCGTCCAGAAAGACCTTATCTCAATTACCCTCTACTCATAGAGAGACCTGACCCACTTACACACCTCCTTTTTGACATCCCTTCCCAGATTCTTCACCCTCTTTCATTTTCTTGTCTTTTTTACCACCCAAACCCTCCATCTCACCATGATAATGACGGGAAAAAGATGGGAACGGGTTCTTCATCCCCAAGATTACTTCCATGATAGTTACAGCACCCCAGGGATGGGTCAGACAATCTGCTGCAGAGACTGCGACTTCAATATCCATCCCTACTGTTACTCCCACCGCCCAAGTACACCAGCCTGCTTCTTGGGTAGCAAATCATCCGCATGGCGGCACTCTCAGGTTAATGAGAATCCCTGTGTCATCTCTCCAGTGGCACATCAGTAAGACGGACAGGCTGTCATGATTAATTACTCATGCAAAGTCTACAAATCAACCACACACCCCTTCCCCTCCGGCTAGTGCAGCCTTGATGAAATTGCAGCCATCAACAAGCTCCTCTGGCAGTACAGTCTCAGCAAGCACCTCCAGCAGTACTTCAGCCTCAATGACCATGGATGGCACTAGCCTTGACTAGCATCTCTAAGGGTGGGCAGCCAGCAGAAAGGCTGGATGTTTTTTTATTGAAAGTGAGAAAGGCTGGGATGTTGGAGGGAGATGAATGGATGGCAAAATGATGAGGGAGCACTCACAAGAGTTATGGACGGGGCAGGGCTTAGAGATCTTTGATGGTCTGAGCCTCGGCCTTACCCAACTGGGATTACAAGTTTGGCCAGGCCCATCCCTTGCAAATAAACCAGCTATCAGATAGATTTAGAAAAAACCAGCTATAAGATGCACAAACCTAACCATCCACTTCTCAAAAAGAAAAAAAGATGTGCAACTAAAATGCAACAATGGTGATTTCCTTCTCCAGTACAACCCTTGATTTTTCCAAGAAATGTCGAATAAAAAAAAAGAGGAGTTAAGTTCTAGTGACCAACATTGCTAGAAATCAAAACATACTTCTCTCCTATCGAACATAAATTTCCTTTATTGGATGCCAAAAGAAATGTGATAGCATCAAAAGAAAGTTAGAAGTTTTATATGATTTTTCATTCAGCTATTCACAACAACCAACGAAGTAGAAGGTGAAAGAAAGTTCTCAAACAGCATCCTTATCAATGATTGAAGTGCCACTAATACATAAAAAGATTGTCATGGAGCATAAAGCTCTCAATGAAATAGATTATGCGTAAACTTTTTCCACTGAAAGAAAAAGGGTAACTATTTTGTGCATGACAAAGTAGTAGTTTTCTTTTATGTATCAGCTCACTTATGCAAGTGCCAAAATACAGACACCCCAAAGCACATTAAGCTCAGATTATTACCTCCAAAGCCATGCCATTGATTGATGCAAGCTCCTTTGCCTCGTCCACGGAGAGCTGAGTTCAAAAGGAGGAAAGGTGGTGATAATAAAAATTAGATTCAGATCATCCTGGTATTTGATGAAGCAAATCTAAGATTCCCAGATCCATGCCACTGACATCCAACAACCCAATTGCATGCCATGTAGGGTAGAGTTACTCAGAAGAAATATATTGAATAATATACCTTATCCCAGAATGCACCTAAAAGTTCTCTGTTCTTTGGAGAAACCTACAAAACAGTATTCAAGCATAAGCATCCAATTGTTTCAACAGAAATGAACCAAAATTACTACAGAAGACATTTTTTTTGAAAGTGAACTACAGAAGACATTAAACAAGCAGAAAATCCATGAACTGATAGAAATAGAAAGGGCCCCAATGCATCATCTGATTTATCACTCAAACCCTCACCTTCAAGACTAAGACAATAAACGCCAATTAAGTTTTCAAATTAACTAACACGTGCATTGGCTATGTATTAAACAGAGTCCACAATAAAATTCAATTAACATGGACGCTCTTTTAAGGGAACAAAGGGAAAAAAGATGGTGAAAATAAGAACATGGATGAGCACAGAGAATATAGTCAATACCTAGACCCATGATCCACCATTCCAGATAACTGAAATTAAACAGCCATATAAAAAAAGTAAAGATATTTTTTGCTCTAGAAGATGGCAGACATTCATTTAAAAAAGCACCTCTTATCTCTCTGAGAAAGCGCAATAAATCATAAACAAAGTGATTAAGCAGGGAGGAAAAAAAACCTTATTGACATTCAGGGAACGACGATGCACACGAATATGACGCCTGTAGTTAACTGGAGAGCAAAATTCCCTAGAACACTTATCACACTTTTGCAACTGCATCTTTGAAGGTGACAACAAAGGCCACCCTGGAAGATCTGAAACAAGAAAGCAAATTCGTCTAATGATCAACACTAGTTGCATCAATCAGAAGTAAGACCTACCACTAGCTACAACCCTAAGATACCTCCTTTTGACACTTCACATACATTTTTCACGCTCACCATTTGCCTTTGCAGCAGCCTGAGCAAAGGCAACAACAGCTTCTGGTATCTTCAGAGCTTGCATGTGTTCAGAAGAGCTCTTTGTCACCCTGCTAGTGGATTTCATAAGGTTTCCAGGTTCCTTGATCCCATTAGTTTCAGATGCAAATGAACCGAGGCCATTAGAGTTTACTTGTTGGCGACCATTCTCTTCTATTGTGTTATCAACCTGTAAACCTCTCTTGCCACTCCCCTGTTGCTCTAAGGCATGAAGCAACTGTATCCACTGGACAGGGCTTTCCCCAGGACGTGAGAAAGAAAGAAATGGTTCTTTTCCTATTGCTTGTATGATGTAATTGTCTAGTGAATCCTGTCCTTCAATTCCCAGCTGACCAGCCTTTTGTTCAATGATTGCATCAGGAGCTCGATAGGTACTTACTTTTGCCATTGACATATGGAAAAAAATTGGAGAAACCTGCAAACATGCAGCAATAAAAGCTCCATGATTAAATTATGAGGGACAATATCATAAGCTCCTATCCTAAAACAACAGGAGGCACTCAAGAAGGGAAACAAAATTCTCCCTCTTACTAATGGGATGATTGCAAAAATAAATCTACTGCATGTATCATTACAGAAATACCACTGCTACATATACATGAATTAATTACTATAACCCTATCATGCAAAATTCTCTCCCCTTGCTTTCTATGATAAAACCTCTACAACTTGGATGTATCACCTCTCAAACAAACTAGTGCGAGAATGAGACATTGTGCATACTTCTATAGGCAATAAGTGACACAAATCTCCATTCACTGCCTATTGGGACACTGCATTAGTGAAATTGGAGCTCTCACCATGCTTACTGACAAGAAAATATCTTCGTCGTGGTCCTCGTGGATGTCACAACCATCTGGTAAGTTCTACTCCCATAACAAAACCTGAACCACACTAGCAATCACCAAGCTGTAGAGGAAACACCACACACACACTTGTCCCAAAAAGAAACAAAAAATCCAGTGGAAGTGGGGCATCTACCTCTAATTCTACCAGCCAAGGCATCAAGCAGCTAGGTGTCAATCCCAAAAATTACATGTTACATGTGCAAATACAGGATAGAGAAGCAATTTGCTCACAAGGATTGTGAAACAATAGGGTAGCATGCCAAAAATATACAAAGAGTTGGATACAGGGAGAAGCCACTAGAAGTCTTTTTTTTCCTCATTTTGTTTTATACCTAGCTCCTGCCACTTGATGTCTTTTTTATGTCCCCGTCAATGGAGAAGTTAGACTGAAACAGCTAGATTGAGTTTTGGATCCATTCTGTTGACTGCTAGTTGGAGAGGGAGACTTTTGCATGGGTATGAGGAAGTTAGTAGCAAGTATTAAGATTGGTACCCTAAGTCGGGATCAAAAGCATCAGCAATTATGTCAACTGACCTTCGTAGGGACCACAGAATGATGGTTAAGTTGGGGCATGATCTTCCCATGAAAATAGCTTCAAACCATAGTCTTTCATTCTCGAGGTTCGAGAAAGGGATATCAAGAGTAAACAAGGAAACAAAGATGCAGGCTATCCATGAGGAAGGCCAAAATTAGAAGGATAGGACTGATCATCAGTTGTGGACTCGATGTTAATTGATAATTTGATAGCACCACATAAAGAGATAACTCTGAAATGTAGAGCTTTAAATGCTCAGCCCTGGATCCTATCCTCTGTGACATCATGTGGGGAAGTGTGTCTTATCTAGGGTAGATGCTATCAAATGTAAGTCAAGATTGGCATGACATCAAGCAGAATCATTGGTTAGGCTAAGTTGGAGGAGGCAGCCAAGGTGACCCGGAGGAGTGTGAGACTGCGAGTCGATTGAAGATCTATTTATGTGATAATGTCCCAGTGATTTAGCTCCTGTAAAAGGACAAGACAATAGGGTCTTCAAGGATGGGAGAAGAGGAACTAGAAGGAACTACTCAAAATCCTACGAAATGTGAGGACCTTGCACCTGGAATCAACAATGGGAGAAAATAAACATGAAACGAGATGAAGCTCCAACGTGATTCATTCTTGTGGACATGGGAATGGGATTTATCCTTTGGGCCCCAGGTGGGGAATGTGCTTCATCTTGTAGGCTATTCATGGCTGGACTTTGAGCTTTGCACATGGGGAAAGTTACACGCAGAATTCTTCTGAGGTGGAAGAGGTAATCAATCTAATAGATTTCATATTGCTGCAGACGATCACTGTCAACACCACAGAATGTGAATCTATGTTACCAAATAGGTACTTCTTTCCCAATTAGTAGATAGTCAGAAGCATTTTTATTGTTGCAGTAACATTAGAATTTTAGAACTAGGGAAAATTTTCACATAAACGCCGGAATGAAAACCCTAGCACCAAGAAAAATCCGATGGTGAAAAACGCATGACTCATAAGTTCTTAAACTAAATGAAAGAAAAAATAGATATCCAAACGAACTCAGAGGGGCAAAAAAATGAAGTAAACATCGCACCCAGAACAAACAAATAATCATGAAATAGCTAACAACGTAATGAAGGCGGCGCGTCATTCCCACTCAAGAGTCCAGAGTTATTGACCCTACTAGAATTCAACACCAACGAAACTCATTCTCCACGCATTTGAGATAGATAGACGAAGAACAAGCATCAAAAGTAATAAAACAGCACAAAATCCAACGCAGAACGACGACTCACAGATCACGACCAGAAAGGGCGAGCAGGAACAACGCTGAGCACCGGAACGGATCCGCTGAGCCTGAAAAGGCAAACCCTGGGTTCCCCGAAGAGCTGGTTCTTAGATCGCCGGCAAGAAGAGATTGGGGGTACCAAACCGCCGCAGAAATGGAGACAATCTGCAGCGGATCGCAGTGATCGGCGAGGAACGAGGTGCTCCGACCGAGCAACAGAGCAGGAAACGAGACCCTAAAATGGTGGGGGGAAAGTAGGAGATCGGCAAGGACCAACACAGAGACGAAAACAGGAAGAGGAGCCCAAGTAAGAAGAACGTATATTTATAGAGGAGGTCGTCTTGCTTAAAAGAGGACGAACAACGCGATGAAGGGAAGGGGACGAAAACAATGTTACAAAAAAATAGATTTTTGCAAATATAGCTCTAGAATTATCATATTTATACCTGTACTCTTACTTTCGTCCAAACTATTACTATTTAAGTTTTGAGTTTTTAATTTCGACCCCTAATTTTTTTTTATATTAAGAATAAGTCCCCTTAATCTACCTATTTTGTTAAAAGCCCCTGAAATCTTTTTCGTTATATAAAAAACTCTTGACGTCGATCTCCATAAAGAAAGGTCAGGTTAACATAACCTAACCATGGTTTAGCCTAACTCGTAAGGAGGAAATGACCATAAGACCCTCACGAAATGTCCTTCAACCCCATGAGTGAGTGAGTGTGCAGAGAGAGATAGACCATGAGAGAGAGGAGAGGGTACCAGAGGGGGTCTCCCCCTCTGGCGTTGGCACTCCCACCCAATGGGGTGGGGTGTCCAGAGAGAGGGAGGGAGGAGAGATAGAGGAGCGAGAGAGAAAGTGATGTGAGAGAGAGGAGGGGAGGGCGCCGAAAGTGGTCACCCCCTCTGGCGCCAACACCCCAACCCAATGGGGTGGGGTGCCTAGAAAGAGAACGGGAGGAGAGAGAGAGGGGGGCACCCCAACTACCTCGCCCTCCTCGACGCCAACTCTGGATACTCCCTCACCTTCCTTGGGTTTGGTTCTGCTATCCATAGAATCGTTGTCACCATCTCCTACCTCGACGGCTGTCAGAGCAACGTCGCTCTCATCTTCGTCCCCAACTCTGTCAACTTCCCCTTCTACTTCTTCGACAATATCCACCTCAATCGACACCGTTGTCACCACTATCAAACCGGTGTGCACCTGTCTATCACACCCCACTACAATGAAAACATGGAGTGTGACACATGCATGCATATACCCGAGAATAATAGTATCATGAGCATTTCACAACATAAAACCATTCATCAATAATCATGCATTATGAAGAGAAAGTAAGTAAAGAATATTTCTCATTCACAATCCATAATTAAATACAAAAGTGTCTTGATACAAAAGTCCACCCGAACAACAAAACTAACAAAATGAAGACTGTTATGGCACTACCGACATGTAGTCACAAGGCTACACCTGGAAGCTCCCCCTTTCGCGTAGCACTTCCAAATTCCTGAGTAGTAGTATGGCTATTGCACCTCCTCACGGCTCGGCACCTAAAACGGATTACACAACAGGCTGGGTATAATTAACACTCAGTAGAACTCCTAACACCAACCCAATGGTCGCCCGCTAACAGAAATACTTAAAACTTACTCCCAACCTATCTGTAGGTTCTACCATTTCATTATGCAATCATGATACAAATAATAATAAGTGCGACTACTTCAAATGAGACAAAACTGAAATGTTTGGGTAAATTCTTAATCAAATGAGCTTAGGTGGATCAACAATGGCGATATCACATTCCACCATCTAAGGTTGATAAGGCCAAGGAGGAAAACATGAAAGTTAGACACAGTAACTAAGAATATCATGGTAGATGCATAAACTTGCAACATGAATTCTTTTTTTTTGGGGGGGGGGGAGTGGTTTTTTTTATTAATGTAAAATGGAGAAAGAATACAGAATGCAGCGGGGCATACCCCGGAGTTACAAGAGGAAAGTATTAAACAAGGGACGAGACCAATCTAATACTGCTGTCGGAGGACTTGTCCAGGATGACATTGCCTTTGCAAGCATGAGGGAGATTTGAAGCAGAGGGGAACAGCTCATTGGCTGCCGCATTGCATGCGTGGGATGCCAAGGAATCCACAACCCGACTGGCCTCCATGTATACATGGAGGACACTAGTATTAGGATTGAGGTAGCGCTTAGCGTCCCGCCACCATCTGAGAGAGTCCCATGTGGGGCAAACGTTGTTGTTAATGGAATGGATGAGAACAACATAGTCTGACTGAACAGTGGATAGAGAGAAGCCATGTTCAGAGGCCAGCCACAACCCATCACACAATGCTCGAACCTCAGCGATAAGACTGTTACCGATGCCATAGTAATGAGCAAATGCCAATACCACAGTCCCAGCAGAGTCTCTGATGCACCCTCCGCCGCCGCACTGATCCGGATTTCCTTTGCAGGCTCCGTCGACATTGAGGCAGTAGTCAGCAATAGGGGGTATCCATCTGACCATCTTCAAGACCTTTTGTTTGAGCCTCGGGTGATAATCATAGTGAGCAAGGGAAGGCTTCAGCATGTGAAGTGTCAAGCTTGAAAGTATTTTTTTCCAGGGCCCAGCTAACTTTGTTTTTGATGGAGGAGATTATACTTCTGGGTGAAGAATGCACTATTTGGAAGAGCCTCAAACATCTGGCCCTCCATATTTCCCAAATCATAAGAATCAAAGTGTATAAGGATATAAAACCATAGGCCGATCTTGTATTGCAGTGCTCCAGAAAGCTCCAAAGTTGGGTTGTCACTTGACCATGAAGCGTGCTACCCGGACCAATAAGCGGGGCAAACCAGCACTAGAGCTCATTGGCAATATCACTAGAGATGAACAGATGATTGAGGTCCTCCACCTTCGGCTGACAGCAACAGGAGCATCTAGACGCCATATGCACACCACAATCGGAAATGCGATTGTCAACAGGGATGGCTCTATGGAGCAGCTTCCAGCAGAAAATTGAGGCGCGTCGATAGAATAAGGGATGCCAAAGCTTCGACTTGCAACATGAATTCGCCTATATAAATTAGCATCATAAATATAAATTGCACATGGAAGAGCATAACATATCAGGTGGCATCTTATCATTTTCATGTTTGAATGGAAACTTGTCTTCGCATATTTCTCTTATTAGGAAAGCTAACATGTGATATATGTGGGTGAGCATACTTACACATACAAATATATAGCGAGAACATACTTGCATATCATATTCATAAATATAATCTTAGCATGGAGCTTACACCCATATTTTCAACATATTAACCAGAGTAGTTAAAGCTTAAACATGGAACATAGGTCATAAGCTAAACACAGAAAGAACATGCAACAACAGCTTCACTCGTTGGGTGGCTGCACCTATGGGTGGCTCCACATCGGATTTTTCTTCCAAAACATCTAGTGCGGGTAGCCCTTTCCTCCGGTAGCTCTTTCCATTTGTAGCCCTTTCCACTAGGTAGCTCGTTCCTTTGCACATTTGAGTAGGGTTCTAAGAAAGAAACATGGCTCAACTGGGTGATAAGGTCTAGGTTCAGGTTAAATCGTGACATGCAGTGAACCTTCTGTCCAGATCGCTCTATGCTCGTGCAATGTAAGGTGTATTATCCTTAAAAGTGACCTTAACCAAGACCGGTACATGATGTAACGTATTTTTTTGCTGCATTTTCTCTTTACATGAAACTCATCTTGAGCCTTATTAACTTATACTAGTTGATATGTATCATATCGTTCATGAAAATATTCGTTAACACTTTGGAGAAAACTTAAAGACATTAGAACACGAGTCTTAACTCGATCTAAACATGTGCGGTTCGTACTTATTAGGGAAACAGTTTAAAACACAGATTGAGCAAACTAGGTGTAAGGTTCGCATCTGGTTTGTGCTTAGAAATTCTATCTCAAATAACTTGGAACTATGAGCCTTCTACCCTTCCTTTCACATGGCTCGTCCTACTCTCTCCCTGATTCACCCTAAGGATAGGAGGTTGGACGAATATGGAATCAAGTCTCAGAAAGAAAAAGATGTTGGATGGTGATCTGAGAAGCTTGTAAGAGACTTACCACTGTGAGACAGTAAGGTTCTCTCAAGAATACTCTGAGGAGTGCAAGAAGTCAAGTAAAATGAGAAGAATAGGGGAGATCTATATGACTCATTCTCTGCTCTGGTCAAGGTCTGCCCCTTCTGTAACTCCCTTTCCTGCTAAGTCAAACTGTCAGACCACTCCCATACATGCAGACCTACTCCCTGTCTTGACACTTTCTTCTATTCGTTTGGTCATATTGCCCTAAGTCTTGCATAAAATATGGCGGGTTCAGATCCTAATAATACTCGAATCTAAGAAAAATCAAGTATTGTCAGGTTACAGCATTATTTAAGTCCAAGGAGAATCTGGCATGGTTAAAGTTTTAAAACTTTTGTCATTTACTAGGCGTTGTCCCCTGTCATTGCCTAGTTTGTCCCCCTGGTCACACCGTCTGAACTTGATCGTACATTTCATTTCTTGATGAGCTTGTCGTCCAACCCCACTCTAATAGCTAACCAACACCAAATCTTTTATCAGTTATCCTTCCTATTATCTTTTTCTTCAATTTAGCATCAATTTATTGTCTATCTACTCATTACATCATATAATCCCTTAATATATCCTCTGTCCACTCAATATATCATCTAATCCCTTAATATGTCGCATGTCTACCCAAATCCCTTAATATATCATCTGTTTGCTCAATAAATCATGTAATCCCGTAATATGTTGTCTACGACAAGAACAATTCATTTAATAAGTTACTTCATCTAATGCTTTCGACTTAGATGATACTTCGTCTACTTTTCACATCGTCTAACTTTCCGGCCACGTCATCATCTAACTACTTCTCACTTAGATGGAACATCATCTATCTACTTCCACTTAGACGGAACATCGTCTATCTACTCTCACTTTGATGAAACATCGTCTAAGTCTCCCCTTTCGTCTAACTTCTCACCCTTTCGTATACTTTTCGTTCCATTTAGCTACCGTCTACTAAGTTGGGGAACTTAGCATATATGAAATAAACAAATAAATAGACAATTAAATCTGGAGCTTCTAAATCATGAATATTAAATGAATTTTATCTTAAATTTTTTGGGATGTTATAATTCTCTCCCCCTTAAGGAGTTCCATCCTCAAAATTAAAACAAAACATGAGCTCTAAATTGATAAACATATTAATCGAATAACTCTGAGTGCTACTTTCTCATGCTAGCTTCTGTCTAGCATGCCATCTCCTCTGATGTAGAATTTCGTCATTACACCTTAACTATGGGGATTGATTTCCTCCTAAGTTGTTGAACCTTCCTATCCAAAATTTGGACTGGTCGAACCTCGAAAGTCAATTCTGAACTAGCCTCTATTGATGGTTCACTCAAAACATGAGATGGGTCATGAACATACTTCCTCAATATAGACACATCGAACACATGGTGAACTCTTTCCATAGAAGGTGGTAATGCTAACCTGTAGGCGGTCTTCCCCACTTTGGACAAAATCTCAAAAGGACTAATATA
The DNA here is from genome assembly GCA_022559845.1 of Amorphophallus konjac. Classification (NCBI taxonomy): domain Eukaryota; kingdom Viridiplantae; phylum Streptophyta; class Magnoliopsida; order Alismatales; family Araceae; genus Amorphophallus; species Amorphophallus konjac. Next base: position 442,119,341 of record CM040126.1, read on the forward strand.
CTTGGGGTTCAACTTACCCCTCCTGTCAAACTTGATCACTCCTTGAGTAGGGGAAATCTTAAGAAATATGTGATTCCCACTTGGAACTCTAGGTCTTTCCTCCTCAAGTCAACTTAGCTCTTCTATCTACTCTGGGCTGTCAATAGCTTCTTCTTGATCATAGCCATCTACTCCGAAATTTGTTGAACAATCTCTAATCCAGTGAATACTCTGTCTCCTATCTCTACCCAACACAACGGATATCTGCAAAGTCTACCATATAGAGCCTCAAAAGGTGTCATACCAATACTCGAGTGGAAACTGTTATTGTAAGCATATTCTGCCATGGCCAACTGTTTACACTACCCCAGTCCAAGCTACAAGCCTTGAGCATATCCTCCAGCGTCTATATTGTTCTTTATGACTGCCTATTTGTTTGAGGGTGGTATGCTAAGTTAAACTTCAACTAGATGTCAAAAGCTGTCTGAAATGTCGTCCATAACCTAGAATAAACATGGAATATTTGTCAGACACTTTTGAAACTGGGATCCCATGCAAACGTACAATCTCCTACATGTATAGCTTCATCAGGCTATCTACTGACTACTCCATGTTAATGGGTAAGAAATGAGCTGACTTAATCAACATGTCTACGATCATCCAAATAGAATCATGTTATCTTTTAGTCCTCGGCAAACACATCACAAAATTCATAGTTATGTGTTCCCATTTCCACAATGAAACATCTAAAGGTTGTAACAACCCTGAGGGTCTCTGCAACTTAGCCTTAGTCTGTTGAGATGCGAGACACCTGGCCATGAATCTTTGTACATCTCTCCTCATACTAAGTCACTAGAAATTCCTACTTAAGTCACTCTACATCTTCACACTGTCTAGATGAAGAGTATATTTTGACTTGTGCCCCTCCGTTAAGATATCATGCTTTAAGCTGCTATCATTGAGCACATACAACTGATCCTTGAAAAACACAATACCACCTGCCTTGCGGATGAAGTCTAGTCCATCTAAAATCCTCTGCAATTCTACATCTTTCTTCTGAGCTTCTATAACTCTATCAAAAATGGATGACTTGATGGATAGCTGTCCCATAAAATAAGAAGTTTATCTACACTATGTTGTGGTTCGAAGTCAACTACTACTAAGGAATTCTGCCACAGTCCCCTAAGTCTCATGCTCATCAATTTCTTTCTACTCAGTGCATGCACGACGACAGCCAACTCTAAATTGTGCATGGGATAATTGCGCTCATGATTCGTAAGCTGCCTAGATGAGTAACGAATCACCCTTCCATGCTGCATCCGTATACATCCTAGCCCAAACTTCGAAGCATCAATGTACACAATAAAACCTTCAGTCCCTTCAGGTGTTAATCTTCTTTTTAACTCTTGAAAGTTGTCTTCACATTTGGTTGTCCACATAAACTTCTCTCTCAGTCTAGTCAGCTTGGTCATTGGGGCTACAATCTTAGAAAACCCCTCAATAAACCTATGGTAATATCCTGTTAGTCCAAGAAAGCTATGAACCTCTGTAGGGGTCCGAGGAGGATCCCACTCTAGGACTGTTTTCACCTTCTTCGGATAGACATAAATACTTTGAGAAGATATGACAATGACCCATAAAACTCACTTCCTTCAACCATAATTGACACTTATTGAACTTGACATATAAACTATGATCCCTCAATTTATGCAATGCTAACCTCAAGCCTCAACACTAGGAGAGTACACCAATACCTCATTACTGAAGATCACCGTAAATTTGTCAAGATATGGCTATAACACTCTATTCATCGAATCCATAAAAGTTGCAAGCGCATTGGTAAGTCCAAAAGACATCACTACAAATTCAAAATGACCATATCCAGTTCTGAATATTGTCTTAAAGATATCCTGATCTCAAATCCTCGATTGATAATACCCATACCTCAGGTCAATCTTAGAAAACACCATAGCAAACTAAAGTTGGTAACACAAATCGTCATTCATCGGCAAGAGATATCTATTCTTTATTGTCACTTGGTTGAGCTTCTTGTAATCAATACACAACCTCATAGTTCCATCATTTTTTGTCACTAACAGCACTGGTCCATCCCATGGAGAAACACTGGACTGGATAAACCCCTTGTTAAGCAACTCTTCTGATTGTCTCTTCAATTCCACTAGCTCTGTCAATGTCATTCTGTAGGGAGCCTTGGATATGGGTTCTGTTCCAGAATACAACTCTATAGTAAACTGGACATCTCTATTCGAGGGTAACCTGTGGACGTATAAAATCGTACGTCTATATGTCCCGCCAAGCCCCCGCATTGATGTCAGAGTCAAAGAGAGAAGACCCGAGGAGACTGGCCATCCAGGACCCCGGAGAATACTACCGTCCAACAAATCCCCGCATTTACACGGGCACATTAAATGACAGAGAAAACACAGGATATCCCTCCTGAATTTATGCACTGCTATGGACTCACCCTCGGGTCCCTAAAGGTGAAGAAATACCCCAAAGAATGCACAACTTAAGTCCCTGAATCAGGAGATGGTGCCCCTTCCAACGGCACGCTCCAAACGGCCTTCAGCGGCACACTCCTCTGGTGCCTTCAGCGGCACACTCCTCTGGTGCCTTCAGCGGCACACCCCTGAAGAGCCTCTAGCGGCACACTCTTCAGGTGTCCCAGCGGCACACCTGAACGGGCCCCCAGCGGCACGCTTTTCAGGTGCCCCAGGGGCACACCCAAACAGCCGTTCAATGGCACACTCTTCGAATGCCCCAGCGGCACACCCCTTGAAGTGCCCCAGCGGCACACTGCCAGTTGCCCCAGCAGCACACCCTTTTTGGTGCCTTCCAGCGGCACACCCCTTGGTAGCCCCCTCCAACGGCACGATAGTTGTGCCCCGTCAGCGGCACAATCATCATGTCCTCCAGCGGCACGGGCGTTCTACCCCCTTAACGGCACAACCCCTCAGCCCCCAGCGGCACAGCGTTGAATCCCCATGAACGGCACGAACCGGCAGAAGACATAACGGTCACTAGAGAGGCCCCTTGGAGCGCAGCGCAGGCACCTCGATGCCAGCTAGCACTCGCCTTGGTGTCACCTTCTGGTTGGATGAGAGAGATCCCCACCTGACGGAGACAAGATCCGGGTCAACCTCGGACGGCAGTGCCATCATGAGGTCCCTCGTCAACGGCCCACGTATAAAAGGCCTTCACAGAGAAAGAGAAAAGAAAGACACAGGTGAAGAGACCCGTTGGAGGAGGAAGCGATACCACCCACACGAAGAAGAAGAAGAAGAAGGTAGAGAAGGGTGGAGAGATTGAGAGGGAGTGAGCCACCTGTATAGGGGATAGGAGGAATAGGGTGAAGGGAGGCACCCTCCCTCGTTCCAACTCTCCCCCGGCACTGTTTTCTTTTTGCTCCTCTTTTTTGCTCCTCAGTTTTCCTCTTCTCCTTTCACAGTTTCTTCTGTCCTGCAGTATATTTGTAATGCCCCGGGTTTTTCGGATCCTTCTCCGTGGGTCTCGGATCCGGTTTCTAGGAGCGTCCGACTCCGTTGTGTCCGAAAATTTCATTTCGGACATCTTTCGTGTTCGGATCGGCACGATCCGGAGTCGTTTCGGAGGCCCGGAGGCGTTCCGCGGCTTTTTCCGCGTGTGTTTTCCGATTACCGGCGTGGGTTTCGGCTTTCCCTTCGGAACCTCGTTGCGGGTGAACCGGGCCGTTCACCAGGGCGCAAGTGGTACCGTTGCGATCGGTGCGCTCCGAGGATCGCGAGGGTGTAATTTTCTATTTTTCTGGATTTTTCTGAATTTCTGGATTTTCCTATATATAAGCCTTTTCTCTCTCCCCTCTCATTTCTCTCTTCTCTCCCTCTCTCTTCTCACGCTCTCTCCTCTCTCCCTCTCTCTCTCCGACGGCCGACGGGGCGGAGTACGGGCGAGGTGGGGACGGCGCGGGCGAGGCACGGGCGAGGATGGATGAGGATCGAGGCGGTGGAGGCGCGTGGAAGCTCGGTCGTGAGTTCGTGGAACGGCGAGGCTTCAACGGCATTTTCTTCGTGGATCGGCGTCCACGGTGCGCGTAATCTTCGGTGGAGGTAGGGTGATGGACCCTCAGCCCGTGTACTTCCTTTCCCGTGAGTTTCGTAGGCCGTGGTGAGCCGAGCGGGCCAAACGGGGCGTTTTGGGGAAAATGCATGTTTTTGGGGTGTGAGCCGGATCTCCCGTTTTATGGTGTTTTTGGGCGATCCAGGGGTTTAGATGCATGCCTAGGGACTTGGGGAAGGTTTCCCCTTTTGTTTCCCCTTCACCTGGGGGTGAACGGGGCGTGGCATGGCTTTTCCTGCGGTTTCTACCATTTTCGGGCGCGGACTGAGAACGCGCTATACTCCAGTAGCGCGTTCTTGAAGGTCGCGCTGCCCCGATAGGGCGCGTTCATCGGAGAAGATGAACAGTAAGGCGGTTCGGGTCGCGCCTTACGACCCCAGCGCGTTCTAGTTGTCGCGCTATAGGATCATAGCGCGACCTGGCCTGGTCGCGCTATGGTTATGTAGCGCGTTCGTGTTGAACGCACTAGGCACGTATAGCGCGTTCTGGCTGAACGCGCTATGCACGTGTAGCGCGTTCTTGGAGGGACCAGCCGGGCTGCCCGGGGCGGGCGGTCTGCGGCTAATCGTGCTCCCCTTGGGCCGTGTGTGCCTTGGACACCCAGTGGAGTTCCGTGACCGTGTTTTGGGGTGTCTGGAGGTTCTGTTTACCTCGTTTTACGTGCCCGTGCGCTTAAGGGTCCGGGTGACCTTTTAGCATCCGTTCGCATTGTGTTGGTCTCCGGTCGACCCGGTTGGGACCCAGTGGTCGACCTCCAGCCTTGTGAGTATCCTGGACACCCCAAGGGTTCCGTGTCCTTGTTTTTGGGGTGTCGGGATGGACCGTGTTACCTCGATTACCGTGCCCGTAGGTGTGGTGGGTCCGGGTGACCCCATGTATTTCGGGCTTTCGTGTTACGCTTGATCGAGTCACCGTGTGTCGGTGTGTGTGCGGTGGGGTCTCCCCCCCCGCATATCGTGGGTTCCTTTGGAAGGCGATTCCCGTGTGGGCCATGTGTTTGGCCTTGGACTGCGAGTCCAGTTGTCCGGCCTGGGGCTGGAGGTTTCCCGCTTGCTTCAAGATGGGAAATCGTCGTGGCGGCTTGTGTGCTGCCTTGAGAATCGTGCTTCTGTGTTTTCCGTGGGGCCCGTGTGAGTGGCCTTTGTCCCTTGCGTTCCCTTCCCAAGGGAATGGTCTTGGCAACTCGTGTGTTGTCCCGGATATTGGACTAGATTGACGGCCTTGTGCTGTCACGTGCAACGGTCTTGACCCCGAGTCTTGTGACTCAAGGACCGTTGGGTGTAGTGCGTTTAGAGGACTGTCCAGAGTCCAGTGGCTTAGCGTTACTTGAGTTTTCTTGACTCTCGCACACGGTGCGTGCGTGGTCGTGGACTGCGAGTCCCGTTTCTTCTCCGACTGTGGTCACCGTGCGACGGGGCCGGTACGTGGGGTGGTCCCCGTACGTCGTCGGATTCGGACGTTGTTTTCCGTTGACTTGAGAGTCTACTCCTTCAGTGACCCTCTACTAGTTGTAGCCTACCAGTACGTGGTGCTGGTCGCACCAGGGAGTGGTGTACGGGCTTACCTAGAGGGCGGTTTTAGACTGGTTTCCGTCAGGGCCCCTCGTCGTAGCCAGAGTCCGGCTGCGGGGGAAAACCAGTCAGAGGGCCAGACCTAGGACGCGTGGTCTGTGTGTGCACACGTGGTTGGGGACTGTGGACGCACGTCGACGGGCGTGACCCCAGCTAGTCACTTGTTTGTGGTTACTTGTACGGTGTCTGCGCCTTTGGTAGTAGCTACCACGTCAGGCGGTTCACCTGCGACGCGGTGTAAGACGTCAGGGGACGCTACCGGCCGTGCTTCTAGTGGGCGGTACTCCTGTCGAGTTGGGAGTGGCCGACTACCAGTTTTCGTGGATTTGACCTTCGGGTTTTCGGTCGTCTCGACCGTTGAGTCCTTCGGCTGTTTTGCCGTGGCGCGTGTGTTGGTCTTCGCGTCGTGAGTCTAGCGCTAGTGGCTTTACCGAGGTTCCGTCTTGTGGTGCGGTACCCGCGATCGGATGGTCGGGGTTGCACCTTGGACAGCGTGTCCAGGTCGGCTGTGTCCGGGGGACAGGCCTCTACGGCATGGTTGCCGTGTGTTGTTACTTCGGTAGGCGGTACTAGCGTAGTTTGGTGGCTTCGTCTGCGTGATCGAGGTGTACCTTCCGATACAGTAGGAGTAGCTGTAGTGCCGAGTTTTTGACCGGCCACCGGTTTGCTGTTCTTGCTGTAGTTGTAGCTCTCCTTTCCGCTACCGCCGTTGTTTCCGGTTGGGGTTCCGCGGGATCCCTGCTGAGTCTCTGTTTTGGAGACTCATTCCCTGCTTTTCAGGTGTGGCGGTTCTTCCTCGAGGTTCGAGGGTGCGGAGCGGAGGTTCTCAGTTGCCAGCTTGCCGGGCCGAGTGTTCACTTGGCATGTGATACGTTTTACTGCTTTAGACTGTACTTTCTGTTGGACTGGACTCTGTTGTAGTTGTTTATTTATTTCTGTTAATTGTTGTATTGTCTTGCTTTATTTCCTATTTCTTTGTGCCTCCACACTCCTTTTAGCCCTTCCGAGCCCTCCCGGCTCGTGGGCGGCGGTGCGAGTCTCGGGTTATCGGGCCTTCCCGGTAATCGGATTCTCGGGTCGTTACAGTTGGTATCAGAGCGGTGGTTGTGGACGTACATAGGAATTCGAAATATTGCAGTGATCAGAGTCCGTAAGGTCTAGTACAGTCGGCAGCTGGCTTAGGGTTTTGTGTTCGCTTTCCGCCTAGTTTCTCGCTTGAGGGCTTGAGTGCGCTGTGCGGCGCTGTGAAGGTGGTTGCTGTCCGCGGCTTTTGTGCCAGCATGGGGTCTAAGGATTGAGGTTGAGAGCCTTCTCCCTCATCGGTGATGGCCCTGGTTGTGCTGCATTGGGCAGAGGTTGCTGGCAGGTGTGAGCTCACGGTGCTGCGTTCGAGGAATCTGCAGCGTGGTCAGGTGGCTGGTGCGGACTGTTCGTGGTTAAGTGGCCGTGAGCGTGCTTCGAGGGTGCTGCTGTCGGTTTTGGCCACTCCAGCTTGAGGTTTGTCTAGCTCCTGAGGTGTTCTGATCGAGAAGCGTGCTCGGGTGTGTAGACACGCCATTCCTGACGTCTCCTAAGAAAGTCTCATATTACTATACAACGTCCCGCGACGGCTTACGCGTTTTGAATCACTTGAGTGCTTCCTTTTCTTGAGTCTTCTTCCGCCCTTTTCGGCATCCGGAATCGTCTCGTCACGGCATTCGGACGGCATCAACATCAGTCGGACGCATCAGGAGGTTCCGGAACCAAGAAGGATGTCTGCCGGGCGGCCGCTGACTAGGACCCGGGTGGGTCTTAATGGGGGCGTCCAGGCCCCTGGACGCCCCCATCTTTTTAATTTATTTTATTATTTTATTATTTTTCTCAGGGCCCAAAAATAAATAAAAATATATATATTTTAATGGAGGCGTCCAGATCCCTAGACGCCTCCATAAAAACTAATAATAATAATTATTTATAAAATGCCACTTGACATAAAAAAGACAAAAAATAATTAAATATATATATATTAATGGAGGCCTCCAGGCCCCTGGACGCCTCCATAAAAACAAATAAAAAAAAATCAAATTGCCAGCCCTGGTATAAAAGACAAAAGAAAAATAACAAATAATATAATTTTGGAGGCGTCCAAGCCCCTGGACGCCTCCATCAACTCCCTCACGGGCGCCGGCCACCGAACGACGGTTTGTCGTGTGTGAAAAAATCTAAATTATAGAGACGTCCAGTCAGCTGGACGCGCCCATTTCTGAATCACGGGGCGCCGCTCACAAAATCACGCGTTGTGCCAAACCGCGTGCGGCCGTCGTCGGCTTTCGGTGGACCTACTTGAGGCGTCCGGGACCCCGGACGCCTCCACAAAAGTATTCCAAAAAAATCAATAAAAATAGAATAAAATATTATTTCGGCCCTGATGGAGGTGTCCAGGGTCCTGGACGCCTCCACCCTCCGGAGCCCTATAAATAGAGCCCCACCCCCCTCAGTTCTGGGGGAGCTCAGAAGTGATCCGATAGGCTGCCGGAGCCCAGAGGCTACGGAGTCATTTTCTAACCCGTCGGGTCTTTTGTAGGTGGAGGTTCTGCCGGCTTCTCGGGTGCCCACGCTCGCGAGAGGAAGGTCGTCTTCATCCACCGCGCTTCCACGTCATCCCCACGCTGCCGGAGCTCCGCCGGATTTCACCCTCGGCTCATCCAATAAGCCTTTTCTTCCCCTTCTTCTTCATAGTTCTTTACATTCATCATACTGCATCCTCTATCCCCCTTCACAAGGGCGCCTCTTCTCTTATACTTCTTGCATCCATCATCTCATTTTTCTCCCACTCGAGTCCGAGAGGGGTTTAAAAGATAACACCAACCAGGTGTGTGTCTTGCCATCATTTCGTTACTTTTATCGCAAGGATTTGAATACTACACCTTCATCTTTCTAATCCACTTGTTACTTGTTTGTCGTTGTTTTGCAAGGGTAACCGAGGAAAGTCCTCTCCGTCGGCCGGCCGAAGGGAGAGGAAGAAGCAACCCGCCATCTCCCGCTCTCGAGGTAGGCGCGATCACTTTCTTATTTTGGGGTCTTTTGGCCTCTGGCGATCACATCTTGTCATCGAGGCCGCGGCGAGTCACTTCCCCAATGGCCGTTTAAATTTCTGTTTCCTATATTCTCTTTATATTTTGTTATATTCTGCTTATATCATCGAGGCCGCGGCGAGTCACTTCCCCAATGGCCGTTTAAATTTCTATTCCTATAATCTCTTTATGTTTTGTTATATTCTGCTTATATCATCGAGGCCGCGGCGAGTCACATCCCCAATGGCCGTTTAAATTTCCGTTCTTATATTCTCTTTATATTCTGTTATATTCTGCTCTTATCATCGAGGCCGCGGCGAGTCACTTCCCCAATGGCCGTTTAAATTCCCGCTCTTTGTATTCTCTTCATATTCTGTCATCTTATTATCTGCTCATATTCTCGAGGCCGCGGCGAGTCACTTCCCCAATGGCCGTTTCAATTCTTGTTATTTAATTTTTGCACCATTCCCGTCCCCCCGAGGCCGCGGCGAGTCACTTCCCGCTATGGCCGTTTAACCCCCATATTTTGCTATATCACACTTGTCCTGCTCGCCCCGCCGGAGCAATCTCCCGTGGTGGCCCCTTCTCCCCCTTCTCTTATTTCTGTGTTGCAGTAAACAAACACCAAAAGAAAGAAAAGAGGAGCCCGCGCGCGCTCCGCGTCCCTCTCCGCTCTTCCCCGAACCGCGTGACGTCGCTCACAGATTGGCGATCACGGTGGGACCTCTACTGCTTCCTTTCGGCTACCCTTGCAAGTTCGGCACCATCCGTGCCTCTCCACCTTCGCGCCCGCGCGCACCCCCGTTGTGCTCACGGCAGCACCGTCAGTTTGATTGGTTCTTTATTTATTATATGTCTGTTATTTCTGTTGTTTTCTCACTCCATATATCTGTCAGCATTCCATTGTATACATCCATTCCTCTTTTCTATCCTTTTTTCATTTTTTTGAGAATCACCCTTTCCCGGTGAAGGAAGGACTCTCCGTTTGGGAATTCCTCTCAACGGACTAGAATCTCCTACACTGGGACCTCCGTAAGTCCCCGACATCGAAGAATCTCCTCTTCGTTCACTGGGCTGGTTGTACCATTGAAGTTCCCCGAAGTTAGTCATTTCATTCGTGGTGAGACGAGAGACCCTAGCTGACACGGCGGTGAAACAAAAACAAACTAGGGTCCCCATTTTGTGTGAACTTCGGATCTCGCTAAAAATACAAAAAAAAAATCATCAAAATTAAAACACAAAAAAAAGGGCGTAAAGGCATCCACTTGTTTGATAATCTCTGCTACCTACTTGCTAGTGTATGTTTTTGCGTTCTGGGAAAACTGTGAGCATGTCTCACGAGTCTTCTGAGGAAAACCACCCTAGTCGTGGTTTGACAGCCGACCCGCGAGTCTATGCTATGGACTCGGGTCCTTCTCATGACCCCTCACATGAGGTGCAGGTTATTGCCGGGGACACGTCCCTACCACAGGATATCTTTTCCTTACTGGGCGTCCTCGCCAACACGGAGCTTACCTCTGAACAGCTCCGGGCCTTCCAGGCCATTCTAAAGGGGAAATCTGTTTCCCCCACGCCCCAGGAATCAACTCCGGCCATCGCACCTCTCCAAGAGTCCGTGCAGGCCATTCCATCTCCTTCATTGGCGCAATCCATCCAGTCTCCCTCGCTTCAAGGTCAAGCGAGCCAACAACCACCCTCATTCCAGTTCCCGTCACAATCTCAAACTCCTGTTGTTCCCCAGGCACCGCTTCAGCCAGGGCCAACTGTCGGCGGTCCGACAGCTCCCTCTCATTCTGGGTTCCCCCCTCAAGTCTCCGGGAGACAGTTTCTCCCCCAGTGGCAAGTGCCACCTTCACCCCCAGAGGAGCTCGCCCAATCGCTCCTCAATAGGTTCAACCGCATGGACGAGTAGTTTCAAAATCTGAGAAGGATGGTGGACGTGAAAGCCACCCCGGAGGTTGCTTTGCCAATCCTTCCCGTCATTCATCTTCCTCCCTCCGAAATGCCCACATACCGCAGATACAATGGTACCGGTAACCCCTTCATTCATCTCAAGGATTTCATGTATGAGTCCTCTTACTGGCAAAACGATCAGAGGTCCCTGGCATACCTCTTTCGGAGATCATTGGATGGTCCCGCGCTTGAGTGGTTCTATTCTCTGGAGCCCCGCGAGGCCGAGAATTTTGAAATAGTCTAGAGAAGGTTCTTGCAGAAATATAGGGATAGGGTCGGTCCCTCACTCTCCATTACCGACCTAGTGGCCGAAAAGATGAAACCCGACGAGGATTTTGTCCGATATGCTGATAGATGGAGGTCTCTGGCGGAAAGAATAAGGGATACCCTCTCCGAGCCCGAACAAGTGAAGATGATTGTGTCTAATGCAACCCCACAGTTCAGACATGTCCTGGCCATGAATAAACTTACTACAATGGAGGAACTCTATGAAAGGGCCCGATACATCCAAACCCAGCTAAAAGACTCCCCCATCATGAACATGTTTGAGTCACCGAAGCCCAAAGTGGTCAGAAAGATAGACGCTGGTGTCCCGGGCGGAGCCACAGAAGGGGTCGTGACAAATGAGCAAGTCAGTGCGGTCAACAATGCCAACTATGCGGTCAACCCAAGGCCTCCACAAATGCCCCGACTTCCCCTTCAACCAGGTCCTTTCCCTCTTCGTCCTCCACCCCAAAATAATCCACCCCAGGATAATATGCCTCCATTGCGCCAACCCCAGCAACAACAACCACAACCTCAGCAACAACAACCACCGCTTCAATACAACCAAGTTCCACCCCCAGGGAACTATGGTCCCCAACAGCAACAAAGGAGGCCGCTCGGTCCCAAAAGAGCCTACTATCCACCATTGCCGGAAACCTTAGCAGACATTTTTAATGCCCTCATGGCATCAAACCAACTCGCCCTACCCAGAGAAAGGCCCGCGTGGCCCCCCAATGTTGATACCTCCAAATACTGCGTCTACCACAGGCAGCCAGGACACACAGTGGATTACTGCTTCCATTTTAAAGATTACATCCATGATATGAATGATGAACATCAAATAGATTGGGATGAGATGAGACGGTACGTCGCGGCTCTCAAGGCTAGGAGACCTCCTCAGAGGCCACAGCAGCAGTTACAACAGCAGCAGCAGCAGCAACCACAACAACAACAACAGCCTCAGCAGGCCCCACAACAACAGCCCGACATGGGAATAATCCAGAATCCATTACCAGAGCACCAACAGCCCAATCATCAGGTTAACCCCATCTCCTCCTTCCCGGAAGTCGGGAGAGAGCAGGTGTGGCACCGGGAAAGTACCTCCATTCTTTCTACCTCCAACCCTATCGTCATGCAACCCCCTCACCTTGCCCGGGTAGCACCTCTCTCTCATCAACCCACGTCAGTATCACCATCACCATTTCCACTACCATTACGCCCTCTCATCCGTACCCCGACCTCCTATCAACCGACACTCTCCACTACGCCTTCACACCCTCTCACCTTCTCTCACTCCCCCACTTTACCATCCACCTCTACCACATTTACCCCTACGCCTTCTAAACCCCTTATCATCCGTCAACCATACATAACCCCGTCCTTCTCCACCACATCACCACTAATGCCTTCAAAACCACTCATCACCCACCATCCACCTCAAAACCATTACCCGTTTCAAACCTTACCCACTTCCACTTTGCCTCCGCCTCCACCTTCCAGACCCCTTATCCTTCATAATCCGCGCGATATCCCCTCTACCTCCACCATGCCTCCACCTAACAAACCCCTCATCAGAATCCCTGCTCCCGTCATCACCCCTGCTTCATCAACCATTCCTCCACTATTACCCCTCAAACCCCTGTTAAAACCCACTGCTACCCCCACAGAGGTACAAAAGTCGCAGGCAATGGTGCTCCGGAGTGGAAGGATTTTTCACAGGGTTTTCCCCCACAATAGTCAGAATACTGAGCTATCTCAGCCAGAGAAGGATGATGGAGAACAACCAGAAAGAGCTATCCCTGGAACACAGTATGATCTATTGAAACACCTGGATAAGACACCTGCTCGGATCTCCATCCTGGAGCTACTTCAAAGATCCACATCCCACCAGACAGCCTTAATGGAGTACCTTCAAAGGGTCATGGTGAACGAAGACCTCCCTGTAGAAAAGATTTCGACCGTCCTGACCCCAACAGACACACAACCGGCCATCATGTTTCACAACTACGAGCTCGCTCCCAAGGAAGCTCGGAAATATGCACTGTGCATTTCAATAAAAATCAATGGGGTATCCATAAACCCGTGTCTTGTGGATACGGGTGCATCCATAAATGTGATCTCCATGAGCACTCTTCAGTTGTGTGGGGTCAACGAGGAACAAATAAGACCTTCCTCGATCACGGTCACGGCTTATGACAATAGCAAAAGGCCGCCGCAGGGGATGATTATTCTGAAGGCAGAACTAGGCCCCATGTCAATTCCCACGGAATTCCATGTCCTCGACATGGACCCCACATTCAAGGCTATACTGGGTCGCCCTTACATCGAAGCCATGGACGCTGTGCCTTCCACCAACCATCAGTGTCTGAAGTTTCCTTACAAAGGGAGGATTATTAAAGTGGTCAGTACACCTGTCCTTCACACAGTGGATGCTATCAACACCTCTCTGCCTTCTGTTTGGCCGTCTCATCGGCCCATATTATCACTGCTGGACGTGCGTGATCCCTCTCACATTCCACTAGCACCAGAGGAGCCGGTCAGGGCAACCACAACATCATGTCTCCGTTTTCACTCCAAAGGTTGGGAGATTATGAGGAACATCGGCTATCAACAGGGAAAAGGTCTGGGCGCATAGTTACAGGGTATGCTCAAGCCGCCAAAAGAAATTAGGCCGAACCGTAGGTTTGGCCTAGGCTTCAAAGGACCGTTCAAGGCAGATTGGAAGCCCCTCACGTGGACTCTATCAAACCACTTCAACAGAGGGCCCGTTGTTCAGATGGGAGATCACCCACGAGAAGCATATGGGGGATCACATGCTGTATATTTGGCTGAAAAGTGTCCGAGGATCACCAAAAGAGGCAAGATCAAAGATCCGGAATGCGAGTGGGACAAATGGTTCGACATACGGGACATTTCCGTTGCACTGGAAAGGATGTTCTCGTCTCCGCAGCTTGAAGGACCACCATTGATCTCCGAAATACCAGAGAATATTACCACTCTTGCCAAGGTTCCAAACTATCCTCGTCCTCGCCAGAAGGACCCTGTCATCGACGGATCTTCATCCGTCTTCAGCATTGTCGTTGACGGCTCATTAGCCGCCATCTTCTCCATCCACTCGTCTCAGCCTTTGCTGATATCTTCTTCCTGGGCCAGACAATTGTCTGATGATCTTCCCAGGTCCTCTTCTTTGCTTACATACCTACGCGGGCTTTTCAACCCGCGCCAGGTCTTCAACCATGATCTGCTCTATGAGCCTCACAATCCTCTAGCCATAACCCCTTTTCTCTCTCCTCCAATCTCTTTTCACTGCTTTGTCATTAAAAATGAAAACGAAAAAAAAACGTCAATTTTCAAACTCCCCAACAACACATCTTCGTTGAGGAAACCTCCTACATCTCCCATGGGTGCGTACCGCCTTGCGGACCACCCGTCCAAGGTCCGATGAGCGAACTTTTCTACCCCTCCTCTGAGGGGTCTTCTCCTGTACATTCTACACCATCCTCTTCGTCTTCCTCTTCTTCTGTAAATATTGTCAGTCAATCTAGGAATGATAGGCCGAGGGTAGTACCTAGGAAGAAGTCCAAGGGGAGGCAGATCCCTCGTCGATTCCTTCTGGATTTGGCCGCTAGGTGTCAGGCCCTTCTTGCCATCTCCCAGTTGTTAGAAAATCCCATCCAGCTACCCGAAATAGAATGCGAGGGCGACTGTGCATCTGATGAAGGGTATGGAGTCTACGAGATCACGGATGAAGAATGCCCCACTGAAGATGAGGGTGAAGAATATGAGGATGCGGCGGGCGCATACGCTAGTGGAATGAGGAGATTCGACGAGCCGTCAACCGCCGTAGAAGAATCTACCAAAGAAGTCAACTTGGGAACTGAGGAAGACCCTAGGATCATCCTCATAAGTGACAACCTACCACCCTCTGAAGAAGAGGCATTAATTGAGGTCCTCAAGGAATATAAGGACACGTTTGTATGGAGTTACGAGGATATGCCGGGTCTGGATTCAACCTTGGTCGAACACCGTTTAACCCTAAAACCAGGGTCCGTCTCGGTAAAACAAAGGTTAAGGCGTTTCCACGCTCAGATGGCTTTGAAAATGAAGGAAGAGGTCGATAAGCTCCACAAAGCCAGGTTCATTAGAGTCGTCCTTTATCCTCAATGGGTGGCGAACATTGTCCCGGTCATGAAGAAAGATGGGAAAGTCAGGATTTGCATCGACTTCCGGGACCTTAACCGCGCGTGTCCAAAGGATGATTTTCCCTTACCTCACATTGATGTGCTGATTGATAACACGGCAGGCTACGAAACCCTCTCTTTCATGGATGGATTTTCAGGATACAATCAAATTCGTTTAGCAGAAGAGGATCAGGAAAAGACGTCATTCACTACCCCTTGGGGAACATATTGTTACGTGGTCATGCCGTTTGGGTTAAAGAATGCTGGAGCTACTTACCAAAGAGCGATGATGGCCATATTTCATGACATGATGCACATATATCTGGAAGTGTATGTGGATGACTTATTGGTGAAATCAAGGACCAGGATGGAGCATCCAGAAGTTTTGGCTAAGGTCTTGCAAAGGTCAAGAGAGTTCCAATTGAAAATGAACCCGAAAAAGTGTGTGTTTGGTGTGTCGTCGGGTAAATTGCTGGGGTTCATTGTGAGTAAAAGAGGGATCGAGATAGATCCCGACAAAGCTAAGGCCATCAGGGATATGCCGCCTCCCAAGAATTTGAGGGAAGTCCGAGGTTTAATCGGGAGGTTGCAGTTTATTCGTCGGTTTGTGTCTCAACATTCACAAAGGTGTAGACCTCTCTACGAGTTGACCAAGCCAGGAGTAGAATTCCACTGGAATTCTAAATGTCAGAAAGCTTTTGAAGGGTTGAAGGAATATCTGGCTAGTCCACCCGTTCTCATTCCACCCAAACCAGAAAAACCTCTGATCCTTTACGTCTCAGTCTTGGATGACTCCGTGGGAGCCGTCCTCGCACAAGCTGATGAAGGAGGCAAGGAACGGACAACCTATTACTTGTCCAAACTCCTCAATCCCTGTGAGCAGAAGTACACCGGCATGGAGAAAACCTGTGCTGCCCTCGTTTGGATAGTACAGAAATTGAAGCACTACTTCTTGGCTCACGAAGTCCACTTGATTGCTCGAATGAATCCTATCAAATTCCTTCTGGAGAAAGCCGTCCTTACGGATAGGCTAGCACGCTGGCAAAATTTTCTCTCTCAGTTCGACATCACCTACATCCAGCAAAAGGCGATTAAAGGCTATGTCATAGCCGAGCATCTCGCTCACCATCCTCTTCCCAAGTTCGATCCCGTCCAATCAGAGTTTCCAGATGAGGAACTAATGTCCGTCAACCAATCAGATGAGCCAATGTGGACACTATATTTTGATGGAGCTCTGAATTCTCAAGGGAGAGGAATCGGCATCGCCCTCCTGTCACCTGAAGGCCTCACATTCCCGTTGGCATACCAGCTCAAATTCCCAGTTACCAACAATATAGCCGAATATGAAGCTCTTCTAGCTGGCCTAGAACTCGCTCATTCTTTTCGTATCACTGAGTTGCGAGTCGTAGGTGATAGTCAACTCATCCTTCGCCAGGTGCTCACTAAGTATCGCACTCGCGATCCCAAACTCAAGCCATACCAAGAACTCACTGCTGCCTTTGCCAAACTGTTCACAAAACTGATCTTTGTTCATGTCCCTCGTCATCAGAATATTCTCGCCGATGCCCTCGCCTCGTTGGCATCATCCATAAGGTTCCCTCTAGGAAGATGGTTTAAGTCCATTTCCATCTACAAACTTCACGCCCCTGCGATCGATGATGCTTCCTACGTAAACATCAAAGACAGGATAGCAAGGAAGATCCTGCAGGAAGATATCCTTGAGAAGAGAGAAATCATGTTGGCAGAGGTCGAAGAAGAACTGGCTGATGAAGAGAAACCATGGTTCTATGAAATCGCCAAATACTGCCAAGATCAGTCTTATCCTGAAGGGGCCACCACAGAGGACAAGAAAGACATAAGAAGGGTGGCTCAGAAATATACTTTGGTTGGAGGTCTACTCTATAGGAGGAGCCTTACTGGTATTCTGTTAAGATGTCTTGGTGACGATGAGGTTTGGAAATGTGTAGAAGAGACGCACTCGGGTGTGTGCGGTGGCCACGTAAATAGTCAGATGCTCGCCAAGAAGATCATTCGCCAAGGCTTTTATTGGCCCACTATGGAAGAAGATTGTGCTGTCTATGTCCGTAGGTGTGTCAAGTGTCAACTTCACGCCGATAAAATTCATTCACCATCTTCCTCACTTCATCCAATATCCTCCCCATGGCCTTTCTCCATGTGGGCATTCGACATCATTGGTCCCCTAGGTGATCCCAATTCCCTCACCAAGCAAAAATCTTTCATCCTTACTGCGACGGAATACTTCACCAAATGGGCCGAAGCCGAAGCTTATGCGAAAATCAAGGCGTCAACAGTCTGCAAGTTCATCATGAAGAACATTCTCGCCAGATTCGGCATCCCAAGCACGATCGTCACCGACAATGGGCCACAATTCATTTCTCAGGACCTACAGGACCTCTGCAAAAGGTACGCAATTGCATTGCATCATTCATCGCCATATTACCCATAAGGTAACGGCCAAGCGGAGGCCACCAATAAAACATTGCTCAAAATCATCAAAAAAACCTGCGAGTCTAGTAAGTTTTCAGACTGGCCAGAAAAGCTTATCGAAGCCCTATGGGCCTATCGCACTTCAATCCGTACCCCCACCGGGCAGACTCCATTTGCCCTCACTTATGGTATGGAAGCGGTAGTCCCGTACGAGACTCTGATCCCTTCTCTCAGGGTACAATTGGACGAGGAATTTTCCCTCGACGATCGTCGTAATTCACTCCTCGCCCAGTTGGAACTCTTGGATGAGAAGTGACTGGCCGCTGCCGAACACGCGCGTGTGTATCAAAATAGACTCGCTCGCTTTTACCAAAAAGAAAGTCGTTGAGAGAAAATTCAAAGTCGGTGAGATGGTCGTAAAAAGAATTTTTGTCAAACCTGGAGAGCCGCGTTCTAAACTCCAACCCAATTGGGAAGGACCATTTGTAATTCAAGCCGTGTACCCTGGCAACGCCTACAAGCTAATCAACGCCGAAGGGACCGAGTTATCCCACCCTTGGAATGGGCTTTATCTTAAGAAATACTACCCTTAGCACAAACAAAAAAAAATCATGAAAAATAAAAACATCAAAAAATAAAGAAATATTGAAAACCACTAAAAATATGAAAAATTCAAAATGCCGATGCCCGGCAGTCACCATATAGTTAAGTCCCTGCATTTAACCTTCATGTTAGGATAGGGCCCATTAAGGCTTGGTAGGCACCGGGTCTTGGTTTGCCAGAACCGTGGAGACCCCTGTCCGGCCACGTCGGCCTATGCTCGCTCGAAGGAAGCTAACATGTGTTCACTTATGTATTTTATTCAAAAAAAGTTGGTGGCATCACCTACGGTAGGGCCACACCTAGAAGATCTCCGGAAGCTGTAATCTTTATTTTTTTCTCTTCGACCAAATGAGACAGTCGGCGCCCTTAAAACGCTGAGCATGAGAAACCGAAACTCAAACCCCAAGGGCAAGAGTAGGATCCATTTCCTCGAGCATCGATCAGTGCACGAGAAGAGGGCAGTGTCCCCGCAGGCATACACAAAGGGAGCCCACAAACGTCAAACGACTATATCTCCCTCATAAAAAGAAATACAAAATCAAAATCAAGAGGAAAAGCCTGGTCGTGACCGTGCCTGTTGCGATAAACGGAACCCCTCAAAGCAAAAGTCTGAATCCACAAAAGGGGCCGTGGAATGTAAATGCTCGAGATTTGGTCCGAAGTTGACCGAAAGGAAAGAGTTAATGGGACCTTATTCGCTCGCCGGGTTAACGGCTTTGCCGGTCCTCTCAGGAGGTTTATCCCCTACGCTCTTCCTTCTCCCTCTAAAGATGAAGGTTCGATGGAGTTTCTGAAGGGTGAAAACTGCCTAGGGTCTGCGACCTTATTTTAATATACACATTTGGTTGCCTACTTTGAAAAGTAAAAGCTATCGCTGCGAAGGAGTCTCCGTGTTTCTGGCTGGTCAAGACCCCTGTTTACCACCTTGATGTCTTCTTGTTTAACCTCGGGCTTAGGCCAATGCAAGCGCGTCACCTATGGGTGCGACGGCGTCTGATTCCGGGTCAGCGTCGCGCGGTTGGTCGTTAGGGTTCCATGGTGTTCCATCATATACCATCTAGAGTTGTGAGGAAATAGACCCGAGTCGGACAAATCATTTACCTCAAACACCTTTTGGGTGAATCCCTGTGGTCGGAAGCAACTGGGAGCCTAAGCATGGCATGATGGTATTGTCATCAGGATAAGTCTTAGCCGGCGGGATCATCATTCGAGGGGTCTAGAGGCCCAAATCAACCTAGATGTGCACTTAGGATACCTGGGAGGTTAGTAAGAAACCCCTGTTCTCACGAAGGTCAGGTGCCATTTGGGTGCTTGCCGGGCATTAGCAATAAAAAAAATTGAAATGATAAAAGTAAAAAAAAATGGAAAAGAAAAAATGTACATTTTTGCAAACAAAAAAAAAATCTTTTTATGATAAAACAAAAAAAATATCAAATATAAAAAAGAAAACAAATCAATTTTGCATGATTACATTTGCGTGCAACATCTCACTTTAATACCGCTTGCATTCGTGTGCTTGCCTGTCGCATTTATCATCACCGCATCTTTCCCTTGCCTTCGTTAAATAAAGGCTTGGCCCCTTGACCAGTTATCAAGGACAGTCACAGTGACCATTTGCTTATTGAGCGAGGGGCCAAGTCAGAACATAAATTCTGATTTGTTTGTTTCAGTGATGTGTGCAGGGATTCAGACAACAAAAGCAAAGGTGAAAAACCAAACAAACCGAACCTTGTATTTTATTCCAAAAAATAAAAAAAATTACATCAAGTTCCGCCCTCTCTCTCTGCATTACTCGTCCCACTACTCTCCGGACAAAACACTCTCAAAGGTGCTACCCAACTACGAAAAGCGGTACTCCTACCGCTCTGTACTCCTCTTCCTATTCCCGCATCCCGGCGTTGATCTACGGAAGCAGTAGAGAAGCTACCAACACGAAAGCCACGCTCTCGTGCTCTTCGGTAGCGCTCCTCACCATCTCTCAGCCACTGTTCAGCAAGGCCAAGGCTGATTCGGAGTTCGAATAGTTGGGCCTCCATGGCCCTTCGTTCCTCCCTTTCAGTCAATTTGTTGGCTCTTTCTCTCTCCGCGTCTCTTTCTCTCTCTGCACGTTCTCTCTCACGGTCTTCCCTCTCCAACTGGAGAGTGATCCTCAGTTCCACGGCATCCCTAGAGGAGTCGTCATCAGGATGACGCCGCAGTTCCCTCTCCAGTTCTGCTATCCTAGCCTCCTTCTGCGCAGCTTGGGCAAGCGCTCCTTCCGTCTCCTTTTCCCGCCAAATGTACCATCTCAGATACGCGATAAGGCGTGAACCAAGAGAACCCAACACTGAGACTCTTACCTGTATAGAGAGCATCCCTTCTGCCTCTGCGGCACGCTGCATGGCATGAGCAAGTTGCTCATGAAGCGAGTCAAGTTCTGAGGTGGGAATCCACAAGCTGGAAGAGACACCACCTACTCCCGTCGCTGGGGAAGCCGCGCCAATCTGGGCATGCTACGACCGCGTGAATTAGCAGCCAACATCTGGAATCTGGGGTTTTAATTAGGAATGTACTGTACACCTACCAAGGCGCTCGTAGCTCCGCGGGCATCACCCAACTGTTGTTCCATCTCTGCCAAGCGAGTTCGTAAATTCGCTATCATGGCATCCCGGACATCCTGCAGCCATACGAGTCAGCATTTCCACCGGAAAACCAAAAAAAAGAGAAAAAGGAGAAAGAAGAAAAGAGAAAAAGGGGAAACCTACCTCCACAAGTCCCCGGGGTTGGAGCCGCTCTGCGTACTTTGTCCTATATAGACGCAAGTAGTCCTCGCTATCCCGCGCCTGTGATTCTACAATCGTGCCACCCCGTTGCCAGTCTTCGTACTGTTCAGGGAATCGCACGCGCCAGTCAATACAGGTCGCCGGTCCCCGCGTCTTTCTCCCGACACGAGGTGGCGCAGCCGTATCCACCCATTTCTGAGCCAGTCCTAAAGTCCTCATAACTAATCGTAGCCGAAGCGGCTCGATTTCATTCAGGCAGTGCATCCACAGTTCCCGTCCGAACCGGGCACGACTTGCTAGAACCCACGGCTGGTCGGCATCGACCATGTCTGAGTAGGGTCTCCAGTTTACCATCGCTGCAGGGAACTCCTGTAGCTCCCGCCTTAGCACCATCAGTTGGTAAGTTAGGGGTGCCGCACTCATGATAGGTTCCCACCGCCTGGCTAGCGGCACCATCGCAGGTCGCCAATGCCGAGCTCTCCCCATAGGGAGGTAATAATAGCTCCATAGCTGCTCGGCGCAGGCCATCAGAACTTTGCAAAAAACACAAAAAATATAAAACAAGCTAAACTAAAAAAATACCTGGATGAATGGTGTGAAACCACTCACATTCATCTCACGATCCGTTTCTTGGAAAAGGCCTGCAAACAAGTGTGCCAGCATGGCGGCTCCCCAGGCATAATACCCTACTCTTTCAAGGTCTGACAGCAGCTCCAGGAAGCAACATTGGATACTGTCACCTTTCGAGCTCAGTACCAATCTCCCCAAAAGGAAGAGGAGAAATCTCCTCAAATCTATGTTGCATCTTTCCCAGTCGCCGAAATCTGTGCAGTACACGGCGCGGCATCCTATTTCTATCCTTTCCATGAACTCTTATGAGGATTCATCGTCCCACCGACGAGTGTCGGTGAGCCCTAATGCATCCATCAGGGACGCCCTAGCTACCGACCTATTTTTCCGACCATCCAGGTCCAGACCCAGTAACTTCTGGGCACCTTCTCTGTAGTCCGCGTAAGTGACTCCGGTCACTGCCTCGCCCTCTACCTTCAGGCTTGTGATCCGGACCACATCCTCCAAGCTGGGCACCATGTGCCCCTAGGGCATCAGGAATGCCCGGCTCACTGGGTCCCATCTCTCACACAAGGCTTGGATCAGGACTAGGTCAAGATGGAACGGCTCGATCCGAAGGAAGGTACCAAATCCCATCACGTCTAGCCTCGCCTTCTGAAAATCTGGGAGGCCCCTGTACGCTGCTACTACCAACTCCCATAAGATTTATGATTTCATCACAACCTACACATACAAGGAATAGGGGTGAGGTTTGGTTGGAAGAAAGGAAGAAAGAATGAGAAAAGGGTAAGAAAACTTGGCTTACGAGTTGAGATGGGGCCCTTTCGCTGAAGTGCCCTTCAAGGTCGGAAAGCCTCCTGGAACTACTACCACTGGACCTGCTTCTCTTCGAGGAATGGGAAGATTCGCCCTCCATCCAACTCTCAGAATTTTGAACTCCTCCTCTCCCGTAAGAACTTGTGCTCCTCGAGTTAGTCCTCGATATACCTGGGAAGATAAAAGGGACAAGAATTTATAGAAATGGAAGGAGTGCCGGCCAAGATTGCCTCCATCACCTGTCAATGATAGCCCTCGCAATGAGGCACCACCTAAGCGGTCCCATGTGTCGCTTCACTGCTCGCACAGGGTGATTGACTGGACGAAGAATAGGACGAATAGCCCCTATGTTGTCTAGGGATACCCTATCATAATTTGGAGGACGTCCGCATAATTTGACATAACATCCGGGAAAAGGAACTAGGGCCGTCAGTATTGACTTCGACGGCAGATTCCCGTAGAAAATGGTCACAACAAGATGCGATTCTCTGCTTGGGGCGGAGTCTCGACAGACCTATCACATGGGAACAGTGCAAAGGAGGAGAAGCGTAGGGAAGAAGGAACGCACAAAAGAACAAATAAACAGCAGAAAATCAAATCACTCCATTCATAATTCTACATAAACTGTCATAAACACTACAATCATAGAGAGGTGGCGGGTCCACTAGCTCGCCAATCCTCACCATCACTCATCTCTCTGGGCACTCTCCTCCTCTCCCCCGAGGTGAGGGTCCCTCAGAAGCCTCCGGGATCCCTGTGCAGTAGCACCTGCCTCGCCTCTGGGCGCCTGCTCCGCAGCAGTGACTCGCTGCTCCTCCCCTGGCGTGGCAAAGAAGCCACTGGCGGCAAAGCGACCGGACTGGCGGAGTCGCTCCCCGAACTCTCGCGCTCTCTCGTAGCGCGTCTCCATCCCTCCTACCCTCTGCACGACGGCCTGAAGGCCCAGCTGGAGCTCCCTCACTTGGGCCTCCAAGGCCCTCCTCTCGGTCAGATCCCGCTGTCGCTCGGACCTCTCTCTCTGCCTCTCTCCTCATCATCTGCAGAAGAACCCTTAACTCCAGGATGTCTGGAGAAGGTCTCTCCTCACCGCGATGCCGCAGCTCCGCTACAGTCGCCACCCAGGCATCACGCTCCTCTTCCGCCCGGGTCGCGCGGGCCACCGCACCGGCAAGTTGCTCCCGGAGGGAGGCAATCTCGAGAAAAGGGGCCGAGGAACTGGAAGATCCGCCAACCACTCCCACCGTCGCTGTCTGCTGGGCACGCTGGAACAAAATAAACAACGGTCGTCAGTGAAACTCCAAAATCTGAAGTTAAAAGTGCGGCACATAACTTACCAGGAGCGACAACTCATGTTGAGCGACGGCCAGCTGCCGCCTAGTCTCTGACAGTTGGGCGCGCGAGCCGCCGATGCCACGCGTATCCCCAGCTTGGGGAAGCCCCGCGTAGCTCTCTCTCTGCCGCCGCAGGAAGTCTGCACTGTCCTGCACCAGTATCCCCCCTTGCTATCCAGGGAGACGTACGGGCCACTCCTCGAGCCTCGCCTTGCCGCGACTCTCCCTCCTGACGCGGCTCGGCTCGTCCGCACTCGCCCACTCATCGGCCAGACCCAGGGTCCTTGCCATGTCCTGCACCAAGAAAGGGGTCCTATATCAGTCAAAAGGAACGCGTCCCCTGTCTAGGACGCGTCCATCATTTGAGTGCAACACTCGCCGAACCCTTTCCCCCCTCGCGCGGCTCGCTTCAAAACCCAAAATGAATTAAAAGAGGAAGAGATCGAAGCACCTACCGGACCGTGTTCACCTCCTCCCACGCCATCGGGCCCCTCAGGTCCCTCAGGGGCCCGGAGCGGCCCTTCCTCCTCCATGGACGCCGTTCCGTGCTCGGGCGCGTCCCTCCTTGGGCGAGGGGTCCCGCGTCCCTCTCCACCTTCACCGTGGTCAGGCCCACCGAACTCCATCGATCAAAAGAGGAGGAAGACGAGAAAGGGGGCGAGTGAGTTTCGGCAGAAGGCGGGCTTGTTTGCGGGTAAGGCACGGGAGAAGAAAGACCACCCGACGCTTTAAATTTGAATTCAAGGATTAAGACGCGTCCTCGCGCCTGGACGCGCCTAAAAGGGGGAAAAGGAAACAAAATCCCCCCGTGCAAAGCGTAGTTCCCCGCTGTTCAGGGCAAGGTCTCGCGGAGCGTGCCTCAAAGGACAACTCAGTGCAAAAAACAAAGTGTGGGAGAGAGAAAGGTACACACAACACAAAAAAGCCATTTCCATTTCATATAATAGCTGAAAGTACATCATACAGTGAGAAGGGTGACGTGTACAAGCAACTCTCTAACTCTCACCACCGCCCTCCTGGTCATCTCTCTCCTCCCTCCTCTGCCGGGGATCCCTAGGGGGCCTCTGCGAACCCTGAGAAGCCGTGCTCGCCTCGCCCTGCGGTGGCACTCCAGCCTCGAAGGCGCGACGACGCTCCTCGGCCGAAGAAACCAGATAGCTGCCCATGGAAAAAGAACCAGACTGATGAAGTCGCGCCCCGCGTTCCTTCGCCCTCTGGTACCGCTCCTCGCTCTCCCGAAGCCTCCCCTCCGCCGTGTCAAGACTCAATCGGAGCTCCAGCAGCTGGGCCTCTAGAGCCCTCCTCTCGGTCTGATCCCGCTGTCGCTCCTCCCTCTCTCTCTCCCTATCCCTCTCCCTCCCTCTCTCCACGCTCTCCCTCTCTCTCTCCACGTTCTCCCTATCCCTCTCCCTCTCCTCTCTCTCCCTCATCGCCTCTCTCCTCGACAGCTCGAGGGCGATCCGCAGAACCAGCACGTCACGAGGGAGCTCCTCAGTCTCCCGTCGACGCTCCTCCTCCAGCTCCACAATCCGGGCGTCACGCTCTGCCACCCAGGCATCGCTCTGCCACCCAGGCATCGCGCTCCTGCTCAGCACGAACAGCACGGGCCAGGGCCTCCCGAATCTCGGCCACCTGTCAAAGCACGCATGCACCGTAAGAGAACAGTGATAGAAGGAAAGCAGCTAGAAAAGGGTCGGGGCCAAGCAAACACTCACTCGAGCCTCGCGGTCACGCTCGGCCTCCTCAGCCCGAGCCACCGCGTGCGTCGGCTGCTCCTGGAGGGCAGAAACCTCCGGAGGAGGGCCCCGCGAACTGGAACCCGCTCCACCAGCCATCCCGGCTGCCGCTGTCTGGTGGGCCCGCTGAAACACGGGGCAAACGTCAGTCAAAGGCTAAGCATCAAAAATCCAGGTCACAAAAAATGCATCACATAAACTCACCAGGATCTCCAACTCCTGTCGGATGGCCACCAACTGTCGCCTGGCGTCCGCCAACTGGGCCCGCAGGTCGGCGATCATGGTATCACGAGCATCCTGCATTACACATAAGTTAGTGTCCCATGCATACACATATAGAAAAGTGGAGCAGTTTCATTTCACTTACCCCTGCCATACCACCCAAGGAGAGGCGGTCCCCGTACGTAGCTCGGTACCGTCTCATGTAGTCTGTGCTGTCCTGTACGAGGGACACCACTGGGACCCCGCCCTGCTGCCAGTCCTGATACTGTGCTGGGAAGCGCGTACGCTAGTCCACAATCTTCGCCTTCCCCTTGGTCTTCCGCCCAATGCGGGCCGGCGCATCTACATCAACCCACTCCTGGGCTAGCCCCAACGTCCTCATGACCAGTCTAAGCCGCAGCGGCTCAATCTCGTTCAGGCAATGGACCCACACGTCCCGCCTGAAGCGAGGAAGACCCGCTACAACCCAGGGCTGGCCAGCATCGCCCATGCCCAGGTAGGGCCTCCACACCACCTGCATCACCATACATACATCATATTAGTTACCATTCAGTCACACGCATAAACACAAAAAAATCATACGCATCATACCATGGCCTCGGGATACTCGCTCAGCTCCCGACGAAGTGACGCCAACTGGTAGCCGTGGGGTGCTGCAACCACGACCGGCCTCCACTGCCGCGCCAGAGGCACGGCCCTCCTGTTCCCATGCCTAGCCCTCCCCATCGGGAAATAGTAATAGCTCCACACCTGCATCCATCATACATCATTAGTACAATAATTGCATATTTAACTGTGGGAATGCATAAATAAAATGTTTACCTGGAGGAAAGGTGCGAAGCCGCTGACTGTCGTCTCCTTCTCCGAAGTCTGGGAGAGATCAGCAATCAAATGGGCAAGCAGAGCCGCTCCCCACGCGTAGTGTCCCACTCTGTCCAGATCTGCCAAGATCCCGAGGAAACGGCAGTGGATGCCATCCCCCTTCGTCCCCAGCAGAAGGCGGCCCAGGAAGAAGAAAAGAAACCTCCGAAGATCTAGGTCCACCAGCTCCCTCTCGCTCGGATCCTGGGTGAAAGCTGCACGAGCATCCCCCTCCAGTCGAGCCAAGAACTCCGCTCCAGTCTCGCTAACCCGCTGGCGCGGGTCGACGAATCCGAGCGCCTCCATAATCTCCACTCGGCCGACTACCCTACTGTCTCTATCAGTCACGCTCGTCTCTAACCACAGCAGGTCCAGGGCACTCTCTCGATAGTCGGGGTAGGTGACCCCGCTGACTGCCTCTCCGTCAACCCGTAGCCCGGTAATCCGAGCCACGTCCTCTAGTGTCGGCACCATGTGCCCCCAGGGCATCAAAAACGCCCGGCTCGGTGCGTGCCACCGCTCCCTCAATGCCTGGATAAGAGGAAGGTCGAGCCGGAAGGGCTCGATCCTAAGGAAAGCTCCAAAGCCCATGGCGTCCACACGCGCCCTCTGGAAATCCGGCAGCCCACGATATGCTGCCACCACCAAGGACCAGCTGATCCGGCCCTTCATCATGCCCTGCACACCACAAAAACCAACAAAGAACACATCAGCATCATGAACAGTAATAAACAATAACACTGTATATACTATTTATTCTTTTTATTTTTTTTAATATATATATATATATATATATTATTTTTTGGAGGCGTCCAGGCCTCTGGATGCCTCCTTCCTATTTTTCTTTATTTCTTTGTTTCAAAAAAAAAAAAATCCAAGAACCAAAAACAAAAAAAAAAATATATAATATATATATTATTATGGAGGCGTCCTAGGCCTTGGACGCCTCCTTATTTTTTAATTTTATTTTATTATTTACGTAAATAAATAAATAAACAAAAATTAAAAAAGTGGAGGCGTCCAGGCCCCTGGACGCCTCCTTCTCTCACTACCCGGCCTTCTCTCACAGCCTCTCGCACGCCCGTTTTAGCCTATTGAACCACAGAGTGAGAATTCCGAAGTACTTACCGGGTCGTGATCGTCCTCTCCCGCGTCACCAGCATCCGCAGCGGCCTCCGCGGCCAGAAGCGGCACCTCCATCTCCTCACTCGCAGCAATCTCCTCTGCTGCGGCCTCCTCGGGATCATCCCTCAACCTCCTCGCACGACGAGCCAGTCGTTTCCGCTTCCCTGGACCCTGGCTCGATCCTCCTCGCTCCATTGGGACTAAGAATGGGTCGTTTGGAGTGGCTGGACGGTCAGAATGAACAGTAAGTGAGTTAGGGGGGGAGCCCCCCCCTATATATAGATTAAGCTTTAATTGGGGCGTCCAGGCGCCTAGACGCCCCCACTTTTTTATTTTTTTTTAAAAAAATTCAAAAACCTTAGGGGCGTCCAGGCGCCTGGACGCCCCCAAACCAAAAAATTAAAAAATAAAAAAAATAAAAAATTAGGGGCGTCCACATCCCTGGACGCCCCCAAACCAAAAAATCAAAAAAATAAAATAAAAATAATAATAAAAAATTAGGGGCGTCCAGGGTCCTGGACGCCCCCCCAAAAAAAATTTTCAAAAAAAAAATTATTAAAAAAACAGGGGCGTCCAGGCCTCTGGACGCCCCCATGATAAAAAATAATAAAAAATATAATAAAAAGAAAAAAGGGGGTTAAAGTATGTATATAATCCAAACAAAAGAAAACAAAAAAAAGGAAAGAAAAAGAAAAACTACAAAAAAGATAATAATTAAGGGGACGGGGGTCCGAAACATCCAAATGCCAGATTTTATTCCATCAGAAAGCAGAATGAGCTACATCAGGGGTTTAGGCGCCTTAGGCCTTAACTTTCCCAGTTCGGTTACATAAGTCCTCCACGGCTCGCATTCTTCCACCACGTGCGCTAATGCCTTTCCCGCAACACTTGTCTTCCAGGGAGCTTTAATGGCCTTCGCTTCCTTCGCGTCCGCTTCAGTGCCCAACTCCCTCTTCTTCAAAGGAACGATGCCAGTCGGTGGCGGAAACGAATGGCGTGGGATGCCAATCTGGAGGCAGCACCGATGCGCATTATAAAGGACGAACTCGGTCGCGCCGAGCAGTTGAAGATCAACTTCGGGAGAAGACCTCATGAGGAGATCTAGGGAAAGCAAACATGCCGGTGCGCAAGTAAAGAAGCCTTGTGTCACGGTGCGGAAGTGAGACCGCCAGTCTTCACGTTTCTACAGCCACGGAACGCGGTTCACTACAGTACCACCGAAGCCTAACACGTCGGCTATGTGATGAAGAGGGCTTTGTTGGAAGAGCTTCGAAGCGGTTGGCATTCCCTCGCGGTGGTCGAATTTGAAATGCAAATCCAGCCAGCAATTCAAGACAAGTGCACAACCAAATGGAGGCTTACCCATGCTCGAAGCAGTAAGACCGCTGTAAAGATAGGCAAGGATGGCGGGTCCCACCCTCTTTCCACGCCAGATCCCGCAGATAGCACCCAGTTGGTCTTCCTCCACCATGTTGTCGGTATAAGGGAACAAGAGAGCACCCGCCAGACAAATGGTGAACCCCTTCATGATTCCCTCCAAATAGTCATCGTCTGGTGACCCTCTCAGGGCGTCCATGACCCACTCCGCAAGCTTTTGGAGATCGATCCCCTTTTGAGTACAGACCTTTCTGGCTGCGTCGGGCGGCATGAAGCTTCCAAGGACACTTTCAGAAGTCCCCCGTGTCAGCATCCGCATAGCCTTCACCTTCCCGTCACTCTTGAATTTCTTCAATCCGAGCAGAAGTTCCACCTCCTCGAGGAGGATGGTCACCTCAAAGGTCGGGAAGATAAAAGTGTGGGTCTGGGGATGCCAGATCTCCACTAGTGCGCCCATAGCCGCCCAGTCCATACGAATCTTCTCGTAATGCTTGGCGTGAATAAGGAGCCCCTGCAGATGCCACTTCGAGAGTATGGCCCTCATGCCAATGGAGATATTGGAAGTCAGCTTTGAAAGCCACGGTAGCTTGGAAAACTTCCTCGGGCCTGGGAAGAGTGGATATGGCTAGAAGAGGAAAGAAGAAGAAAGAAAGTAAGTAAGAAGAAGGTTCACGTGGAGAAATTTGAAATGAATCAGCTTACCATATGCGACAAGATCGTCCTACTCAGATGACCCTCGAGGTCGGAGAGTCGCCTGATCTCGCTGCTAGGCCTGCTCCTCTTCATAACGCGGGAAGACTCTCCTTCCATCCTGAAATCTCTAGATTCTCCTCTCCTTCCTCTCCTGAGCTTCCAAAACCCACCTTCGTGCATTTGAATGAACTAGCCTAAGGGGAGTTCTTATAGGAAGGGAAGATCGCTACAGGACAGAACATGTCACATCAGTGGTCATTGTCAAGATTTTGGTCTGGATCTCCTTTGAACTGTGGTGCGATTCTGCTATTATTCTGTTACTTTATGATGTTGCTAACCTTTGCTGGCCTGTGCAGGTTTTACTAACGGACGTCTTTGTCCTATCTCCTGTCCCACCTTTCATTGGTTGGTCCCACCATGTCATGCATCGTAATATATGATACGTACGCTACTAGAACATGCCGAGGACCGTGCGGCCCGAACGAATCTGGGATCTGAGTTCCCCTTCAACAAAAACGGTGATGATCCCGGAAGAATTTGGGTTGTACGGATAGGCCGTCAATTTGTGATAGAATGGGGACGACGGTTCCATTCAGTGAGTTGGTGCGCGGATAAACGGGCCCCAGCCCAGTATCAGCTCACCGGGTCGGTATCCTGACCCGTTCTTCACAAGTTGACAATATTATCCTTGTCTATTTTCTATTTTAGTTTGTTTTAAATTTTTCTTTGAACCCAGCATGCATTCATATAGGACTTTGATTTATTGCGGAAGATCATTCAAGTGATTCGATTGTGAAAGCCGTTGTGCTCCAATTCCCACAAATATGAGATATTCCACTCCGCATGAAATACTGAGTTTTCTTGAGACAGCCCCGACGCTGCTCTTCCAAAGGAGACCCTTGTTTGGACAGACCCTCAGATATTCCTTTACCTTTCTTGACCCACCTTGGCCGCAACACTTCCACATTGGCTGGTAACCGCTCCCCAAAGGTGAAACCTCCGGTTTATGACCCAGGTACTTCCACACCGAGAAGTTGGTCTCCTTTTGTTTCGTGCCTGAGCGCACATCTCACCCTCCCTTATTTGATCTCCGTCCAAGCAATCGTCAATATTTGAAAGACCTTCTTCAAGGTCGCCTCATTGAAACTCCAGGAAAGATTCCAAACAGTAACGTCAAAAGCGTGTCTCATCACACCTTGGCATCAACTTATCAGTCCGCTCCCACTTCACTCCACTCCACTTCGATACCATTCCACTACGTGTCGCTCCCTTGCAAAGCAGACGCCAAGGCGGGGCAGCTGTAGACACGCCATTCCTGACGTCTCCTGAGAAAGTCTCATATTACTATACAACGCCCCGCGACGGCTTACGCGTTTTGAATCACTTGAGTGCTTCCTTTTCTTGAGTCTTCTTCCGCCCTTTTCGGCATCCGGAATCGTCTCGTCACGGCATTCGGACGGCATCAACATCAGTCGGACGCATCAGGAGGTTCCGGAACCAAGAAGGATGTCTGCCGGGCGGCCGCTGACTAGGACCCGGGTGGGTCTTAATGGGGGCGTCCAGGCCCCTGGACGCCCCCATCTTTTTAATTTATTTTATTATTTTATTATTTTTCTCAGGGCCCAAAAATAAATAAAAAAATATATATTTTAATGGAGGCGTCCAGATCCCTGGACGCCTCCATAAAAACTAATAATAATAATTATTTATAAAATGCCACTTGGCATAAAAAAGACAAAAAATAATTAAATATATATATATTAATGGAGGCGTCCAGGCCCCTGGACGCCTCCATAAAAACAAATAAAAAAAAAATCAAATTGCCAGCCCTGGTATAAAAGACAAAAGAAAAATAACAAATAATATAATTTTGGAGGCGTCCAGGCCCCTGGACGCCTCCATCAACTCCCTCACGGGCGCCGGCCACCGAACGACGGTTTGTCGTGTGTGAAAAAATCTAAATTATAGAGACGTCCAGTCAGCTGGACGCGCCCATTTCTGAATCACGGGGCGCCGCTCACAAAACCACGGGTTGTGCCAAACCGCGTGCGGCCGTCGTCGGCTTTCGATGGACCTGCTTGAGACGTTCGGGACCCCGGACGCCTCCACAAAAGTATTCCAAAAAAATCAATAAAAATAGAATAAAATATTATTTCGGCCCTGATGGAGGTGTCCAGGGTCCTGGACGCCTCCACCCTCCGGAGCCCTATAAATAGAGCCCCACCCCCCTCAGTTCTGGGGGAGCTCAGAAGTGATCCGATAGGCTGCCGGAGCCCAGAGGCTACGGAGTCATTTTCTAACCCGTCGGGTCTTTTATAGGTGGAGGTTCTACCGGCTTCTCGGGTGCCCACGCTCGCGAGAGGAAGGTCGTCTTCATCCATCGCGCTTCCACGTCGTCCCCACGCTGCCGGAGCTCCGCCGGATTTCACCCTCGGCTCATCCAATAAGCCTTTTCTTCCCCTTCTTCTTCATAGTTCTTTACATTCATCATACTGCATCCTCTATCCCCCTTCACAAGGGCGCCTCTTCTCTTATACTTCTTGCATCCATCATCTCATTTTTCTCCCACTCGAGTCCGAGAGGGGTTTAAAAGATAACACCAACCAGGTGTGTGTCTTGCCATCATTTCGTTACTTTTATCGCAAGGATTTGAATACTACACCTTCATCTTTCTAATCCACTTGTTACTTGTTTGTCGTTGTTTTGCAAGGGTAACCGAGGAAAGCCCTCTCCGTCGGCCGGCCGAAGGGAGAGGAAGAAGCAACCCGCCATCTCCCGCTCTCGAGGTAGGCGCGATCACTTTCTTATTTTGGGGTCTTTGGCCCCTGGCGATCACATCTTGTCATCGAGCCGCGGCGAGTCACTTCCCCAATGACCGTTTAAATTTCTGTTTCCTATATTCTCTTTATATTTTGTTATATTCTGCTTATATCATCGAGGCCGCGGCGAGTCACTTCCCCAATGGCCGTTTAAATTTCTATTCCTATAATCTCTTTATGTTTTGTTATATTCTGCTTATATCATCGAGGCCGCGGCGAGTCACATCCCCAATGGCCGTTTAAATTTCCGTTCTTATATTCTCTTTATATTCTGTTATATTCTGCTCTTATCATCGAGGCCGCGGCGAGTCACTTCCCCAATGGCCGTTTAAATTCCAGCTCTTTGTATTCTCTTCATATTCTGTCATCTTATTATCTGCTCATATTCTCGAGGCCGCGGCGAGTCACTTCCCCAATGGCCGTTTCAATTCTTGTTATTTAATTTTTGCACCATTCCCGTCCCCCGAGACCGCGGCGAGTCACTTCCCGCTATGGCGTTTAACCCCCATATTTTGCTATATCACACTTGTCCTGCTCGCCCCGCCGGAGCAATCTCCGTGGTGGCCCCTTCTCCCCCTTCTCTTATTTCTGTGTTGCAGCAAACAAACACCAAAAGAAAGAAAAGAGGAGCCCGCGCGC